>JAANDG010000013.1:0-670232 GCA_036852015.1 Pelodera strongyloides
AGAGAGACACCCACGGGTGCGGATAGTGGGCAAGCCACCCCGAAACACCCACGCGCGCGAAAGGGAACTGATTTCGGAGGCGGATGAATGTGAATGAGCGCTCCATTCAAGCTATAACATAATTTAACTGGAAGTCGGTATGTATGTTCCAGAAGGCGGAATATATTGTCGTTCAGCAGAAAAGAAACCCCAAAGCGCCGCACTGAACAACGCATGTAAACTGTTACCAGCGACCAAATTTTGCTTCGTGTACTGACTGCACCGTCAGTCAGCACTTGGTTCCTGGGTGTGTGTATCTTGCGTCAATAGAACACCGTATTATCAACAGTATTTATTGAAGCAATCACAACACACAACAACAAGTTGGAGACTTTTGCGGGAGCACGCTCAACCACACAAGTATTTGTAGTATTGACGAGGTGATTGCGGGAGACACGCTCAACCACACACACCTTTGAAGTTCTTGGCCGTAGACAGGCTTAATTCAGGTTCCTTGGGTCTCCTTATAAAGGAGTTGGGCGGAGCCTAATTCTAGATTTTAACAGTCTGCGATATACTATTAATTTATCATTACTGTCTGCGTCTTGGATCACTCAAAATTGTATAATTCTCGCGCCACTCCTATGATCTTACACTATCTAGAGTGCGTGGGAATAAATTAGTTGAATTCTCCTAATTTGCCTGCTATTTTCCCTATGTGTACTTTACACAAAAGCCGAGGGGACAAAAATAGCTCAAAAAGGTTCAACTAAAACACCGAGAAATTTGAATAAGATGTCCATGACAAGTGATGACATAAGGAAAAATTAAAGTATAACTATTGGAAATACTAATATAGGCTTACTTAGAGGCAATTAAAGTGCGCAGTATACTTCAAATTATAATATGGTCTAATGCTATAATAGTATTATGGGTAAAGCTAGAAGTGCGTGGTCAGCACACTTTATTGAAGCAATCACAACACACAACAACAAGTTGGAGACTTTTGCGGGAGCACGCTCAACCACACAAGTATTTGTAGTATTGACGAGGTGATTGCGGGAGACACGCTCAACCACACACACCTTTGAAGTTCTTGGCCGTAGACAGGCTTCTGGCTCGCTCGGTCCATCTCCGAGCGGCCCCGATAAGGGGGAATCGTAGGCTTAAGTACCGTACGTTCATGGGCGGAGCAGGAGGAAATCTATCTGCGTATAGAGAAATCTCATGCTACCTAACAATTGTATGCATCTTTATTAACCTCCTTCATTTGCATACTAACTAACGAGCTTATTAGTCAGACATTACATCACCATTTGTGGGTTCAAGGGAGCGAGACTAATTCTCTTCATATGCACACTCTCTAAACGTATGCTGACTGGGGTCAGTTTAAATGAAATAAAGTACATCCTTTGTTGATGTTACACTCGTGGGAAAATGAGCGATTTGAAACTACCAAGAAACTCAACAAGGATATTGATCTTGATGAATATACGAAGGATATAATAAAGTAATATGGATAAATACTACTAGTAATTCATTATACAAGTGCGAGTCATCTTGATGAATATACGAAGGATATAATAAAGTAATATGGATAAATACTACTAGTAATTCATTATACAAGTGCGAGTCAGCACACTCCCGCCCGCACAGGTGGAAGGTGAGACGTGAAATTCAAGGGAAAAATATGCGAATTACTCATAAGACAAAAAAAACTAAGCATATGAATCAGCACGAGAAAAAAAGGCACAAAAATACACGAGTATAACGGAATAAGTAAAACTCATAATAACGTGATGCACTAATTACGGAAGGCTAAGGCGTAAAAAATGCAAAAACTCAGGAAAAATTCTGGTAAACACGAATAATCAATTTCTCTCACAAATATGCACCAAATGATAAGTGCGGGAACAACGCAAAATACTGAAACAATAAAGGAAATAAGCATTTCTCATATGACCGAGAGAGAAATTTGAAGGAATAGGAAAATGTCATACTCAATTGTATGGATGGAACGTAATGCATATTCAAGTGCGAAAGCCGCTTTCTCACTGAATCCAAATATTCTCCGTCGAGAGTGACGTTCGGTATAACAGAGCCGTAGATTGGTCATGAGCGATGTGTTGCTCACCAGTGGCGTTCAGTAAAAAGCAGTTGGATGTTGCTTTTCCTGTGAGATGGGACTTTAACTTCTGAACTTGATTCGAGGGCGACTAAACCAACCGTAGTTCGCGCCCCTCCAGAGTATTGCGTCCGAAGCGAAAGATAACATTCTTGTGACGTCTTCGTGTAGTGTATATCACAGGTGAACAAATGCGGTGCACCTATAAGCGAACTAAGCAACCATAATGCTCTCCAGTTCAGGTTCGATCCACAATGTTCACATCGTAGTAGCTGATCTATCCTTGCTCACGTCCTTGCTCCAGAGTGGCGCACCGTACTAGGCCTCTAGCCCGTCCAGCTTGATCGGGACAATCCGTATGTCGCCGACCGTATAGCGCATTAACTCTCCGCTCGAGCATTAGGCGATCAGCACCTCGAGAGTTGAACCTCCCTCCTGGGTAGATCCACATGGCACGCGGAAAGTTGTTGCCTTACCTCCTGAGTATACTATCGAAGAAGAATGTTCTTGCCACGGGACTTCTTGCCTGGTTTGGATCCCAGGTGCACCAAATGTAGCGCACGAAGTACAAGAAACAGAGTCCCTGGGTACGAAACTGCGAATTTATTCTGGAATGTCCTGCCACGCGGGTCTTGTTGAATAGCCGTCGTTCTTAAATTGAACGGTGTACCAAATGTACTGACTACACCGTCAGTCAGCACTTGGTTCCTGGGTGTGTGTATCTTGCGTCAATAGAACACCGTATTATCAACAGTATTGATTAAGCAATCACAACACACAACAAGTTGAGACTTTGCGGGGAGCAACGCTCAACCAACAAGTATTTGTAGTATTGACGAGGTGATTGCGGGAGACACGCTCAACCACACACACCTTTAATTCTTGGCCGTAGACGGCTTATTCAGGTCCTTGGGTCTCTTATAAAGGATTGGGGGAGCCTAATTCTAGATTTTAACAGTCTGCGATATACTATTAATTTTATTACTGTCTGCGTCTTGGATCACTCAAAATTGTATAATTCTCGCGCCACTCCTATGATCTTACACTATCTAGAGTGCGTGGGAATAAATTAGTTGAATTCTCTAATTTGCCTGCTATTTTCCCTATGTGTACTTTACACAAAAGCCGAGGGGACAAAAATAGCTCAAAAAGGTTCAACTAAAACACCGAGAAATTTGAATAAGATGTCCATGACAAGTGATGACATAAGGAAAAATTAAAGTATAACTATTGGAAATACTAATATAGGCTTACTTAGAGGCAATTAAAGTGCGCAGTATACTTCAAATTATAATATGGTCTAATGCTATAATAGTATTATGGGTAAAGCTAGAAGTGCGTGGTCAGCACACTTCGAATTGATCTGCTAACTGCTGTATGCCAGTGTAGTGCAGCAAATTACTGCGTAGCTACTGCGCGATTATTAGGCGATTGCGCTAATTTTCATAAAACACATGGGAGTGCAGTTGTTCAAAGTACGTTTCAAAAACTGGCTGTTATATCGCTTTAAAATATTGTGATTTTCACAAAATAAGAGAAAACTTAGCATTCACGATTGGATACAACATTTCGGACCGACGTTCAAGTTCACATGGATAGTTATCGATGATTTCACACACTAAAATTGATCAAAAAAATATAAATGAATAAACAATGAATAATTTCCTTTCCGCCAAAATATCGTCTGAACGTCTGCGAGGGCATAGCCGCATAGGGTAAAAATCGAAAAAATGCATCAACATTCTGTCTTCTGGTAATTGGAAAAATGCCTAGAAAACACGGTCTGCGCGTTGATCGGTGACAAATTGACAAGGAAAAATTGTGTTGTAAAATGGCATGTGAGACTGAAATTTGGTGATTCAATAGTGAGAACTGAGAGCAATTATAATGATATATATAATCTATATATATATATATATATATAATATATATATATATATAATATATATATAGTATATTATATAATAACCAGCTCTCTAACCCTAACAATAAGCCTAAGGCTCTCTAATCTAATATCCTTAACGTGCTCCACTATGGAACGGGACGTCGGCGGATATTCATTAGTTCTCAATTAATGAATATGCAAATTTCCTTTAAAGGGATAGGTTCACCTCGAATTGCACCTTTTTTTATAATTTATAGTGATAGTATGACCTATTATAACGGTCAAAATTCGAAAATTGCAGTAAATTTTCTTTGCTCCCCGAGGTAGGAGAGCTTGCTCAAAAAGCTAAGCTACCTCGAATTTATAAAACAATTGGAGTACCACAACCGTGGTAAGTGGGTAGCGTAGCAGGGCTGGAGACGCTAGAAGATACAGGGAACTTTTATCATCCTCTGTCTATCACAACAATATCTGCAACTCCAACCCTGTCACGCTATTTCCCATTTAGCTAGGCTGCGGTACTCCAATTGTTTTATAAATTCGAGGTAGCTTAGCTTTTTGAGCAGGCTCTCCTACCTCGAGGAGCAAAGGTAATTTTATGTAATTTTCGCATTTTGAAGGTCTTGGACCATACTATCAATAGAAAGCATTCAAAAAGGTGCAAATCCTAGTGAACCTATCCTTTTAAAGGGTCAGGCCCATTTCAAATGACCCCTATCTTTGATGATTCCATCTGATTCTCCATGTCGAATATAGTAGGATGCAATAATTTTCTAATTTTCAAGCGCAAAAATCACTCATTATTCAGCAATTTACCGTGAGCAGTCATACACAGCTATACATCGCAGTTGGCACGCCCATTCGCGCTGATTCGCCGATATCGCAATTGCCACGCCCAATAGAGCATATTGCCCAATTAGCGCGAAGGGGCGTGACAAATGCGATAAATAGTTGGGTATGACTGGCAGGGGTAAATTGCTGAATAATGCGTGAATTTTGCGCTTGAAAATTAGAAAAATATTGCATCCTACTATATTTGACATGGAGAATCAGATGGAATTAACAAAAATAGGGGACATTTGAAATGGGCCTGACCCTTTAAAGCGGTATAACAGTCAGTTTTTGAAACTGATTTTGGATAACTGCATTCCCATGCATGGCATCATATGCAAATGAGTACGATTAGAAAAAAAATCAAGCTTGATTCGAGCTCATTTCTCATAGATACATAGGGATGCAGTTGTCCATCATACATCATATGTTTCAAAAACCGGCCGTATGTCGTTTTAATTTCCTAGCAATTTAAATTCTAATTTAGATACCTAACCAATATTTGGGGCTAGGCGCAGCCTAGCCCTTTTTGGTTTAGTATTTAGTTTTTAGTTTAGTTTAGTAAAGTTGCAACGTCACTAATGGTCAACGCCGAAAGATAGATGATAAGTCGCCGCGACGCGCAAGCAA
The DNA here is from genome assembly GCA_036852015.1 of Pelodera strongyloides. NCBI lineage: Eukaryota > Metazoa > Nematoda > Chromadorea > Rhabditida > Rhabditidae > Pelodera > Pelodera strongyloides. Next base: position 5,451 of record JAANDG010000013.1, read on the forward strand.
CTGACAAATAGTTCAACCTTGAAGAACACAAGAAAACGACGCGTTCAACGTAAATGTAAAGCGTAAGAAAGGTCACTTCTCCACTCAATACTAAACAACTTCGATAGATATTGAGGACTCGCATCCCGATTACGGCCTCACAGAAACTCGGTCTAAATGTTGAGCGCGCAGAGCGCGTAATGGTAACAGCGCCGCGCCACCGTGGGCCGTGGGAGAGCGCGTAATAGTAACAGCGCCGCGCTTCCATGGGCCCTGGGAAGAGCCAATTAAAATTTCTGAACTCAATTTATACTGATGTCAAAGTTAGACATAACAGCTTCAGCCTATTATTCTCCTTCAACAACAGAAGTACTGATGTCGAAAAAATCAACGACTTGCAGGACTATAGTCCACTCGACTTAGTCAGCTTAGACAAACAGCACTACATCGCGAAACTACCGCCAAGTAGCCGCGGAGGTTACCATTGCGGTGCAGCGAAACCTATTGCGCGCAATGGTGCGCGACGCATTCACCAAGCTTGATCCGCGTGCCGGTATTCTACAAATCACTATAACGTCCGCGCCAATTAATTATCACGCAATTAAATGGACATGCTATGACTAACAAAGAGTAGAAAGGAAAGGACAAATGAAACTTGGAAGGCGAAATTTCCAGACACTGCCAACAAATTTGAGGCATCAATTCGCTAGGGGGCAGAAAAGTGAACCTGTTTCTTTCAACTTTCAGCGTCTCGCAACGGCACACATAGCTTATACTTATACGTCACCGTTTTCCATGAGTATGCGGTCACCTTGTCGCTTTTGTATACTTTGTGTTTTTATTATCTCAATAATGTGTAGAACATAGAACTAATGAAATCAGACAAAAAAGCTGATTTCACAGAGCAATTCACCGAGGAGAAAAAGTGGCCAAAGACGAAGCACCACAGTAAGCCAAAAAAAAAAACAAATGTTATAATGCCCGCGAGATGTGCCACGAATTAAAAACGTTAGTCGACTCATTATCTATCAACATGAGTCATGAACAGCATATGGGACAATTCGGATCAGGGTTACGGTGGATACTGGTCTAAGAAACTATTTTTCACCCCCGTTTTACTCGGTCATGGCACATTTCCTGCAAAAAAAATTTCACCACTACGTTCTACTTATTATTCAGATAATAAAAACACAAAATATACAAAATGGGACAAAAAGGGTGACTTTTAATATGAGGTGAGCTTTCCTTTCTTACGTACCAATGAACTCCAAGCACAGCTAGCCAGGCTAGCTGAAACAACTATAAAACAACCAGGCACGTGTTAGATGAACGTAGCCTATCAAACAGGAAAGGGTAAGCACCCCAATTGTATTAGTTTAGTGTATAGTTAGTGCTACAGTACACAGTACACAGTACCCAAGTACCCACGCTCTCTCTTACTATGTGCAATTTTAATTATACCGTAAATTTGATTCTCCTCTGCGGGAAACACCCCCTCCTTCCGCATATTCCCCCTTTCGCCCGACCAACCTATCAAAATCCAACTCATTTCTAACACTAAACTGCCTCTAATACATCTCTGTAAAGCTCTAAACCGTCACAAAAACCGTATTTTACCACCATTTATTGCGCTCATGCTTCATAATTACTTCAACGGGCACAAAAACAATATAGAAAAAACTAAATATGCATAGCCCTGATCAAGAAATACGCACTGAAACGGCAGAAACAACTAAATCGCATAAAACTATAAGTCGCACAAGTAGGATAAGTAAGTTAGTGATGCAAAACGATGCAATTACGTCAACGTTTAGTTTTAGTAGATGAGCGTTTCTCAGAGGCCGCACATCACTGAAAACCAAATACAAAATACAAAGTAAATTACGGTACACCATCAACATAACGCATAATTCACACAGTCCTACTACTGCACATATAAAAACGTAAGTAGTAAAGGTTCAATTCCTCAAAAAAGCCAGATACAACAATATACGCATCACAATATACAAATGCCAATAACCTATGTAATACCGTTAATTCCATTCGATTTTCAAAAATTTCAATGCAAAAATGATCTTGCTTTTCAATGTTCGTTCGCTTACGCGCTGACAAATAACAAACTAACAAGGGGCAAATAATGAATTTGTAAACTGGAGGGATATGGATATATGCACGCATAAGAAGAAGACAATAACAATAATGTTTACAGTCTCTCAACGCTGGTAATAATAATAATAAACAACAAAGCAGGTTCTTTGAAAGTGTGAGCAATGACACCCTTAGGTAAGTCTACACCAAAGGCCTTGAGTCTAATCTACGTAAAGATGGTCATCTTAGGTTAAACTCAGGCCATGATGCAGATGCCTACGCTGCGCGCACCCTTATCACGCGCCGCCATCAGAGAAAGCGAGCGCGCGCACAATTGCAGCAACTAGCAACCGTCAGGCATCTATCCTCAAATTTCCAACAAGTTCACGCTCACGATTCAAATTTACATATAATTCAATTTCTACGCGAAATTACGGATACTTCACTACCAAATACACGTTAGCTCGAACATTATAATTTTACTAACGGAGTAATGTATAAGACGGCGCAGTTCCTTCGTGATGTGTCAAAAGCTACAAGGTATTACACTGAATCATAATGAATAACGAAAGATCCCTCACGTCTTCAAAAAAAAAACTAATATGTACAAAACTAGACGAGTTAGAATACGAAGAGAGAGAAGACAAATATCAGAGGGCAGGGGCAGATGACCAGAGCAAAATAACATAATTGCCAATCTTCACATATACATATATACAAGGGTGTAATCAGTATGGAGTCACGAAAGCTAGCAGACTCCTTAGCTATAAGATGCCAATAAATATGAAAGAACAAAGAACAGTTACAGACATCGGCTAATAATTCGCAGAACATAATACCATACATAGGTATAAGGCTCCCTAATCAAGGAACTAAATAACCCGCGTTTACGCGAAATAAAAACAACTAATGTCAACATTACAAAACATCAATTGCCAATGACCAGAAGAATTCTCTACACACTGGCACACCAGGAAATAGGCAGCTACAACACGACATATATCCAAAGCCTCAAAACCCCAGTTACTACTATACCTCGTTAACAGTGTAAACGAGAATCCGGTCTTAATACCTAACCACTCTCAGATTAAATAGTGGGAACACTAGTATACAGTATGACGCAGTCAGGGTTTGGTATCGTAGAGTACTATCATCTAGCTAACAATTCACATTCTTTCAAAGTCGGGGTAGTGAATCTCGCATTGAGGCAATGCTTTTCTCAATTCCGCATAAACCTTCGGTTTTCCGTAGACGCGAGGCAGGTTGTGGATAAGCAGAGACTTCAGACCACTGAAAAAAAAGCACTCAACCATATATCATCGATATCGGAAAGGTGAATCTTACAGTAAGCTACAAACTACAAAAATCTACATTCTTAGAGTGAACCAGTGAACGAATCGCAATATCTCCTTAAATTCCCTTAAAGCGAAATACCGGCCGGTTTTTGAAACACACACATCCAATAGACGGAATAGACCAGCATTCTTTTGCAGCATATGCAAATGAACATGAATTAGAATAAAAAATCTAGCTAAATTCGCGCACATTAGCGTAAATACGTAGGAATACAGTTGTCCACGTCCTCGATAAGTTTCGAAAACCGGCCGGTATTTCGCTTTAATCCATTTTATACTTGCACAACGTATTCTTACACGCATCAACGGTGTGAAATTTAACCAGAAAACAAATCAACAGTAAAACAGTTATATAGCAAAGAGGTACAAAACATACGTGCAGTTCTTGAGATGTGTGAGTCCGTCTTCAGTAATTCTATGGCATGAATCGATTTCCAGATGGTTCAGCTTGGTGCCCACGTACTAAAACAGGGGGTTTCATTAGGAGGTACTGGCATAAACAAATATCGGATTCTACATTCTACACAAACAAAACTACGCAACGACGGATATAGAGGCTCTTTCTGTAAAGTGTACAACAATCTACGTATCTTTTTCAGCGGATAGTGGAGAGTGCATTTTAAAGCGAAATACCACCCGGTTTGGGGTTTTTTCACCAAAAATAGTTTGAAAAACGTTATAAACGAAAATAAACATAAAAATACAAACAAATAAGTGCATCTTGTATAAAAATGTTCTCAAACAACCATTTTTTGCGATTTTGTATGGGAAAATTCGCTTCCGGCGATTTGCCGATTTTAATACTAGCACGGCCCCGGAAAAATCGAGGGATGGCCTTTTCAAATGTTCACACGCTCCGAAGCATCCAAATGACGAAATGTTGACAAAATATTTTGAATTTGGCTAGTAAAAGTCCAAAAATGCACATTTTGAAAACGGCGGTAAACGCACGGTCGCACGGTTGTTTACCCCTCCTCTTTTCGTATTTTTTTGTTGAGACCGACCGCTAATTCGCTTTAAGAATGATTGATTTACAGAAATGGCCCTTCGCAGGAAATGGGTGAACCCATTTGGTGACGGAAAATGATCAATGATCAGTCACCATCACCAAATGTTTTTTTCGGTGAAAATCATTTGGTGACGGATCGGCGGCGGATTTTTTCTGTAGTTTCGGCAATAATTCCGTTTTCCTGTGTTAGTTTAGTGACAAAACTAATCACCAATATTAGTATTTAGTAGTGACAATACTGTACTGTAGTCCAGTGTACGGTATAGTGCATAATCAACAAGATAACAATCACAAACCTTGGTCATATACTCCAAACCAAAATCGTGTAGGTTTTTGCAGCGCACAAATCTTACATCGAGAATTGCATTCAGGCCCTCTGCAAGAAAAATAGGACTATTACTATAGGAAAGAGCTGGCAAATATGTTTCTTTCACTAGCAAATAGGTAAAAATTAGAAATAAGCAAGACTGCTTTCTTTTCAATTCTAATTATGTAATTCATCATTACTTATATTCTATACTGTACATCGTACACTCACCCACCAAACACTCAATCAATCAATATCAATCAATAAACAGGTGTCCCACCAAAATGTCGACATCCGTAACCGGTAACGGAAGCGTCAACCGCGTTAATGTGCGTGACCCTGACTTGATCTTGTGAAACTCGCGGATCCAACTCGGCACATCGCTTGATCAGTTCATTGTAGTCGCCAAACGTATCCGTCAACTTATCGAATCTTCAATGGGCACAGATAAGATATAAGTTAAAATAATTCTATAATTCATACTGCCAGAAAATCCATGCATGATAATTCCAAGCCAAGCTTGGTGGGAACATGGGACCAATACAAATTGTACGTAAAACACCTATTCCCTGGAACATGATTATTTTCCAAATAAACCAGTTTAATTAAATAAATTTAATTAAATAAACCGAGTTAAAATGGCATGACACGTGGTTTGCGATCTGTGAAAGATACCATGGCCTGCCGCATTTCCAAAACTTTCATATGCGGATTTTCGTGCCCTTCGGTGCATTTTCGGCACAGAATAGGACTATAGGACACCGCTGCATGCAATACTTTGGGATGCAGTTATCGAGCACTGGTTTGACAACCGCATGCACATCGCTTTAAAGCGAAATGTTACCCGGTTTGGGGTTTTTTGTTCGAAAATAGTTCAAAAACGTGTGAAAACGAAAATAAACATAAAAAAACAAGCAACTAAGTCGAAATTAGAAAAAAAGCTACTTAAAATTTGTATTTTGTATGGAAAAGGTCAAAAGGGGTCTACTACCCCCGTTTTTGGCACGTTCCGCAGACCCCTGTATGAATTATTTTGAAAATTTTATTTTCCCTCCAGAAAAAACCGTGGATTGTACATTGACGTAGCCTTCGTTTGAACAAATTGGTGTTACGTGCCTGCGTGCTTCCATGTACCATCAAATACAATTTCTGCCATGGAAGGGCGTGGCCAAGTGGTAGAGTTCTCGCCATTGGTGCGAGGGCTCTCTGGTTCGATTCCCACGGTGGTCAACTGTTTTTGCATGAAATCCAACATTCCAAAAATAAGCATCAGTATATCTGGTTCTGCGCCCAAATACTTCATTTGCGCATTTCGTGAGAAAGGGGCTGGTAGTTCGCTTTAAAGTAAAATAAAACATACTTAATTGATCCTCCGCACCTGACCACCCATTCAGCTGCAGCACGATCCGGGCCGACTTCCTTCACACGTTCGCGGTCATAGCTGAAAGGTTTATATTTTAATTTTACGACCTTAAGACCTTTTTCTAACAATCCGTGTTGTATTCCCCTGACGCAGACAAGCTCAATATCGCACTTACTGCAGGCCAGACTGCAGACAGTTAGTTGCGTTAATTAGCTAAAGACGTAGTAAATATATTTATAGCACAGCCTAAAACTGCTAAATCTAAAATAAAATAACATACTAGTTGAATCCTTCGAGAAGCCAACGCAGACCAAATACGTTATGTTGTCCGAGTGCTAGTAGAGCTTTCTCTTGTTGTTTGAGGAGGAAACGTGCCATTGCTGAAAAATACAAAATAAATATACTACAACAAGTAAGTAGCCGAGTACACGTGTATAACAATATTTTTCTTGATCGATAAACTATAAACAAGTCTCATTATCATGATAACGACTCCACTCCACTTTCCATACTCGGAAATCGGGAACGAGTCAAGCAGTCAAGTGTCAAATCACTAACTTCCATAGAAAACAGTAGTCTCATAGTCTTATACAATAACTCCACAGAGCCGCTAATGGCGCTACCGCTACTTATCTGGTAACTCCTAACAATTATAGTTCACAGTACCCCCGGGAAAAGGACCAACTCTGTTAATCTCCGACCCAATGCGCGCCCAAATTATGGCTTTCGACCCCACCGCCGACGCTAAATATGACTGAAATTTGCAGTGCCGACCCTTTAGCAGTACAAATAGTGTAGCAGTACAGTAGGAAGCAGCAGTGAACGCATGCCAGCAAAACTGACCCAAGTCTGACCCAGGTCCGACCCAAATGGCGCGCTTGCAGCCCTTCCGCATGCACATCGCATTTTTCACGATGATTTTTTCACTTTTTTTTGAAGTTCTGCACTTTCTGGTTTTTTTCTGATTTGTTTCTATTTCCTTTATTATTTCCTCTATTAACTTATTGCTATCACAGGTACCGTTGCTTCACTTACTGGTGCGCGTTGAAGCAAGCAAACAAACGGAAGGAAACACGATAAAGTAAGTGAGTTTATGATGTGGTAAGAGCAGGGTTCCCATCGGTCAGACTTAGCCGTAGAAGTATATGTTACTTATAGTAATCTTCGCAGAATGACGCAGAAGTATAATACTTTCATTTACTTTTTAATTTAATACATTTAGACACTGGTGGCCAGCTCCATGGAAGTTCACAACATCAAAGATGCATTCTGCTGCCTGATACTAATACTGGACAATGGAAGATTCGCTAAAACTCCGTCAAATTTGAATGTTTAGTCACATACTGTGTATGTATTATTCGCAATAAACATTTCCTCCCGTTATGTAGTGTACTTTATGGGCTACGCTTCTGTACAAATTACGGTGATGCCGACTCCAAATCGTGGTGGTGCCGACCCAACTCCGACTCCAAACAGTGGTTTTGCCGATCCAACTCCCACGCCTTTTTCAAATTTTTCGACCCGGGGCGGAAACTAGGACCGCCCAGAGTCGGACTTCGCTTTATTTGGGTCGGCACTTTGGGTCGGAGAGGAACATAGAAGTACACACAAAAGTGCCTTCGCAAAAGCAGTTTTATAGTTCATAGAACTCCAGACAAAGCACAAAAAGTGCTCAGGGCCCGACGAGTTCATAAAGCATTATGTGAAGATTGAAAACGACACAAATGACAGCTGCTTTTCCCCTTTCCCTAGTGCTTTGCGAAGGAAACACCCGAAACACTAAAGTGAATACCCCAAATTCTTTCAAACTTTTGTCAGTTGAATTTATGCTTATACAACAGTGATTGTGGAAAGTTCAAAGTATTAAAGATATCAATTTGGACCCCAAAACCCATCACTTTCACTTTATTACCATTCCTACAGTAGCCATAATTAGCATAGATGCATAGCACCAAAGAACGCTCAACATCTGGATTCGAGAGTTAAATTCCCTTTTGTATTTTTTCTAAGCAACTGTACACTTCACTCCAAAACGATCACTCCAAAGCTTCAGTTATCTTTTAAGAATTACTTTTTCCCCACAAAAAGGTCTTATTGCAGACATCGCTCCCGTGACTGCCAGGGCATAAAATTGGAAATTGGCAATAGATAAGAGTCTTCTTTGGGTGCAAACCAAGTTGTCGCCTATTTTCGAGAATTATATGAACAACGGACAAAAATAAAGCGGAAAACAGGGAGAATGTGAACTATTCGCAGCTTAGAAGAGAATATAGTGTAACTGGGCTAAAGTACAAAGTAGCGAATTATTAGCACAACAACTGCTCGCAAGTTCGCAGCAGAAACAAATGTTGTATATAAATGTATAGCTTGCTGTCGTCCAAAAATGAAGGCTTCGCTAAGGCATAAGATAAGGCTAAGCTACTAACCAGCTGCCTCCAATCTTAACGGAGACACAGAGAAACGGAATACGCAAATCACAATTCACTATAGTTCAGCCACCCGACGATTCAACGGAAGAAGTCCCGTGGCGAACCACAAGTACTATGTCAGATCTATGGACCTTGGGCAAATTATTCACGTTCAATAACTTACCTACCCATAACCTAATCTACAACAGGATTGGAGTTACTACATAGACAATTGCAATACACATTTTGATTATACATACACACTAGAATACAAACTATGACAGTGACCCCAATAACAAAACAAAAATATGTAATTAAATATAGAAAGAGCAAGGGCAAAGGACGAAGGAGGGAAAGCACCACAAAACAATGTCTCGTCAGCGAGCGTCAAGCGGAAAACATTGCGAAAAAAAAGAAGGAAAAAACAGCCACAGCGTGATCTCGTGCGTGCAAAGGGGTAAACAAGGCAGAGAGTTTGTGTTGTTGCGTTACTGGGGGCACAGAGTACTGAGTCGATGCTAAACTCATGCTCCACACGGGCGCCCAAGCCCCCAACTATTTAGTGTAGCAGAAGAACTGAATTTGGAACTAGCTTATTGTTGGGTACATTCCAACTCCCTAAGTCCTCAAACAAGTACCAGTGTACACTACACCGAGTTCTACAGTATACACTGCACAAAACGGTTGCTAGATAACTATACCAAGGCATTATAGACCCGCACATCTAACACACTAAACCCGCGGTGAGTGGGTTAAATCTTGGAACAGTCCAAGAACAATGATCCCGTAACCCTAACGGTGGTTCACCCGTAACCCTAAGGGACTAACGGTGGTGCACTCAAACTGCTCCAGTGACGTAGCTCTATTCAAATAACCAGTGCACTCATCGGCGCCCCCTTGTGACTAGCAATATCAAACGAAGAATTAGTCAGATAACGATCAACCCGAAGGAAACACACCGAGAACCGAGAACAAAATAAAACAGAATAGAAAGTTTACTGAAAGAAAGTTGTAAAGAAACCACTGAACGAGTCCAAATACTTTCGTCAACAACGAAAAGCGCTGAGACTGAGAGACTTATTATGAAGTAATACAAAACAAACTACGACTCCACTAATTAGAGGGAGGCTACCCCACACGCTGGCCGATTTGACATCCTCCATACTCCATACCATACTACATCCTACTACCCATGCGCTGCGCTGTCGTCGTCGTCGCTCATTATCCCAGTATGTTACACACGAAAAACCTACGAATAAAGTGTCCCGGTCCTTCGTATGTCAAACGGATCATTGGTGAAGCCATTTCTGTTCTCAGCCGTTAATCAATAAGCAATCAATAAATAATAGTACAATTCCCGTTTCGCTTTCGAATTTGGTTAGGAAGGATTAGAATAAGAGCAGCAATTCAAATAGAGTAGTAGTGCTCGTCGCTAGAGTATAGCTTGTGTTCTGGCAGAAAATAGGGTGACCCTACACGCTAGATGGGCGTCCCCAACACTGGCTTGGGGAACCCCTCCCGCCCAAGCACATACTCGATTTTCGGGTGAACGGTCCAGAGTGCAATCAAGGCACACGTGCACGACACGTGGTTTCGATCAAACCCAACAAAATAGCATTCGCAACTGAAGAGACCCCCGACAGTACAGACAGTTGGTATTCTTTATGTCAGTTCGAAAAGATCTCTTCGAGAAGCATCGCCGGAGAAGACATACTCATACATCTGTCCGTTGGTGTCACTGTCTGTTACTTCAATGAGGAAAAGATTTCAAATCATAGATCACTAACTTGTTGCAAACTCCTGCCCTGCAAAGAACTATTCTACTCGCAGACCGGAGAGGAGAAGATACACTTCAACGAGAGCTGCGCGTCAAAACCAACTTCTGAGGCACTTTCGGGGTTCCGGACTCAAAAACAAAATTGCATGGGAACGTCATGTGACTGCATGAATGAAGTGAGCGGATTCAAAAAATGAGATCAAATAATCAAATAGTATCTGGCCACTCTGTTCAGGTCAACTAAGATAGCCGAAAGCACACAAAACATGTGTGGATAACTGAAGAGAATATACAGTACCCATTACTTTACAAAAATTTGAACAAGACTCTCCGCAATATGCAAAAACCTAGTTACCTACAGTGCCGGCAAGTTAAACATGCCAAATTAGCATAATACAACTACCGTACTGAAAGAAACAAATGCTAAATAGCACATAGAATTACGGTACTCAGAGATACACTTGGTAGGCGAATTAGCAATTAGCATATAAAACTACAGTACCCAAAAAGACAAATCAAAACGCCTATAGCAAAGGCGAATTATAGAGAGGAGAAAAGGCCATAGAAGGAAGAATAGCTACACCAGCACTCAACAAACAAATCGCCAAAAATAGAACCGGAAATGCTAGTTGCAATGAACGCAAACAAGATGCATAATTTAAGGGGGAATCAACATTACGAAGCTCCTTATGGCCCTCAATCACACAATTATTAAATGAGCTAGTTAAATGACCCCATCCGTAATTAATTATCACACACATTTGTAAGGATATCATCAAGGTGTAAAACTTGTCAGCCATGACCAGATGCAAACACAGTAAAAAAATTCAACCTTTATTTACACGTGCTTTCCATATGTCAGTTCACGAAGCAAAAACAAAAACAGCGAGATCAACACTGTGATACGAGCTGCATAGCAAGGTAAAGTACTCGGAATAGGTCAAAGAGCGATACAAGTAGAAGTAGAATAGAAAACAATAACAAAAGACCACAAAAAATGAGTTGGGAACATCGCGAATGTAATAGCGGAACAAATGAACAATAGAAAATCATAAGTAGAAAAGTTTCTACAATTCGGCAAGAATGGTATAAAAGATATACCGCAGCAATTCTGAATTTTCACTTCACAATCAGTGAAAAGAATTCATATAAATTATATATCCCCACCTCTATGCCATGTCTCATCCAAACCAAGAAAAAAGGCAATACAATACATATAAATTCATATATGTACACGTAAATAAACCTATAAATTAACGAACTCTGGGAGATCAGCGTAAACCATAATAATAATAAGTAACCTCGTACACTATAACAGCAACATGATCTGAATTCGGAGAAAAAAAATACCAAATCAGCCCCATTCCCATAGATAACTATTATACATTTATATTGAATTCAACAAGGTCCACCCTTGTGAATGTCGCGGGTGTTTAAGATATCAAGAAAAAAATCAAGTAACTATAAATACATACAACTGTTCGCGATCGCAGTCTTATTGTATAATGCTAATCCAGCTAATAAGCACTGCGGACGTATAATCAAAAAGTGAAATGGAAAATGGCATAGTACAGTAGTGGAATCGATCAGTTTTCCGTTTCTGCCTTCTAAGGCTAATTGAAAATAATCTTACGGTAGATAGGGTCGTGGGGACCATTCCTTCTGGATCAACACAGGTCCTGTCGGATTCCGAGGGTCGTACCTAAAAGGATAAGGTTAATTTGACTAATGTAAGAAAGTCCTACGGTTAAATTTAAACTTGATTAAAGTAAGACGGCCCTTCAGGTAAATTTAAACTAGCTTAAATTAGGGCAGTTCTTCATGTAAATTTAAACTTGATTAATGTTAGGACAGTCCTTCAGGGCCCGACTCCCAGTACATCATGTGTGGGCAAAAATTCGTAGGTATAGGGATAAATCTCGCGGGTAAATGAAAATGGTGTGTTGTGGTTTTGTGGCTGAAACATAATGTAGGTCTCAAAATATATAAACATGCAAATGCCTCAGGAGCTCATCTGAGCTCTGCGCCAAGAAAGTTTAGTGCTTCGTTTAACGCATCGCTCTATGCCACGCAGCAATAGCACTTCATTACTGATTTGTAATTTGTATTCATATATAAATATTTTATGGTTCACAAATTAAAGATAAAATGCTCGTGAGAGCCGGATAATGCAAAGCTTAAAGCGAAATACCGGCCGGTTTTCGAAACCCATCGTGGACAGCTGAATTCTCACGTATTTATGCTAATTTACTCGAATTTAGCTCGATTTTTTTTCAGAATTATGTTAATATTGTTAATTTGCATATGTAGCATGAGAATGCCGGTGTACTAGACGCGTTTCAAAAACCGGCCGGTATTTCGCTATTTCCTTTAAATTACTCTACAGTGCTGCGAGTGCATAAATATTACAAAGAAATGGTAAGATAAATGATAAAAGACCAACTCTGGTGGATCCTGTCTCAGCATATACTCGCGAACTTTCCAGCGCAGTCGAAGACGTTTCTTTTCGTGCGGCGGCGGCAAACGAGACCATTCTTCGCGGGCCTGCTCCCAGCTGAATAGAAAGGTGAAATCAATAATTACCCGTCCTGCATTTGAACACACATTCTTCTCTTCACAATTGTATCTATCCACTTTTCATTTTCTTTACCATTGTTTATTGTTGATGATGTTTATTTACAATTTACAGGAATAGAATTTACAATAATAAATACAAGTGAGGAAGTGAGAAACCACTGGCAGACGAAATTAACAATTCACTTAATTCACATATGCGTACTATACATCAAATCAATTTTACCGTTTAACGGGATCGTGACGGTAAGCGAGCCTTCCGGGCAAGGGGTTCAGTACTGGTCGGAGAACTAAATGCAAAGTTATAATGAAGACAAAGTTGACAGAAAGCGGGTCAATCGGCATTGCACAGGAAAGTGAAAACCCCGATTCTTTCAAAAAAAAAAAAAAAAGCCCGATCACGTACCAATTTTGACCCGATCATAAATAATCTGGGCTAAATTGGGAACAGGCCCGATTTCGCCCCCTGCAAGGCCCGATTTTTTGAGGGACTTGATCGGGGCGAAATCGGGGTAGGGGTTATTGGTTTCCCAATTTCACATGTGGCCAATTACAAACAAAAACGAATTTCGACGTACTTTTGTACAAAAAAAAAGCAAAACGAAGAAATAAAAACAGGTAACTGGTAAAAACAAGCAAGAGCATGAAACACGAAACTAAAAGAATCACCTGGATTAACAGAGGCTAGGGACGAAGGTGCTACAGTCGGCAACTCAGCGTTACGTGACGTTGCAGACAGAGCAACAGATGACTTCCTGACAGGGAATCTTGATGCTGGTTCGTTTTCTGAAAAAAAAAGTTCAACTGTATTCCAGTATTCCGCACCGTAATAGGGATAGGACTTTACAAGGTGATTCGATCATTTGCCTTCTTCCCTTCGGAAGATAGATAGGGATATTCCTGATTGCAATTCATACAAAATATCTACATTGACGCTCAGCTCAAGTTCTGTTGGCTCAATAAATTATACATAACGGGTTTCAACAAATATATAAAACGATACAAAAAGTTCAACTTTATTGAGATTCGATCATCATGCTGAAGGAACGGACGGATTGATTATGAATATTTGCCTATTACTTAATCAATAAAAAGAAACGAGCATTACAAACCCAACACCAACCTTTATTCTGATCATTTCTCTCCGAGGTTGCCCTCGACGACCGTGTTGGTGGAACACTAAATCGTTCCAGCTGAAAGATGTTCACTAAAATACGGGTAAAACTTCGCATTAACCAAAAATACGGGTGCTTACACATTAATTTTAACTTTTAACAGATAATAAATTACCACCATACATATTAACACATTTCATAGACATCATCATAGTCAAAACAAACCAATTATTATGAGGTGTATATTTGCACGCTCCACGAATAAGCTTCTTGTGAGCTTTGGAATTCCAACCATAAAACAAACGCGTTTAACTTTAACAAATTCGAAAGCTCACAAGAAACTTACTGAATTATTATGAACCAGATATTTTTATGATTCGACTTGACTGACGATTAATGAGATGCAGGTAGCAGATGCCTTCATTTACTGGCAAAGCAAGAATCGTCTTTGATATAAACAGGTCCAGCGGATGGACTAACTATGTTCAAACAATTACAATTACAAATGCATACCTTTTCACTAGCTTTGTCCAAAGGAGGCGACGTGAAGTCCTCGTACAAACTGTAAATATGCGCCATTCGGTTGTACGCCTCAGCTATCCAATGATCCGCTTCGGCGTTTCGCGAAACGGGTGCAATCTAAGAAAGAAGTATGGCAGTTGCCCAATTAGATTGGTCTACTCCCCACTTCGTCACCATAGGCCATATTCACCACTCCGAACTCCGATTCACTCGGGGGAATAGTCCCAGGGGACAGAAAATAGCATTCTAATCTGATACACGCAGAGAAAAATACGCGGAATTCCCTAGGTGGAATTGAGAGGCGAATATGGCCTCATGGCCCTGGAAGCGAAATATCAGAGTGATTCAGTGAGAGTAGATCTAAACGCAATGAAATTGAAATTGAAATGAGAGGCGACAACGAGATAGTTTGTTCTAGTACTACGTCACTACGACGTGCTGGACAAACATGGCAACCTGGACAGACTCGTGCATTATCATTAAACACATAGAACAAGAATACACGAGCAAGAACAAAACAAAAACTCACTTGTTGGTATGGCCTGGTGGTCCCAGGGGCCGAGAAATATTCGGATCTTACCGTTTCTTCCCCTAAAGTATGAATTATGAATACCCATACGGATGTAATTTTACCAAAAAAATGACGCAAGGAAGCGCTTGAAGAACAAATATTCCGAATGAGAAGTTGCATCGAACGAAAATAATACTGATAATTGGTTCGAGCGAGCAAATAAACTAACCCCGAGCACGTGGTCGGACGGGAGAAGCAAATTCAGGTATGTAGTTGGACTTAGTCGTCTGAGGTACGGCATCGATATCTTCGGGCTCCAAGAATAGGGATTCGTCGCAACTTGAGAACTCCAGTTCGAGAACTGCTGAAAGTCATAATAACAAATAATAATAACAATAAGTTTCGACACATTATACATGCGTATCATGATAAAAAAGATGGAATTATACAGCCCCGCCGACAATCCAAAGATATAAGGCACTGTTACGAATAAAACTACTTGGCAACTAGGCTGTAGGCTCACTAATCTACAATTTGTACATTTGTAGAACGTCCTGTTCCGGTCTACGGGCATTCATTCAGCTAGCTCAACAAAATTCGGAGAAGGTGCGCCAGACTGGGCTCCCCCCGGCGATAACAATGCGAATAACTCAGTTTACTGGTTCTCAGTTACCAATGAAGAACAAACCTTCAAGAAGCTTGTCAACATCTTCCTGCCTTTCAAACTGGAGTCCCATTTCGTCAAGAACTTCGAGAATATCGTCCGTTGTAATAATTTCTTCACCGACATTCGCTTCCTCATGTTCACCTGCCTCGGTAATCATCTTAGCTGAAACAACAATTGAGATAAGTGTTTGTTCAAACATTGAAATGCCGTAGTTTCAAAAAGCGTGAAAATCGCCGATACGTAATACACGATCAGGAAAGAGAATCTGGCGAATAAAGCAAGCAAGAATGAAGAGTATTATGTTAAAAAGAGAGCAAATTTCTTTTGCACACGCAAATTTGAACTTCGAAAACGTAAAAAAATAGATGGTGGTCAGAAGGAAAGATGCTCATTAGATCGATTTAGTATTCGAACAGCAACGTATTATGGCGCAACCGAGGCGTTGCATGGCCTAAAGACGTACTAGACTGTACAGAAATCAATGCTAAATCGTTGCTTTTTGAAACTACTACTCGCGACACGCAGCATGTCAACTACGGTAGCTTCTCTGCTGAATTAAATTCACCCTTATTATAAGAAAAGCGATTTTTGCACAATTAGACAAACCCTCGCAGAGGCATCATACGAAATATGTGAACCCATTTGGTGACGGTTCAGCGGTATTTTCGTGGGCCAACCCATTTGGTGACCAATTCGTGACCATGTTTTGACCAAGCTTCATCTAAAAACGTCATCAGCTGGTCACTAAGTGATCACTAACCAGTCAACTGGGGTTTTCGGTGAACACATTATGGTGACGGGCGAGCGACGGTTATTCTGTGCGTTCGGCAAGTTTTCCTGTGACGTCGCAAACATTCCCAAAATAACTAAGAATCCTGACTTTTTTGTCAATCCTTTCAACAGTGAGTGCCAAGCATATCATCGTCTCATTTGTGTCATAGGAAATGGGTGAACCCATCTGCTGACGGTTCACTGTTTTTTTCGTGGGCCCGCCTAATTGGCGACCACTTGTAACCCCACTGACGAAACTTGGCGTGCAAGCCGCGTGAGAACGGCTTGCAAAGTGCAATTGACAACGGAATGAGTACGACGTTGTTTATGACGTTCAAGCGGCAACGATACAGCGGGCAACTTGCGGGCCAAAACCTAAATGGCGTGTCACTTTTTCCACGCCGCATCATGTACGCCGTAACGTTGTCGCTTGCCAGCCAATTTTCACGCTGCATGCAAGCTCACTGGTGGAAAGTATGAAATAATTTAATTTACGCAAAACTGAAAATCTTTTCTCTCCTAAAAATTCTTACCCTCCATGTAACTAACATAGTGATAGTGGGACTGAACACTGAACCTTCCTCTCCATTTATTCGAAAACAACGCACAACCTCTTGAAGCGTAAAAGATTCGTTTTCTTTACCAATGTGTATCTTCCAACAAAAAAAAATGTTCCAGCTTGACTTTTACTCTTTTACATAGTAGTTCTACTCGGACTATCAACAATGTGCCGTTTTTATACATACTTTGCTCACAAGAATTAGTGAAACGTTTCTGATCAGCACGCACGACTGCTTTTTGACTGTATTTATAGAAACCAAATTCAGAGTGTTGTTGCATTTTTTTTTTAGAAATTTCGGATTTTGCAAATTGTTTGCTACTGCAGCTACCGATCGATGTTCGAAAAATTTAAGCTGTATTTATTAAAAACTAGCCCAATGTTATTTACGTTTTTGAGCTCATTATTTATACGGAGAATCGGTATAAATAATAATAAACGGTTTGAAGTGACCCCATCCCATGCTTTTCGTCGATAAATATATCTGTATTTTTAGAATACTTGCCTATTATTCCGCTTTTAGAATAAACACACGAAAGTAGTTTTTGGATAGCAACTTACAGCTTAATTCTAACAATTTACTTGCCACAGTACCGAATACTCATATTATAATTTGTTCAAGATAATTAATACTACGGCCACTCAATTGTTACTGAATATCTTTCATCATATCGATGCACACATTTTATCTGTTAATAAATATACATACAGTAATTACCTAATTTCTCTGATTGTAAGCAGACAGAAAACATTTTAGTATAAGCGTCGTGTATATTTCACTGTCCTATAATTATCGAAAATTGATAGCTTCATGTACAATAGTACAAGTATAATTATAATGAACTTGTACCAAGCACATATTTTTTAATACTTTTTGCTAGCAGCCTAGGAAGAGCCGACTATTTGAAAATTAGTGGCATAGCTTATATTATAATTCAGCCATGGTCAGCCCTACCACGTATGACTTTCTCTCATGTTCTATTACCATTCTCGTCGCACTTCCGTTGTATTATGTGGCATTCACATTCACCAAGCATCATAGAAAGTTTGGCTTCAAATCAGTATTCGATAGATTGTTCTACATGTGTATGCTGAACGTAAGTCTGAAACATCTACAGTATTACAGATGCACGCTCCATGAAGTTGGAATGGTGTAGATATTCAGTGTTGTGGTGAGCTTGTAATTCCAACCAAAGGAAACAAAGTGTGTATAGCACATTTTCTCATTTCTTGGAATAAATGTGCTAAACACACTTTGTTTCCTTTGGTTGGAATTACAAGCTCACCACAACACTGAATATCTACAGTATTGTCTTGAGTAGAATCTACAGTAAACCGTAGTTTTCCATTCCTATTCACATACTAGCTAAGAAACTCGTGTAACAGCAATAGTAGCAAATCGATGTGCTACAACTGTGATACAAACTGGAAGATTGTTTGTCGACGGTACTTCAGTCACAGTGTATGTATGTCATAAGCAAAAATGAACTTGAACTTGAATCCTCTTGAATAAAGATGCACGCTCTTGTAGCGTAATAGATTTATTTATTGTTTATAATGTGCATGCAACTTTGTGCAGTGTATTATTTAGGGACTCTGGTCTCATTTCTTGCTTACTTTTGGTCTTCGGATGCCATTTTTGGGCTTATTTCCCTTCTATGCTTACTTCAACGGTCCAATTCCAATCTCGTCAGTCGTATATTATCTCTCCATTGTCGCTTCCCACAATGGAGCGGTGGGCGATGTCCTTCTTTCTTTCAATCGAACCTGCCTTATGGTCTTTGACACATATTATTCGCTATTCGACGCTGAGAAGGTAAAGTTCCGCGACATAACATAACATAATAACCGTTAGATAGGCTTCGGCGTATCAAACTCTATCAGGCTATCATAGTACACAGAATAATAAAAAGCAAACCCTCCAAGTCCAAAGCAGCGATCCATTCAAATTTCCCTTGTTGTTTTTTTTCTCTGATTGTTTTCCAATAAACCGTACATAAAGCTTACACTCAACTGTGTTAGGGTTTGTCGACATATTTGAGAATTTGAGCCAATTTTCCCGTGAAGTGGGCTTCTGCTACTGCTTTTAGTGTTAGATGAAAAGTATCTTTTAAGGCTTATATACCTACATCCAGTTTCCCACACTGGGAAAACAGCACGGTTGCGCGGCGGTCTTATTGCGCAAAAGAAGTGCGCGGCGATCATTTGGCGGTATCGCGGCGCAATGAGTCAGGAGCAATGGAAATTGTTTCCGTCAACAAGTTAGCACGTTTACCCTCTCAGCTCCCCCTATGTTAGTGCTCCAAAGCACTTCATACTTTCGATACATTTCAGGTCTGGCGGCGTCATTTCTATCTCGTCATCATCTGTATGCCAATACTGATGCATATTGTAATGATAAGAGAGCTTGTGGCAGGCGCCAACTACGTACTCGTTGATGGAGATGCGTCGTTTTTTATCGTTACTAATCTGGACGAGCACGATGTTAGTTTTTGACGTTTACGAAAACTTTATTCCACAGCAATCAAAAAGTTGCTTGCGGAAATGCAATCCCATAAGGCTTGAGCTACAGTAATCCAAATTTTGTGTTTCCTACATTACCAGTACCAGAGCTGCTATGCATCGCGTTGAGTTGAATTTTCGTTTTCTCGTCTCCAATATTAATGGTAAATCTATTTCGATTTGGCGAAGTTTCATTTTTTTTGGCTGGAATTTGGTGGAGTCGGACTACGCTGTCAATTTTTCAGGTGTCTTTATGTTTTAGCTCTTCTCAGTTACATTCGGTATTGTGATGGCCACGCTAGGAATTACCTTTAATATAATAACTGTGAGCTACATCATTCGTCTTAGAAAGCGAAGTTATAACCGAACTTCTGGAATCGAGATGACCTTTCTTTACTTTTCGATCTTTTATTTCTTCTGTGAAATGTTCAAATTTGCCACTCATGTGAGTTTTCTACATTACGCTGCGGTAAATCAGGAAAAGGGGAATATTTCATATAGGTTTCACTTCATGGGCCAAACCATTTGGTGACCACGTGGCGACCTTGTCAGGATCAAGTTTTCTCGAAAACCGCCGTCGGTCAGTGTCAGCACATGTACGAAATGTTTTTCGGTAAAAACCATTTTGTGACGGGCTAAAGGTTAAAAAAAAGGTTAAAGCTAGGACTGTTCTTCAGGGTCCCGAACGAAGGGGGCCCCTACAGTCCGCTCTGGTCTACCGAAGTAGTGCACTCCAGAGAATAGGCCATCTTTGATTACGGAATGGGTGGCCAGCCCTGATCCAAGAAACCTTCCCGTTTTCACCTGGTGCCGTTTTTACCACCCGGTGGGTGCAACCAGCCGCGGGAATTGAACCGCGGTAGTGTGTGTGGTGAGTAGCAGCGCTAGCCACTACACCACCGGCTGGTGTAGTGGCTATTCCATTTTCCTATGTTGATGCTCATTTAGAACTATTTGTTCTAATATTTGATTCAGGATCTTCAGATCTTCTTTGCTATTCACATTTTTCACACACACATAAACTACCTTGTTTCAGACTTGTCAACACTTTACAAACAACGAAGTGGTATACGCGGTTGCAAGTCGTTTAGTACCTGTTACATTTGATTTTGCCAGTCTAATCCCCACCTACTTCAATCTGATTATCAATAAGCAAGCAAAGGAGATTGTTTTTGGACGCATTGCTCCTAAGAAGATCGTTCCACTATCGCTTCATACAACACGCAACTAATTAATTGAGTATGAAAGGTGCAAACTGCGTACATTGTGATGTTTGGCGTCGGCTTTATCCGACACTGTAACTTATAATTTTGTAAAATAACGAGAGTAAATTATTCTCATTTGTGGCAAGTCCAATTTCTTGTAATTACAGGTTTCTGACCTAAACTCGTATTCAGTAAATTAGCAAGTATACAAATTGGGAAAATTATTCAGCAAACATTATGATTAGATCAATTTTTCTTCCCAAAAGGATCCATAGAGCATCAAAGCATCAAAGGGGATGCTACTTTTCCTTTTGGCGCCACGCCAAGCGAAGGAACTCAATAAATATATTGATCTCTGGTTTCAAGTTCAGATGCAGTACATTCACAGTATAGAGCTCATCATGTAGGTGGTGCCCACAGCTATTCAAACATAAAAGGCAGTAGCATCAATCAACCAACATAAAACACAAGTCAACAATAACAACACTTTTGCAAATGACAGACGAGATTAAAGCGGTATAACAGTCGGGTTTTTCAAACGTATGCTGGACGCTATATTCCCATATATGTAGTGCACGCAAATACTGCGCGATTTTTTTTTCTAGTTGTACCCAGCTGCATACAACATATGGGACTGCAGTTGTCCAACTACGTTTCATAAACTGGCCATTATTTCGCTTCAATTAGAGCGGACAGGCACACGTGCACACAAGTTCGCCATTCTCGAGAGAAGAAATCGAATAATGAGATCGGATCCACTTAAAGGGATCGGTTCACCTGAAATTAGGAATACAAAAAGTAGTGTTCTATTTCAATACTCACGAAATGGGTGGATTGATGTGGTGGATTGATCGGTCCGGAATGCAAAAAGGGTAATTGTCCTATACAAACAAGGCAGGACAATTACCCTTTTTGCATTCCGGACCGATCAATCCACCACTTTATCACCCAATATCTTCGTAAGTATTGAAATAGAACACTACTTTTTGTATTCCAAATTTTTATTATCCCTTATAGAAAATAAAGAACAAAAAAAACAGACACTATTTCAGGTGAACCGATCCCTTTAAAGGGATAGGTTCATCTCAAATCACCTCTCTTTTTGTTGTTTTTATTGATAATAGCACAAATACCATACACAATGAAAATTAAATCAATCACAGAACAATACGACTCGCAGAAGAAGCTTCCTTTATTGGACACTAGTTGATCGGAAGCCAAAATCTAAACTCAAAAGATAATACCGTACCCAGGTCGCGCGGGCTAATGGCAATTAGCCAAGTGCTAATTAAATGATACTACACCGCGGAAAATAATGAACTGCCGAGTGGAGTTTGTAACTTGGCTAATTGCCATTAGCCCGCACGATTTGTGTACGGTCTTAGTTTTTTGAGTTTAGATTTTGGCTTCCGATCAACTAGCTTCCAATAAAGGAAGCTTCTTCCACGAGTCGTATTGTTCTGAGATTGATTTAATTTTTATTGTGAATGATATTTGTGCTATTATCAATAAAAAAAATAAAAAGAGGGGTGATTTGAGATGAACCTATCCCTTTAAGATACGTTGTCATGTCTTATTCGTGACATCGTACAGTTTACACTTTAGTAGCTTCAGTTTTTTATCCCCTTCTTAATTTCCCTCATCCTAAATACAGCAAATGAAACTACTACCAAATGAGCACATCTTGTTATCTGGAAATAAACTATGTATTATAGCGAACAAGTGGAGGGGAAACACGATCCAAAGCGAGAGTATCAACACAACAAAATGATGGGCAATACTTGATCGCACATCCTTATTAAAAAAATGTTGGATGAAGAAGCACAGTGTTTTCACACACTGGTCGCCACACAGCACCAATTAATATCTCATTTTAGGCAACAGCATTTAGATTTACTTTAAATTTTTCCTTTATTTGATGGTTTGCTTTGTCACATTTGAGGCAGGCGCCACAATTGTACTTTTATGTGACGATGCCTTTTCTTGACAGGCGATAGTTCGCGCATATGAATATATGGCGACTCGATATGGTTTAATAACCATCGTTAGGACAACTGGTAGCGATAAACAACCGAGGGCTACACATACAAAACAACTCCAGCTGAGCACTAAACAAAACTTTAATTAACCATATTTGGTCATCTTAAAACTTAAGGATGCTTGTTATTTATTCTTATATCGATTAGAAGGAAATATCAACATAATGAGCACTACTGAAAGTTGAAGCTTTTAATTTTTAATAATTTTGTCGAATTCACCACTATTTTTCTTTAAATGAATAGAAAGCAGCTCACGATCGTAGTAGAATCGAAGTCGCATCTCAAAAATGATAAACGCAGTCAGCATGCCTGCTGGAATACCGGCAACGAGGAAAAAAGTAACAAACTGAAAAAAGAGTCTTTGGCATATCAAAAATGTACGATAAATGTACGATAAGTCAAAAATCTACGTATTTTGTAAGCGGCACGCTATATCGTTGTGTATGTAAATTACTGCGCATTTTTTTGTCATTTATTTGCATACAACATATGGGAATGCAGTGGTCCAACATACGTTCTAAAAACCGGCTGTTATATCGCTTTAAACCGGAACGGACCTGAGACACCAGGACGAGATATAGCGAGCGGTTGATTTGCTGCGTCCGTTTACTGAAGAAAGCCGCCTTTGCTTGCATTGTTTTGACGATAATTCTGTTGTAAACAACAATGGACGCACATATGTACACGAGAAAAATGCCAATAATCAATACCATGATGTTCATCGAGCTGTTCTCGGTGAAACCCACTATTGAGCTGTCATCTTGCTGCACAAGTCTAACCGTATCATTCTGAAACGTTTACGTTTGGTTTGTGTCTTTGCAATCTTTTTAGTATCTGATTTAATTTGACAAAAATTGCGCCTTGCGCGATAGTTTTGTCCTCACTATTTTAAAGCCGTGTAACAGCCGGTTTGTGAAACGCATGTCGGACGATGTAGTCACATGCTGTGTATGCTGTGTATGCAAACAACTGCGCGATACGGCGCGAGTTTTTATTCAAATTATATTCATTTGCGTACAGCATATGACAGTTGTCCTACATGCTTTTCAAAACGTGGCCGTAATATCGCTTTAATGTGGTCAGGTCAATCATAATATAGCCCGTATTCTCGCGTCACTGGTAGGCCTCCCAATTGGGAATGACCTACCAGTGGGAGAAAAAGCGCTAATTCTGGTCTGTACTGGTAGGAGGCGCGTCGCGTGTCGCGGTTTCCCAATTGGTAGCGTATTGGGAGGGCTGGTGCATGCAATAGGCATACCAGAGGAGATTACCACTACCAGAGCCTACCACTGTTAGGCCTCTCCCATTTCCAATCTGTAGACCTACCAGAGGAGATTGGGAATGGCCTACCAAAATGCCTTTCCCAAAGTGGCGCGAGAATACGGGCTATGAATCTTTTTGAGCTTATGTAAACGGATTGTAAAATTAACATACCAATAGTGGTATCATATATTGCGAGTCTTTTACCAGGTAAAGTACACCGCCCAACACGAAAATGTTGCAGTAGGCGAATGCTGCTATATCAATGCACAAGACGGTACGTTGTACAGACTCCCTTTCCGAACTGTCCGTGAGGATGATCATTCGCTGCGAGAAGCATCGAGTCACAAAGTATATTGCGCAAAATAACAGTTCCAATGCAATTCCCTAAAATTTTCTTACGAACTAAATTATAGGAGTGTAGTGGAATGCCACGCTACAAAGCTAGAGAAGACTGCAGCGTGAAACCCCGCATTATCGCCGCGCACAAAAAGAGGGTCCGCCCTCTAGGGTGCGCCGCGGGGGCGCAAGGGGCACGCGAACGCCAGATGGAGCACTCGTTGCCAGTTGCCACCCTCGCGCTGCCGGTGCGCTAACTGGAATTGAACACCAGTGGCGTACCCCTCGCGCAATCTAAGCCCCGCCGCGCACTTGTGGCGGACCCTCGTTTTGCGCGCTGCGATGGCGCGGAGTTTCATCAGTGAAGTGTGCAATACTGCAATACAATTCCGAATATAGTTTTCAAAAAAATGCTTACTCCAAGAAACTTGTCTGGGATGGCATTGGTAAATAGCCGTATAATAATAATAATAATAATTTATTGACACATTATATAAAATATATAAGTGTGCATCATATAAAATGATGATGAGAAGGTTGGCAAATTAAGCCACATGCAACGATTGCTTGAGGTTCGTTTATAAGAAAAGAGTAACACCTTGCTACAAATCAAATATAATCAAATCAAATCAAATCAACAAATAGCGACGTTGCAGACAAAGGGAGTTTCCTTGCCGTAAATATAAGGATGGAATAAACAGAAATAAACAAAGGATACTAGCGCGTGAAAAATCTGAAAATTACTGTATTTTTTTTTGATTGTCTTACTTTTTTTTAGCACTTTTTAACCCCTACTTATTTCATATAGACTACCAGCCGTTCGAAGTGCCCTACGGGCTCTTCTCCGACTGGAGGAATCGGCCTTCGGCCGATTGTTTCCCTATTTAAAAAAAGAATTGCTAAAAAAGTTAACTCTCGTCTCTTTCTCTTCCGTGCCACTTCATTCACACGTCTCTGATTGTGGAAACGTATACTAATCAGTTTGGATCTCCACTCGACTAATGCTAGCATGCAAATTTGCCATTGAAGGGCTCTATGTAGAGCAGATTGTTACTCTTGGGATAAGCTAGCATAGCTCAACCGGTAGAGCGTTGGACTGTGAATCGAGAGGTTGTGCGCTGCTGTGGGTTCGAATCTCGCCATCGATAAAGATTTTGTATGCTCTTCCGATCGAAGAATTTTTCTTTATGAAGGGATTTCGTTGTGCACATAAAAACAAACCCGTGACAAACTCTTCTCCTTTATATAATACCAGCCGTTCGAAGAGCCCTACGGGCTCTTCTCCGACTGGAGGAATCGGCCTTCGGCCGAGTGTTACCCTATGTAAAACATTCATCACACTTGGACAAAGACATTTATAATTGAGGAAACGTATAATATGAGCCTGGATCTCCATTAGACTAATGGTACCATGCAAATTTGCCATTGAAGGTACTCTATGAAGAGCAGATTGTTACCCTCATGATAAGCTAGCATAGCTCAACCGGTAGAGTGTTGGACCGTGAATCGAGAGTTTGTGCGCTGCTGTGGGTTCGAATCTCGCCCGAGACAAAGATTTTGTATGCTCTTTCGATCGAAGAATTTTCTTTATGAAGGGATTTCGTTGTGCACATAAAAACAAACCCGTGACAAACTCTTCTCCTTTATATAATAAGATAAGATTATGATATTATAGATTATGATACGCATGTCGTATTGTTCACACAGTTCATCTGAGGCCGGTTCCAATAAAATTTACCGCGGGGGTAGGTTACAGGCGTCTCCTGTTTAGCGTGCTCTCTTGCTTTTTCTATTATTGAGAGGCTGCGAGAAAAAGCGAGAGAGCACGCTAAACAGGAGACGCCTGTAAACTACCCCAGCGGTAAATTTATTATTGGAACCGGACTCTGGTAGCTTTGGAGCAATTCTTCAAATAGTGTACCTATTCTTTAGCTGAAGTTCCTCGAACTTACGATTAACAATGTGAGATGTTCCTTGAAGTTGCCCAAACTTGGCGGTGTGTACAATCTAATAATATAAAAGGTCAGTATTTCCACAAAGATTGTTAGCAGAACTGTGGCGAGAAAAAGTGGAGCACGCTGTCTTCTGAATGGAATCACATTAAAGCGGTATAACAGCCGGTTTTGAAACTTATGATGGACGATATGTAGCGTATGCAAATAAATGCGCGATTTTTTAGTCTAGTTTGCATAGAACACATGGGGGATGCAGTTGCCCAACGTATTTTCAAAATCCGGCCGCTATATCGCTAGATTGCAAAATAATGCTGACAAAATGTATTGACGTATTCAGGAAAGTTACCGCAAGTACGGAGTGTCGAGAACCCAAGGAATTGTCTCCTCCGGATAGCCTAATATTCGCTCGATAAAATAGTTTAAATCATAGAATGGTTGAAAAACTATCATGCTAAAATAACTGAAGGTCACGGAATTTATTCACAAATGCAAGCATTTTAATTGCATTTGTTAACAGTAAAAAAAAGAGTTAACAGTAAAAAAAACGCATTACCACTGACGAAACTTGGCGGCGAAAAAAAAAACAGGCGCACCAACATCCTTCGTGCACCTCGCCCAGTCTTCGCCGGGCTCTCGCGAACTTCGGGCGGGTGCACTGTGTTGCAACTCTACGTTGCAACTATACAAATATAGAGATTTATCTAAGAAACGTAGCCTAAAACATAGTTATATCTTACGTCTAGTATTGACGATGTTTATGCAATCACAGTAATTACGTACTGTATTAGCCTCTTAACTAATGTATAAATACTGTTGACTAAGACTAGAGATTGTGGAAGCACTGGTGACAGAGCTCTACCAAGAGGCGGGCGTCCTCTCTAAAATACTCGCACAAGTTGGCAGAGTTCCTATAAACTGCCTAGGGTCTGACAGAGCCCATAAGTCTGATCGCGGTTAACAGATCCGCTCCGAACTGTCTGGCCCATGGGCAGTGGTTGATGTATGGACGCGTGGCGGAGTGGCCAGTGACGTAGAGGAAAGAAACCCCGTCACTTGGAGTTGGCAGAGAGGCCTGTGAGCCCCCCATCCCTTCGGACTCAGAAGTCCAAGAAGACGTCAAGCCTTCCCTGTTTCTTTGCCTTACATTCTTGAGCCAATAAATAGATTCTGGCATCGTTGTTTCCACCGTTGAACCTAGTACAAACATGGCGACCGCGGCTCCAGAACCTAGTTATTCCATAGCGACCGAGAAGGCGGTTGCAAACCAGGGTGACCTAACAGGTGGTCACAAACCAGTATGACCTATCAGGTGGTCATGGCCAGAGTGACCTAACAGGTGGTCACACGGGAGTCCCACTCCCACAATCAAATCTCAATCCTTTCAACTCATCTCAATCCTTATCTTCTCTCATCCTCATTTTATCTTATATCATTCCTTTTTACGAAAGGCGAAAGTGTGAACGTGAGTGCGAGTACTGTCAAGGTAAAGGATAGTGTGAAAGACGGATATGGTCTCAGTTTATAGAATGACAAAGCGCAGTTTACGTAATTAGTTCATAATCCGAATATGGCAGAATCATCTACTTAAAAAAATTCTTGCTTGGGAGGATGTGCTGCGCACATTTGAAAAGCAAGAAAATGAGTATGTGATTTGCATACGATCAACTGAAGCGCTTGATTGGTAGTACATATACGATACTATCGAGTACGTTGCAAATAATCAGTTCAGTAACATTAGAGACACTCTCGTTTGGGAGACATCGTATCAGATAATTATATTAGCAATATTCTCGTATGTGGGTTAATAAGGATGAAGATAGTCTTCAGAGAACTACCATATAAGTTGGAATCTTCTCGTTTGGGAGTGTTGCAACTCTACGTTGCAACTATACAAATATAGAGATTTATCTAAGAAACGTAGCCTAAAATCCTAAAACATAGTTATATCTTACGTCTAGTATTGACGATGTTTATGCAATCACAGTAATTACGTACTGTATTAGCCTCTTAACTAATGTATAAATACTGTTGACTAAGACTAGAGATTGTGGAAGCACTGGTGACAGAGCTCTACCAAGAGGCGGGCGTCCTCTCTAAAATACTCGCACAAGTTGGCAGAGTTCCTATAAACTGCCTAGGGTCTGACAGAGCCCATAAGTCTGATCGCGGTTAACAGATCCGCTCCAAACTGTCTGGCCCATGGACAGTGGTTGATGTATGGACGCGTGGCGGAGTGGCCAGTGACGTAGAGGAACGAAACCCCGTCACTTGAAGTTGGCAGAGAGGCCTGTGAGCCCCCCATCCCTTCGGACTCAGAAGACCAAGAAGACGTCAAGCCTTCCCTGTTTCTTTGCCTTACATTCTTGAGCCAATAAATAGATTCTGGCATCGTTGTTTCCACCGTTGAACCTAGTTCAAACACACTGACTGATTGGGCGAAAGCGCCGCGCACCCTCTTTAACCGTTCCTGCATATTTTCCCATTTTCGTCCGATCGGTGCGCCGCCGTTTCGCCGGGCAAGTAGCGAGAGTCTGGCGAATACTGGGCGAGGTGTTTTTTTTTTGCCGCGCACCATCAAAGTTCGGGCGAGTGCACTGACTGATTGGACGAAAGCGCCGCGCACCCTCTTTAACCGTTTCTGCATCGATTTTCCCATTTTCGTCCGGTCGGTGCGCTGCCCTTTCGCCGTGCAACTAGCGAGAGTCTGGCGAATACTAGGCGAGGTGTTTTTTTTCGCCGCGCACCATCAAAGTTCGGGCGAGTGCACTGACTGCTTGGGCGAAAGCGCCGCGCACCCTTTTATCCATGTTTGCATCGATTTTCGCATTTTCGTCCGATCGGTGCGCCGCCCTTTCGCCGGGCAAACCTCGCGAGAGACTGGGCGAGGTGCGCGGCGAGATGTAGGCGCACGTATTTTTTTCTCCGCGCACCATCCAAGCTTCGCGTTGATAGCAACAAAATAATTCAAACTAAAAATCAAACCAACAAATTGGCACAAACTGATGTTTATTCGCGGGCAGAGTTCGCTGGTGCGTTGGTAGCCAACAAATCATGTCACAAGCCAGGTGCCTTGACCTTCCAAAAAATACGGTTTCATATGCATTTTCGAACGTTTCTGATTAAATAAAGAAACGAATTATCAAGTTCAATTAAAGAAAGCAGCTGGAAAGTTCGCTCTCCAGCTGCTAATAAAACTATTTGACGGAAGGGCCACAATCCCTTGACAACTTCTGCTTCTAACGAACAATCAAAGCACAGGGGTTGTCCAAGGCGAGTTGTTAGCCTGACCATTTAGGTACCTCGCGGCCCTACATAACGTAAATGCCTGCATTTTCTATATTAACATGCGTGTCTGACTACGGTAGCTCGTTCAACCGTTCTAATGTAAGAGTCATAGCTCTGCGAGTTCTTGCCGTAATTGAATGCGGTTTTCATAAAAAATCTTCAATCCCACCAGACTTTCGACACAAAAAGTTCAGGAAAACCGTTCTACCATGAGCTCGACCCTGTGAAACAATTCAGGACAAGAATCACTAATAAGGGGCTTCAATAAAAAAATCGAACAGAACACCCATAGCGAACCGAACAATCATTTTTATTAAACTATATCTTAACGTCAATAAATTACAAACAAAAACCCCAAGGAAAGTATCACAATTCAACAATGAACAACAATTAAAACGGTAAACTTAATTCTTAAAACTGCAGTAAAAGTTAACCCAAAAAATGGAGGATGTTATTACATAAAAAATCTCTAAATACTCCGAAAAAGATCAGCAAATTACACTAGGGTTTCTCAACGAGAAATAATGGTAAAACTTATTAGGAATGGGTACAGTAACGTACCAACTGAACTAAACAACAGCGAATGCTTGTATACCTTAACAGTGTTTATACTTTAACAGCTTAAACGTATATTCCAACCCAGAGAAGGAGGAAGACCGACCCAAAGCCGAGCAACAGTGCTGCAATCGCTGCGACGAGCAACTCCTTGACGAAACTGCGCGAGTACTTGGAAGAAGTCACCTAAATACTTTCTTTTTTATACGCATTAGAAGTTAACTAAACACGTTCTCTTTTAATTAAAACTCAATATAAGTAACCTAAACATATTCTTAATGCCCCTGGAATAGTGTTAAATTTTTAAATTTGTTTTACGCTTCAAGAGCGTGCACCTTTATTCAAGGGAATTCAAAGTACAATTATTGCTTATGACATGTTCCGCAGAGGTCCTGAGCAGTAGGCGACGAGTTCCAGATGACAAATTGCTCGACGTCTTCGGGTTAGGCCCAGGAGGGATCGACCATGATTCCCTCGCCTGGTGGTGGTTTAAAAGGTGTCACGGGCCGGAATCGAACTCGGGTCGATTGCGTTAGAGACGAACGCGCTGCCACTGGACCACCAGGCCCCAAACTCACAACCACCAGGTTGTGAACAGCATTGTCTTAGGGCCATTTTCAACGTGCGTTTATAAATGCTACTGATTGATTGGACACGTTTGTTTATATGTAGAGCAACTGTGAAATTGTGGAAATAAACTAAACTTCATAAGGAAATCAATGTGTGATCAAAAAGGAGCGTAAAACAGTACACAAACAAAACCAGACCTCCATAACAAAGAAATAGGCCATGAAGAAGAGTCCCAGTCCACAAAGCGAGATCGACAGAGTTCCGAACTGGTTGTGAGGGACCTAAAATTATAAAATTGCCAATGGAGTAGGTTGAATTTAAAGTGATATGGCACGTGGTTTTGAAACCTATGCAGGACGACTACATTCCCATGAATATATGCAAATTTTTGTGTCTCCTGTGTACTTCCGGGTTCGAGCACAAGCACAGAGTGGAACACAGTCTACAAAACTACACGGGACGGGTACGAGTCGCCTGCCACACCACGCGTTTCAAAACTGGGTGCGCGCTACACCACGTTGAGACGATCTTCCACGACACTATGGCCTCTATGACTGACAAACAAATTGTTCCTTTTCACGGGAAGTATCCCAAAGAAACAATTTTAAGCAACACTACCAAATGCGGTAAAGCGGCAACAAGTGGTCACTAACTAAACTATGGACTTACCTGTCATATGTCTTACATTCATGGCTTTATTTATGCCCCCACAAAGCTATTCAAAATTGCTAACGAATTGTGTATTACAATCCTAGCTTGTATGCCGTCGAAGACATATGGTAAAATTGCTAACAAATTGTAAACGAACTAACGAACATACCGGTGCAAAATATTTCTCCATCTTTGAAACATCCATGGCTGAGCGATGAACCTGCAAAAACTTTTTTGAAATACAACTTTTTAAATATACAATATCCCACATCT
The DNA here is from genome assembly GCA_036852015.1 of Pelodera strongyloides. NCBI lineage: Eukaryota > Metazoa > Nematoda > Chromadorea > Rhabditida > Rhabditidae > Pelodera > Pelodera strongyloides. The sequence goes on from JAANDG010000013.1 coordinate 37,090, forward strand.
TTTTATACAAATAGACAATAGCATTCCTACAGTCGCAACATAATCAAGCAATAAAGCAATATCAAGTTGACAAATAACATTTTGTCCCAAAAAAGGGTTCGAACAATAAAACATAGGGATCACTGTTTGTCCAAGCTACGTTTATTGGGTGTGAAAGCATATGTACAAGAATGTACAAGAATATACTGGGTTGATGCATAAGCATAAAATGGTCCAAAAGGATAGGGTTAAAGTTACAAATAAAAAACCGAAACTACGAATATACGACTAGTGGGTGCATGTTACGGAGTGGCGTCACAACAAAGCTTAGTCAAAATAATGCATAAGGAATAAGGAGAGTTATTGGTCAGTTTTAAAGGCAGCTAAACTTAAACTCCAAAATTAAGTGTTGCCAGAAATTTTTGGAACGTAAGGTAAGATATCCTGATACTCAGATCTAATAAGAATGATAGCACACGTTAATGTTAATGCAGCTTAGATACAATGGTTACACAAACAGAAATGACAAAAAGGTGTGCCTGTCAAATATACAAATTAAGCGAATGCACAGTACACAAATGTTCTAGCCAAGCCATCATTCGTATACACATACATTCCAGTCAAAAAAGAAAACTACAAAACCGGTTTACACATCGATTATAGTCATTCGAGTTCTAAGCTACTAAAGTCGTACGAATCTCGTTCAGTTGTCAAATAACTTTTTAGTTAGATCAAGATCAAGTATTACAAAAATACAAATTACAAGTAAAAAGCTCACATATCCAGTTCTTATGCATAGTGTACCGTAAGCGTAAGTGATGCCTCATGATGTCTAGAACTCTCTATCAGGGAAGAGAGCAGGAGCGACAAGAGTCCAGGCATACAGAGCCAGACACATCCAAGAGGAGACGATCTTCACCCACACCGATGCCATGTTCGAGTTCAACTTCGTCAGATCATTATCCGGCCTAAAGGGAAATTAAATTGAACAAAGAATCAATAGCAAACAAACGAATCCAATAATAATAGTGGGTGCAACGACGGTAAAATTGAGCACAACCCCGATTCATTAGAATTTAGAATTAGAATACCCAAGTTGAAAATAGACTACGCAACAGCCATAGAAATGACCAATGACCTTAGTTATGGGAAAGGTATTTTACAAAAAAAAATAGGTCGTCGAAAAGTTACTATTCAAAGGAAAGTAGATGCCAATCAACCCAATATTATTACTATATCATTCTCATTACTATATCATTGTCATCATCATTGTGGTTACTATTACTACCTATATTCGTTGTTTTTCAAATGATTTCAAATAAAAAAAAGGCCAGTGGACAATCTCCAAGTTGGGTTAAAAAGTTGAAAATAAAAACCCACTTGTACCAGCTAGTCAGCGTCATCATCACGTAGAGAGATGCGAGGGCAAACATAAAGTGGAAGAACGAGTAACTGTACGCAACACCATCCTGAACGTTTTGCATTATTATAAAGAACAACACCATACACTCTGTCCTAATATAACTCATTCATGCTTAGAAACATTTTTCCTCATTTTACTCATGTGATATTTATAGTTATTATAGTTATTTGGTACAAGAGTTTCCAACTTTTTGACAACAATAAATCAAGTTGCGCAGTTGCGCTAAAAAGCTTCATAAGGTCTCCGAACTTACTTTTGTTTATTATAACTGTATGTATGAATGAGTAAATCTATGAAACCAACCACTAACCTTTTCATTGTCCCAAACTCTTCCGGAACTTCCAGCCTCTTCATCGTCTGCAAAAATAATTACTGATTATTTTTTTTCACGACGAGAGCGCTATCCTCAGCAAATTGATTAAATTCAAAATAAATATGAGGTTTTCCTATATTGTATAAGTAAATGCACAACACAAAGGATTGCGCTGACTTGCCCTATATAACTACATTTACATGGGCCACATGCGCTAATCGCAAAAAAAAGGATATGTCGGTAGTCGGTTGAAAAAAACGCTAATCTACAACATAGAAACATGCTACCTTGCGGTTAGTAAGCCAATAAACTAGGCGGATGTTTTGCATGCCGGTCTATCGATTACCATAGCAAACATCAACTACACTACGACATACACGTATTCCTAGATCCGTAAAAAAATCTACCATCACCAAACTACACCTAAGGAACAAGAAGCAAACTACGGACAAAAATGTATCGCCATGCAAAAAACGGTAAAGACATACAGTGCACGCCGTCCCTGACGTAAATCATGCACATACAATGAAGGTAAGAAGAAGGGAAGTCGGGAAGTAACCTAATCCTATCGCAACAATGTTATATCACCACAACCATATTAGAAAACATCACGTATACAAAGATGTGTAAGGGAAAGGGGAGGTCTTTTCATTCATCACGGGAGTCTCGTATTAAAGGGATATGACACGTGGTTTGCTAAGAACAAGAACAACTCAATTTCAATATATGGAATTTGTGTGCCATTCTGTGCACTTCCAGCACATAAAGGAACACGTCCAGTTTACCAGACCACGTGTCACACCACCTTAAAAAGAAGAGAATGTTAAGTAGAAGTTGGGACGGCGGCACTTACCATCCACAATTGGTGCCCTGTCAGACAGTGCAATTCCGGCCTCACTCTCACTCTCGGTTCCTCCGGTGATCTTCCCCAGGGAAGAGTTGGACGAGTTACGAATCGACGCGTACAGAAGGCACAGGAACCACAGCACTAGAGAGACGATCGACTGAGCCGGAAGCGGAGTACCGTACGACTGAAAGTAAACAACAAATGCGTGACTTTTTCACTTTTTACTTTAAAGAAATCTATCTCTTTTATCGTTACAATATTTTCATCTACTTTATCAGAATCTCAGCTTATTATTGTGGTAGAATGAAGAAAATAATAATAATGCGTATAATGGCTACGACCCAGCTGTTGTATGATGACTAGACTTAAACAACACAGCTATGGAAAACCTTGAATGAAGAATGTATGTAAATGCCTCACAAGTGGGTTAATAAAAGTAACTAGGGTTTCCCAATCGCCCAATCAAGAAAAGAGCTCATTTTCGGCAAGGACCGATTTTGCAGGAAATGAATAAACACATGTATGTCAATTTAGCTGAAAGTGTGCTATTATTACGATTATCGACTTTCCCACGCTGGCCAACATCCAACACAATGCGTGTCTGGTGTTGGCAGCATACAACTCACAAAAAAGGATTGACAAAAATAGGCATACATCATCATTCATCATTATTTGTATTAACTTTGATAAGATGATTTTTTTTAAAGAGATCAGGCGCAAACCTGATTGGACACTACATTTAGTTGAAACCACTGTTGAACAATTACCCAATTTCAACATTCTCTACTATAAATTGGTTACAATAATTTCATAAAAGCTAGAATAATGGGCAGGCAGTTTTCAGAAAAGACCTCACTTCGTCAGGCTTCCCTCCGTGTTCAGTTCCGTTAGTAAAAATGCTGATCAACGATGGATTACACTGCTTATCTGAAAGAAACAGAAACTCAATTATAAGGTGAAAACACAGGAACAAATTGGAGAAGTCGAATTCACCAACGTAAAACGAAGAAAGCGTTTTTGCATATAATGATATAATAAAAGCAAGGCAGTGTTAATACAATTTGGCTAGCGCTAGCAATACAAATTGACCAATAGTTACTTCTAACTACGCGTTCACAAATCGAACTAATCTACGAATCCTACCGCTAAGTGAAGCTAAAACGTAAAACACACCGGGATTGTTTGTCAGAGCAGCCCAAGTGAGATACATCACATACAGGGAAATGAACGACGACTGAAGAAGTCCGCTACGAGGCATCAACTCCTGCAAGGAAGGAAACTGACATAAATAAAGCCTTAGAAGGGAACAAACAAATTAATAAGTAAAATAAACAATTCAATGGGGTGCGGTTACGGTCTTGGATACATTTATTCTATTATAAATTATTTTGTTTCCCTCCGCGCGCAACTGCATTGCATAACCATTTAATACAATCACTCAGAAAAATAAGGGCACAAGCATCTTACGGGAGAAATATTTCAACTAATTGTAAGTCTGTATTCTGTAAGGCGCATTGCTTATGACTTACGTTACGCGTAATTACACAATCCCTAGTTACACAAAACAGAACGCGTTACCTGAACTTTCGGCAAAATGGATACAATAGACACTCCAATGCACAGGATCAGATTGAATGAAATGAAGAACTTGGGAAGGCCGCAACTCTCTCCCTGAACATAAATAACAGTATGATATTACGACATACAAAAGCACGCACAAAATAATAGACGTTTGGATGGCAATTCTACTTATCACTGATTTCTGATTGTGCGTGTAGCGTACACAACAGTGTTGAAGACACATACGGCACGAATCAGCATTGCACAAAATAGTGAGAACCCCGACCCACTGTTACTAAAATCTAACCCAACAACTAAACATTATCATTATCGTACAGCTGAATGATTAATGGTTATGCAATCATCCTACATAGAAAAGTGAAAACCCCGATTGTGCCCTGATTTTTTTTTTGAAAAAACCCCGATTCTTCCAAAAAAAAAACCCCAAAAACCAGATCACGTCCCGATTTCGCCCCGATCACAAATAAGCGGGGCCGGGCCTCCACTCTCCATTATCCACCTTCCTTAATCAAAAATCAGTAAAACTACTAAAAGTTGTCCAACTTACCGCCGTGTAGAACACAAACATAAGAACGATAGCCGCCACAGATAGTCCATAACATCCAAAAGTGAAGGTGAGGAGTCCAGCGTAGCAAGCGCGTGATTCTTCCTCTTCATACCTTAAAATTGAAACGTATTTTCTCGATTAATTAAGAAATGCGCGGTACACTTTCAATTCGGTTTCAGTCTTCAGTTCAAACATCAAAGCAAATGCACAAGAGAAAAATTTTCAATTTCACACACACACTTCTAGCTTCTTTCGAAACAGACAAACATCTACATTTCGCTAAAGCGCTTAGGAGACTGAAGTGCAATGCAATCACTACAATTACATGGACAAAAAAAACAAGAAACTACAAGAAAATGAAGAAATAGAACCCACTTTTCAACCCAACTTTCGGCAAGTCCATGAGCAAAATCAACGATCAGAATCAGCTGGATGAGTATGAATAAAAAACCGCCAATCATGCCAACCCACATCAGAGCTGAAATCACAATAATGCAACTATTACCTAATTTAATTAAAGCGGTATAACACGGATTTTCTAATAACGTAGGTTGGACAACGTCAACTTCATTGCTTCATTCGCATGTGGTCAGTCATTGACTTGTACATGGATGGATGGATATGGAATGGAAATCCTTCCATTAATCCAGCATAAGCATCAAAAACTCACGAGTTGCGTGCCGTAGTTCTGCTCGCTAGGAATTAGGAACTATCTGGACCTGGCGGCCACATCAGTCAAAAAGTCGTAGACAACATTCTTTCTTATTTCTTATTCTTTAGCTTTAGTACCAGCACGGCAAACATAGAGTTAAGGCATACGGAAAACAAAAATATCACAAAACCCACGGTCAGCAAGATTTTCACTCTTGATGAAGAAGAATCCGACCACCAAACCAGTGAGCAGGAGGTATTTGAAGAACCAAAAACTAAATGAAAACAAGATGAAACAGGAGAAGTCTTGAGTTTGAGCTTCTGTTGATCTCAAACGTCTTCCTTCACTTCACTTCATGGCCAGGGACAGCGGCTGAGCGGCTAGCGAGTGAGCATAATAACGTTTTTATTCTCGCATATCTTCATTTTTAGACAAAAGATGCTAGATGCACAGCCATGCAATTTAAGTGGGTGTGCTTCGCTTCAAGCAAAGTACGAAATTTTCATTATCCACCCAGTTGACCCTGTACGATAAAAATTTTCCGGCCTGTGGCGTCACAAACATTTAAAGCGGAGAGCAACCTAGACAATAAATTACTGATACTGATAAATGATGGGAACCAGGAACATAGAATTAAACCAGGAACATAGAATTAAACATATTTGACAAAATCAGAGCTTCTTGCGACTCCCAGTATATGATTCAAAAACACGTATCAAAGTGCTTTTTTCGACCGGTTTCGGCTTACGCCATCATCAGGAACAACAAACAAACATCCGGTAAGAAGCACTGATTTTGTCAAATATATGTTCAAAATGACGGCATCCCTCCAGCAGCACGTCAACAAACAACATAGAAGTATACCCGTTCTGAATGGAACCACGTGGATCCTTTGAAGATCTGACACCGAACATTAGAAGCATGAACAAGAAGAAGAAGGACGCCATTCCAGCACATAGTCTGAAATTGAAGCAGTCAGAAATCTATAATCGCTGAACTGTAATAAATGTAAATTTGAACAGTTACTTTACACATATCAGTCCACATTGTGATATCATTGCTTCTAATTAAACAGAAAGAATAGGAATTTTCTGCTGGAATTGCAAAGTTAATTTGAATGAACACATGAACAGTAGAATTGGAGAATGAATGACAAAATGGTGAATTCGCTGTCCCGCGACATGCGACTCGCACACAGTTATATTTCCATCAGTCCATCATCCATCAGTACACACTACGCTTGATTTCCATTGTTTTATTATCAAATCACCTGTTTGCTAATCAACGACAACACGACGAGTTATATACTAGTTTCTTTTCATCACTTCATTGTGATGCACACCCTGTGGTGTTATTTAATAAATAAATAAATAAATAAATCAGTTCCATGAAACTATATCGACTAACACAAACCTGTAAACCGCTTGGAATCCAGTAGCCCTTTGACAATTTATGCCCGCCAATTCATTTAAGCCGTCACAGAACCAATGCGCCTGTAATAAATTGATTGTCCGACGATAGCATGTCCCATGTCCTAATAACTTAGACATTATTCTTTCTCCCCATAGTCATGGCGTATCAGCGCATGCCTGCCACGGCCGTGTCCACATCATATAACATGGACACTTGGAGCGAACGCGATGCTAGTCTTGGCATTTTGGCAAAAAAAAATCCTTATAACAAGCGATTGTCGAAGCCGTCGCGCTTATTTAAATTCACTTAAATACGATACTTGAATTTTTTTTATATCGTATACTCAGTGCTCTAGCCGCAACATGCGGCCATACGCTTTTTTCAAACAGACTATTATTAACGAATAATTCAAATTAAAATAATGTGTCACTACACTTACATTCGCCAGTTTTGCCTGTATACCCGGGGCGAGCATAATACACGCGACGATAGTGCCCACGAGTAGCATCAGAGCATACATAATACGAGTAGTCGTCGAGTTCCGCGACGAGGGACACACCGCACAGCAAAATGAGCATGCTGCGCTGCCGAAACAGCATGCTGCCTGAAGTCACGAGAATATGAAACTTTATCCGGAAACAAAAGTAAACCACAAAATATAGTAATATACCAGAACGCTCCTTCATCGCTAAGTGGCGAGTAAACCTAAAGTAAATGCCGAGTATAAGTAAAACTAAAGACATTACCACTGTTTTACAAATAAAACAGAGAATGACAGGCGTAGAATACTTATTTGAGTTAGAGAATTGCAGGAAATCATGTAACGAAGCCGGTAACCCGCTACACGAGACAAATAAAAAACAGTATTTGGGATGCGCAACTGGAGTTTCACGGTCCCAGTCGGGAGAATGGAGAAAGGCAGTCAGCACTTTACATTCTTTCCGACCTACCCTTAAGCATATAAAGGACTAACCGAAGCAGCACAAGCTGGAGCCGCAAGGAGCGCTCCCATTACGATTAAGACACCTGCAAATAAGACTACGTAGCTTGGATATATGAATATTCAGAGTACACCGAAGTAAATCGGAATGCAAAAAATCAGAATCCTGAATAAAAGTTAAAGAGTTACCATTTCTACGTGGATAACTTAACCATAGACGAGAAAAGGGGAATGATCTATCTAATATAGTGTGGAAATCACTACTAATTAGTCTGACAGAGTGTTGAAAAGATTACAAGCTTTACAAACATGGATCACATCACAACAAATCGAATGGTCGGCGATGCGGCGTCTCCATGCCGCCCGCGGGCGCCGCGCCGGTGTTCGCGGCCGCCGCACAGCGGTCGTGAAGCGGAGTCAAATTTCGCGCGTTTGCTACACTTTTCAGAACGCATGATCTTCCTAATCACGGGCGATACCTCCTTGCCCCAGCCCAAAGACGTCCAGCAATTTGTCATCTGGAACTCGTCGCCTACTACTCAGGATCTCTGCGGAACATGTCATAAGCAAATCTTAAAATTGTACTTTGAACTCCCTTGAATAAAGGTGAACGCTCTTGAAGCGTAAAACAAATTTTAATTTTAAAAAAAATATGGAGAACCAAATTATCATCAATCACCGAACAGTATTGCTTGGATATTGCACAAACGAATATAATAATAAACTAAACAAGAATACAAGACACAATCAAATTACGAGCAAAGAATACAAGTTACATTGCATAATTAGCCATGGCTAAATGTATATTGTAAGTTTTCTTGTGCGTAGGGGGCCTCGGAACTCTTCCCGCGATGAAGTCCCGGCACTCGGAATGTGAGCATTGCTAGGGATATGCAAATAGTATACGAAACATGTTGAAACTAAACCACCTAACGTTCTGGTTTTTGAGAAATTGAGCTCGATTTTGCATTCTAATCATGCAGCATACAATGTCCGGGAAGGCAGTTCTCTCAAAATCCGTTGAAAAACCGACTGATTTACCGCCTTAAAGCAGAACACCGGCCGTTTTTTTTTGAAGCACGTCCCAGCATCCTTATGCAGCGTATGGAAATGAACATATGAGAATGAAGAATGGAGCTTCTCGTAGAGGTAGTTCTTCTCGTAGAGGTAGTTCTAGGATTGTTATTAATAGGGCATCAAGAAATGCTCGGAAACATTCAGTTGTCCCTAGATCTTCCCTCATGATTGAACAAAATGTTACAAATTTCTTTCGATTTACTCGAATTTGCTTGATGTGACCTATTTTCCTACCACTTTATTATGTTTTATTTATTTAGTATGTGTATTTTATAACACAAACTGCACGTTACATTGCTTTCTTTGATTGTCTTTGTGCGTAATAAATTATTATTATTATTGTAAATTCGAGCAAATTAGCATTGCATGACTGCGTAAGGATTCAGTTGCCCACGATGCATTTCAAAAACCGACAGGTATTTCGCCTTAGTTCAGAACACGGTACCTTCTGCAACCGAGAAAAAAAATGTTCGCCGGGTACTCGGTTTCCTACACAACCTTTATTTCATTTTTTTTTTAATTTTCACCAATTGCCCTTATTTATGAGTGGGGATGGTTTTCCTGTTTTTTTTCCCAGGTCGCTTCCTTGGTTGATAGGCCTGCCCATGTGTTTCGTTGAACGGTTGAACCAACCTTAGTGAGCTTGCATTGGGGGTTTGATCAGACATTCGCACTGTACCACGTATGTAATATGAACTTCCTTCTTGTTGTTTGCTTAGCTGTCCGTTTTAATAGAGGTTATTAGTTTTACATGTGTTCTGCTGTACTTTTGGGCCAAATTTGGTGACGGTTCGCTTGGTCTCAGACAACATGGATCCATCTCCTTGCAAAAAAAAGAGAGAGTCCGCCATAACATGGAACGGCGCACTCCCTCTCTTTGGTGCGCGCGATGGGGCAGACGGAGCGCAACGCCGTGCGGCTCACCCTAGACGCACTATTAGCGCACTCGCTGAGCCTCTGAGAAAAGAGCGGAGTAGATGCGCCAAGAATTGCATACCATTGCGCCATAAATGTGCAATATGCCGCTCCATTATGGCGGACCCTAATTTTTTTCGCGCGGCGTGGCGCGGAGTTCGTCACCGCTCGACCATTTTGTACTTTGTGGAATAAATCCGAGACTGACACAGTTTTTCCAATCGCCTTATAAAGTCAAGCCAGGCATTTATTCATTTATATCTGTTTTCACCAGACATATCAATCAGTTTTCACAATGCAGACACTCATTGCATCGGCATGCTGGGCAAATTGTCCATTTCCAAGCTGAGCAAATAAAACTATTATGGTAAAGTAAATAACGCGCTTTAAGAGAATACCACTCGAACTACGTATTTTGCTTGACTGCGAGACGATTAGGCGCGCGTGTGAAAAGGAATTTTTGCAAGTAGTATGTTAAAGGAGGAGGCTCACGAGATCTAAGTGTGCGATTTCTTTCTTCTTATCGATAGATGATGGTATTTACTTCCAATAAACATGCCTTATGAAGCAAAAGCTTTTGATTAGAAGGAATAAATCAGTACAATGCTTAGCATTTTATCAAAATTCTTGACCGTAGCCTTTGTGTCCCGAGGGCATCTGTCTCTTATTGTATGTCTCCCGCGGGTATCTAGCTATAGTTGCACCCTTATTTTCTTATTTTGAGACCATCAGATACCCTCGGGACACACACATTTACAAAGGCTATGGTAAGGGATTTTGATAGATTCTAAGCATTATATTGATTTGTTCCTCTAATTAAAAGCTTTTGCTTCATAAGGCATGTTTCTTGGAAGCAAATACCATCACCTAACGTTAAGAAGAAAGAAATCGTACACTTAGATCTCGTGAGCCTCATCGGCCGCTTTATGAAGCGCATCGTGGACTACTGAATTCTTCTGTATATATGCTAATTTGCTCGAAATTAGCTCGACTTTAGTCTAATTTGTGTTCATTTGCATATGCTACATATGAATTCTGGCGCACCGGATGCGTTTCAAAAACGAGCCTGTATTTCGCTCTTTTCTACTTACCCAGAGTTAGGATTCAAATTATTCGGTTTTGGTAGAGTGTTTTTCTTTATTCCTTACTAAATACAAATAAACTCGGAGCGAAACGATGAGTTTGTAGTGACTGTGTCCCTTTGATTTAATGTCAACGATTTCTTTGTATGTTTAGGTTAGAGCATTTACTATGGCACACACGTTTACTGTAAGCCGAACACGCCTACAGTAGGAAAGCGTTTCGAAAAAGGAACAACACAGATCACATATTTATGGTTTGCTCCTCAGTTCCATGCAAGTATAAACCGCTACAAATTGCAGCTAACAATAAGGACAGTCTTAGATCCAAGCTTTCGATAAACTGAAATGAAACGGTTGGACATCCAGGGATTACGAGCAATTGCTATACTTTTGGTTCTTTTATTCCATTTTTATCCAAAATATGCGCCAAATGGATACGTGGGAGTCGACATGTGAGTGTTATTTATTTATTACCTTCTTTTCATTTAAGGTACACGTTTGCATGTGTAAGACATACTAGACAATATGTGATAGTAATTATTATTCTTATATTATCTTTATATTTCAGTTTATATATAGATATAGTAGTCCCAATGTTTACACCAACCCACGAATAACAACTAACAACGTCACTAGCTTTGTGTTGTGGTCATTCTTGTGTGCGCTACGGATAAAAGATGTGGCTAAGACATGTGTATTGATTTTATATAAAATAGACATTATATTCAAAAACTAATAATATGAGGGATATATCCCTTGTATCCCACATGCATATGCGGGTATTTCGCAGAATTGTGTCTGACTACGGTAGCTCGTCGGCAGGTGGCCGTTTCTCGGGAATAGATGGCTCTTTTTTGTTTGTGATATGCAATACGGTTTCTGAAATCGCACTTTGACCTTCACGAATGTTGCGTAATCAAATTTAAAGAAATGGACAACCGCGAATAAACAATAGTTACCTCATTCCGGTAATTCGGTAATGCACTATTGCTTTTTATGCGCGGCTCACTCTAAAATTTTTCATTGCTAGCTCTTAATAAACCGGGGGTTAATTAAACAATGTTTTCAGTTTTTTCGTCATTTCCGGCTACTTGATGGCCTTTCTACTGCGGCGACCAAGTGAATATTTTATAATAAAATATCTGGATTTTATCTACAGAAGATGCAAGCGAATTGTTCCGATGGCGTATTTGATATTTGCACTTGCTTTCTTAATCATGCAACTATGGTTTCCACGACTCGCTGAGGAAAATCGTGATTTCTCGCTCAAAGCCCTACTTTTCTACGCTAATCATCGCTCGCTCGATGAAGAATACGAGAAACAGGTGCTGGTTTAAAGTGGTATAACACGTGGGTTTGAGCTGTATAATAAATAAATATAATAAATCTGCTCTATTCTAGTTGAGTAGTGCTGAAATTGTCTTCACTCATTACTGGTCTTTGGCAGTTGAAATGCAATTCTACTTACTCGCGCCGTTCATTTTTTGGATCGCTACTAAAGCGGCACCGAAAAGGTAATGGTAAGATTTATACCTTTGGAATGGACCTCTTTACTTCCTATTTAATTGCCCTTTTATAGATCTTTCGTAAAATCGTAAAGAAAAGCATATCTTGTCAGTGTTTGGATAATCGCAGCCAGCTTTTGTAAGAGCAGATCCTTCTTTAAAAGCTGAGTATCAGCTTTTCTAACCGAACAATCTTTATTTGAGGCCAGCGATTCCGTGTGTGCTTCTAGCCGTTGCCTCTCTAGCATATTCAACAAGTCTGTCGTCAACTGAAGCATTCAATAGTACAATTGCTCGATTGTGGCAGTTTATGTCTGGTTATGGGGCGTTTTTCATGGACCCCGGTAGGTGCCAAGAGTTGAATCGAGTCGTCGTTTGAAGCATTCAATAGTACAATTGCTCTATTGTGGCAAAGAATATGGTAGGCACATATGGTAGGGGCTTATTTAGTGAAGGGTAGCTATCCCGGGTATGAAATGTACTAGACAACGTAACGGTAGAGTAGAGACTTCGCTTATAGAACCCTGAGCGTCCTCCTTGGGCAGTTGCTTACAAATAGCTCCTCGGAAGTTATGCGCAACTGCGCCCGTCAACGCGAAACTCTAATAGAGCGCGGGGAAAATGCAAGTGCCGACATGCCCCCAGGACACGACGCGCACCTCGCCCAACCTTCGCCAGACTCACGCCAGGTTCAGGCAGGGTGCCCGGAGCAACCTTTTGAGAAAACCTGGTGAAGATAAAACCACCGCGCATCATGTTCTCTGCTTCTGTATCAATTTTTGCTTTTTCGAACTTTCATCGCGAAATTTTCGCGGTAAGGTTTCGCCGCACACCGATCGAGTTTTCTCAGTGATATTTATAATAATAAAAATAATAATTTATTACGCACACATGCAATTCATGAGAAAAATATATGCAACGTACAGTTTTGTCGATTAAAACAACAGTAGCACAAATACAAATATGAAGAAAGCGAAAAAATAAATAAAGGTCACATTATACTCTATGAAAATCTATGAAGCTAAGTGCGGAGTTTCCTCAATCATAATAGAAGTTCTATGAATGAATGCGTACGAACCAGTTTAGTTGCTCTGGGAATAATGATCCTACTCCTGCTCCTACGGGAAGAGTATGTGTTGTAGCGGCACACCAGTGGAGATGAAGACTTTATTCAGCTGGGGCTGTCACATCTTATCAGCAATATCATCGTCTTATATAGCTAGTCTCATATGCTAATAGTTACGTTATTGAGGTAACACAGACAATAGTGATATGCTAAATGACTATCGAAATGTCTAGGAAGTATGACCTAAGAATATACGTTTTAGCTCACTTCCTAACATCTCCCTCATTATATTTAAACAAGCTTATATTTCTTCTGTCGAGGGTCCATGTCCAGTCTTCTTGGCGGCGCACGGTCCCTTCTCGGTCGTTGTCCAGCGGCAGCGAGCACAGGCGATCTTCCTTCACACGTCGATGATCCCGTTCTCCTCGTTCCACCAGAGTCGTCAACTTCCGTGCCCATAGATAGATTCCTCCTCCTCTTCAGAAAATTGAACTGCTCGCGGACGCTCACTCGTGTCCTCCTGATCAGCAGTCTTCTCCACAGCGTCTTCCTCTGTCGGCTCAGCACACTCGTCACCAGGTGGTTCTTCCAGACGTTGCTCTTCTTCGACAGTCATCTCTTCACTAAGTTTCAGGCTTGGTAGGACATCCACTGTTACTGTAGGTTCCTCACCAACCACTCCACTTAGCTTCTTCTTAGTAGGCCATGCAAGATCAAAATCTTCCAATAAGATTGTCAGTGCATCCTCTTGTTCTTCCTCAGAACCTCTCGGGCGAAGGTCTCTTGTGTAGCACGTCCACACCACCTTCTTGCTTATCTCCACTTTGCATAGAGATCTTCCACGTGTCCTCACGACACGGCCAGGAGTCCATTTCGGTTTCGTCGGCTTTCGGTAGACCCTCACGAACACCAGATCATCCACGACGAAATTCCTGTTGACTCCATGTTGTCTGTAGCAGTCCTGCACCATCTCGGTCTTACTTCCTTGTAGATCATGCGCCTTCCGCACATTCGGACGTCTTCCCGACTCCTTACCAGATCCTGCAGACTTCAGAGCACAACAAGTGGATGCAAATGCTTCTTGAAAGCTCGGTAGTTGCTCAATCCACTCCATTCCCATCAGTCGTATGTCCTTCGCCACATAGCATCGACCCTTGCCAGGAAATCCGTTCACCTTGAACACAGTGTTGAAAACGCCATCGACCTCAATCGCCGATCCGTTAGCGGCACGTAGCTCCACAGACGCCATTCCAAGAGACGGAGAACCCGGACGCCTCCACGTGTTTCGATCCACAATCGTTACGTCCGCGCCGGTGTCCAACTGCATCACGACATCAAATTCGTCCTTCCCAATACACGCAGTGACCTCCTTCCGGCCTTTCTTCAACCTCGCGACAGCCTTCACATTCCTTACTGCAGGACAGCTGTTCGCCCAATGACCTGCTTCTCCACACAAGCAAGCTCCTTTCTTTCTTGAGTAGTCCTTCTTCCTGTCGTGATCCTTGCTAGGTGAGCAACGAACAGACGAGAACCTCCTCGGGGTCCACTTCTTTTTATCCACACGAGCGACGAAAGCATTTTCATCTTGTACATGCACCACAGCGTCCTTCACCAGGCTCATCGACAATTCACATTCGGTGACGAGATCCCTCAGCTTCGTACCTTCACATGCATTAACCTCTAGTCGACGAATCAGACGCTTTCGCAAGTCCTTCCACTTGCTTTCTTGCATCCCTGCAACAAACAGCATGCACTTGCAATCGTCCTCGGTCATCTCCTTCACACGCCCTCTCTCGTGTAACTGGTTCACGCGAGCCGCATACGTCTTGAAATCTTCTGTTTCCTCCTTGACAACTCGGAACGCGTTGAATCTTTGCCGGAACAGAGAGCACTTCTCTCCAAATAGCTCCTCAAGCACAGTCGTTGTCTCCACATAAGACGCATCCGCTGCCTTCTTCGGCAAAATATGATCCACATACATGGCGTAGCTCCTGGAATCAAGCTTGCTGACGAGCAGGCTTGTACGATCCGCTTCCTCCAGTGACGACCCTTCCGACTTTACGACGTCCTCAAAGCGCGTAATCCACTTGTCGAAGGTACATCCGGTCTCCTCATCATACTCGAACATCACGATACGGCTTGCCAGGGCAGCCGCTACCGTTGCAGTATCCTGAGCCGGCACCGAAGCGATCCCTCCTGATTTAGTTAGCTTCTCGAGCAACAATTGCTCACGCCTCTCTGCACGCTCCTCCATCTTCCTCGTGGTCTCCAGAAACATCTCCATCATCTTCGCCATCATGGTCGCGGTGTCCTCCTGTTTCGCCATCTTCTTGCGATCGAAAAGCTCCATAAACCGAACTACTGACTTTCGAAAATGCGCAAAATCCGAGCGCAATAAATTGCTAGCTCAAGGATATTTTCGAAAATCAGAGTCGATCCAGGAGTTTCGAAAGTTCGGGTCCTGAACACGAACATTCTCTGCCAGCTCTTACCATATTTCCCAGGTAAAATTTTTCGTAGCATTTGAGCATCTGCTCTTTTTCTACGATTCACAAGTAAATCTAATTTCAAATTTGTGCGGGGAGCAGGGACTGTATGGAATTCCTTTGGCAACTTCATCCGAACCTCTAATTCATTTTCAGACTCACAACCCACGAACATGCCTCGCAGTGAGGATGGGGATGAAAAAGATTATGAAAGACTGATAAATGTCGAAGATGGTGATACGTCTGATAAAGAGGAGCATGATGACGACAACTGCGAGGAAACCAAACAGAAAAAGATCTCGATTATTTTTGGATTTGGTACGGATTTTTTTCATCCAAATTTTGTTCGATTCTTGATCGATCTCAACCGTTTCAATACTTTTTTTTTCTTATTTCAGACCTATCTCATATCTCATATGGCATCTCAATCATACTTCTCTTCTTACCATTCCTGCCTTACGAAGTGCCTTACTGTAGACCGCTTGCTACAATTAACAGTGCGGTGTTTATTTACCTCAAGAAGGTTTGTTGCCGATATCTTTGAACATTAAAGTGTCACTCTCTAAGGAAAGAGAGAGAGAGAGAGAGAGAGAGACAGCAAGACAGAGGACATCATTCTGTTTCTTCCGACTTTGTAAGCATCCAATTCTTCTCATTTCTTCAGGATTCCTATCTTCTAACCAATCGAGTAATGGCTTTTCTCGGTGATATCTCCTACTCTCTATACCTCGTCCACTGGCCAGTTCTTTGTTTTCGGAAATACTTGACCACGGCCGACTCAACAAGTAAGCATACCTTCATTGGTAAAGCTCCGCAGTTGCGCACCGCATCTAATAAGGCAGGAAAAGGGTCGGCAGCGCTCGCGTGGCGCACTTTTCAGATGGCAAAAGAGGTCCGCTGCCAGTGCCTCTATTGCTTGTGTATACTTGCAAACATTTTTCGGAAAATCACCCTCGAAACAAACAAGTGGAATTATTAGTGAAGGCGTAGCTAAGTTAGTTATCTCCACGCAATAAGACTTAAGCTGAGCTAAGATCAATTAGAGTCTGCAAATTATGCTCAGAAACTCTTATGCCTATGCCATACCTGATGCTCACATTTTAGGCGTAGACGTGGACGCGTTATACCTACTTGCCTCCGTAATTATCGCAATTCTCCTTCACTATTCCTTCGAAAAATATTATGTGACGTGGTCGAAAGCCGTCATAATTGTTTTATCCACTATCTTGCTATGTGTAAGTTTTCTCTTCTGCTAATTTACTTTTGCTGGGATGGTGTGTGATAAAACACGCTACGGATTCGCTCACTAGGAACACGCGCGAAGACCATTCGCAGCTGTTTTGGCACCTCAACGATACTATCGAAAATTCACCGAACGAGCGTAAACCACTTGGCATACATGTTAAAGGGAGAGGCCCACGAGAAAAAAGTTGTTTTTACTTTGCTTGAACAGAATGTCCGGAATTTCAGAAATATTACCGTGAAAACCGCATTTCTTTATGCCTAGAACTCGCAGAGATATTTCACGGCAAACAGTTCGGCCAGATACCGTAGTCAATACTTTTTACGGTTTATGTCCGTCCGTTAGCATTTTTTCTCTTCGTAGTGATTGTTAAACGAATGAAGAACATTCGTACCATTATGACAAAGCGTTTCCAATAATACCCGAAAAGAGCAAAAATTGATTCTCACTACGGTACCTGACCGAACAGTTTGCCGGGGAATATCACTGCGAGTTCTAGGCGTAAAGAAATGCGGTTTTCACAATAATATTTCTGAAATTCCGAACATTCTGTGCAAGTAAATTAGGGAAAACTTTTTTCTCGTGGGCCTACTGGTCGGTTTTTGAAACGCATCGCGGGCAGCTGAATTCTTACGTAGTTATGCAAATTTGCGCGAATTAGCTCGATTTTTTTATTCTAATTTATGGTCATTTGCATAAGCTGCATAAGAATGCTGATGTGTGATCTGTTCGATGCGTTGCAAAAACCGGCCGGTATTTCGCTCTAAGGGCGCTCATCTAATTACAAACAGTATTCGGCTATGTATGTTTCTATGTAGGGCAGAAGAAAAAGCATAGCAGGTGGTTAGTTTACGAAACATACAAACCGCGCATCATGTCCCTTCAATCCTTATATAAACCCGTGCAATTGCAGTCGTGCGTCACCGTGGTCTTCTTACCCTCGCTACGATTGGATGGTGGTAAACCAGGGAAAATTCCACCGTTTTACGGTGACCAATTTTTATTATATATGGCTATTTATGGTATATTAATCCAAAGTGCTAACCATTGTTCCACAAATTGACTCATGCATCCAGAGCCCCGGTATAACACTATCATTTACGTGCGAAGTACAACGTCAATAATCGTCTGAGCCGCTGCTTTATGCGCGCTATTTCGTGGCCACTTTTATCGACGCCGAATGCATGCCGTATCGTTGCCGCTTGCACGCCAAGTGTCTCGTTGCGTCTAGAAGCCAGCCATAACTGGGGAAATTTCAAACCGCGAGCTGCGTAATCATGGTTCCCTCATCCATAGCACGTTTTTTTTTCTTTGTTTAATTATTGCCATACTCTAAGTATTTGTTCATTTATTCAGAGGAAGCTGCACGACTAAATTACAATAGCACTGTGCGAAAGTTCCTTAGCACGAATTATTGGCCGGACAAGATTTGTCAATCGACTTCATTAAACGGATACCGCGCGCAACGTAATGTCTGCGAATTTCCGGTAAACATCCTTCTTTTATTAAAGACTCAGATCCACGTTCGCATTTTCCTGCCCGCTGTCGCTTTAAACTACAGGCTGGTTTTTGAAACGCATCGTGGACAATTGAATTCTTATGCTAATTTCTTCGTATTTATGCTAAATTCCTCGAATTTAGTTCGATGCTTTATTCTAATTTATGTTCATTTGTATAGGCTGCATAAGAATGCTGTCGTACTATGTGGTAGACAAGTTTGGTTATTATCATATTCCAGCGTGGTGATGGAAATTTGACAGTCCTCATAGTGGGCAACAGCTATGCGTCAAATCAAGCTGGCACCATTTATTCGTATATCAAAAAGCACGCGGCGACCGTAACGCTCCTGTGGAAGCCCGGTGAGTTCTGTCATTAAAATCGTGCAGGGTCGAGCCCACGAAAATTAACCTATATTTATTGTTATGCCACTACGCTACGTGAGATAGCTTTGCTACTCTCTTGCATCGTTATGTATAGCTGTTTTACACCAACAGTCCATATACACACATAAGGGTCGGCGTTTATTCAGGGTTAGGCGTTTATTCAGGGTCGTACAGGTGGTAACTTCTCTAACAATACACATCACATTAACAACAAAGAAACCAAATTAAAACACATAAACCAATATTTTCAACAGCGCACATAAAATCAAATTATTCTATAGCAAGAACGGAACTCCAAAATCAAAGTACTTATATTGTAGGAACCTATTGCAATGTACTTAGGGAAACTTTAACGAAAGCTTACAACAGTACAAGTTACTATATAGTAGCCGCATATTCCTAGTTTACGTATACACCATATGCACAGTAACACGAATGTTATATACAACCAGATGTTCCCAAGTGGAACCTGAGCTCCTAACAGGAAAAGGCTTAAATACCTTAAATTGAAACCAAGATAGGAATAGTAGTCAGGAATGACCTATGCCTAATCAGTACTGGGACTTAACTGTTAATTTCTGACTCTTTGTTGATATACTGACAACAACAGATACAAGCTTCCGCGTCCCGCCCTTTACGAAGCGATACTTGCTCACCGGCTGCCTGATCTCCTTCGCACCATTTGAAACGAATAACAAGTAAAATTAATTCGCGTCAAAACTGAGCACCCTAATTTTACCTAAAGCGTATAAAAAAGCTAGTGTATCTTGTAACATACCGAAAGGATTACGAACTGCATTGAAATCGCTTGTGTAAGCTTAAGAAAATTCTGACCCGGAACAAGAAAATTTAACCGGCGAGAATATCACAACACTATTACATATGAATCGTAAATGATAATGGCGAGTTGCGCAAATTTAACGGATCAGAACACTAACTATTGTCTCACACAACTTTTCCAGTTGCATGTCCTAAATTAAGCTCAGATACAAAAGCACGTTAGTTTGAGAGGCGGGTGCGCCAACCCGCTAGTATGGGTGGGTGGGAGGACAGTTGACCGAACAAACGTCAATGAGGATTTTCGGCAAAAGCTCCGCAAAGTGCAATTTTGTTGGCTGAGTATCGATGTATTATACGCAGCGAAAATTCAAACAATCTCGGGCTACTGTACCGTTGTTGCAAAACAATAAGTTATGCCACTACGCTACGTGAGTAGCTTTGCTACTCTCTTGCTTCGTTATGCATTACTGCTGTTTTACATCAACAGTCCATATACACACATAAGGGTAGGCGTTTATTCAGGGTCAATTAACAAAACCCTCTGGGAAGTATGCAAACATACGCTTAGGCCTAGTTATGTGTGGTAGCGTACTTTGAGTGTATACACTGAGTACAGGTATAAGAGTTTTTAAAACGTATACGCTTACGCTGCGCCGGTTAAACTCGCATACAAAACAAATACCCGATTGTAAAAGTTGAAACGAAACGATATCCTAGCTAGGACATAGGTCACCATCAAATCAAGCGTAAAGTGAAAAATTCTTCAAGCAAAACGCTATTCAATCAAGCGAATATCTGAGTAAGGATTGATCGATGTAGTAATTTATGAACACATGGAACCGGATGATCCGAACCGCCGCTTCTTTGTAACCACTCATGCACACGAGTAATACACAAGCCGAGAAATTCCAGGCCTGACAAAGAGTGGCTGTCAATCTTGTAATAGTACAAAAACACCAAAACTTAGCTTTGGATCCGTTATACAGAAAAACCATTCCGGTAATTATTGTCTGTAAGCTAAAACTTTTGGACGAGGGCTCCGATAGGCACGAAAAAACGCTCGAGATCATAAAAAGAGTTCTCTTGAGACTTTACTATTCACGAAAACACAATCAAAACTTACCCCATTTTGACTTGCGAAAGATTCCAATTCGCATTCCACACAAATTGGAGTCTGCTTAGGTTTCCCTGTCCTCAACATTTCCTCCTTTTTGCACCAGGACAAGTAGATAACCTCCAAGCCATGTGTCGATATTCTACAACAACACATTTAGTAAAAGATTGGATGGGGGATATAAAGACGAAACTCACAATGCGTTCGCCACAACTAAGCATAAGAATGCAAAGAGCATTATAGAGGCCCATAAGGCCAAGATGAATAAGTATATATATAACTAAAAATGAATGATACTTGACCTCTTTCACAGAACGACCAGTTTACTAACAGATCCCAAATTAGAACAACATAACAATCCAATACGCAATCAATTGTGTAAATCTCCAAATCAACTGTATAGAAAACACAAAATTACACACAAACACTGAAAATATAAAGAAACATCAAACACAACCATGCAGTTGACCGAACAACGTCACTGAGGAGTTTCGGCAAAAACTCCGCTTAAAGGGACGGGCCCATCAAAATAAACCCATATTTTGCATGTTTTTATAATTTGTATAAAGGGGGTTTATCATAATATATGTACACTAAATTTCGTCTAGAGTTTATCCCGCTGAAAATTTTCGGTGTCGATAAACTCAAAAGTATACCGTAGAAGACCAACAATTGCACCCTTATTTCCTTACCGCGTGTCCCGAGGATACCTCGCTCTGATTGGGACCCGGGAGACTATCTGTCCATATAGCCACATTCCCCCGGGACACGCGGTAAGGAAATAAGGGTGCAATTGTTGGTCTTCTACGGTATACTTTTGAGTTTATCGACACCGAAAAATTTCAGCGGGATAAAGTCTAGCCGTAACTTAGTGTACATATATTATAATAAACCCCCTTTATACAAATTATAAAAACATGCAAACTATAGGTTTATTTTGATGGGCCCGTCCCTTTAAAGGGAATATGTAGGCCCTTTTTGAAGTTAAGCTGTATTAATAGAATGCGTGTTGCCCATTAAGGAAACAATAACAAAAGTTGTCTACAACTACCCACTTGAAAGAAAATCAATTACAAAGCTCGCCTTTTCCATAGTAAACGCTAATTCGGAACCCTTGCATAAATTTGGGTCCGATTGAATAAATTTCAGTTTAAATCGGCAAATAGCAAGATTCAAGATGCAGCGCATTCCAATTTCGTATTTACATATTCAGTCGCCTATTTAAATTAACGTCTGGTGTGGAAACGCTAGTTTCGCTTTTTTTTGCTCATTTTGAGTGCCTACATATTAGCTTTAAAGTGCAATTTGTTGGCTGAGTATCGACGTATTATACGCAGCGAAAATTCAAACAATCTCGGGCTACGGTACCGTTGTTGCAAAACAATAAGTTTCTTTATAGTTTTCCTAATGAGGGATAATTAATACAATGTATACAAACTAATTTTCAACAAGACCTCATCCGGCTGTATTGTATTAATCAGACATTGTAAGGAAGCGTAAATATAGGTTTATTTTCGTGGGCCCGAGCCCGACCCTTTAAACTCGGCCCGTGAATCTAGTAAACAAAAAAAAACAATTTCAGCCTGCGAATCAATAGTTCAAACAATTGGGTATGGCTGCAATGGTGACCGGACAGCCATGAAATTTATCGAACTCTTCCGACCCGACGTGTTATTTGTTGTCGAACGGTAACCTATATTTATCATATCTATAAAATGCACAATGTGGTTGATTTTGATGTTACGGATAAATCATAAAAAGGAAGCTAGGCTGCTTGCCAGAAAAAAGAGATCAGGAGTGCGATATTGCTGCAGAGAGGGGCATAGATATATATAGAGAGAGAGACAAAGACATAGAGAAGAGAGCCGGTACGAGAGTTGTAAGAGTGAATAATTTAGAGAGGGAGGGAGGGAGAGATAGAGAGAGAGAGAAGTTCACTAAATATTTTTCAGCTACCTCCGGATGAAGAGCCCAATCAAAGGCAACCTACTTACTGATACAACCATGGTGAAGCTCAAAGAACAAATACCGATGCTAGAGAAAAGCGCGCGGAAAATTTTCCTTATCGGCGCTATCCCGATGGTTAAAAAGCTTAGCGTCACCAAAGCTTGCGAATGGCTGAAACAAGGCCGATCATTGGAGACATTGGTAAGACTCACTACACTGATGAAAGTCCGCGTCATTGCCGCACTAATAAAGAGGGCCAGCCACAGGTGAGCGACAAGGTGAAATACATTTGACGCGCCCTAGAAGGGCCGTGCGCCACCGTTGCGAACCTTTTTTTTGCGCGGCAGCGCCGGCTTTGCCACCTAGTAAATAAACGTTTGAACGACCATGTTGCTTTAGAAAGATGTTGTGGCATACGACGAAGGTCCCGCCACTAAACGTCTTGCAGAAATCCAACACTCATGCAAAAAGTGCACTGTGTATGACTGGGGACATTTGTAAGTATTTCGGATTGTGCACTAAATAGTACCATTTACAAAAACCCTGAGGCTATATTCACCACTCATTCCCCATGGGGAAAATTCCCCGCCTTTTTCTCTGCGTATCTCACAGGAGAATACTATTTTCTGTCCCTATGAAACAGTTCCCGAGAGGGGAAAATGGCCTCTGTGCAAGATAAAAATCGGGTTTTCTTCCCATTAGAAAGCTCAAACTCCGTTCAGTTATCTGCCAAAACTACCGTGCACAATGCCTAAAAATAATCTTTTAAGGTTTAACTACAATGGGAGTGGATCCAATTTTCAATACTACGATAAAAGTACAGAAGAAATGTATTTTGATGACTGGATTCATCTGAATGATGCTGGAAAGAAGCACATTCGACCATTATACGAGAGGATGGGTGAAGAGATTGGGAAGCTTATTAGGAATAAGTTATTGATTTGATGGCGTAGTGCCTCTTATGTAATCCTTATACTTTCGCTAACTTTCTCTCTCTTCTCTCTCTCTCTCTCTCTCTCTCTCTCTCTCTCTCTTTCTCTCGCTATATGTAGTTTGTTCGTGTGTTGTTAAAAATCCTCGGTTAAAATCGTATTGGGTATTGCGGGTGTACTTGATAGCTTGTTACTTTCTCTATTCCATTCTAGTTCTGCAGACGCATGTTCTGAAGACGCTTCGCAAGATTCCATTGTTTAGCTGACGATTGAACCAATTGGCATTTCTCACTGATTCGACGATTGTTTATTGAATGGTTTTTACTATCTTGTCGCTCTGGATAATAAATTTGTTGTTGTTTATTCTCAGCCATGGTTTAGTTCTGGATTCCGAATAACCACAGTTATTCATGCCTTCTTGATGTTATCACATTTGTTATGTTTTTATGTTACTATATTCTAAAAAAAAATACAGGAACTGTGATACCTACTACCTCAAATAAAAATTGAAAAATAAGTAATTTTGATCAGTAGCTACGGAGTTCTAGGATGCTGACAGCACGCAATTAGCAATTGCTTATTTGTGCTTGCAATATGTTGCTAAAAGTATTTTCGTTTCTGTCGGTGATCCAATTTTCGTCATTTGGTATTCCGCGTACATTATAAGATTTGGCACCTTTTCGTCCCAAAACCGTGTTTATGACGTCAGACCGCAACGCAATCGAGTCGCAAAGTGTGTTCATTCGTTGCGGGACCTCGGCATCAGCTGTTTTCCCATTTCATATGCTAATTTGTTCCATGTTGGGATGCTAATTGGTGGTAATGTCTTTATGAAAATCGAAGAAGACTATATGAACACTAGGAAATCGTAAATAAAGCAAAAAATCGTCGAGGACGCGTTCTATTTCAGTCAAAATAAGGAATTCTAATAATCAATGCATGATGCGCATCACGTGTGTTGAGCAGAGTACGCAAACTCCATTGAGAGAGTTGTTTGTCTTTCCCGCTATCCCGCTATCCTTCCTGTGTCGCGTTTGGGTTATATATACTTACTTTGGCTATAATATGTCGTCGTTTGACTCTTACGTACTTCGTATAATATGTCATCGCATTTCTTTACTTCGTCTAGATTAGGCATGAAAAATTCGAATTGTATAAATAGTACTATGGAAGTTCGATCATCATCGTGAATCCGTTCTAACCAACTTGGTACATTGGTAACACTAACAATGAGCTATGTCATAGCGCCTTTTGCATTATTAGTGATCCTATAAGTGTCGAAGGTCATTTTGTACGGCTCATTTGCCCATCGTAGGATTCACTCAAGATACTCCATTTCATTGCCTTAGTAACCAGTAATTAAATCATAAAAATAGTTTAGTTTACTTCATTACAGTTTTTTGTTTTGCTCAAAATTTCACAATATCATGCAGCAATGAGTGACTCAGCCCCTCAGCCGGCCTGCCCACTTTTGACAGGACCAAAATTTCGAAATTTGCTTTCTTACTCCACCATGTGCAGTGGGTGTTTCAGTCATTACTTTGGAATTGTCAGCATTTCTCGATTGAAGTAGAATGGTCTCGATGATATCTTTGGATATTTATAAGCACAGTGCTCATTCTATCTGCACCACACTTGAATAGCTCTGCTCTTCAGTTCCCTCTCGGATTGCTTCTTTCACAAGTTCACTCCAATTTTCACAAGACTGGATTATTATTTTTTCAAATGTTTACTTATCTTTAAGATCTTTTTTATTTTGATTCCTTTACAATATGTCACACTAATGGGAGGGAGTATATGTTTTCTAATACTAAAATTTTCTAATTTTTTATACTACTAGTTTTAGTGTTATCCCCTTTTCCTTTTCTTGGCATAGGCTGAGAGTTTAAAACCCTAGGCTACAGTATGATTGTGCGTCATGGTACAGAATTATAAAACAGTAATTATAAAATTCTTGAGCACTCTGTATGATTTTTAAGACATTGCATTTTAATTTTACTTACATGATATATACTTAGAATAATTGATGATCTAGCATAATGTATAATTAGCCGTGTATAATTAGTGTGCCCCTTCTCTCTCAATCGGTTACCATGGCGGAAGCATTATGACTGTGGGACTGAGAAAAATCTCTTCTTGAGCATTATCCCACAGTAGTATCCTGTGTATTTGTATGTGTGTGTAAATTATTTTTCCCACTGCTTGGCTTACTTTATGCAAATTCGTAGGTGTAAAGTGTATGTCAACGTTACGGGTTACGCATACTGTATGCAAATTCGTAAGTGTAAAGTACATTACGGTATTCACAATTTTCTATTGTTGAAGTCGACTAGTTTCACTAATTGTAAGTGCAATCTTTTAGAAAATGTCCGAAAATGGTTTCGAAACCGTGCCGGCCGAGAATGAAGTCAACGTGAAGTGGGAGCACTTTGGCACGTTCAGAAGGTTCCTGAACCCGATCCGTGGAGACGAAGGCTTTGCCAATCTTCGCAAAAAGTGCGAGCAGTTGGTCAACAGTACCGAGTTTGACCTGGCCTGGAAAGGTTTGTTTTGTTTATTCTTTGCTCTAGTGGTTTCAGGTATACATACAACAGAATTTCCATATCCATATGCCTGCTCCCTCCTAGAATTTTCGGCACAGAAAGATACCCGATTTCAAAACCACGCGTGATACCGCTTTAAGACTCTCCGTATTCTTCAGCTTGCTTTGTAGATGACGAGGGTGATGCGATTGTGATCGCAACCAGCTGTGACCTTGAAATGGCTCTTCGTTACATGAAGAACGACATTCTGCGCCTTCTTTCGATTAAGAAGATCGACAATAAAGAGAAGCAGGAGCCACGCAAGGTTTGTTTTTGTGATTTGTCTCTGTTTTTTTCTAGTTATTTTCCTGCTTATGCTCCAAGTCATCAAATTTTTTAGTTGAGAGACCAGAGAAACATGCTGCTAGTGGATACATTTCTTGTAGTTTCTTATTCTGAGCTGGGATTGGGATTCACAAAGTATACTGTAGTATCACTGATTATAACTTTTCATCAGCGAGTTTCATATCTGTATAAGAGCACATCCTTGGAAGACATAAACCTCGACCAGAATGAACTTTCAAACTCTCTGTCCCGGATCTGTAATCAGCGCCTTTTACCACTCGGCCATAACGAGCTACATTTTAGGAGGAGGGTGCCGTCCACCCGGGAGTCACGTGTGATCTTTGTGATAAAATTATCATCGGCACTCGTTTCAAGTGTATCACCTGTGCTGACTATGACCTGTGCGCCGAGTGCGAAAGGACTAATGCGGTGCGTTTCTATCATCATGTCGTAGTCAGAAGCGATGTACTACTTGGTCACCAAGTGGTCACCAAATGGTTTGGCCCAGGGAAAAACTGAGACCCCCATTTCAGCACATTCACCACGCAATGATCCGCATCGTCGACCCGGATGTCACCATCGTCCCTTGGGGTTCCCGTCTGCGTGCTCGTGCGCCGCACTGCTTCCGCAACTGGCAAAAACACCACGACGGTTGGTTGCTCGTCCCTTACTCTCTTTGCCTTTTTAATAAGAGTTATTGATCACGTATTATATCGTGCCTTGCGCCGATCATGCCATAACCCGTCGATATCGGAGTTTTGCATACTGCATGGAAAATGGAACACAATTATCAGCCTTGTAATGATCTGTGGTCTCGGAAGAATTATGGTATCTGGTCCTATTGAATGGTTATACATATTTTAACTGTGAATACTGTATGATTTCAGCCCGTCACCAGCGTCGCAGTGAGCGTGGAGAGCATAGTGGATCTAACTCGTCGCCCTTCGCACATCCCAACCTCTTTGACGATTGGAAAGCCAAGTTCGAGACCGGCGAGGTTCGTTTAGATTCTAATTCTATAGCCGGGAGTTTGTTAAGTAGCTCCATTGCGCGCATATCTGTGATCACTAGGCTTGTGCGCCACAGTTGCGCGGAAAGGTGTTAAATTTCAGTTGGCGCACAAGCTGCGCACTTTTTGTAAGGGTCGCGGCAGATGCGCCACGTGTGTGCCATATGGTATTCGCGTACCGATGGCGTTTGCGGGCTGTGCGTGATATTACCGGTTCATGCCCTCCGCTGGAAATCTTTGCTTCAAATGTTGGCTTTAGGTTCCGGAACAGTTGAAGTCGACCTGTAAGAATGGAATCGAAATGCTCAACACCGTTGGACAACAACTTCAACAGGCGCTCGCCAACTTCGGTAAGTGCAAAGCTGTATTGTACTTACTGGTAATTTTGCGTATGATAATACGTAAATCCTATGTATCCTATGCAAATTTGGTACCGGACCCTTGCCGGACGGGCACCAAATTTGCATAGGATACATGGGATTTGCGTATCATACGCAGGTTTTCCAAAGTAGGTACAATACGGATTTAAGTTCTACGCTTCTAGGGGCACCAGACACTAATATAACACTACTAAAAGAGAATAGAACATGCGCTCTGAGTTGCAGTATTTTGTATTTTCTATGTAGTAGCTCTGCTAGAGCGGTAGTCCCTCTACGCGCTATAGGTGGGGTTTATTGTTTCGTGTGTGTGTGTGTGTGTGTGTGTGTGTGTGTGTGTGTGTGTGTGTGCGTGCGTGCGTGCGTGCGTGCGTGCGTGCGTGCGTGCGTGCGTGTGTGTGTGTGTGTGTGTGTGTGTGTGTGTGTGCGTGCGTGTGTGTGTGTATATATATATGGTATATGGATGTGTGTATACAGCTGTGGGTGTGCATGAAGGAAATTTGAAATTAAAGGGGTTTGTTGTTCACTGCAAAATTATACTGAATTTCATGTATGCTTCTGGAAACGAACTCAGTGCGTACTCAGTACGCCAGTGTGTAGAAGTGTAGACACACCAGTTACTCTCATTTGACCTTGTTCTCTATGACTAACAATGAAAGAGTTTACTAATAGTTTTCTTCTTTCTTGGTCTGCATCGGCTTTGCACCGCACTTCTAATCAACTGTTTGATATGACTGTTATGAGGCTAACCTAATTGTTCCACCGCTCTTTTGGCCATCTAGCCAAGTTACTGCGTAATGCATACTTAAGTCGCTTAGATAATTGCGTAATTATAAGAAGGTACGGTGCCAAGCCATTGCAGACCATATTCACCCTCCACCTACAGGGATCGATGCCACCTACGAAGTGAGACCCCCAGCCGGGGAGACCCCGAAGCCTGCAGAGACGGAAAAGAAGGAGACACAGGAAGAGCAGCCGATGGAACAGGAAAAGACGAGACCCAGAGAAGCCGAGAAACCTATGGAGACTGAAGAACCAATCCAGGTGAGCATGCGTTCTTCTCTCCCCTAAGGCCGTATTCACCAACACACAGGCAGCCCTCCCTAGGCTCGCGAGCTCTCTGAATCTTCTGCTCTCGCACTCCCTACGCACTCCTTAACTCCCTGGGGAGGCCATGGAGAGCTCACTGCGTGTTGGTGAATACGGCCTCTGGTTGGCGCAACTGCGCGATAAACGTCGTGTGTTTACAGTACAAGTTCACAAGTTAACTGTCCTCGCGGAGGTACTAGGTAAAGAGTGGAATTATCGACTTTCTCGTCAAAAAGATGGTAGCGTCCACAAAGGTGTGTCCATTCCTTTAATGTACACCCCGTTATAGGCTCCGGAACCCGTGGTTACCGAAGCCCCTCAGACTCAGATACCCGTGATTGGTGGAGCAGCCATTCCGATGCCGCCCCCGCCTCCGCATCCACAATCTTTCCTCCCGTCTCATTTCCCGCCCATGCCCAATTTCCCCTACTTCACTCACCCGCAGCCAACAGCTCCTGCGCCGACCACTTCGCCGACGGCACCGCCGACGGCAGCACAGGTCCCGGCACAGGTCCAGGCACAGACGGCTCCTTCTATCATCCCATCCAACCAGGTAGTTTTTGTTGATCTGCTAATTGAGGTTTACGTAATTACGCTGGATAATCTAATTTTTAGTGGTGTTGGAGAGTAACTGTCGCAATTTTGAGCGGTTACAGTGCGCATAGTGTAGGATTAGCTCGTTTTCTTATTAAAATATTTCGTGGAAATAACTTTATTTTGACAACTAAGTCCATCTTCACTTACGGGATTCATGTATTTGTAGTGACTAAATCAAACTATCCTTTCAGCAGGCTACCCGTGTGACTCCCGTCCTTGAAGGTTCCCTGATTGACTACACTGAGGAGAACGACTGGGTGATGGGAGATGTGTACCCAAGACAGGCTCAGAACGTTCCCAACCGGGAAATGGTGGGAAATTATTTTTATGATGATCATTTGCTGCATAACGAGGATGCGTACAAGAGAGCAAATGAACATATTAAATAAGAAGACTAACTGGGTTTGAATTGGAAAGGGATATAAAAGATGAGAATGTTGCGAGATCGAGATTGTTATGGCTCTGATCACTACATAAAAATATTGTGCGTAGGGATTATTACGTCGCGAAACAGTGGCGTCACGCATGAAAAGGTGTTCCCACCACGCGTGCGCTGTGTGAGCGCCATTTGTGCGCGAGCGCCAGATGGCGCACCTGCCGCACCTTCCACAAAAGCAAGAGGTGCGCACCATAGAAGTGGGTGCGCCGCGTTCCTTTTGGTTTCCCTCTTTTTGTGCGCGGCGATGGCGCGGAGTATCATCTGTGGATCTTGGATCATGCTTTGCCCGTCTCCCGGCATTAGTTAGACTATTATCGACCACTGATTTGTTCTTTTCTGATGTTTTCTCTCATTTTCAGTATCACACCCTTCTCCGTATGGGCTTCGACAACCGTACCGGTCATGTCACTGAGGCAGTGAGAAAGTTCCCAGGGGATATCAACGCCGCTATCGATTTTCTGTATAAATCTTCGTAAACAGTAATATTTCGTAGCTGCAACTCACTGTGTTGTAACTGATTACAGCACTAAATTACAATACACAGTTTCTGCCTGCGAAAATGTACTTTGTTGAATGTGTATATAGCCACTATCTTAGTTACGCTTTCGTCTATTGCTTCTGTCTGCTTCACTTTTAGAAATTTGCTGTTTCCTTATTATGCGAAACATAGCTTTTTGTGTTATAAGAAGGTCAAACTGATTCTTCTATAGCACAGGGTTTTCTGTTCTATTTAGCTTCGTCAAAACAAAAAAAGGCAAAAAAAAAAACTCGTTTTACTGTAATAAACCTTGTACATAGTAATAGAAAATGCTTTGTAGTTTGCAACTTTGTTCCATTCCAACACAACTAATCAACGTTTTGACTTATTTCATTTAATCTTCCATTTTGTAAAATAAACAATTATTTGTTGTGGTGTGTTGATATGTGGTGTTACAACATGGAGATGACGAGACAAATTCATTAAAATTGTTTTAATACCAAAGGCAAGAAACAGTAATTATATTGGCAAGAACTAGTGATGTGTACCGTGGAGGGATAGATAAATGTTAGCGAAAAGTGCGGCGGCCCTAAGAAA
Organism: Pelodera strongyloides; assembly: GCA_036852015.1. Taxonomy (NCBI): domain Eukaryota; kingdom Metazoa; phylum Nematoda; class Chromadorea; order Rhabditida; family Rhabditidae; genus Pelodera; species Pelodera strongyloides. The sequence goes on from JAANDG010000013.1 coordinate 68,268, forward strand.
GTTGCGCCAGGGCGCGATTATGGGGTGAGTGTGAATTGTCTACTCGCGCACTTATGGCGCAATTCTGGCACACAAGAGATCTTACAAAGTATGGATTAATAAAAGAGTTATGAAAAGAAACGCAGACACGATAAATGATAAGCTCGATGGATTGATATGCTACAAAGGCGTGAAATACACTCAAAATAAGCCCAACAGGTAAAGCAGAGAAACAATGAAGCTCAGGTTGCATTGAAGAGGAAACCATGGGCTAAAAGTAGAATTTTAGATTGGACTGCCAGCATTCAAAGTATAAAATATCAATCTAACAATCTAGCGAAATACCGGCCGGTTTTTGAAACGCATCGTGGACAACTGCATTCTTATGTATTTATGCGAAGTGGGGTCTAATTGTGGTCTATGTTTTATGCTAAATTATGCTCATTTGCATATGACGATATGACGCATAAGAATGTTGGTGTACTCGATGCGTTTCAAAAACCGGCAGGTAGTCCTGTACTGTAGTCTATTCAGTCCGTTTACGAACTATTATGAAGAAGCGAGAGATCGTTACATATTGTATGTGAGGGTGCAATTATGCGCCCGCATAATTAGCAGTAATTGCTAAGAAGCAAAAATTTAAGTGACAGTAAATGTTTTGGCACATTACAGTATACGCTGTGTTATGAAACTTCGTAAAGTGAGCTATGAAACAACAAAGGCGGTAACAGGAAACACTACGGTAACTAGAATATTATTAATTTAAAGAGATGCAAGGCGTTGTAAAAATCAACTTATTCAAGGCGATAGGAACTATTCTGGAAATTTCCAGCAACAAAATAATCATGGACATGTAATAGCCTAATGGCCTAACTGGGGCCAATCGTAAATTAAACAGAACAATAAATATAAAGACAACAGAATATATAGGTCTTTGTCTTAACAGGCTCGGCAAGCTTTCGACTAGTGAAATGATGGTGCTACTATGGATATATAGATGCCTGCAATGCTACAACATCTGTAGCTGCGAGGTATGAGCATGACTCAATCCCTCCACGTTACTCGCCGAAGAGTTACGCTTGGAGTCGATCTCGATAAGGAAGGTCTCCATGGGTTCCTAGAAATAGTAAAATGTTATGGCACGCGGTTTTGGTGCTTATGTTGTTTAATACGCGCAAAGGTACAAACTGCAACATACTGAAAGTCTGAATAAAACGTTAATTATATGCCAAACTACAAACTACAAAAATATGGATAAAAATACTATGGAAGATTAATGCTCAAGTATACAACTCACCTTCACTCCCTTCACCTTAATCTTTCCCCGGCTTTGCAATCGAAAACCGCCCTTTTTCAGAACATTTCCCATCTCGGGCGTCACCTGAATGCGGCATACATCTAATTCTGTGCGACAAGGCCACATGTGCGCCAGCGGTGCGCCAAAGGTGTTCACAGTAGGACTGTTAGGGTGCGACGCCGGCTCAACCTAGCCGGATCCGTCGAAGTTTCGCGTTGTAACAATATGGGGGTATGCCCATAGTCAACGTTTATAGAGCCAGAACTAATTCGTACGCTGTTTGCCATTGCTATCTCGCCAATTTACTACCAATACTGTTCTACAGAGTTAGAGGACTTCGTAAGCGGTACAACACCCGGTTTTGGAACGGCTCTTGGATAACGGCATTTCCCATTTCGTATATGCACTTGACATGCAATAGACGAGAAACCAGTTGTTCAACAAATGTTTCTAAAAGAGGATGTTCTAACGCTTTTTATTGGGTGCATACATGAATCTTCCTCGGCTCGCCGTGACTGTCCATCCGACTCGACAGGTTTACTGTATTCCCCCAAATGTCGTACTGTGGTTTTTGAGCACCAATTACGCCGGCCACGAGACTACCAGTGGACATACCTGAAGAAAAAACAGCTGCAGAAAAATATTTAGAGCGTTATATTTAAGTACTGTCACGCAGATGCACCTATATTCGGGGTGCCACACTTGTATATCACTCCCTGATTAAAATCCTCGTCTGCTATCAGTTGTTCGGAAAAAAAGTGTTCAAAAAGTGGGCAATAATATTGAATCGAAGTACCAATTCTGAGTTCAAAGTTCTGGAACGAGTCCCTGTTGAGCACTTCGAGTATTTGATGCATTGCCAGCGCGAATTCGATCATCACCGTAGCGTTTCGATAAGCCTGATATTTAAGTGCCATAAGATATATTTAAAGTGTTATATTTACCAAATGTGACAAAAATCTGAAATAAGCGAATGAGCACATAAAGGTAATGTCCACGAATGCCCTCGCGGAGAAAAAAACCCGTCTGCCCTACGTTCTCAGGCGCGCAGCGCGCAAATGCGTAACCGCGTCCGCGGAAAAGAGATCATGGGAAAGGGGGAGACGCAGAAAAGAGGTTTCTCTGTATCTCGAAGTTTTCAATGCGAATTTGCAATCTTTTCCCGCGGACGCGGCTACGCATTTGCGCGCAGCGCGCCTGAGGACCAGAGCTAGCAGGGGCTCGAAACAAGATCCGTATTTTACACGGAATTACTTCCTATAATTTATTATTATATTCTCAAATTTATTCCATTATTTAAATCCCATTATCCCATTATTGCTCAGGGCGCATTCGAGATGGACATTTTCCGGAAAAGAAAAGAAAAAAGTGGTTCGAGATGGACACCGAGAAAAAAAATAATACATGCAAAATAATTGTCGAAAATGCAAATGTACCGTAATTGAAACTAAAATCAATCGATCATTTGCATGTGTATGCATGGCAATTGCATTATTTTCTGGTGAAATCCATATCGAACCAAAAGTTTTCTTTTTCTTTTCCGGAAATGTCCACCTCAAATACGCCCTCAGTTCGCCTTACGCTTGCACTAAAAATTGCATACTTCTACTATATTCCGGTGCCTGTTTTATGTGTTGAAAACGGGCACTTCTTCGAAAACCCATTTCCGCATCCGCAAGCGAACGTCTTGCCAAACTTTCAAAAAATCATATTCACCGTATTTTCCAGTCTTTTCTTATGGTAGTCGGAGCTCTCCGAGCAACAGTGCTGTAATAAATGAACAGATTAAAACCTTCCACTTATACATGAAAATTTAGGAAATCTTTCTTTTTCGTTCATCCGTCTCCTTTACTATACATACTATATTAATTTAAATATTATTTTAATATAAAATTATGTATATGGTTCGCAAATAGTATTACCCCGTCGTCGTGCTCGATCTCGTTGAGTCCGGCAGCTGCCATATAAGTACTTCCGACAGTCTTGATTTTCTCCACACTACTGAACTTGGGCTTCGATAAAAGCTAAAGAACAAGTATTTTTAGGTAAGTACTGTTACGTGTTACGTGTCCGTTTAGGTAATAATGTAAGTTTTGTGCTGTAGGAAAAGACAATTACAGCGGTATATTTATTATGTCCAACTTCGAACAGTGGGTGTCTATCGATATCGTGGATGTAACTATACGAGTTGTGAGTGTAGTTTGCGTTTTTTTTTTTGCGTTTTGGAGTTTTTGGTGTAGTGGAATGCGGTTTTCACGGAAATTTGTTCTCCTCTTTACAAGAAATGATAAAAGTGCAAATACGAAGAGAGCACCGGTCTTTGGAAACCCGAAATCGCAAACCTTGTCAAATTCACAGACAATTTCGTTCAAGAGTCGTAGACATTCGAGTTTCCGGCTCGTGTCCCACTGGATCCAGAAGTCCTGAAGGGAACAGCTATGTATATAACAAACATAAAACATAAATAGTAGTTAAAAAATAAATAAAATAAACTGTACCTGGAAATTGGGTATCGATGCAAACATTACGCAGACGTTTTCGTGCATTCGAGCGTATAGTTCCTAAACGGTATAACATAACAAAAATGCACACAATTGGTTCTTTTAGCTATCGATATGACTAAAAAGGAATATTTAGCGAGCTGTCACTGCGCGCTCTACTTGCGTTCGGTTACTCAGGTCAGCGTGAAACTTTTCGTGCAAGCGGCGTGGTATCGGCCGGCAAGTCGCACGCCACTACGTTGCCAAATGCACTTTGCACGCCATTTTCACGCCGCTTACACGCCAAGTTTTGTCAGTGGTCAGATACAAATTCGGAATATCTTTTTATGTAATCATAAGCATCTAAAGTGATATGATGGTACGTGATCTTTCAAATCCGGTGCTTTTCGGTGCTCCGGTGCTGTGCCGTCCGGTGCATTACCCGCACAAAATGGAACTCTAGTCAATCATGAATTCTCACGTCTGTATTCCTATTCGGGTCGAGGAATTTAGCTGCCACACTGCTTGGCAAAATGTTCTCGATCAGAAGTTTATTGATATCTTGCATTGACTCCACGTCCTTTTCCTCATTTTCAAAGGAAACGTTGCAAGCTGATTCGGCTTTTCTCTCGTAGTTCGTCTGAAAAGAGGCAGAAGCGAATTGAACAAAACTCGATAGTTTTGCAATTTCCCTCTATAATGTCTGATTTTCCTTCTGGTCAAAACTGAAAACTGTGTACTGTGTTTGTGTGCGTGCGTGCGTGTATATGTATGTGTGTGTGTGTGAGCGTGTGTGAGCGTGCGTGAGAGTGTGAGTGTGTGTGTGTGTGCGTGGGTGTGTGTGTGTGTGTCCATGTGTGTGCGTGTGTATGTGAATGCGCGTGTGCGTGCGTGTGCGTATTTCTAATGAATCCTGAAATCGAACAAATCTTCCTTATAAAGAATAAACTCACAATCCAGTCCACAAATATAAGCAGCAGAAGTGCCGCGGCTAGGTTGAAACAGGTTAGCGTGAGTTGGTAACTAAATGACACTTTTGGCAGTAGATAATTATATTTTTGAAATGATAACAATTAGACTCTTGCAGTCACATCTCATTATATAATAAGAAAAAAGTGTCTCCGATGCGTGTTAAGCTTCACTTTACGAAGTTTACTCACTTTTGAGCACATTAGTGCCACAGCATTTTCGAGTATAACGGGAGTGTCGGAGCTAGGTCTCGAGCAATATCGGAAAACTTTGCTATAAAATGAGCAAAAAAATTGTGCATACCTAAGGAACGGGCTGCTCACAGTCGCATTATATACTGGCTTCATAGATAGAAGTATTTCATAGAGAACAAAGTCCAACACGAAGAGACAGCAACGGTACGAATAGGGGACTCGGTAGAGGACGAAAATACTCGCCATATGTGATACACAAGCTGAAAACAACTGTGGTAATTATAAGTAAGTCAAGCTAAAAGAATAAATTACATTCTGGGTTTGTCTTTGGTCGACGCACTTAATTACTTTTAGTAATATTGAGACTAAACAGTTGCAGAGCGCAGAGCTCCTTTTCGTGCTCCCCGTTATGATTGCAACGGCATAGCTAAAGTTTTGAAGCATCTCGGGGGCCACTCTGTTAGGAATAGTCAGCGTTACCCGGCTACCATCTTTACACTTGGGGGGGGGGGCAAGAGGAGGAGCCTAATCGTAAGTTTAGCCGCAGGGTGCATCGCATACTTTCCCGCACGGTGCGCTGTAGACTTTGGGGGGTTATCGTCCTTGATGGGAATCCTTCCCGTAAGCAGAAAAGAAAAACTAACCTGGTAGCCAAACTAGTGACGAGAATGCAGCGAAATCACCGGTAGGACGACTGGACAAAACCAACTAAAAGACGAAGGTTAATTATTGCATAAATCAACGTAATATCAAAAGGAAAGAGCCAGGACAACGCGAAATGTATGAAATTCCAGTTATCGCATCTGAAGCGCATCTGCGGCACACCTATCGCACACGCGCATGCGCACACCATACAAGTCCATTGCCGGTACGACAACTGTGATTGCCCAACTTTTGCCTCAATATAATTATAATAATAATTTATTACGCACAAAGACCATCAAAGAAAGCAATGTAACGTGCAGTTTGTGTTATAAAATACATATAATTTACCCGGGTGGACTCAGTATTCAGTTAACCTATTTGAATACTACTTATTACATTTACTTTATCATTTGTACTATGAACCATAAAAGAAAATTATTTATAATTTATATAAATAAGAGAAAACCACCTCAAGGGTATGAACCAAGTAGACTACATGAGGTCCCGTGGAGACGAGCTACACAACAGCGAAAGAAAGAAACTAATTCAACTCAAGTCGCATAGTGCCTGTCTTGCGCGAAATGTGTGCAATTCCAGTTGGCGCACCGGCTGCGCACATATTCTTCCGTTCACGTTATTAATATTAAGAATATAAAGTTACTCGCATGCGGTCCAATGGTGATTAAGCTTGACACGACAAAAGATATAGTAGTAAGGAGTGGTTGGGCTGATGGGCACAGCCTATCCAAAACAGCAATCACAGCCATCAAAAGTGTACACACGAAGAGTATCAGTCCAGTCATTATTTGCGTGTCCTGACTAAATTGGAAACATTATTGAATTTCTGAGAAAAGCACAAATCTCTGAAAATTGCTTAGCTATCATATGGCGATACTCAAATGTATTCATGTTGGAAACATGGAGGGGGAGGTTTTATTAGAAGTAGTTTGTGAAATGTATGATGGGCAGCTACAATACTACTATATGCAAATGTGCTTCATTCATGCCGAAAATTCCCAGAATGGACAGTTGCATGTAATTCAGGTCTCCAACTACTCCAACGTATGTTCCATTGTTCCATAAACTGCGTGCACCATCGCTTTAATGTCTCCAGGATATGAAAAAACATATGGCCGGATAAGAAGTCGACGAGATCATCACACAATTTCATTAAATACATACGCGCAATATTGCCCACAAATTAGCATATTGGCCACGGCCGCAGGCATAGACACGAATAAGAATAGGAGTGAGTCCGAGAAGTTGCACAACGTCGTCTTGTTGCTGAATTAAAGATAAATGTATAATATGTTTGCAATCGTGCGTTATCATCTTGCTGCTATAAGTAGCCTTTCTCTCGCGAGTGTGCACGGCTCCCCATGGTCTCATAACGATCGTAACAATTGAATATTTGCGTGTTTTCACTAATTACAACAAAGAAAATAAAGAAAATATCAACTTGCCTGAAAGGCCATAATAAATACGGAGCCGCTGAAATTCGCGGATGCTTGCAATTGAACATGTTGGCAACACTGCAACGTTAAAATGTTAAAAAGAAAGCTTTTAAGAGATGACACTCATCCAACTAGTAGAAGAGGCCGCTTATAGGCTCTTCTCTAAATTGCGGGAACTGGTGCGTTGCGGTCTCATGTCGCGGTCGGTTACTGTATAATTCAAATTGTACTTTCTAATTTTTTGCTTATTTTTGTGGTTGTTGCTCTCTGAACATTATTCTGTTGCTGTTATCTCTGCCGTTATTCATATTCTGCTAGTATTTACCGTTGTTGTTACGTTCCCTGTTGTTTTCTGTGTTGTAGTTGATTGCTGAACCGTTGTGTCCAATACTTGTGTCTACAAGTTCCGTCGTGTTAATCACCCGAAACGGTTCTGTTATTAACTATTGTATTTTTTATTGTTTTGACCTCTTGGGAGTCTTTGAACAAGCGACGAGATTGAAAACATCTGTCCTTGTTCGATTGATTCGCCGCATATTGGAGGTCCTATATCTTGCTCATCACCCGTGTTACTCGTGTATATCTCCTTTTTGATCTCTAGGGTATTATTCTCTACCCACTTTGTTGGCTAAGTGACTACACTTGCCCAGAGTCGAATAATTACGCCGATTATAACGAGATCTCTTGGTTTAAATTGAAAATTTGCCCACTGGACCTTTGAAACCAATTTATTGATTGCTTTGTGGAATTGTAAAAAGATAAACCCGTTGAATATCCGAGTCATGTCTACATTTATTGATCAATTGTTGAAATCACCAATTTTTACCGGTACCGATTCGCTTGCCGCCCGTGACAAACTATACATAATTAAATCGTAGAAAAATACGGCGCACGGCCGAAATTTAAGTGATTGAATAATTTACAATTACATAATGCTGCATTTATTTTGTTCCAGAAGAATGAGGAAAACGCTACATTCAGAACATCGTTTCAGTACCTTGCATTTTCCAACTACCCGTAAATTTGCTTACTTGTTGAGTGAAAAGTTTGTCAGATTGTTCTCAATCAGTGTCATACTTTGCACAGTATTGGCCAGATGGTGCGGTCTTCGTGGAGGTTCTTCCTTGAAATAATAAAAAATGAATATTTGTTTTCTAAATTCATCTTGTGATGTTATTATTGTACTTTTATTGTATTCTTTTTCATACCTTATTTAAACCCAATTTCCGCCATTTATCCAACGGAAACCTTTTGATTGCGACAACAAGAGTACCCCTTATGACCGAAAAACATTGTAGATTTATGGGTAATACATTTCCGTAGCCTGCTGCAATTCCGTTTTTTAAGGACCTGACCTCATTGAGGTCCTATTTCTACAGTATTCTCCTCAAAAAAGTCTCACCACGCAAATATTTGGATCGTGACCAGAGCTTTTCTTCCGTGACAAATTCGCAAATGGTGTCTCAGCACCCCAGAATTCGACCATTTTTGAGACCTGCAAACGAGATCAAGTTAAAGGGATATGACACGTGGTTTGTGAAACGTATGCTGAACAACTGCATTCCCATGAATTATATGTACGTTGTACCCTTCCGGGCACAGAACATTTGCATGAGAATGGAACTGTTCAATATTCATTTCACAAACCACGTACAATATTATTTTAAAAGTGTCTAGGTAGGGGAGCTCATAGGACATCAAGAGAATTATAGATCGCTCCCCCCACAAATGGTAAAAAATAATACCCCAACAAACCATGGGAGGCGACACCGCGACACTGCAAAACGTAGTGAGACCCGACACCACAGAAAAACCGTCAGTTGCCGGTCACCAAATGGTTTCCGCCGAAAAAAAAGTGACGGGACACCGACCGTTTGAAACTCACTTAGAGACTAGGTGGCGACCAGTTGGCGACTGTTTTCGAGAAAATTGGTCGCCAAGTGCTAATCAAATGGTTTGTTCCACGGAAAACCAGGAACCGTCGCCAAATGGTTTCCCCCATTTAATATGTAAAGGTGATCCCAAGTCGTGCCATGCCAATTAGGTAATACAAGAAAGCATAGTGTGATCATATATACTATAGAGACATAGGCAGGTTTTGTTAAGAATCTTGTGCTACAATATCTGAATTAGACCGAAGTTATAGTTTATAGTTTAGAAAGTCTGGAAATTAGAACCAACAAGATTTCACAACAGTGTAGTGCATAGCACATGCAATCATGCAAACGATCACTACACTAAACGTCGGTACTGCGTCGAGTAACAAACCTTGCCAAACTTTGGCGTGCTCAGTTTTATCTGCAGAAGATAATAAAAAATAATAATAGAAAGAAAAGGCGGTTAGAAACATAACATAAAAAAATAAGGAAAAGAAACTACTAAAACACCTTGGAAAACTCTTTTCAACCGTGACCGTCTTGCATGTTTCTGCATTTTTAAACTACATATACTGGGGTCTAAAAAACGTATGTTGGACACACAGAGGCACTTCAAAGTATTATACGCAAATTTTGCTCCATTCTGTGCTGCATTGCACAAAACGGCACACATTTGCATATAATACATGATCAGCCAGTGTCCATCAAAATACTTTCAAACCCACGTGCAATACCGCTCTAACTGACATACCTTATTCTTCATGCTCAAGCGTCCCGTGTGGGTGCCGTTTGTGCTCAGTGTATTGCTGTCGCCGTCAACCATATCGATTGCACGACGCATAAAAAAGGAGATCAATTAGTTTTTAATTGTAGGCTTACCCAGTCAGGCCCTTCAAAACTCAAGTCGCTGAAGTTCAGAGAGAGAGAGAGAGAGAGAGAGAGAGAGAGAGAGAGAGAGAGAGAGAGAGAGAGAGAGTAAGAGAGGGAGAGAGAGAGAGAAAGAGTGAGAGAGGTAGCGAGAGAGAGAAAGAGTGAGAGAGGTAGCGAGGAATAGAGCGATTAAAAAAAAAACCTAACATTGTAATCTTTCCGTTGCAACAAACGCATGCAATTCAGCATGACTTTCACTGTTCCGACCCTTTAAAAATGTAAGTGCAAAGCAATGCATATTTTTTCATGCGGGGTACGTCTCTAATATCATCATCGTCTCTCACGGCGTTGCGCTCTTTTAATGAGTATAATAAATATTCAATATATGTTAATCTTACTTATTACGGTAAATACTGGCAGTTCGTTCGATCACCGTAGTTTTATCGGGGAGAATGTGATACGTCGGCTGGCCATGCGCAAGAATGTGAGGATCATCAGAGCTGAAATAACCATATTTCTCCTTGAACTACGGTAGGATACTAAACACGAAATAGTAAGTATGCGCTTACCATTAGACGGCCTGGGGTTTCAGTCTTGAAATTACGTGGATGCCTGCGTTCTGCAGTTTCAAGAAGAAAAATAAAGGAAGCTAATGTTGGAGTGAAGTAAAAACAGACTTCGCTTCGACAATACAATAATCGCCCAGCAACATGTCCTTTGTGGTTTTCGTGATGTGAACCGCCCTAAAACATTCGGGTATGTCTGTAATTTTTTTATGTGGCCGTTCGCAATGTTTCCCCGAGAATTTATTGGCAGAGGAACGCATCATCACATGTTTAAGCGTATAGGCAAAAAGCTGATGATATAATATGACACAACCATAAAACCCATTAGTTTGCATCAACTTTTCTAGCGTAGCTGGGCATCGCACATCAGCCAATTTTGTTCTAGCTGCGCATGGGGGAACTGGAGCTTCAAATAAAGATGGCAAACGAGTGGCGCATTCCTCGGTGGGGGGGGGGGGGGATTTGCCACGTCTGCGCATAATATTTTTTCTTGCGCGGCGACTGTGCGAACCTTTCGCTGTACACCATCAATAAGAATTTGCCGATGTATGATAACCACATGCAAATAATGTGCATATATTATAAACTACTAACCCGGGTACTCCAGCACTCTCCATATGGTTCGCCAGTGTCACATCGTCGCTCCACACGTCGAACTGCCATTTTCTAAAGTTTATTAAAAAATTATCAAAGTGTTTTCTTTTATTTACCCTATCATGTGAAATGGTATTGATATTGTCACTCAATTGAGGAAGCGGCAATGGAGGAGCGCTGAAGAAAGTGACGACATATTGAAGCAGCGCGCGTGTTCCCGTAGAAACGGATTCGAAGAAAGCTTTTTGTGTGCGTGCGGCGTGGAACCGACAGGGACAAGTGCAAGCCAACCCTGATCCGCATGCATTTTGCGCGCCACCAATTTGCCAAATGCACGCCATTATAGCGCCACGTTCTGTGACCATATTCACCTGAGTCCAAGTATTCCACAAAGCACCGATCCGGTGTGGACACCGATTCTCATGTTTACATCGACTCCGGTTGCGTTGCGGATTTGTCTGAAACATGTTTTGAAACTATACTACACGTGGTTTTAAAGGGACTGTCAAGCCGGTTTTGCATGTTGGGCTCAGAAAAAAGCTTGCCTTTTGAAGGTAAGGAAAGTGAAAATAAAAATAAACAAAAACTTTCATATAAGAAGAAAAACGATTTCAAACCCCTCCAAAAAACTCCTTCAGTATGGGATTCGAGTCGTGTGGACAAAATCAGAACTATTCTCTGCCGCAGGACCGTTTGCTGTTAGACAGCAAAGAAAAAGAGGAGGGCGCGAGAGAAATTTGTTTAAGTCAGCAAAGAAAAAGAGGAGAGCGCGAGAGAAATTGTGTAAACTACGGTAGCTGTGACAGCGTGTTATATAATATCTGTGAATCAGGCTTGACATGCCCTTTAAAGCATGTGATGGACAACCTTTTAATTTTTTTTTCAAAGTTTTAAGCCGAAAGCGAAAGGGCACAAATGGAACCAATTCAGTATCCGATAAATTATGAGAATATTCAACTCACCTGATTGTTTTAATCATTTCCAAGCCCATGACCACACACATATCCGCATGGTTTGGCCGATTCACAGGCATCCCTGATACACAGTAATAGCAGTCGCCGAGGAATTTGATGCGCATACATTGAAGCTTCTGAAATTATTGTGCAATTAAATAAGTGAGGTGAATCAGGTTGTGTGCTTATAAATAGCTAATGGTAAGTTGCTTAACCAATAATTAGCCGATGATAGATGCTCATAAAAAGTAATAAACCTTCAAACCCGTATGTTTGACGTGGTCTAGAGAAAGAAAGACAGAGGGAGTGAGGGAGAGAGGGAGAGATAGGGAGAGACAGGTAAAAAAAGAAAAAGAAAAAAGAAAAAGAACCCGACCTGTGCATCTCTGTCAAACTTGCTGTACAGTTCGTTGAGGGTGCGTACCAAGTCCTTTGCACTAAGTTGTGCCGCCAACACTGTGAAGTTGACGATGTCGGCGAATAAAATGCTGCAATCATTTAGCTTTTGTATAAACTCATTGCAAATCGCTGCCTTTTGTACTTTTGTCCGATGATATTATTTTGGTGTAGTTACATCTTAGCGGTTTGTTAGTCAACTAACTATTGACCCACAAAAGCGCTCAGTTGCCTGCAATTGGCTATTCAATAATTATTAATTATTGTAAAAAACTAATTATCAACAAATTCCAACCTCACATTATCGTGCACTTGAACGTGTAGTTCGTGAAACAATTTGTGGCTTTTGTGCCCGGCTTCCGACGATGTTTTGAACTGAAATTGAACTGGCTATTAATTAGCTATTAATTCGCGGGGACATTTCAAGTTGGTGACTTTTTCGGTTGCCAACAGCGAGTCCACCAGCGCACGCCATTGATGCGCGAGAATGTGTTCACTTGCTGTGAACCCGCGCGGCATGTGGGCCATAAGCGCGCCAAATGGAATTATGCACTCCCAGGGCCCTGCTCTGGACCTGGAGCTACTTTGTTTGCGCGGTGACTGAACCTCGATTCTGTCATACGATTCTGTTCAACTTTGGCTAGAAGGTAGTTTTTAGCTCCCAGCAATATTTGACGGATGATTTCAATTATTCGAGGGCCACTTACTTGCGATGACGACGCCATTATACTTTTGCTCACTTTATCCGCCAAATAAGCCGGAATGACGGACAAGAGAAGTTGATCCTGAAAAATTTAAAAGGTGTCAAATTTCGCAGTTTTTCAAAGTTCAAAGGGCAAAAAATACTCGAGCATATCTCGTCATAACTGCCTAAAATTCTTTCAATGTCTTTCTGTCATCCATGTAGTAGGTACCGGTACGCAGTACTTGTCTATTCTGCAACGTGCCGGATACCTGGTCTTCTGATGGCATTCTATTATTATTATTTATCGTAAGTATGCAGCACGAAAAGGTATAGGTTGCGTTGTAGTCCAATCAGTTTTCTCTCCACTACCTGTCTATCTGAAAATTCTCCACTACCTGTCTATCCTTCAACGTCTCTAATTCGGTGCGTCTGTAGACTGCCTCGGTCAGTTTGGAGGCGATATCGACCCTATTGCCCGCCTCATTCGAATCGCACATTATTCCAATTACTGAGACGATCATCTGATGGATGAAGAAGGAAACAATCTGAAATTGACATCTCTCTTCATCTCTCGCTCTCTCATTTTCTCTCTCACACACTTTTTCTCTCTCTTTCTACCTCTCCCTCTTTCTCTCTCTCTCTCTCTCTCTCTCTCTCTCTCTCTCTCTCTCTCTCTCTCTTTATTCCCGCACTGGATACAGTAGGAATCTGAGGGACGTAGAGACAAATTCTCCAAACGAGGTGGATCCCGCTTGTTCTTGAGTTTGACTACTGTAGGCAAGTGAAAAATGTTCAAAGTTATACTCACGCGCAGCACAGTAAAGTGTAAAGTTTAGAATGACATTTTTTGGAGGAAAAAGAAAAAACAGAGACAGTCGCCAAACGAAATAGAACCCATATAACAAGAATAATGAGTGTGGATTGGACTAGCAGAAAAATCGCTCGTAAAATTTCAAATTTCCAAAAAAAACTTTCATATAATTTTGACATACGGAATGCGCAAATGTGGGATCCTTTTGTAGAGTCGGCACGTTAACCGCTATGAGACCGATGACGTTGACTATATTCCACGTCAGCGACATTATTAAGAAGAATCGCCTGGAAGAAAAATATTATAAATCTTACTTGGACTAGCTCACAACAAACTATTAGCGTGGACTGACCTATTTATTAACCTTTATTTACTGAACCCACGCCATCCTTGTGAAATTAGCCAGAAATTTAACCACTTTTGAACTACGACCACAGAAAAATTTTGATAACTTTAAAGCGTGATATTAAATGATAGACTTCCGCATCAGATTTACAAACCACGTGCTCTACCATATTAAAAGACATTTAATCCATATGACCATATACGCTGATGTAAATCACACCTGTGTCTTGGTAAGACGAAATATTGATAAAGCGTTGAAATACATAAAGAAGCGAATAGAGCCGAGTGCTCTGGAACGCGATTCCTTCGGATCTCCTAAATCAATCTTTATATCAATTATACATACAAATTAAAGTAAAGTAGCATATTGTAAATGCAAGATACCATAGCCGGCTAGACTCATTAAAATAGAAATGTGTAAAAATGTCATGAGAAATCAACACCCCGTTTCGACCCAGAATTAACGAATTGCGATTGGTAGAAGGAATGTCGCAGGACTTACATATATAAAACTCTGCGCAACCGCCGTGCAGAAAAAAAGATCCGTTACAGCGGGGCGGCGGCTCCTCTGCGTGGTGCGCAGAAGGTGCGCCGTGGTGCGCTAAAGGGTATGCACACCTGCGGCACTTTTGTTGCAATAAATATTTAAATACTTACATGAATAATCGCTGGAATATAAATTATCCAGATAGCCAGTGGGAAAACCATCGCTGATAATAATGATAACGTGACGAGTCTTCTCCCAGTCTAAACGAAACAAAATTGGAATCTGAAGCCTGTGGAAATCAACTCCTCCCTTGCAAAGCGATTTAACATGCAAATTAATATAATTAGAATAAAACTCGCGCAGTTGATTACGTACAATACATGTGAATGCAATGTCGACAATGTCCAACACTCTTTTTTAAAACCGGAAGTTAGAACGCTTTTCGATCGCTCAATGCCTCTCTACTGCAAAAACAGTCTTAATTTCAAAATTATGCGAACTTCCTATTATTCTATTAGTTTGCGAACCTTGCCCTATTATTAATCGAGTACACCAGCATTCTTATGCACCTTATGCAAATGAACATAAATTAGAATAAAAAATCGAGCTAAATTCGAGCAAACTAGCATAAATTCGTAAGAAGTCAGTTGTCCACTATGCGTTTCAAAAAGCAGCCGGTATTTCGCTTTTGAAAAAAATACTAACCAGCTCCCGAAATCGTCCGGCCAAAAACGCAAGCGTTGCATAAAGTAAAAATGCCATGCTGATCACGAAACAAATTAGGGAAATTGTCTGAAAATATTTTTTTTTGTTCTGTATTCGGAATGGAATGTTAGTTTTGTTCGGAAAAATTATGGTCGAATGAAAGGTACTCACAGAGGATTAAAGATTAAAGCGGTACGGCACGTGGTTTGTAACCGTCAACTCCAAGCCCATGTATCATTTACAAGATTCTGTGCCTTTCCGTGGGCAGAATGGGCAACAATACATGTAGTGGTCTCCATATTGTTCAAAACCACGTGCCATGCCGCTTTACACATTTCGACAGTATACTGTCCAATAAACATCGCTCACCTCATCCGTATCGGTGAAATAATAGATAATAAAGAGATGAGCCAGTGAGTAAATGCACATCCATAGATGGAACATATTCAGTCGTGTTCGGTCCAAAGTCCGCCAATGCCGAACCAACATCTGACGGATTTCAGCCTTTGTTGATGTTTCGCCCGATGATGTTGACATCTAAAAAAAAAAACAGATAAAGCGAAATAACATCCGGTTTTTGAAACGCATGCTGGAAATTCCCACATGTTGTACGTTGTATGCAAATTAACATAATTAGGCAATCGCTACTTGCATACACGGGAATACAGCGTACGCTTCAAAACCCGGATGTTGTATTGCATTTACGTTTCCGTCGGAAGCGGATCTGTCCGTCGTGTACCATGAAACAGTGGGCCAAGAGCGGAGACGCAGACCATTTCTGGGTTTTTCTTCACAGACCGGTGGGTCAGAATACTATTTTTACCTTTGGGTGGTTATGCGTTATACCTCTTTGGAGAAGGAGGCAGTAGATTTTTTTCTCTTACTATCAGCGAGGTGTGGCACGTAGTTTTGAAACGAATTCAGTATGTTGAACAACCGCGTGAATTACATGCAAATTGCGCTCCATCCCGTTCGGCAAGCTCCCAGAAGGACGTATAAATTTGCATATAATAAATGAGCTTGGAGTTGTGCGCCATTTTCAAAACCACGTGCCATATCACTTTAAAATTACCGGAGAAATGGCGACATAAGAATTCCTGGGGTAAAATACGTCCTGATCTGCTTTCTGTTGTGTCGTCTTGTAGGAGATTGTATGAATAGATTGTGATCCATTTTGTTGAATAAGTGTCATTATTAGTCGTTCGTTAATTTAAAAAAAGTTAGAAAGTACCACTAAAAATACACCATGAAGATGAATGTAGTGTGCTTAGTTCGCGTAAACAACGGATAAAACAGGAAGCAAAAACAAATAAATCATGTGTAAACTTAGCAATATGACGCAATAGGTACGTCATGATATAGTTTCACTAACCACTTATCATACCGCTTAAACATAAAATGAGTGTACGATAAGTCCATTGACAGTCGGCATTTAGATGAAAGGATTTTTGAAAAATTGTGATTCTATTTAGCTGCAAAATGTATTCTGCCAATTCACGTATCGCTTCTTTTACGGGGCAGAGATTGGGAGCTAAATCTTGCGTGATATTTCCAAACGGCTTGAGAAAATGGTGTCGGATTTCAACAAAGAATCCCTTAGCCGAAACGCGTGCAGGTTTCCTTTGGAGGGCACTTTTTTGTAAATTTCTCGAATGACAGTAGATTTTTCGTTTTCAGCAATAATGTGATATTTTACAGCCGAAAAGAATAAAACTACACTATCGATCGACATTGGGCTACTTATTTGATTGCCATACTATGCAAATTCATACAGGAACATCTTATGGGCTGGGTTCGATATATGGACATGTTTGGAGTAATCTGTTTCCTGCGCTACTTATTTTGTACATCGACGTTAGTAGAGATAAATATGTTTATGTAAAAAATGACATTCCAAATAAAAAAAACGGAGAAAAAAAACTTTGTTACGGATAGCCCAGTGTCATCATGTGCCGCACGCAGCGTGCTATATTGAGAAACGTTGGAAAAAGCGACGCGCAATTGGGTTCTGGCGCGCAGGATTACCCGCCGAACCCGCGCGGCTTGCGAGCCGAGTTTCAACAGTGTAAAGACTATTCCCTAGCAGACAGGACCAGTAAAATTGTGATATTTTATGTGTGAATCATTTTATTATAAATTTAGGTCATTAATTTGGATGATATTTACCACCGAAATCTTTTCAGAACTATTTTCATCAGTAAAAAAAGTGACGAAGAAAAATCGAAGAGCCATTGGGTTCTACATAGCTACTATGTATGTCTAAAGAATACTTCCGCTACTCGTTTGCTTAATGAAAATACGCGCAATATGCGGCTGCTTATTCAATATCGTAGTGGAGATGGGGGCAAAGTATGTACTACAAGGTACAACATCCAGCAAAGTAGAAACTTAGATCTTCAATCGAGATAATCTACTCAAGTGCGTTTCACAAATCCAAATTTTAAAGCGGTATGACATGTGTTTTTGAAACATGTTCTCGACAACTACATTTCAATGTATTGTATGCAAATTTATGTGGCAATTCCACAATGTGGAGCACAATTGGCCTATGATACCTGGGAATGCAGTTGCACAACCACGTGCCATACCACTTTAAAGCATTGAGTACAAGAACTATAAACAATGAACGTAAAGTACAAACACCACCTGAGTGTGTGACTAGGACCTAGAAAAGCATGACAAGACAAATAATGAAATATTACTAAAGCCTAGTTGACCACGGAGCCATAGACGTTAAGGAAACAAAACACCCCAACTATCTCTACAAACAAAATATATATCTCTCTTCGGGTAGCTGAGCCCTAAAGCTGTATAACAGTCAGTTGACGAAATGTATGTGGGACGACTGGATTGTATGCAAACGAATACGCTGAACACTCTCAATATGGGAACACAGCGTCTAGAATACAGTTCAAAAACCGGATGTTATTCCACTTTAGCTGATGCGCTACACGAAGACATTGTAGAAACTACTTTATACTTGCCATGACTTGCTAGCCGCAGAGTTATACAACTTTGCACTATAATCTAGTTTCATATTCCACTTGTGCCTTCAGCGGTTAAATGTTTGGAAAAGTAGTTGAACACATTTGATTTCTGAAGAAAAGGCAGCAGAGAGAGAACGAGAGATAGACAGAGAGAGAGAGAGAGAGAGAGAGAGAGAAAGAGGAGCAGAATAAATATAAAACGAAAGCTCGAAAACATCTGCCAAGGAATAAAAAGGGGGCAAAAATCGCACTCCAACTTCCTCCGAGCCTTAGACCCATTTTTCAATCATTGCCGAAAGGCTGGTGAATTAGTGCACAAGAGAAAGATGAGCGGGTTTCTATGAGAGAGAGCACTCAAGTCAAAAAAGGAGTGACTCGTTTAAAAAAAAATTACAATATGGTCTTATGGAATGCGTAAAATAAAATGGTTTGCAGCTGCATTGTTGCGTAGCTTCAAGAACCTATCTGAGGCCATGTTCACCACTCAATTCTCCATGGGGAATTCCCCGTTTTTTTCTCTGCTTGTCTCACATTAGAATGCTATTTTCAGTCGCTAGGGACTATTTCCCGAGGGAGTGGGAGTGGTGAATATGGCTTCAGGTAGGCGAATCTTATTGTTATTATGTATAGTCATTGTTATAAACGTTGCCTGCAATCTTCATTCTTTCGACCGCCCTATCCTATATGGGCAAAACCGCAAAACATCAAAAATGCCTGCATTCCACCTGCAAAAAGGACGCGTTCGTGGCTTAGAAATCCCATTTGATTTCTTGAAGCCTTGAATGGCATTCGCCGTTCTCCATATAAAAAATGCCTGGGACCCACTCAGTTGTATTTTAGCAATAAGTAAAGAAAACAAAACTCAAGGTTACCGTATGCTAATTTGTCATTGTCAATTCAAATTCCACTATAAAATTGTACTATACAAATAATAGTTGCAGAGAGTTCTTTGTGTTACATTATAGTTGCACGTTGCACGTTTATTTATTAAAGAATCACTACATCACTGTATGACTATACAGAACAAGAAATCATGAACTACACAAATGAGCTAATTTTATGGTTGTTTACGTTATATACAATAATGCTAGTTAGGATTTGGTACTATTAGCAGTTTATCCATTTAGCGATTTAGCAAAGACCAATGCGTAAAATAGAAAACTCAAAAAATATGAACTCAAAAAGTGCGAAAACTCAAAAAGACAAAGTGGAAAATAGAAAAATGAGTGTCAATTTATCCATATACAAAGGTCGTGCAATGCCCCTTGAGACTAAAGAAAGTTAGGAGCACGAAAGTCATAGGAAAGTGACAGAGAAAACAGAAGAAGCACGAAACGCTAAACAGTCGCAAAATACTGTAATATCTCGAAAACCCAAGAAGGTGCGCGGCATGCGGGAATCCCAAATTCTGGCTCAGTTTTCGCAAACGCCTGGCGCTAAACTGGGTGCGCGGTAGGAGCTCACGACCACCATATTTTCCGAGGCGGCCTGGTACGTGGTCTAGAAACTATATCGAAACTATATATTAGAATACTTTTGGAAAAGAAGGAAGGAAATAAGTCACAAAAATATAAATTGAAGAAAAATCGACAAGCAAGATATTCAGAGAATATCTAACAGATTAATTACACAGTATAAACATTACGCGCATCTATTCGTAAATACTGCTGACTTTATTCAACAATAGCGGATTATCGCACGCACAATGGGCATTGTAGTGCAGTAGAAGTGGAAGTTATTTAAAGCAATACAACTCCCGCTTTTTGAAATATATGACGGACGACTGCATTCCTATGTATTTATGCTACGTGAGCTCGATTTTTTATTCTAGTCATGCTCTTTTGAATATGATTCATGGGAATGGAGTTATCAAAAATTTGTTTGAAAATCCGGATGTTATGTCGCATTAACAAATGAAAGAAAACGTGCCTTTTAACTTTTGAGGAGAAATTCAATTTTTTTTAACAGGTCACCTCAAAGCATGATGTTTAATGATTAATAACAGGTAATGCCTAAAAGACATGTGGGTTCCAGGTGATTTCGTAATTGATAATTGTTTAGTCACATTCTATATACGGACTTTACCTAATTGTAACTAAATGTAGGCAAATAGAAAATTAGTCGAAAACCGTTGTCTACACACAAATGTGACTGCGGCTGACGAGGATAGGTGCATTTGTAGATCTTAAAACGAAATACCGGCCGGATTTTGAAACACATCGCGGACAACCGAATTCTTACGTATTTTGTATTTATGCTAATTTGCTCGAATTTAGCTCGATTTTTTATTCTAGTTTATGTTCGTTTGCATACGCTGCATAGGAACGCTGGTGTACTCGATGTGTTTCAAAAACCGGCCGGTATTTTGCTTTAAAGTCTTGCCCTTTTATGGTGACTAGTTGCGGCTTCCTGGCGCATGGCCCTACATCACTAGTAAATAAATAACACGTGAACAATAAGTGTTCGTACCTGTTGGAAGAAGACCAGTTGAAGGGGAACGGGAGAAGCTTATAATAAAGCGAAATACCATCCGGTTTTTGAAACGCATCTCAAATATCTGCATTCTTATGCAGTTATGCTAAGAGGGGTCGAATTGGGATCTATTTTTTTATTCTAATTTATGCTCATTTGCATATGATACATAAGAAAGCAGGAGTACGCGACGCGTTTCAAAAACGGGCCGGTATTTCGCTTTAAACTAATTGCCTATTTAGGCTTAGAACTTCTTTTCTGACTTACCTCTTCAATATTGGAGAAATGCGTAGGAGGCATTGGGTGGGCGGGCGAAATATCACAAATTATGGACATTTTGTTGAACTTTCTGAAGTCAATCAATGTTGAGTCAGAATACGTTAAAGCGGTATGGCACGTGGTTGGTAGAACGGGCATGGGAATGAAGCTGTTCGGAATACTTTTCAAAACCACGTGCCATACCGATCTAAAGGCTCAAGCTCGCGTAAAGCAACGGGCAAACACAGAAGGGGTTAGTTTAACACATTCAAAAATGTCCATGCCTGACGAAATTTTACAATAATAACTATTAAAAAAGAACTCGTTAATTAAATACCAAAAATCTATTTCATAAAAGGAATACAGTAGTCAATAAATTTTCATTTACAACACTATTCGGAGGATTGTCAACCGCTCTCCTCTTTTACTAATAAAATTGAGAACCGCCGCAAGATGGATGTATAAATTAGCCTTTGTGTGAGGGAAGGACCCTGGCCCTCAAAACCGGAATTGGGGCCAATTTTGGGCATATTTGCATATAAATATCTGTATTTTCTGTCAACCAATCCTAACACGGAAATGAATACCGTAATACAGAAATGGATGTGTTATAGGGTAAGCAATTTATAGTCGGCCTTCAAAGCATTCATATAATGAATTGGGCACAGCCGGAAATTAGATTGATGTATACAAAATCAATTGAAGAACAGAAGGTTATCAGGATGGAAGAAAAATAGTCGGAATAAAGAAATGAAAGAAAGAAGAAAACGAAGAATAATTTCATAATTAAACCTTAATTTGTTGAAGCAACCATCTGTGTAGCAAAAAAAACGTGCAAAAGTAACGACTCACCTTGAACAGAGGATCTGTAAAACGCGGTTTTGAGACGCCGCGGAATCTAGCCTACTTCTTTGGATTAAAGGAAACTGATGACACCTGGGCGGTGCGCCGCGAGTACCTGGCGCAAAAGTGGTTTCGCAACTTGGACAGGGCGATCCCACTTTTTCTTCGCTGGGCACAAGTCGTAACTTTCGCAGCGCGCCGTCAAAGTTTAGCGTTGTACCTATATTTACAAAACCGCCATCTGAAAATTGACTGGGCAAATCCTTGTACATATACTTATATTTAACTTACCTTGATGACTCACCATAGTTTCCCTAAATCGCCTCAAGTGACAATTGACCAAGAAAATATAACGAAGTTTTTTGCTATAATATGCATGCAATATTAAAATTGTGTACTCACTAATCGGTAGCTGTAGTGTCTCCGTTGGTCGTCTGCAACACTGCGGTGCTTCACCATTTTCCTGGAAAAAAATGATTAACTTAAACTAAATATAATAGGCTGAACTCCAGCGATAATGAAAACAAACAATGTATTATATCTTGAACGTACATGGGGAACTCTAAATTGTTTCGAAAATGTGCATGCGACAAAACAAACTATTATACCTACATAGAACTTTTCGTCTAATTCGAGTGAAAGTAAGTCATGGAATTAGAAAAAGTATTAAAGCGAAATACCGGCCGGTTTTTGAAACGCATCTCAAGTACTCGCATTCCTATGAATTTATGCAAGGTGTTTAATTGGGGTCTAGTTTTTATTCTAATTGTTGCTCATTTGCATATGCTGCATAAGAAAGCAGCTGTACACAATGAGTTTCAAAAACCGGACGGCATTTCGCTTTAATAGAGCTTTAGGATCCAGACGAAATTTATGAAAAAAAGACGGTTTTTTTAAGTGTTATGAAGCGTGGTTTCGGGGAGAACGCGGGGCAACTGTTCCAACGTGTTATATACAAATTTATGTGCCCTTTTGTGCTGAAAGGATGAGCGCATCACGCTTATGTTGCATATGCAACTTGTTGCTTATTGCTTGAGATCAATATAAGAATGCGCATGCTAGATTAGATAAAAACGAAGTCAGGGTCTAGTCAAACAGAAATTTAATATGAAGTATAGCTAATCGGATAAGCTCATCTAGTCATTAATAGCCCGTGTTCTCGCGTCACTGGTAGGCCTCCCAATTGGGAATGACCTACCAGTGGGAGAAAAAGCGCTAATTCTGGTGTACTGGTAGGAGGCGCGTCGCGTGCCGCGGTTTCCCAATTGGTAGCGAATTGGGAGGGCTGTTGCATGCATTAGGCCTACCAGAGGAGATTACCACTACCAGAGCCTACCACTGTTAGGCCTCTCCCATTTCCAATCTGGTAGACCTACCAGAGGAGATTGGGAATTGCCTACCAAAATGCCTTTCCCAAAGTGGCGCGAAAATACGGGCTAATGAGGATATTTTCAAAGTGGATTAGCCTTTTTCAGGTTTCACGCTTTCGTGTAATTTTGAATTTAGCAGTTTCAATTTTCCTGCAAGTGAACATAAATTAAATCGAGCTAAATTCGAGCAATTTAGCATAAATACGCAAGAATACAGTTGTCCACGCTGCGTTTCAGGTACCGGCCGGCGGACGCTATTTAAAGGGATAGGTTCACCTCGAATTGCTCCTTTTTTTATAATTTCTGTTGATAGTATGACCTATGTCGGTCAAAATGCGAAAAGTGCAGTAAATTTCCTTTGCTCCCCGTAGTAGGAGAGCTAGCTCAAAAAAAGCTAAACTACCTCGAATCTATAAAACAATTGGAGTACCGCAGCCATGGTATGTGGGAAATAGCGCAGCCGGGCTGGAGACGCTAGAAAATACAGGCCCTTTTATCATCCTCTGTCTATCACAACAATATCTGCACCTCCAGTCCTCCTGCGCATACCATGGCTGCGGTACCCCAATTGTTTTATAGATTCGAGGTAGTTTAGCTTTTTTTGAGCAAGCTCTCCTACTACGGGGAGCAAAGGAAATTTACTGCAAGTTTCGCATTTTGACCGTCATAGGTCATACTATCAACATAAATTATAAAAAAAGGTACAATTCGAGGTGAACCTATCCCTTTAATACAAATTAAATAAATTCAAATGGAAAGAAAACTTTCCTGTAAGTTATATAGTACAAAAAAATATGAACAGTAATAGTAAAGGCAAAATTGTGAATGAAGAAGTAGGAGAAAGAGAAACATATTTTAACCAGAGATCTTCAATTTAATACCCAATTTTGCAGAGATAATCCTGATGACATTTGCAGATAATTACATACGATACGGGAAAACATGCACATTATCTTAATAATGCTTATTAAAACATTTTAATGGCCAAATATATTCGAAAGTAGCTAGTGATGTCAGCAGCATCATTAGCTCTAATTGTGTTTTGTGCTGGTTTTGTAGTGCAGGCGGAAATGTAGTTGGATACGCTGATGGAACATGGAACTGTTGCCGCGGCGAGAACTTGGCGCAATACCTTTGTGTGGCGAGAACCTGGCGCAACACTTTTGTGCGAAAAGAACCGGGCGTGACAATTTGGTGTGGCGAGGACCTGACGTACCACTTTTGTGCGGCGAAAACCTGGCGCGACAGTTTTGTGCGAAAAGATCCTGGCATGGCAATTTTGTGCGGTGACAACATGACGCGATGCCTGGAAGGGAATTCGAAAGCGGAACCAGACAAAAAGTGCGCGGCGACTTCGCCCAATCTTTGCCAGGTTCTCCAAGGGAAACTCAGCCATCTAGTCAAGAACTACCGAAGTAGCAAAATTTGAAGCTAGTAAACAAACTCGTAGAGTCTGCACGATGACTACACAACTTTGCCCGAAGTATTTATTATACACAAAAGGACAACGGACAATACACATAGGACAACGACAGGGTTTGAGTGCATGATCCAAGGAGCATTCAGGGGCGCCAGGCTCTCTGCTGAATCTCTTTCGATGCCGGGGAGAACCATCCACTCTGCGACACTGGCGAACACCACCACTTACGTCCACGATGTCCAACGACCACTACGGATCGAAGGGGAAATAGTAGTTTTGGACGGTTCTACAAAACCGTGATCAGACTTAACGGTTCTGTCAGACCGTGGGCAGTTTAGGGATAACGCTGCCAACCTTAGGGCATTAACCGGTACCGAGCCGTGATGGAACGCCATAGAGTTCAGCCCGAAGGCCTCTCCCCAAGTGTAGCCACAACTCTCTGCTGTAACCTAGAGTTTATATCTATTAGAAACACATGCTAATTAGCTAATTAGTGAATCAATTGATCATCTATCTTCAACTATAGACATGCATATAATTCAGCCGATACGTTACAGTTGCAACGATAGTCGCAACAGCTAGGAAGTGTTTACAAAATTTATTCAAATTGTAAATTACTCGAAAAGCGGTAGAATCGGTTTTATGCCGTTCTTATGAAATAGGTGCTTCTTTCCCTCACTAACTCCCTCTCCCTCTCTACATATGCTCTTCCTAGCAGAGTTCTCTCCCTCTCGCGATGTCTCTCCTCCTCTCTGTTTCTCCCCCGTTCTCTCTCTCTCCCTCGTTCTCTCTCTCTCTCGCTCTCTCTCTCTCTCTCTCTCTCTCTCTTTTGCTTTTCATTTAGAATTTCATTCAGAAGATTGAGAAGCGAACGGATTATACGCAATTACACAAGAGCAATTGCCAATTACATTCTCCCTGGTAATAAAATGGGTCGAAGGAAAAAATTCATAATTACCGGATATGAATATGGTTCCAGGAAAACTTGCACTAACAATAAGCATAACTCACAAATTTTGAAATTTGCACGGCTACAGACACTCAACAATGCGATAAATTAAAGAGGTATTTATGGGGGAATGACGAGTGACTTGAAGCATTTACTGGAAAACTGCATTATCTTGTATTATACGCAAATTTCTGTGCCCGTTTGTACTTTATACATACTGCAGTTAGGGTATATAATGGGGCACTGTTTGAAAAAAAATACAGAACGAAGTTGTCCAGTATGAGTTTCACAAACCACGTGTGCCATACAGAATTAAAGGGATAGGTTCACCTCGAATTGCACCCTTTTTTATAATTTATATTGATAGTATGACCTATGACGGTCAAAATGCGAAAATTGCAGTAAATTTCCTTTGCTCCCCGTAGTAGGAGAGCTTGCTCAAAAAAAGCTAAACTACCTCGAATCTATAAAACAATTGGAGTACCGCAGCCATGGTATGTGGGAAATAGCGCAACCGGGCTGGAGACTTAGAAAATACAGGGCCCTTTTATCATCCTCTGTCTATCACAACAATATCAGCACCTCCAGTCCTCCTGCGCTATTTCCCACATACCATGGCTGCGGTACCCCAATTGTTTTATAGATTCGAGGTAGTTTAGCTTTTTTTGAGCAAGCTCTCCTACTACGGGGAGCAAAGGAAATTTACTGCAATTTTCGCATTTTGACCGTCATAGGTCATACTATCAACATAAATTATAAAAAAAGGTGCAATTCGAGGTGAACCTATCCCTTTAAGGGCTCGGGTCACCTGTTAGTTTTACAAACCACTTGCTATTCAGTTATGGCATGGGCCATAGCCACAAATCATAAATAAAATTATTTTCAGGAAACCATTTTTTGTAGTTTCAATATGATTTATTGTGGCCATAAATAATGTACAATTTACACGCGGGCGTAATTAAAAGGTATGACAACTAAAAATACGAGTGGACTAACATAAGCCAACCTACAATTATATTCAAGTGCAATAAAAGAAATGTAGTCAATGAACAAGGCCATAATATATAATGTAATAAGTTAACATCGGAGAAGTTATTTTATGTTGCTGGTTGAGCGCATGAAGCTATATATCGCTAAAAAGAAGCCTAGCTGCGGCGAAGGCTGGGCGACGAGCGCGGCGTGAGATAGCGCACGCCGTTTCGCAAGTTTGCTGAGCCCGAGTTCATTAGCCTGAAATGTTCAATACTAATTATAAACGGAACTGACCAAATGAAAACCATCATGTAGTAACTATCGAGACGTAAATGACAAAGGAAGGAGGAAGCAGTGATCATGTTTCGCTTGGAAACTTAAGACATTGTAAGGAATTTCATTAGAATCAACTACACTTTATTCATTTATGTGTGACTTGACAAATACTAACAACAAGCCTCGTCTCCCTCAATCCTCAAGCAAGGAAACTATCCCCATCTAGGAACTACACATAATAGCTCGTATTCTTTTTTTTTACTACACATAATAGCCCGTAGTCGATGGAAACGTTCCGTTTGGGAAATCCTTTGTATGCTAATTTCTCGACTATCTAGACTAGCTGGAGGAAAAATTTGCATACGAATGAGCTCCCAAACGGAACATTCCCGTCGACCCGAGAATACGGGCTATTATTACTACCTGTCAGGTAGACATTCAACAAATTGTATAGCGCGTTCTAATAAGGGTTCCTATATTGGACGAGATTGTTCTTCTGCATTCTGATCCTCACGTGTTACGTAATCTGTGCCATTCCGGCTCCAGACTCCAGACTTCGGAGGTCACAGAAATTTGCATATAATACACGGAAATGTCGTTGTGAAGAATACTTTTCAATACCACAAGCAATACCGTTTTAATAACTAATTACAACAAAGAAACGAGGAAAATAACATATAACTTACGTAATCGAAAGAACATATCTAACGCCCAACTAAATTCCTAAATTGTAAAATAAAGTAAATGACGTAATGATTGAGGCAACTCTCAGAAAACCGCTCCTGAACTCTTTTTCACCCCGTAACGTCAAGAACAGACAGAACGAAATGAATTGGTTGGAAAAGCCGTCGTCTAATTAACCACAATAGAAAAGGATGCTGGGGAGCGACCTATCACTCACACAAGATACATGTATTGCCTGAACTTGTCAGAAACACACGAAAATCTATCATGTAGAATATAATATTTTTGTTTTATTTTATGCAAATGTCATTGAAGTCACAAACACGCCCCGTTTATCTAACATAAGCGCCACTTACTGTATAACCACTTCTTCGCTCACATACGGCGCACAACTGGCGCGACAGCGGCCCACTAGCGGCTGAACAAATTGAGCCAGAGATCCAAACCTTTTCATAATAGAATCCGCTCTCATAGATACGGCTTTTTCTGACCGTATGGTACAATTATGTTACACATATTACATATAGGTCCACAGACGGCATCGCCGCCTGAGGCGACTTTCCAATACTCCGAAGGCGATACTTCGAAGTACTCGTGAAAAGTGGGAATGGTTATTTAGATGTAGCGTCTGAAGCGTATATATTCCAATGTTCATGTAATAAGAGTCAGTGACGATTATTTTGGAGAGTTGCGAAAAGTTTGCCTGCTTGTACAAATCGTTACGGACATAGAAACGCATTAAGAAACTTTGCTCCTTTATATAATAGAATTAAAAACGTTAGTATTAAAACTGAAACAACCGTTTTGGCTGTCAATTTTACTTATGGTAAGAAAAACTTCGCCAACATCTACGAGGTTGAGGGTTGAGGCGTTTCAATATTAATGCGACACGACATTTTTAGACCATGAAAACAGACGAACCGAGCTGTCACTCAATATAAACGGGCAGAAAGCAAAAAAAAACTGAAGAAAAATTTGAATTTTAGGTCTGGCCAAAGTGGCAACTATTGCATTTAATGAGTCAGGTCCATACCACATAATGGATTTACTGAAGATGAATAATAATAATT
The DNA here is from genome assembly GCA_036852015.1 of Pelodera strongyloides. Classification (NCBI taxonomy): domain Eukaryota; kingdom Metazoa; phylum Nematoda; class Chromadorea; order Rhabditida; family Rhabditidae; genus Pelodera; species Pelodera strongyloides. The sequence goes on from JAANDG010000013.1 coordinate 96,876, forward strand.
AATCATCGATTAAGCGTTTGCGTTTCGGAGTTTTACCGTACCGAAAACTGACATGGTAGCTGCTGGTGCATAACATTGTTTCTAAGTTGTTGTCATAATCCATAACATCAGGAATTTACCAACAGCAGGAAAGCATTCACTGAAAATTGATGGTTACTGGGCGCTCGTTGTTTGCGTTCATATGTTCATTACAGGAAAATTTAATGTGCTCCGAAACCAAATAATACTCCTGCCACCAAATGGGTGGTTTCCACCCAAAAACCATTTGGTGACTGGTTAGTGACTGGTGGCCATATGGTAACCAATTCACGACGGTTTTCGAGGAAACATGGTCACCACAATGTCACCAAGTGGTCACCAAAAGGATTGGCTCACGAAAAAAACAGTGAACCTTCACGGAATGGTTCTTCCGTTTCATATGCAAGTGACTAATTTTTCCTCGAAAAGTGTCCGCAAATGGTCATACTGTGGTCGCCCAATGGTCGGTGACCGGTCACCGAATGCAAACGGTTCGCAAATGTATATAATGTGTTCGCCAAACGGTCTTTCTCTTTGACCATAGATGTATCTTCTTTAAGATCCTTTTTTCTTGCAAGGTCAATTTGGATATTTTACCTTATTCACTTAGTTAGTAGTGACTTTTTGTATTGCATTGTAACCTGGACCCCCCCCCCCCCCCCACCATATGCACTCTTCGGTTCCCATAGATAATTTTTTTGCTGCGCTAAATAGTGTGATCTTTAGAATAATATGAGGAATCCGTGAAAATAGTAAAATAGTAGTTAAAAATTCGTTAGCAGTCACCGAGGAAGCCTCCGAAGAGAACCACCAGATATGCCCATTCCGGCACTGCATTTCTTTTTCAAATCGCCTCAAAGCGAAATACCGGCCGGTTTTTGAAACACATCTCAAGTACTTGCATTCCTATGCATTCATGCAACGTGGGGTCTAATTGAGGTCTAGTTTTATTCTAATTTCTACTCATTTGCATATGCTGCATAACAAAGCAGGTGTACGCAATGCGTTTCAAAAACCGGCCGGTATTTCGCTTTAAAAACATTTCTTTTTCAAATCTGGTTCTTCGTCATTTGTATTGTGGTGTAGTCTGACGAACCGACTTTTTCTCTGGGTACTCCACACTGCGGTGGTCTATACAAAATGGGCGGGGAAACAAATGGCAGTGAACGCATCGGATTTGGTTATTAGTTCTCAAAACGATATTTAGCATACTGTACTAAAATTGTGAGGCGCCCGTTGAATGTTCCTTTGCATGCACGACTGCAAATCCAACTTTATTTTGTTTGTTTTTGGGGGTGTGTATCCCGTGTTTTTTGCTAATTATAAGCTTACTTGTTTACGTTTTAATGTTGAAAACATCGTGCTCCTAAGGAGAACCTCAGCAAGGTTGCTGCACCGGCTTGACCGAAAAATGGACCCAGCGCGGTCGCTGCACGGGTGGCTGAGCAACCTCACACTTTTGTGGAAATTTTTCATTCCTCTCAAATACTGACAAGAGCGCGGGCGAGGCATTTGTTGACGCGGTTGCTGCACCTGGTCCAGCAAGCGCGTTCTTTGCACTACCGCAACGCAGTAGAAAAGCGAAGCGGTCCGGAGAACCGGAGAATTTTTCGCAAAGTTTTGTCGACCTGCCTTTCTTGCTTTTACCTTTCGCTATGTTTTCCGGTTATGTTTTGATTAAAGATATCGTTTCAAAAATGCGCCAGCTTTAAGGTGTGAGGAGATGCCGCTGGAGGAAAAGGAACCATTTGGATTCGTTGATATTTACTGCGAAGGTGAGTAATGATTCTGTGATGATTGTAAATGAGGATGTGGATCAGTCAGTTACAGGACTACCTGGTTTTAATTTTCAGGTTGATTTGGCGGGGACAGCGAACAAAAACGCTAACGATTTTCGGGCGCAAGCCGCTCTCACTGTGAAGCTGCTCCTCCTACCTCCTGTGATTGTTTTGGAGAAATTTAACGTAACGATGGTAAGTTGGTTTACTGTTCCTCTTACATGGGTGTGTTGTTTCTAGTATGTCCAGATAATAATGTAAGGTGAAACCCTCTTGTGACTTGATATTCGCTAAACGCATTGCTTCTAGGATCTTCATTTTGTTGTTGAAATATCAGAGACAGTTTAAGGAGTGACTGAAGGCCGACGGAATGAAGCCTACACCAAACGAGAAAGAGATGCGGCCGGGAAAGAAGAGGAGAACTGAAAAGCAGTCGCATGGAAGGTTCGTGGCTAACGTTAAAGTTTTTTGCGATTATTTCGAGGTGTAAGACCCCGGCGTATTCACTGTTGCATTCTTTCTAATCAATCATTTGATAGTGCTTTAACAATACTTGACTTGGACTCTACTTGTTTACGTATTTTGCAAGAGTTGCTCAGTTGCTCAGCACTGACTTGGCCATGTCATGGCAGAGGCTTGAGTATAAATACTAGCAACGTAATGAACAGTTGCGGGAACCTTTCTATAACTTGTTTATAACTAATCGCATAGTGTTGTTGATAGTTATCTGTATTCTAAGTAGTTTTATATGTATTCAGAGTATTTTTTGATAAATATTTCTGTTATGTTTCACAGATATTCGTCTGTACAAACAGATACTGAGCGACAAGAGTAGACGAGAATAGTAACAGTGTTTATTAGCAATACAGAAGGCAGTTGTATAGCTGATATAATGAGCAATGAGTGTTAGGCAGTAGCCCTTATATACTGGTGGCTACGTGCAGGAACACACAATCATGCCAACGGGCAATTACTATTACTAGAGAGTGAAACATTGATCTTCCAAAGACTAAAGATCAAGGAGTAACTGTAAGTGATAACTGAAACACAATGATAGTGAGCAAACTACATACAATAATTAATCTTAGGTATATACCGTAATACCTAACAATTTCTATAATTATATTGTCTTTATGCATTAATAACTAGCCACACGTAACGGCCAGTGTAGGTTAGTTATAGAGGTTTGCAATCCGTCTTTTACATCGATTCGGTTCTGAATTATAAGTTAAAAGTTGCCAACTTTGGTTACTCCATACCGTATCTGTACATTTTAATGCATAGTGTTTTTTTTTCAGCTCGTCATTGGATAGCATATGTGTGGCTCTGGCGGCGCAATCAACTGGCGTCTTCTCTGAGGATGAAATTTCGAGTCTTCGCAAATGGATCTTCTGTACATACTAATACACTAATACTACGCAAAAACTAGCCCACATACGTGAATTTATTCGTTCGATCCCATCCAGTGTGCTAATGTTCCTTGCTGTTATAGTTCATATACTGTGCTAATATGTTCTAAGCTTGATTTTTGACATTTATTTTGTAGTGATAGTTGACAAGTTTGCCTTACCATATCAGCCTACTACATATCGTGCTCTCCTAGACTATTTAGCGTATATTTTACATCGCACATTATTTGATTGTTTGTTATTCCAAGTTCGTGATCCTTTTAATAACTTGTAGCTTTCGATGGACATCGAAAGCTAAGTTATTAAAGTAGGTATGTAGTAAGCCGGTGGCAAGGCAAACTTGTAGTTATAGGTAGTATTCCCGTCTAAATTCTGGTTATTGGCTATTCTTTATGAACTTTATTCTAGTATTTTGATATTTTTATTTGCGTAAAAATAAAATTTTCTGTTGTGGACGAAATAGTGCATAAAATGTGGTGGGTTAGACACCGGAGGAAAAGAAAATAGTGCACAGGTTGTGAGGGATCAGATGTGTAAGAAAAGGAAATAGTGCACAAATTATGAGGGAGGAGACGGAAAAATTCGAGGAAATAGTGTGTGTTTGTAGTAGAGGGCAGAGAATTCAATGCTTTTGAAAATTGACGCGGTTGCTGCACCAGGCCAATACACGGTCGCTGCACCGACCCTCTACAGGGGTGCGCCGCGGCAAAAACTGACTCGGTTGCTGCACCGACTCTAGCACCCGCGTATCACCGACACTGACGCCCTCGCTAGGAGCCGGTGCAGCACCCTTGCTGAGGTTGTCCTGAGTTGACGCCTGTTGATTTGGTTATCTGGCGTACGAATCCAGTATAGATAGAGATAGATTTGACCGAATGTGTACATGTACACTTGAAGTCTGGTCTCTTATTTTTTTGTCGGTTTATTTACCTGTAAATAAGAGTGAACCTTGGTAGAAAAACACAGAACATTCGTAATTAATTAACAAGGTGTTTTAAGAGGTTTTATGCATATTCTTCATACTTTCTTTTTTTTCGTTCCTTTCGTCTCCTCTTCTTCATTGGCAAGGTGTACTTAGTTTAGCTTTACTTCTTATAGTGTTTTAGGTATGCTAGCTGCACGCACTTTGGGACTTGCGCGCATGTCAGTGCGCCGTGCATCTGCTTTCCAGCAGATCCCCACAAATGCCGGAAAGACCCCACCCACACTTGAGCAGTTCGACCCCCTGAACCCCGGAGAGTGGCAACTTGGAGTGAGTAATTAACTTATGTTTGTTTTTGTTCATCGTGTATTCATTTTTATTATCATTATGGTTTGTTAATTTGCTCTAAATGTCGTGTCGTAGTTTGTAAACCATAGTTCTTGTTGATTTAGCTGAACTGCTGAACATATTTTAGGGCATCGGCAGTCTATTTTTTTAGAGTAGTAATTTCATCCGGATATATGCAACGCACATTCTGATTACGTTTTGTCAAATAGTTTTATGTATTTAACACGTCGGATCACTTTGTTACTTATTATTTACAATGACCTGGTAACTCAGGGTATTTCCTAAAATTTAGTGGTGGTTGACAAGGCTTTCAGAAGCATACAGAATCAAGGCAGCCGACATGTTCCAAGTCTTAGGGCGATTTATTAGTTACAAATGGATTGTTTGATATTTTCAATGTTTATCCGTCACGTGTTTCATGTTTACACAAACAATACGTTTAGGCTGGAGGAAAGATCCTTCCTCGTCTTCCCGAGGGAACACGTGTTGGAAACCTCGTTATGGGCAAGTACGGTCTCTACGATCCCGTGTTGAAGAAGCGAGTAGACACTTATGCTGTAAGTTCGATCTTCGACTCTATCATTATTTTATAGACCTAGTACAATTTTATTATTTATATACATATAGTTCTATTGTTCCGGGTATCGCGAAGTTATGTGTATTGATTATTGATAAATTTATGATATAGTTCTCGTACCACTTCTGCTGAATATTTTAATCGCCGAGGTGGTTCGTTAGTTCGTTTGGCTGTGGGCTCGCCAGCGGTCTCTTAGCTTAGGATATGGTCCCGTGGTCCCCGCATAAATTGTGATTGTGAGTGCGTATGATGAACGCGTTCTTACTTTATCTAAGAGGCAGAATATAGATAAATTTTGTCCAACGATCTATATATTAGCGTGAAGAGAATGATGTGCGCGGTTTTTCTATATGTATTTGTTTGTTTTAGCAAGCGCTTTTGGACGGAAAGAAGTCTGAGGAAGGTGGTGCCTTTGATAGAGGAGCGACCCTCATTGCCAAGACCCTCGGAACAGCCTGCTTCATCCTTGGTATGTCTGTTTATAAAGCAGTATAACAGAGGTTTTTGAAAAGCAAGTTGGACTGTTGGACAATTTCATTTTCATGAGTTTGCGTTGTACGCAAATAAACATGATTAGACTGCGGTTCTTTATATACGCTACATGGGAATACGGCGTCAAAATACGCTTCAAAAACCGGTTGTTACACCGGATTCAAGAAGGAAGTATAGTATACGTATGTAATGAAAGTATTCTTTTAAGTAAGAAATTTTGAACTCATTAGTTATAATTGACACGTTCTATAGAGACAATATTCGGCGAATTTTTGAGACATCTTTATTGCATTTTTTCATTTTCAATCCAAATCTGAGTGGTGTCGAGAAATGAAAAAAAAAACTGGTATATATCAATACTATCAACTTATTAGCTTAAATAATTATAAAATAACATTTCAGAAACTTATTTGTACTTAGATAATTATAAAATAACATTTCAGCAACTTATTTGTACTTAGATAATTAGAAAATAACATTAAACATTTTCAGGCATTTACAACTTGGTAACTTTGGTTGTCGGACACCCTCTCCCTCCCTTTACCGGAATGAAGGCCCCTGGATCGTAACTATTTAACGCGTGTAGATAGTAGAACCTTTTGATTTGATTTTGATTAGTTCTACGAAAATATTGTTCTTCTTTATAATAAAGTTGTTCGTGAACGATGTCTGTGTCTGTATTTTCTTCCTAGAATAAAGTTTATTCTACCTTGTGCTATTTTATTTTATTGTTGTGGTGATGTGATGTGAACATATTTTCTTGCACTTGTGCACGCCAGCTAGGGATTTTATGTAATGCGCGTTTCGTGTTTTAAACCGGTGTAACAGCCGGTATTTGATGCGTATTTTTGAAAACTGTTTACAGTGTCCGTCATACGTTTCAAATACCTGCTGTTATATCGCTTTAACTTGTGAGCTTTAGGTTTCAAAATTTTTCGCAATTGGAAACAGAAGATTGATGCATCGATGGTTCGTTTGTCACCGATGATTAACACGAATTATGAAGATGGAGATACGAGTACCTATGCATTTGCTGAGGAGGCGAGACAGATTGACGAATTGAAATTAGACAGTGGCACGCTGAAGGCACATGCGATACAATCAGAATTGTGAGTTTTGTGGTCCTAAGGTGAATATCAGTTCATTCGCACAGTATTGCCCATTTTTGGATATTGTACGTTTGGATATTGTGACGCGCTTACCGTAAATCTGTCGATTGCAGTGCGATTATGTGCAGAAGTCCTGTGGATGGAACGTATGTGATCCCAAGTGCCTATAATCCGAATGGTGGGAATGTTATTATAAATTTTATACTGTTTAGAAGTGGAGACGATGAAATTGTAAATTAAACAGTTTATGGATATGGCTTGCTTGACAAGGGCCGTATGCACGAACGAATCAGAGACACGCAGAGTAAAATTCTCCCAACCGGGGAGGCTCCCGCTGTTCGTGCATACGGCTACAGTAGGCTTGGTAATGCGGGCCTCGTGGTCTGCAACCTGCAATGCAATGCGGCATATAGTAAAGGGTTACTGTAAAAAATGCTTTTTTTGGAGGTGCCTCATTTCAGTGTGGTTTGGAATGCTGTTCGTCCGACGAGGCGAGTACTGTGGTGCTATTTTCCGGTTTCAAGTTAAAATCCCGGATGAGTTTCCCGATACGTCAAGTTTACCGGTAGGTATTGTTCGTTTGTCATTAGATGGCCATTTTGAGTGTTGACGCGTTTTCGTTTTCTCACTATACTTATTGTTTTGGCTGACCAGGAAGTTTCTAGCCCTGTAATACCTAGTTTGGATATTCGTATTAGGATTTGTTTTTGCTCCCAAGAGCCAAACTGGTCATGTTTCTCACCTAATATCGTTCTTTTGTTTTTGATAATTGAAAACTCAAAAGCTTGCAGAGAATTCGCTTTGATAACGACGTATTTCACCCGAATGTTGACCTGAAGTCACGAGAGGTGGATATGAGCAGGTACAAAATATACATACTTTATTGAATGAAGAATGTGTTAATTAACAAAGTGCTGTTTTTGTTGTTATAATTTATAGCTTCGTCGCAAATAAGTACGTGTGAACGTTGGAAAACAAATTCACAAATAAGTAAACAATTTCAGGTACTTTCCCGATGGCTGGAAGAAGGATAAACACCATGTGGTTAACTGTCTAGTTGTTTTGCAGGTATGTAATTTCTAGCTAATGCAAATTTTTGGTGCCCGTCCGAAGCTTCCGGCGCCAAATTAACTAGGATACATGGGAAATTCACATCATATGCAGCAATGCAGCCTAATGTAGGCCATAGAATTAATTGCATGAAATTGGCAAGCATATTATTAAGCTCTAAAGTGCGGGATCGTGTAAATTAATTGTCATGGAGTTGCTTAATCTCATTTCATTTACAAATTATTATTTAGCGCATCTTCTTTTCGCTGGACGTTGCGTTTGAAAATGCAGCCAACGCGGAAGCTGCATTACTATGGAAAGAGCAAAAAGTTGGTCCTACTTTTATGTCTGTTTTTCGGTTGTGCCTGTGCCTTCTGTGTTCTCTTCGTCTTGTGGCCGGCTCAGAGCTTAGGGCGCGTTTGGTATGCTCTTTCCGAAAGATGCAAATTTGTCGTTCGGGATATACATTTCCGAAAGGTTGTAATCTTGGAGAAAGCAAGAAATCCAGTAGGAATTAACATGAAAAACATGCTAATTCATCCTTTTACATGTTAATTCCTACTGTATTTTTTGCTTTCTCCAAGCCTTTAGGAAATATCCATCCCGAACGACAAATTTGCATTAGAACCGTTCGGAAAGAGCTTCCCGAACGCGCCCTGGATAGCGGTACGATTCTACGATTTCAGACATATATGCGCTCGTGATAGCTATCTATAGTATTCTGTTTTAGGACAAATTTCGCGAATTGGTACGGTCTTGTGTGAACACGAGCCGAGCTCATGTTTACGATGATCCCCCACAGAGTGAAGACCCAAATGCAATACTGTGAGTTTTCTTTTTATACTTGTAAGTTAAGACGTGACTTATTTGGTGCCTGAAGGGAGTCGTTGTTAGTGTTTCGTATTTACTAGGTGTTTTGGTGTTTACGCAAATTGCCAGTTCGTTCTCATTTCATGTTTATTGCTCACTGGACTTGCTGTTTTCTGCGTGTAATTTTGGTGTAAATGTAGTTGGCTGTTCGCGATCTTTAAACTCTTCATTCTTTCTGTGTGTGTGTGTGTGTGTGTGTGTGTGTGTGTGTGTGTGTGTGTTTGTGCTTGTGTGTGTGTGTGTATGGATTCCGTGATGTCCCTGTGGCCATGCCCCCTTTGAAACTTTGAACATTTTTTGAGTTTTTTCGGTTTTCTCGTTTTCTGCGATTATCTTCTAACTTCTGATCCTGAACCCAATTCTTTCTTTCCCATCAGTACCGTCGATCTTCATACTTGATACTTGATACCCACTCGGCTATTCTAGGGATTTTTTTTCAAATAAGTCCTTCGCGACCTTGCCTTTACTTTTTCCGCTCTGCACATACTGTATATTTTTCACTTCTTGGTGAATGAAGTATCGGTTTGGTTTGGTTCTGCATATACATTATTCAAATGTTTTCTTGCCTAGGAACTCAACCCTGAAGCTTGTTTGGGTTGTTATTGCGCTCAAGCCCTTACCCTGCGTTAAGAGCATGTAAAGTAAGAGAATAACAGAATACACGTTTGTTTTCCGCTTTTGGAGTCGTGTTTTTGTGTAAGATTATCTGTGTATGTTTTCGTTCTCCCTTGAGTGAGTGCGGGGGTATATCTATTGAAACCCTTCTTTAAAGATTCATTTATGCATAATTCATAATGATATTTTTGTGAATGCGAAAATGTGAATTGAGTCAATTTAAATGCCTTTGTCTGGTAGTTTGTTTAATGTTGTGTTCGTCTTTAAAGCGAATATGTTTTCCTTTGAAACTGAAAGAGGAAAGCGAATAAAGCGAAACTTCAAAAGGGCCTAAATATTCCCTTTAATGTTTTTCTTCACCTTTACCGTCACTTTCGGTATCTAAAGAACACCTACAATTACAATTCAATCGTTGTTTTTCAGACATTTCTTTCCGTTGCTTGTTCTTGTAAGGCACATTTCCGCTTTTATTATATTATCTGTTCTTAGTATGTAGCCTGAAAACATTACTGATTTTTACACGCATGATTGCGTTCCTTTTTTTGTTCAGCTGCAGAAGACCTTCTTTTCTTGTTGTGGTGCTCCTCCTTCTTTCTTTGTTTACAGTTGGACTGAAAAGATAATATCTTAATGGTAACATGTTTGTTGGTTATTTATCGATAAGTTGGGTGAAACTTACTGTCTTCTAACTAGTTACGAACTCTGCTTTCAGCTATAAGCTGTTTTAGTGTATTTTTAGTTCCATAACATAATCCATTTTCGGTCTATGCGCTTTTGAATATGTCGGCGCATCGCGTGTTCATTTTTAATTGTTGAGTATGTTTCGCTTTACCAATTTCTTTAAAATTCGCGCCTTCGGCGGAAATTTCATTTTTCAACGGCGTTTGTATTGTTAGGCCTGAATTTACTACGGTGGTTTTTTTTATCCCGCTCTTTTTTCTTGAATCCTAATCATAGGGTATGGATGTGAACCGATCCGATGTATGTTATTTTTTTACACATTCAGAATCCAGAATAATGAAACGCTTAGTTACGGTAGCGTCGCGACGGTGATCCGATTATAATTGTAACGCTAGCATGCTTAGTACAAGATGCGAAATAATTCAATATTTGGAAGTGTTTATGTGTCCTATATACAACTATAACTTATAATTCAATTCAGTTAATGCAAAGCTCTTTTAATACTCTTCTCTCATAATATGAACCGGAAGCTCTTCTTAGGGTACGGCCACATTTCCGGCAAACTTTATGTGAGCTACTTAGATGTAGTAATTAGTTAGATCTTCCGAAGCTGAGGTTTGAGGATAAACAACTTTTTTTTGTATTGTTATTCATTCAGTTATTCTTGGGTCTACCGTCTGCGCCTTTTTAGTTTTGATTTTAGTACATGCTAACCTAACGATGATAACTAATGTGAACGCTCTTTCACTTTTGACTTGGCCCTCGAGTTCTCGAGAACTTCAGCTTTTTTGTAGCTTGCTTCGATCCCAAATTCCTAAATGTTTCGTTACACGCTGTTGATGACAATTTCTTATTCTAATAATCGGATTGGCTGCATGTGCAATGTAGAGATTAAGGAGCTTTTGTCGCTTTTTATATGGCGACTAAAATGACTTTGGCCCGTCTTATATTCTTACGTTTTGTGTCCGGGTAAACTTTTCCGATTTGGCTGTCTGTCAAGTTCGAAAGTAGGCTTTCTGTGGTAGTATTGTGCATACTCCAAACTTCTTGGTACTTGGTACATACTCCAAGTTGGAGTGGCAAATTTATCATCATTGTAGTCTCAGTGTCAGTGTAATTAACAGCCTATCACTTTTTCATGGTAGCCCAATGTAATCTTTTCACCGTTGAACGGTTGATAGAATTTGTTCGTTTGTTGTTGTATTTTGTATTCAATGTATGACCGTTGTTTTCAGGGTGACTCCGTGGGATCCATCCGTGCACGAGCAATTCCGACAGCGAATGATGTTGATGGGTAGTGGGAATAGCACTGGTTGGTGGAGTTTGTTTAAAGCGGAATACCGGTCGGTTTTTGAAACGCATCGAGTACGCCCGCATTCTTTTATGCAAATGAACATAAATTAGAATAAAAAATCGAGCTAAATCCGAGTAAGTTAGCGTAAAAACGTAAGAATTCAGTTGTGCGTTTCAAAAACCGTCGCTTTAATGCTAGGTTGAAAGGGTATACCATCTACCATCGTTTAGGCACGAAATTGCCGAATTACGCCTACACTTTTCTTATTTTCTTTTTAAGCTACTGGGGTTCGATGTTCGATCCCATGATGAAGAGATGAAGCCGGAAGCGCTAAGCAATTTGGCAATTAAATTGAGACTATTTAGAGTCGGGCGCGTGGAGTGAACGAGGCAAGAGTGCTGGATACTCGTGGGTGGACACCGAACGAATGACCTATATGACTGAGCCGAGGTCAGCGAGGGTGGGTTTTGCATTTAGTTGGAAAGTCCTTACCTTACCTTTTAGCTTAGCGTCGTTAGCTTAGCGATACTTTGAGATACTTTTGAGATCCGTGATGCTTGAGAGCTTGAGAGTTCGTATCTTTCTAGCATTGCGATTATTTGTTGTTCGCGCCTTACAATTAGAATGATTGGCGACTAATGGCGACCTTTAAAGTATGGTGGTAGCGGTTGTTCCGTTGTTCGGTTTGCATTGTGCTTTGTATTAGGAGGGGTTGGAATTTGTTCCATTCACGGTATAGGTATACGGTACATTTTCGCCCTTTTTTTAGAACGACGATCCAGTGGATAAGGCGGCGGCTGACCGTGCCGCTCACGGAATAGAACGACTCGATTTGAGCGCGGTAACCGGAGATGACGAAGAACCAGGGGATAACACGAAGGTATGGAGTTTTGTGTTGTTAAAGTGGTATGACACGTGGTTTGTGAATCGCATATACTTTTGTGTTTCATGTGCATTGTGCTCCACGTTCTGCCCTTCGGGCACATATGTCGCACAAGTTGCATTCGATACATGTAAATACGTGTGTTCGATATGTGCTTTATAAAAACACAAACCACTTACCATACTACTTGTGTTATTGCAGTCATACACCAACTTTCTAGTCACTTTTTTAGAAATTTGTTTTAAAGTGATAGTACGACGGCGTACTGTTGGGAGATTATGTCTGAACTCTCAGAAGGCCTATAGTTCATGTATTTAAAGCGGTAGAACAGCCGGTTTTTGAGACGATTTCGACGCTGTATTCCCGTGTATTTTATGCAAGTAACTGCGCGATACGGCGCCATTTTTTTAGGCTAATATTCATTTCCGTGCTGTATATGGGAATGCATTTGTCTGGCATCGTTTCAAAGAACGACCGTGATTCCGCTTTAATCAATTGTTGACTTGTTTAGCTGGAAAGCGTTGAAAGTGAGCCACGTGAAAATGGTGAAAACGGGCGTTGTGATTTGGAACAAACAGAAGCAGTGAACGGAGTCCAGGTAAGGAATTGGGATAGTAATTCAAATAGATTGATAATTTATTCATAATAAATAAACAACATATAGTGCGTGCACGGCCCAGTCGAAACTAATAGCCAGAACATTGTGTTATGGCCTAAGCGGGGTAGTGGTTTGATGAAAAGTGGTTGTTGAATAAGCTGGGGTTTGATTATTTCGAAATTCTGAAGAATGTATTTTTTGTAGATGAACGGTGACGGGCAACGTTCGAAGCTCCACCGAACTGAAGGAATATTGGAGTCGGAATCGGGTGAAATGAATGAACCAGTGATAGAATCTAACGACGAAAGCCACATCTAATAGTTTTCTAATGTTGTGAGGTGTGAGAGCTCCAAGTAGATTGTTTGTGTGAATTTTGCTCACATAAAGGAGTCCATGCGTCTAGAGTCCCAATAGTCCTATCGGAGAAGCATTAGTTGAATTAGCACTTATAACCACTAAACTAAAGCACTTGTAAGTATTACTTTGATCACATTTATGCATTTCTTATGAGTAATAATTTACTTATTTATGTAGTTAATATTATTCTAGAATTCACTTTATTATATTATTTCGTATTTTGTTATGTAGTTTTCCCTTTTTGAATTGTTTTCGTGTTCCGATGGTTTCTAGCTGTGCTATCTAGCGGTTAATCATATTGAATTTCCAGGTTACAGGTGTTTGTGTTGATATTTTCTCGTGTGCAATTGTTGGCATAATTTGAATAGTCAAATGAAAAAAGGTTTATCTATCTGTATAAAGTTTGCGTATCTTTTTCGTGTTTTAATCCTCAGCCTTCCAAATGTTTGTCTCCACACTTTGGGTGTTTAATGGGCCTGAATCTTCAGGGGTTGGCTCCTGAAATGGTACTAATTTGGTGGCTAATGGATAATGCATTTTGTATCTATGTATTGGGTGGGGGTTGAAGTCAAGAGGGTAATACTTATTTAAAAACATTAGTTTTTTTTTAGCTATTGAAACTGTGAGAGGATTTTCTCGTCCTTTAGCTTTAACAATTCGTTGAAGGATAATCAGTTAGACTTTTAACTGATGGTTATTGGCACGAATGTATGACTAATGATATGTGTTGGACTTTAATCTATTATTTAATGTAATAAGGAGATGGATATTGCGGTGTATACTGTATACGTTTTCTTGAGAGAACTGTCCATTTGCAGGCTATAGTGAGAACGGGGCACCTGGTAGGTGGGAAGGAAGTGCTGTTAGTTGGACAAGGTGACTAATTGTAAGCCAGCGATAAAGAAAATTTCCCCTACCAGTTCAGCTAGGCTTCCATTGGCCGTTGTCGCCTGCAGTTCTCGCAACTTGTCAAGCGCATCTTCCTGCATCTTTTCTAGTTTTTCCATTGTCACTGTCTGCAAGAGGGTTTCGAACAATAAGAGTGCTAAACGGATTTGACAACCGCTACACAAGTGAATTGAATTTTCTATATGATTGTTCAAATATCACTCAGAACCAATGAATTACTGCAAATCCGGTTCAGTTTCAGATTTGTTTAGAAAGACACATACCCTATACTATACACTAACAGACAAGAAATTGACATATAGTATGTTTTGTTTGAAAGTAATTCTAACTAAGATTACGGTATTTTAATTAAAGTCAGAATAAATTTACCGTAACCATGATGTTAATTGAATGGATTCATGTTTCGTTCTCAAAAAAAAACTTCTAATAAACGCTCACCTTCAGTGGAATCAATTTAGGTTTGCAGAATATTGGTGACATTGTTTCTTCTTTAAACAACATTGCATTGAATGGACCAAGAACTTCCTTTAGATCTCCCATTTCTGAAATACAATAGTATTAGACATCTATTACTGTGTAAAACAGCATGTGCTGCTGTTTTTCACAGACATTTCTGCATGATTATTCCGCAGGTTACGAAAGGGAAGAGACTCATAGGGACGACCTAAACGCCCATTATCAAATACAAAGTTGGTAACAATAAGTTCAAGGAAAATCATAAACACATTCGACTGACCATCCGCTAGTTTGCGGCGACTCCCCGTCGCCATAGGAACGCGGCTACGCAACCAGGGCCAAGACACTACCCACTACCGTACTTCCGCCGAAAGCGTGGTGTTCAGCAAAATAATTACAGACACATATTAGAACCACAGCCTAGAAAATTCAGTGCGCATGCATACTGTAAAAATGCCTATTGAAATGCCACCAGTGACATCAGTCTAACCTTGTTTGCGAATTCCAAAAATCGGATTTTTACATGAACAATGATTGCCCACAAAAGCGATTGATCATCTGGGGATTGTCATAATCTATAGTCTGATTCACATATAACATTGAACATTCAGCAATCCAATACACTAAATAAATAATTTATTTGATGTGATAAAGTGCATAACAAAGAGAAACCGATGTGAACGCAACATTTCGCAATAAGTGATGAGACAAGAAAACTGAAATTAATAATTAAAAAAATGTGGTTAATCCTAGGCTACATCAGAAATTCAACGAATGTGACTCACCAAAGTATGGGGATAAAATTCTTCAAAAATTATAAATTCAACAAGAACCTCTACACATTCTCCTACAATTAAGGAAATATTTCAAATTACTGTAAATTTTATTCACAAATTTATGGGGAAAACTATGAAACATTAGTAGAAATTTGCATGAAAATACGGAAAGTGGTATAGGGACCGAGGACAACACCCGAACCACGTGATTGTGTCACTAAACCTCTATAAGAGTACAGAACTCTTTCAATATTCACTGCAAATGAGCGGGACATTATTGTTCAGAAAATAAATTATCACAAGAATAGATATAGCAAGAGGAGTGGCGCAAACATAACATAAAAAGCCCAACAAGGATCCTCAAACCTTCAAATATTCCCATTTTTTACGCAAAAATGATTGTAAAACCAAGCAGAAATTTGCATATAGGATTCCAAGGCGCAGAGGAATCGGAGCTAATACACTTTCTCAATAAAATCAACCACACCAAGTAAAAAAAATTGAACACGTAACAAGAAAACCACTACAAGTCGCTTATGCAAGCCTAACTACTTGTGTTTCATGGATAATATAGAAATCTAATAGCAAATTGTCAACATCATATCATGGGACACATACGAAGAAAAATATACAGACAGACCTACTTACACAGATAAATTCAAATGAAAAAACACACGCACTGATAAGAAGCAAAAAGGCACCGACGTAAGAAGGTCAAGAGAAGGTCGAAGCATCCTGGAAATGAAAATACAGATAATATTTTTGAAAAAATGAGCAGTTTTTCCACCTTTACTTTTACAATAGCAGAACTAGTATAGCGCAATATTGTGAATTCCCGGAGCTTTCAATAGTCAGCAAAACATCATGATTCATGCATGTACAACGAAACTCAAGAGTTGAGCGCGGCAACAGTTTGGGGGTGTTTCCCGCAAAAGAATTTGATGCGGGCGGAAAAAGTTTGTCCACCGTCTCTGGTTGCCGCTTTGGTGCGGGAAACACCCTCAAACTGTTGCGGGAAACACCCCCAAACCGTTGCCGAAAAGGTGCCGAAACGGTGCGGGAAAAGTAACAACTGCAAAAAGAAAGCAGCGTGTTGGATTCGAACCCACACTCGTGTTAGATACTTTCTCTAAACAGCGTCTTAGACCACTCGGCCACACAACACACGTGAGACGTGTGCTTGGGGAAAAGTATTGTACAACAACTGCACTTACGGCAGCTCGTCCGAAGCGCTTTCAAAAACGTTGCCGAAAAGGTGCGGAAATGGTGCGAGGCGCAACTTGCGCGTCGAACCAATAAAAGTGTTTCCCACACCGGATCGGCGCGCATTTTGCGCCCCATTTCTTTGCGGCGCGCATTTTATGCCCGGAAATGGTGCGGCGCGCAACTCATCGGTTCTCAGTGTACAAAATAAGGAAAGGACAGTCGAAGTCGAGAAAGTTTGAAGTCTGAATACGAATCACATGTTTATGTTTCTAATAACAATAATAATAATATGCATAAACTATCCAAGTAGGCTAGTGTCTAGTAACTAAGCTCTCGCACAAATGGCACAAAGTAATAATTAAAAAACAACATGCTTGAATTTGAAATCTTTATAAGGATAAGGCAATTCCACATCGTATTATATCTTACCTCTACAATCCGTGTATCACCAAATCCTTTTTGCTCTGCACACTAATGTCTTGTACAGCCTTCGAAATACGGGCAGCAATTTCACTAAAAAGGCACCATTTTAATTCGAATACAGCAAACTATACACATGGACGTGGGACACGTAGGTCGCTTGTTCTCCACTTCCATTGAGAAACTAGCCCACTTTCTACAACTACCGCACTTATCGCGCTTGATTGATTATCATCAAGATGCATCGTAGGTATATCAGGGCATAAAACTCGTCGGGAAAAGCTCAAAATCACCATTCAAACTTATATTGTGTTTCCGAAACTTGTGTCTCTTTATGATAAGTTTCTGATTTTCACCATACCTGTTCTAATCCTGACGGTGGTATGGCTGCGAGCTCAAGACCACCGTCTAAATTTATGCAATATGCTAATTCGGATGGTGGTTTCGTCGGTCAGAGCGTCAACGAGTTTATGCCATGAGGTATATGGATTCGTAAAGGTCACAACGCCTAGTGATGCCTAGTTATGAGACGAGACAAACAGTATTCAAGATATACCTGGAAGGACAAACAAAAGCGAAATACCTTACCTGAACTCTTGGAACTTTTCGTTAGACAATTCGGTTATCCGCACTCTTTCGTGCAAACGGCTGCCGGATTCGTCCAGAAGTGGAGCATTACGTCCGCTCATGCCTAGATAAGGAATAGGAATTTAGATAGGGTAAATTTATAAAACAGACACCGAAAAGCTGCATGCTGTGCATACTCTTTTACTTTTATAATAATATTAAAAAATCATACTCCACACATCATTGAATTTGTGCGTAAAATCACTCACGAACCACCCAAAGCTATTCAAAACATATCATAAAACACCCCGCCAAATGCGGACGATCACCTCCCGATCCGTAATACATTATATGCAAATTAGTCCAAATCACCTCCCAATCCGGGATGCATTACATGCAAATTCGTCTAAATCACCTCCCCAAAATTTTGTGATGCGGACCTAATTTATTCCCTGTTCCAAAAATAGTAACTTAGTAACACTCGCTCATTTATACATTTGAGTTGATGAACAGCATCAGAATTCATATGCAAATCGCGGAGATGGTGATGCCAACAAATTTATGGAAGACGAGAGTAATGAAGGTGTTTATGTGATAGCTCGCCGTCCGGGTCCGGCTTGGCTTAAAGCGAAATGCGAAATACCGGCCGGTTTTTGTAACGCATCGTGGACAACTGAATTCTTACGTATTTATGCTAATTTGCTCGAATTTTTATTCTAATTTATGTTCATTTGCATAAGCTGCATAAGAAAGCTGGTCTACTCGATCTCGATGTGTTTCAAGAACCGGCCGGTATTTCGCTTTAATATATGACAAACTAATACCTCTGGTCCTAGGCGGTGCAGCCACCCGATTTCCTCCATTGTCTCGTTCCTCTTTCTCATCATGCAATCTGACTTGCTCAGCGTAGTCATTGTATCTCCTCATGTAATCACCAGTGGGCAGATTTAGTCCATCCGAATGGTTGATGTCAATCATATCCTGAAGGGAAAATCTTCCATTATTGCAAAACACTGGGTTCTACATAGGATCGATGAAGCATAAATAAATCATGGGAGATACAACAATAAATTTCTCATAAAAAATCGCTTCTTGAAGGGTTCAATCTGATTGCGAGTTCAAAAATAGGTGACATTTGCCATTCTTCGGGTCTTCTAATTTGTCGGAAGTTGTTCCTTGTTCCGCCGCTAACTTCACAAACTTGTCGTGTTCAATACATTGTTAAAGCGAAATACCGGCCGGTTTTTGAAACGCATCGAGTACATCAGCATTCTTATGCAGCATATGCAAATGAACATAAATTTCGCTATCGTTTCGAGCAAATTAGCATAAATACATAAGAACTAAGTTTTGTCCACGATGCGTTTCAAAAACCGGCCGGTATTTCGCTTTAAAGTTTTTCTTATTTAAAAACTCAAAAGCACACCTGTTGCATATCATTGATCAGCTGATCAATCATGTCTTCTTCAGTCACAGGCAGAGACGGAGGGAGCACTGCAGTGGGAAGGCTATCCGGAGCATCGTATCCATTATTCGGAATTCTTTAATTATCCAGAAGTTAAGTAAATAAAGGCTAAAGGTTAAAGATGAGGCTTCGGTAGTCCGCTCTGGAATGCCGAAATAGTGCGCTGTGAGCTCGATATATAGAGCCTTGGTTACGGAATGGGTGCTAATTATTACTATTAATGATAATAATAATAATATGTTAGCAGATTACAAAGAAATAATTTATTCAAGCATTTGGATGAGTCTGTACTTTCTGCATTGTACATATATTTCCGCGTTTGCTATTGCTATCATGTTTGATTAATTTCACAAAGCACAACGCGTTATATGAACGAATCAAATCAGTCAACATTCAACATGCCAATTCAATTCAATGACTTGGCTTTGGCTAAAATATGTTGCTATGACGGAATACGTAGACTGATGAAGATGTTACTATATCAATACAAACCCATTTGTGTTTCCAGGACGTACACGTACAACACCTACTGCACCATCTTCGGAAAGCCTCTCATACGGACCTAAAAATAAGAACATTGAATACTCTTAATTCAAACAGAACAAAATAAAATATTACTACAGGAACAGATCAATATTTATATTTATGGCAAATACGAAGATAAATTTCTACCAGCGAGGATAAACGTAACGAAAGCTGAATGCGTCGTTTTTGCAAAGACAGAAAATGTAACGATATTAGTAAGTTTTCCTGCGCCAACGTGCGAAAGATCATACAAGTATTCAATAATAAGAACTCTACGGCTAGCTACCTTTCCGGTAACTATTACTATGAACATATTTTCCGCGTTTCATCACACACACACACACACACAAACTTACCACCAAAATCGTCCTCGCTTTCACCGCAGCAACAAAGCTTCCGCAATACAGATGACATCGGTAAAACTGAAATAAGCAAAAATGAATAAAATTTGTATGTAGAAAGAACGTTCTTTTGACGTTTTGAGTTTTGACCATAGAACGAGGATCGCTTCTCTACACGCACCTGGCTACAACTACCTCCAGGATTTGTGAATAAATATAACCTTCCTTTTAAATACTTTTCTAATTAAGAAATACTTAAATTGAAGACATAAAAAAATCAACGTTAATGTAAAATCGAACTCTTAGATGGGAAATACAGCGGGCAGACACAACAATTAGACAATCGAATTTCTCAGAAAAAGCAAAGACTCGGCAAGAAAAGTCGAACTGATAAGCAGATCGCTGAAAAGTGATAAGCATATCGTTAATGGGGTTTCCATGTATGCGATTCGCTCCTGCGAAAATGTCAAACCGCTGTCCATGTTTGAGTCGATGTAAATGACAGGGTCCCGCAGCGATTTTGGATTTAGTATGGATCTATTTCAAAATAGTACGGATCTAGTATGGATCTGATACACTTTCGCTGCAGGACCATGTCAAACGTGCGATTCGCATGGGTTACGGTAGGCAGTTGACATGCATGTAAAATGACTTGAACATGGACAGCGGTTTGTCATTTTCGCAGGTGCGAATCGCATACATGGAAACCCCATGAATAGAAAAGGGAAGGAAACAAGAAGTGGGGGCGGCGGTGTTGGTCACAAGCCAGCAAAAAAATCACACGAGGTGAAGAGGACCCAGTTTGCAAAAATCCTGCATCAGGATTACTTTGATCTTCCATGCTGGATGTCAACAAGATTGATGCTATATTGATCTAGCAAAATGAGTTACTACAATATATGTTGCAAAAGCGCTGTCCCAAAATACCGTACCCTTGATCAGTGCGAAACAATCCATTTTTTGAATACACCTTTAACATATTGAATGGTTTTTTTTTAATTTTAATTTTAATGCGTGCAATGCAAGTTTGTTTCTTTGAAATTCTTTTGTTGAGTTATATTCAGTTTAGGAATATAATCGGCGTTGTTGTTAGCTTTGAACTGAATGTTATTGCTTCGCTTCTTGCCTTTGAAGTGTTTGAACATCCGGCGAGGAGTCCAAATTTGTTGTTGCGAGTATCGTTGTTGCGTAGTTATCAACTGGCCTTATGTTCTTGTATTTCCAGACACGATTACCAGTGCAACGTGGTTTTGAGGTTGATTGCCGGGTAGCTAATGTCAGAGAGTGCGATATGGTGATGGCGTCCAATCAGCAGCAAGGTGGATCCATGCAGGAAGGAGGGCAACAGGAGAATGGCCAACAACACACCGATGATGTATGCCTTTTTTGCGGAAATAACGTAGATCTTTCTAAAAAAAACATTGTCATGGCTCCGTGGATTCATATATTCTATGTATAAAAAAGAATTGTGACTTGCGTGGCAAGGGATGGCATCCGATATGATTGAGGGAGGATATCCGTTGATAGTCGGTTTAAATCAATCACATGGAACGAACTATTTTTCAGAGGCGTCCTCCCTATACAATGCATGGAGTGCTCCACTTCATACAACACGAGTGGGGTCGATATGAGATGGAGCGAGCCAGATGGGAGATGGAGCGTGCCGAAATGCAGGTGCGTTTTCGTTTTGGAAATAGTTAGGGCGCGTTTAAGATGACCGAAAGAAAGAAAAAAATTCAAAAAAAAAAAAAAAAAAAAAAAAAAAAAAAAAAAAAAAAAAAAAAAAAAAAATGCAAAAACAAGAGACGCAGACAAAACCCGAAAATAATTACTGCATTTTTTCAATTTCTTCTAATATTAAAAAATTTCTTTTTCGGCCATCCTGAACCGCCGAAAAGGGATTTTTTTCTTTCGGTCATCTTGACCGAAGTCCCAGATGCATATTCTCTCTCTGTGACTATTCCTTCCATACATAAATCTGTTCATGTGCATAAATGAAGATGCTTTGTTTTGCTGATCGCAACGTACTATATCAAATTATCAAATAGCAATTATACGTTTCATTCGCACACAGAAAACTAGAATAGCGTTCCTGTGGTTGGTTTGTGGTTTATGCGGTTTATGCGAAACAAAAAAAAACTTGCTAAAATGAGGTAGAAGAATCGAATAATTTACGTCGTTCATTTCAGGCTCGTATTAGTTTCCTCCAAGGAGAGCGTAAAGGGCAAGAAAACTTGAAAAACGACCTTATACGTCGCATAAAGATGCTGGAGTTTTGCCTGAAACAAGAGAGGTATGAAAAAAAAAACTTTACATGTAATGTAAGATAACGTGTAAATTGTACCTTTATATTTTTATTTTATTTTGAACACTGTTTTATTGTTTTCGAAATTGTATTCTCTTTTTCTTTCTTTCAGGTTTTCATTTATTTTTTAAATTAGGGCGAAGAATTATCGTCTTACACACAACGGAGAGGAGTTACCA
Source organism: Pelodera strongyloides (assembly GCA_036852015.1). NCBI lineage: Eukaryota > Metazoa > Nematoda > Chromadorea > Rhabditida > Rhabditidae > Pelodera > Pelodera strongyloides. The sequence continues at coordinate 119,026 of JAANDG010000013.1, forward strand.
ACTCACGAAGAGAATGATTCAGAACCAGGTATAGAGCATAAATGTTCGGTTTACTCGACGAAAGCAGCCAACCTTTTGTTCATTTTATATATTCGTATGCTAATCCACTCATTTCGTCTTTTTTTATTTCTATAATAATAATATTTACGCACACATAGGTGTATGTAATACATATACGCTGTGGGCGTAAATATTATACAGTTTGACAGAATAATATTGAAAGTGAACGAAAATATTATCAAAAGTTAGAAAACCTAAAAATGTATGAGAATTTGCATTACAGAGGCTATATCAGTGGATCTAGAAGGCCTGCCAAGTAATCAACAAGGATTCAAAACGGGCCGTCAGCTACTCAAACAATATCTTGAGGTACTAAAATTTCAATTAGTTAAATTACAAATTATCCGTTTTGAATTATTGGACTTACCAGTTTTAGTTTTTGTATATTTCTACTTGTATTTCAAGTCTAGTGAATTTGTTTACAAAACATTAGTTTTCATGAAGTGAGGAGCGAGCGAAAAAAAGAAAAAAAAATAGTTTACCAGATCGTGAGCTGTTCGTCCAGTTCAGTTAAATCGAGCATGGAGCTGGGAGCACACTAGTAATTAGTAATCATTTTAAAAATATGTTTTGTGGTTGAAACATTGTGTTAATTGTAATTTGAAATTTCCCGTCCTATTCCTTAATCCTTCTTTGTTCGATGTAGGAAATTGGTTACTCGGAGCAAATCCTCGATGTGCGTTCGTTTCGAGTGAAGAATCTCCTTGGATTGCTGAATACTGACGGAGATGCTCCACAAAAGAAAAAGAGCAAGGACAAGGATGACAGGTGAGGGGAGATACTTTAAATTTTTTTAAATTTAAAATTTCTTTTAACCCTTTTTTTATTCAAGGGAGTACAAGGGTTTGCTTATGCCATGCTCCGCAGAGGTCCTGAGAGTAGGCGACGAGTTCCAGATGACAAATTGCTCGACGTCTTCGGGCTAGGGCCAGGAGGGATCGCCCATGATTCCCTCGGCGGGTGGTGGTTTCAAAGTTATCCTTATACTACACAAATACTTGCATTTGCATATGTTGTGTATTAGAGCAGAATCAGCAGAATACGCTAGTTTAGTATAACTAGTTACTCATCAAAATGGTGAGTATTAAATGTAAATAGTTAGGTCTTCAGACGAGTACCTAGAAAAGTCTGTAATTAAAACTTGAGCATTCTTCATGCTTACTGGTTGGTACAAGCTGAGAGGAAAAGATGGTTTGGTTGTTTGAATTCAATGCGTAAAGCGTAAATGTTGTTCTTAATATTCTTTGTTTTTGTCGTGTTATTTAAATAGAGTAGTATGCATATAAATACGAGATACGCGCGAACTTTTAGTCGAATTATGTTCATTTTCATATTGATTATGGAAATGCAGTTGTCTCAAAACCGGTCGTTATATCGCTTTAATATTTAACGTTATCACTTTCGGTTCTAGTGACAGTGATCTGGATGATCGTCAGCCTGATGATCTTGACATGGATGCCGACGCTGCCGTAGCAATGGAGGAGTTTGATTTTTTAAAGGTCGGTTTTAGTTTTGTGGCTTTTTGGGGGTTTTACATTTCAAGTATCTTCATTTGCTTGATATAACATATGTGGAATATATTGACATATGTGTGCACTGCACGAGCACGTGTATTTACGTTTCATTAAGACAATGTGGAATATACATGGCATATATGTGCACGTGTATTTGCATTTCGTAAAAACCACTCAACTCAAATGTGTGTAAAATTCAAAGTGTCGTTCAGGGGTTATGCGATTGCTCAAGAGCAGCTACAACTACAACTGAAAGAATTTAATATTTAAGGGTCAGGGCGGTGACGACGAGTGGGACGGTAGTGTTGTGAAGGAGAAATTGGAAAAGTACAAGTAAGTTTTTCATTATTTATCTTCGGAAATAGTTTTTTTTGGGGGGGGGGGAATGGTATACTTCTCTTGTAATTTGTAATGTTTCATGAAATGGTTATACATTACCTTAATTGTCCGGTTCAGTCTATTGCCACTTCTTATACCAAATTTCCCATTGAATGTTCAGAGCGGAGACTCGTCAGAAACGCTCCAGTTCTTGCTCGGATGACGGAAAACATATCGTAGGTTGGTGAAACTTTTTAGAGTTGAAGTTGATTTGAAGTTTGAAGTTGGTAATTCGAAGTATAATTTGACCTACTTATGTGAATTATTTTAGATGATCCCATGACTGGCCAGCCCAAGGGAAAGAGGGTGGTGAGTATTGAATATTTCTGCTCCCTAAATTCTTGCCTTTGTTTTTACTTGTTGACAATTGACGTGATAAACTTGTTGAGAAACCGAGAAATATTGCCGTTTCTGTCTCATTTGAATTATTTATTGGCGTAACTTCATGTGTGTTCCGAATAGTTTGTGTTGCATGAAGAGGATAAATTTATAATTTGTATCATAAATGATAGCATATTTTTTGCTATCCTGTATACTGTAGTGAATCGTAGAGTAGTGATGGAAATGGGAAGGCATGGAAAAGTAATAAAGCTATTGTATTGAGATTAACTGTTAATTTTGTTTCTAAGTAACGTTTAAAAAAACGAAACGAGTTATATAATATAACTGATATGATTGTAGGGAGTGGGAGAGTATTTGGATGTTAACGAGGCGTTGGGTCTTTCTCCGGACGATGCGATTGATATCAAGGATAGCTTTGCTGGTGAAGTTAGTTTTTGTGTATTTATTTTATTTATGCGCTTCTAATATTTTAGATTAATAAGATTAAGATTCGTGGTCAGTTGAGCCCCTGAATATCCTTTTTCTTTTAGCAGATGGTGTTTGATTTTGATGTTATGCGTTATAAACTGAGATGCTTGTACCAATAAATTAGATTCATCGTTCGTTTGCATTTTTCTGTGCTGCTATGTTCTTTAAACTTTTTTGGAATTGGATATGCGTGATAATTGCGCGAAACAGGGTGAATCATGTTCGTGGTCACGTGATATGAAAAAGTTTCTATTTGTAGCCGAATTTTTTGTTTACTTTTTGTATAGTCATGAGTTTATCGTTGTGGGTGTGGGACTTTCCTATTTACTAGTGTATACGGAACGGAACGTCTTACTATTCTTACTAATCTTTATTATATGGGGATTTGACGATTTACCTTACTACTTTATTTTATTTTGTAGTTTCAGTTTTCAGTATGCTTTATTTTCGTACAGGAGGAAGACTCTTCGTGGCGCGCTGCCAAATGGTCGCTCAAGATGACACTTCGGTCACATTTGGATGCGATCCGTGCAATGCAATTCCACCCTGTCGAACCGGTTCTGTTTACGGCATCTGAGGACGGAACGGCGAAGATGTGGAATCTGGACCATAGCAGGGGAAAGGAGGATAAGCATGGTGGGGTTTTACACAATTTGTGACACTATTTGGATTTTATATTCGTATTCTCGGTAATTGAGTGATTTTTTGTGTTTATCCTCAGGTTTTTTTATATTCGCGTCTGCATATTGTATATCTGGTAGTGATAGTGATTATACGTTATACCCATCATCATATCTATGTAGAAGAAATAGAAAACGACCGAGGAACTGATTGTATTCTGTGTGTTTGTGTGTGTGCCGAAAAATTCGTACATATTTTTACATCCGCTAGTCCTTGTCTCATTTCTCTCTCCTAGACTCCAGGTCAGGATTTTTTTGTTCTATGTTTTAATGTTTTTACTTATGTATTTAGCTTAACTGTTTCTTTCTTTAGGTGGAACTTCGTTGCTCGAGCCAGAGCCAATCTACACCTTCCGTGGGCACATGGGCCCCGTGGTGGCCATGGAACTCTCTCCCACTGGCGACAATCTGTATACGGGAGGTGTTGACGGAGTGGTATGCTGCTGGAATGTGCCGTCGAGTAACACTGATCCCTACGATATGTATGGTAGGTTGCATTGAACAGCGGCTGTGGTTTTCTTGAAACTGAGCCGCCAGTTAATTAGGTAGCTCATCCGTGTTAGAATGTGAAAGAGAGGAATAGCTCAATCTAGTGTGTGTACGGTAAGCAGATAACTGGACTCGGTGTGAGTTGTGAGTGTGTGCTGACAATTACGTTAGCACATTATTGTTGAGAATGTGCTGAACTTGATTTTGAGTCAAAAGGTTCGAATTTGAATATAATAATTAATAATTCCTTTTAGACGCACGTGTGCTGAATGAAAAGCTGCGTGGCCACACAAATGTGGTGTGGTCGATTGCTTTTCACTCGTCCGATAATCGCCTAGTTTCGGCATCTGCTGACGGAACTATCAAGCTGTGGGAACCCGGTATTTCATTTTATATTTTATTTTAACTTTGTCAATTACGCTCTGTCTATGTGAGGATAACTGTGCGGCTTAGGTGTCATTTGTTGTGCTGCATTATCAATTTACTTGTTTTTCGTGCAACGCAATTGGTTCGACGTTAAGAGGGAAGGATAGGCATTAGGTAGTGGTGCACTTTTATGTGTAGACCTTACGATGCTCTTTATTTAGGACTCGGAAATGCTTGCGAACCACTGCGCACTATGGTTCCATGGGTCGAGGGTCTACGCCCGACTTCTGTGGATTTTGTCTCGACGGAGACACACAAACTGCTGGCCGCGTATACGCACAGTGTGGCTGGCGTGATCGATATAGAGACTGGACAGAAGGTTCTCGACTTTGATTTTGGAGATGGTGAGTGATTATTTATTATTTATTGAACTGATGGAAGACCTGAAATTTGTAGAATGAATGTGATGAATGTAGAATGAATGTTTTGGGGTGTGCATTTGATTTTGGAAGTGGGGAGCGGTTATTTTATTTATATTGTTCTAAACTATCCATGTGCCTATGTGCGCGCCAGCACCAGAACCAGAAATTGTAGTGAGTAGTGCGTTATGAATCAGCATTGAAATGTTTCCTGTGTGATGCTAAAAAAAACGTCAATGTCAGTGACCTGATGTTCGATTTCAGTTTAGTGTATTTTATTATTATGATTATTTTTATGATTATTATTATTATTATTATTATTTATTATTAATTTTCAGATCTTGACAAGAGCAGTAACTTGACCCGAATTCTTTCGCATCCCACAATGGAAGTATCGCTGACTGCGGGTGATGATCGACGGATTAGATACTTTGACAACAAATCAGGTATTTTTATTTTTATTTTATGTTCTATTTACTTGAAGTATATTATATATATATATATCGTTTGGGTATCGTTACGGGTAAAATAGGGTAAAATATCGTTTGGGTAAAATTAAAATTTGAGGCATATGCTCTTTTTCACTATAAATGTCGTACGTACACCGTATATGCCTTTTCCCACTTAGTAATATTTATTTATAACTAATTGTTCCGCTTTACCTGCACTATTCTGATGTCGCTCCCATTTATTTCAACTTTTAGTGAAACATATCGATGCGTCACGTCATTACGTTTAAAGCGAAATACCGGCCGGTTTTTGAAACAATTCAAGTACACCAGCATTCTTATGCAGCTCATGCAAACGAACATAAATTAGAATAAAAAATCGAGCTTTGCATAAATACGCACGAATTTCCGCTGCACAGGATGCTTTCAAAAACCCGGCCGGTATTTAGCTTTAAACTCAAACATACTATTTCTATGAGTTGTATATATTGTCTTTTTATGAACTGATCGTCTTGTTCAGGCAAATTGATCCACTCGACTGTGGCCCACGTGGAGGGCATATCGTCGCTTGCGATCGATCCGAATGGATTGTACCTTCTATCGGGAAGTCACGACGGATCATTACGACTATGGAATATGGAGAAACGATTGTGTCTACAGGTGACTGTTTTTTAAAGCGATATGGTAGGTGGTTAGTGAGTGTGAAGTACTTTGCGCTCAGTTGAGTGTTTTTTTAAAGCGATATGGGCGGTTCGTGATTTGAAGGGCCTTTTGTGCGTTTTTGAGTTGCTTCTGTGCTTACTCCGCCCGAGCTAGTTAGTTCCCTAGCATATAAATTTTTATTCTGAAATGGCACCCGATTTGTCTCGGGAATGCAGCTGTCGCTGTCGAGCATACGCTTCATAAACGACGTATCGCGTCGGAGCGCTTTAACTTGTATCACATTTAGGAAATTTCTGCGCATCGCAAGAAGCACGACGCATCGGTCACGTGTGTGGCATTCCATCCATCGAGACCGTTGATTGGGTCTGCCGGGGCTGACAGTCTTGCCAAGGTTTGTGTGCTAATTTGGTTTTTAATTACGTTTCTGTTTGTTGGTTTCTTGGAATAACCCATGAGAACGTCAAAGGGATAGGGTCACTAGGAATTGCACCTTTTGAATATTTTATACCAGCCGTTCGAAGAGCCCTACGGGCTCTTCTCCGACTGGAGGAATCGGCCTTCGGCCGATTGTTACCCTAATTTAAAAAAAAGGAATTTCTTCAAACGTAAAAAAGATGTTCATTTACGTTTATGTGGGAACGTATAATATGGTTCTGGACTTCATGCAAATTTGCATATTTGCTATTGCAATTGCTCTTCTATCTCCTATAAGATCCTCCTCCCATAAGCTAGCATAGCTCAACAGGAAGAGCGTTGGACTGTGAATCGAGAGTGTGGGCTGCTGTGGGTTCGAATCCCGCCAGCGGCAATGATTTTGTATGCTCTTTCGATCGAAGAATTTTCTTTATGAAGGGATTTCGTTGTGCACATAAAAACAAACCCGTGACAAACTCTTCTCCTTTATATAATAAGATTGCTCGTAGCTGGTCATAATACTTAATACAAAAATTACAGTAAATTGTATTTGCTTCTCGAGGCAGGAGCATGCTCAGAAGCTAAGCTACCTCACATTTATAAAACAACTAACGTACCGCCGCCGCAATTAAACGGTACGCCAACCTTTGTTACAGGTGCGACATAGCGTGACGCGTGACGGGGCTAGAGGCGTAGAGAGTGTTGTGATAAATAGAGGGTGAATATAAGGGCCCTGCATATTCTATCGTCTCCAGCCTTATCACGCTATTTCGCACTTCTAACACTGTTTGGCGTACCGTTTAACTACGGCTACGTTACGCTAGTTGTTTTATTACTGTAAGGTAGCTTATCTTTTGAGCATGCTCCTGCCTCGAGGAGCAAAGACAATTTACTGTAATTTCATATTATGACCAGCAACCGCTATGCTATCAATATAAAATATTCAAAAGGTGCAATTCCCCCAAACAAATTATTGTGTGTCCCGAGCAGTATACAGTATAGCTGGCTGATTCTGTTGGCAAGTTGGCATACTGAAAGGGGTGGCCCATTGGAAACGTCCGCGCTTCGCAGTCAGCCGACCCGAGTTCGAATCCAGCCACAACACACACTCAATGCCACCGAGGCGGGGAAAAGCGAGGCGAATCCCCCATTGCCTAGCCTGAAGACTTCGAGGGATTTGTCCTTTCGTCTCGTCGTCAAACACTCTGTATAACTCCACAAAACCTCATTGGAAAGATCAAGGATCGACATTATCTGAAGAAAAATCTCCCCTCCACGCATTCCCCCGCGGATTGAAGAAGCACGACGCTAGAAACCTTCCGCACTTGTTCCATGTACTTGATTGATGTTGTATCTGATTGATGTATGTGTGAATAAAGTAGTGATAAAGGAAAACTCTGTTATCATGAAAAATCGGAACTTTTTTTTTCAAGGTTTTTGCAACAACTGGATCTCCGAGTGAATGAGAGTGTCGCGTCCACGCGTTCTTCATTTATTGTTGCATCACTCCCCATATCGCTGGGTTTGTTTATTTTGTAAAGTTTTATCTTCTATGAAGAAAGTGAGTGAAGGGGCTGATCTTGGAGTGGAGTTTTGTTTCTTAATTGTTTGTAGAGTAGTGTATATTATATACTGTACGTTTACAACATACAATAGTGCAGTTGTGTGAGTTCACAGTTCACTGGTCACTAGAGTCGGTGAACCTTGTCAGTGTTTTAGTGGATATAAGTGTATCATTGTATGTTTTAGTTTAGTCCAACACGAGCGAAAATTTTCGGCTGACTGTATTACGGTATGCGACATATTACATGTTGGAACTGGGGAACACGCTGCTTTGAGGTTTCTTTATTCGTCTATTCTTGTTCGACCATCTCGGTACACATTTCATTCCCATTCCCGTACTTATATTACACTTTTTACCGGACTCGTTTTACCATCTTTGTTTTTTTTGTAGTCTGTAGTGTTGTAGTGCGACGTTCTGGTAACTGCTTGCGCCTACAATGTTCGTATTAGCAGTGTGCGTTACTCTCTGTGTATGTGCTCGCGTGCTCACGCTCTGTACCTTATGTGAACATTAAAGCCATTCGGTTTTGAAACTTAGCCCGCTTAGCCGTACATGGGAATTTGGGAAAAACTGCATTTCGATCTCCGTGTACTAAGTATAGCCTTTCCTCCGGCACCGGCACAGGCACAGAATAGAACACAATTTGCATATTGTCCGTCCGGCACAAGTTTCAAAACCAAATGCCATATCCATTTAATGACTTTTAGTTTTATGTTCGATTCTAAGCTGTCAAAATATTGTTGTGCGCGTGAGCATGTGTAGCCTGTGTTCCTTTTTTGTGTAGTATTGTAAGACCTTCACCTTTCCATAACCATTTCTACCGGTGGTTTTGTGCTAGCAACCCTCGGCAGGTCGTCCCCATTGGGTTCTTTGTTCTTGTTTGCGGCTTTTTTAAAAGCGGTATAACAACCGGGTTTTGAAACCGATTTTGTACAACTGCATTCCCTTACCGACTTCCCGTGCATCATAGCATCATATGCAAATTAAAGTGATTAGAATAAAAAATCGAGCACATTTAGCATAGATACCTAGGAATACAATTGTCCGTAATACGTTTCAAGAAGCGGAAGTTGTACTGCTTTAAGTTTTATAGGTCTCTCAGTTGTCTTGTACGATTCTTTAAAATCTATATATATATTTTTTTTAAATCACTTCCACATTGTTTTTGTTCCCTGAATTTGACCATTTTCGTGTAATTTACAACCGTTATCATAAGAATATAGTACTCGTTTTATAGTCAAAAGATCCATCATTATAATTTCGACATTATTTTAATTCTTAACCGATATTTATGTTTAGTGCAATCAATTTTTCTTTTTAATTTTATGTTGCTCTGTAAGTTAACGGTGGTGCAATTGTGGTTTTATTTTGAACTTTGGTGGCTGGAATCGTTTTCACAATTGACATGAATTGAAATGGAATATTGCTTGTTGTGAGTTTAATGAGCACTTATTATTTTCTAGTTGAATTGGTAACTATTTTCGAAAATTTTGATTTCTGTAGTTTTTTTTTCTGATATATCCTTACACACATTATTATCATTATTTCTTTTTTTTTATGTTTTGTACAATTATTGACATCTTGTGGAATTCTTGTTTGTTAGTTGCTGATTCTGATACGGAGTGAGTCGATAGGGATTAATTTTGCGCGTCGGCATTGTCGGCAATGTCGTTAAAGATTTAATTAATGAAGTTCTAATTATTACGACTTATCGACTCCGTATATGTATGGTTCTAGATTTATGACAAAGATGGCCTATGACTACCGTAGTTCACCCTTCTTTGGTTCTTTGATGATGTAGCGCTGGGAATTCTGAAGCACTTAGATAGAGGGTATATCCGAAAGACTAGAGCAGAATTATGTGTAAGTAAAGGTGAATAAGAAGTCTAGTAAATGTAGGAGTATAGCTAACTGGGTAATGAGGATAGTACTGAGGCCGTATTCACCAACACACAGGGATCCCTCCTTAGGGTCACTAGCGCTCTTTATCTCTTCTGCTCCCGCACTCTTTAGCTCCCTGGGGAGGCCAGGGAGTGAGGCCGTATTCACCAACACGCAGGACTGTTTGCATGGGTTGGGGGGAGGGTCTTTTGGAGTATTAGAGTAGCGTGGTAGTCGTGAGCATTTTTAAACCAACGCGCGCGATTTTCGCTGTGTACCCCTGGTTGCTTATGTGTTTGGAGTTCCCAGCGCTATAATTATTCGTGCTAATATTTTTTTGTTTATAACTTGTATTTATATGGCGGCACGCACTTTCTTGTAGCCATTTTGAAAGAATATGAATATGTTATTTATTCTCTAGTTTCGGCGTTTCCATTGAGCAGCTTGTACCGTACTCTGTGGTTTTGAGTCTTTTTTCATTTAGTAAAGATTGATTATTTTTGGTGTTTGGTTTTGGTGTATGTTGACTTTGTGAAGAAAAATGTTTTTGAAAAATGTTAGGAGGACAGCAATATCAGCTACGTGGTCAGTCTTAACTGTAAGGTAATTACAACTTTTCAATTTCATAGGAGAAGATGAACGCTTGGTGAGACTTGCCAGTTATGCAGCATGCGCTTCAAAAAAAACCGACGGTTGCACCCACTTAATATGCAGAGAATCTAGTTGGCTAGGAGATGTAGGGTAGGCCAGCTTTGTCACTAAAGGTCGTTCGTCGTGTCTAGAAGTCCATATGTCTGCCTTCTCGTGCAACAATTAGGACGTGCAATAATTGAAATCATTTATTTCAATCCACCGCAAAATATATAAAGCGACATGCTTCAGGTGACAAATAGGTACAGTAAAATAATGTGTAGAAAATTGGACTTTCGCAATCTTACAAAAAGTTATACGTTCGTGTAGTATGGCGATTGAAATGCGAGCGGGGCAAACACTGGGGAAACTCGGTTCGGGTGCCGCACCTATACGGCACTATTAGGGGGGGGGGGGTGCAGATCTAACGGCGCACCCCACTTTTTTGGTGCGGCACCCCACCGAAAACTGGTGCGACACCGACATCGAGCTGAGTTTCGCGTTGAATAATACCACCCGAGACTTCTGAGCTCAACGGGCAATGGAAAAATATATAAGTGAGGTGAGAGGCCGTTTTCATGCATTTACTTCTGTCATACATTTTTGACCATCAAAAAGGTACTTAGGTTAAGTAAATTTATGACTGAAGTACGCCGCTGCAATGCGCTCTGGATTACACCAACAACGGATTTGGCAATTTGCCAAGTTTGCAAACTGAAAATATTGAAGTACCGCGATACTCGCACCTTTTTGTTTTAAGTACGCCTCCCATGCTGTAGGCGTACTTCTGTCAAAAGGGTACTTAACCTAAGTACTTTTTTGACAGAAACAAATGTTGGTGAAACCGTAAGTGCCGCGCCATTTTGACTGAAGTACCCTTTTTGACAGAAGTAAGTGTTGGTGAAAACGGTCTCCTGGGTTGTTATTTCTTCAATCTTATATTTAAGGAGGCTTGCGGAAGCGTCTCGTAACAAAACCGTGATATTTTATGCTCAAATATTATACGTCCATAGTTGATGTCATTCAGCCGTATGGATTCTTAGTGAAGCGTCCAGTAGAGGAATCCCTCCATCTTCCACTGTGTCCTCTGCCACCGCTGGGATCCCAGTAGGCGCTGGAGCTGGACGACGACGCGCCTGAGTAGCTAGGGCTTGAGTATCCAAAGGAAGGCGCATAGCTATACGACATTTGTGAAGCACATCTTCTCGCCTCTGCCATTTCTCTTCTTTCCCTCTCTGCATCTTCTCGCTGCCTGCGTTTCGCAGCTTCTAGTTCTCTGCGTTCCTGCTCTATTCTTCGCTGCTCTGCTTCTCTAGCCAATCTCTGCCTCTCTGTCTCTTCTCGCTGTCTGCGTGCCTCCTCCTCTATCCGTCGGCGTTCCTCAGCAGCTCGACGCTCTTCGTCCTCTCTCTGTTTGCGCAGTCTCTCTTTTTCTCTATCCTGGTTTTCAGCGATCTTCCGCAGTCTCTCCCTCTCTGCACTATTCCTTTCCTCTTGATCTCGCTTCTCTTTCGCAAGTTTCTCCCTCTCTTTTATGTACTGCGCGAGATGAGCACGACGTTGCTAAAATTGAATGTTGTGATACTGATTTTAGACACAAGTGCAATGTAAAGTGCGATGCGTAACTAGTATGATTTATTTTCACTAACAATAAAATGCAAAAGCCCCATCAAAAGACTATTGTCCATTATTTAAGGGTCATGCTTATCAAAAAATAGTTTTTTTTTTTTCGTACATATGTCCTGGAACTTATTCATGGGAAAGCGCACAGTGTGGAATGTAGATATATATATATTATTCGTTGCGTGCGAGAACATCTGCGCGCACGAGCTGTGCGAACGAAAGACAATAAAACCGCAGGCTGAAAATCGTTCACTTCGTTTCGTACCTCGATGTACTCCTGCAGAGCCTTCAGATACAACTTGTTGGCTTCCTCGTTTCGCATTTTCGGATACGAATCGAAAGCGCTGATGGATGTTTTCTGAAGCATGCAGCATTATTATAATTGTATACCCGCATTTTTAGAATACATCATCAAGTATATAAGTGCTGTTCTAACACTTGAAACAAACTTGTAAATAACCTTTGCTCCGGTGTGTAGCTTGTCGAACTCAACAGAACTGAATTTGCTGTAGTCAACCTGTAACATTTTGCTGTAGTCAACGTCAACCTGTGCTGATACCGATTATGTTGACAAATGGTTGCTAGTTGCTACTAGCCAGGGGTATAACCCTTGGTATAATTAACGTGTCTACTTTACAGTTCAGAGACTTGTTTCAATAGCAAAGGTCTGTTTCTTCGTTGATCCCAACTCACATTGGTCTCTTTGTTATAAACATCCTTCGCCTTTTCCAAAGCACCCTGATGACTGGCATCGATAGTGGCCTATAAATTCTGAGTCTTTTTCTCAAAGGCATTAACAGGAGAAAATCCCTTGACTGCTGGTGTGCCAGTAGTGCGCCACAGAAAACAACCGTTTACGTTCCCATGTTCACATAGTAGATACCGCCCGTATTAGTCAGCTGTCACGTAGTATATTATTTTTGTTGCGATATATACCGTAGTCACTTCGAATATTGAAATACCCATATTCAAATATGTTTTGAACTTTTGGTTTCATCGTGCAATTGCTTTACAATTGTTTATTTTTGTTTCTACTTTGATCTCTTTTGATCTCGTTAATTGCAATTACCCTATAGCCTGCGGTGTTGTGCAATTTTATTGAATGTTTGTTTTGGCGCCAAAAACTTGACGTAGCAGCAAGTTTTGGATAGGAAGGAGTCGAGACAAATACCACGATAGGGAAAGGTGACCCTGAAGGGGGCCCTTGCCCTGCTTTATGTTTTGATACTTTTTGAACTCTTGCTTTCATATTCTAAAATCGCGACTCCGTTCTAAGCGCGCACTTATTACTTACAAATTTTTATCCATATCACTTATTTTTAATTTGCATGTTTTGCCTTATCTTAATAAACTATAAAAAACACAATGCGCACTGTTTTCATTTGCGTCACACCAGGGATTTTCCCTGTAATTACTTTTACTCATTGTTACTTGTACTATTGCATTTCTGCTGTATTTAAACTGTACCTTATGCCGTATTGATGTTTATGCATGCACTTTGTTTATTGGAGCACATTAATCTTTTTGATTTAGGTCTGCAGTTATTGACTAAAGAAGTAGCTAGCGAAGGAATTGGAGCCGGAACCTTGAGATCAATCAAGATCACCTTAAGGTATTAATTTGTATTTCAGCATTTTTTTAGTTGGCGTTGGGAAACGGGTTTCTAGGGTGCTATGCCCCTGGTGAACTCCGAACCACGTTACTAACTCCACATCCCTTTGGTGAGCCGAAAGCTCACCGAAGGTCGACACAAACATCTCCTTGGTGAGCCGAAAGCTCCCCAGGGATCGACGCACACGACTGTGTAGTGAGCCGAAAGCCACTAGGACATCCAACTGGGGGCCGAACCGAACTTCCATGCCTACTTCGCTGAGGAAGAGCACGCAGACCTCGAGGCTAACCGCCTCGAGATGCTCTCCCGGCACACAGATGACTCCATTCTTGCGTATCAGAGAAGCGTGCCAATGCACACTCGTCTCTGTTACGTGAAAGCAAGCGTGATAAGTGTCTTAAGCTGGTACGAGGCTATTGCCTCCGAGTCCGGTGACATTATCATACTTGGCCCTTGTGGTGAGGCTGCGTAAGCAGCCTCGTACCTAAGGTGCACTCGGTCGAGATTGACTGGCTTTGGTTCACCCTTGAACCTTGGCCGGTTGATCCTGATCGTTGGGCCCTGAGGTGAGCATGGGGTGTTGCTTCGGCAGCTCCATGTTCTAACCACATAGGTAAAAGTCAAAGGCTCCGGTTAAAAAAAAAAAAAAAAAAAAAAAATTTTTTTTTTTATTTTTTTTTTTTTTTTTTTTTACTGCTTAGCCAAAGAGAAACTCTTTGGAAGAAACCGAGCAGGGACATATTGAAAAACAGCTGTTTAGTGTTGAATTTTTTTTCTATTATGCTAATGTTGTGTGAGAACGAATCCGAGTATTTCTGTGTACAAAGAATACGATGATGGATAACGGACTCAGGTAATAGAATTAGGGATGTCTAGGCAAAACCGTATGGTTGTGTGCGTTGCAGTAACTAATCTATTGTTTTAGCAGCTTAGCTTAAGAGAATCAAGATTTACCTAATATGCTGTTCATTTCAATTATCTTCACTTCCTTAAGAATGTCGACTGGAAACGCAGGCGGTACCGTCGAAGACCAGATGAGCTCCGTATCGCTGAAAGACGATAACAATGTCGGAAGAAGCGGAAGTGGAGACGTTGAAGATCTGAATGGTGGACCGAAAGTTCACGAGACCCCGCAACAGGTTGGTGTTCAAGTTGCAACCGAAATTAAGAGAGCCAAGGAGAGATTTGGCAAGGCTCTTGACGACTTGATTAACCTGGGAGACCATGTTTTGGCTGTTTGCTTTAAGAATGAACCTCGTTTGCGCGACAGACCCGCCGCAAACATTAGCAATAAAGTCGAAGAAATGGTCAAAGAGCTTAGGGAATCCTGGCTCATGGTGCAGACACAAACCAGTGGTTACGAAACACTGCCTTGGGCGCACGCGGTTAACATGCTTCTGAAATGTGAGCAGCACGGAATATTTGACATGCCGTCATTATCTAGTCACCTGAACGAATATGAAAATCTGACTAGTATTACTGACGGAATACGAGCGCAACTGTGCGTTCCTACCAATCAAATTCACCGTGAAATAACTGGATTAATGCAGAGAAATGAATTGCTGCAAGATGTTTGTCATTTGAAAAGGTGCTCAGCAGAAAACTTATTGAAGGTATTGCAGCCACCGGATGTTGTAAACGCCTCCACGGAAACGAGAAATGTGCTGATCGACGACAACGCGGATGACATTGACCGGGAGATTCAGCAAGCTATGGGTGAGGATAATGACTATAACCCTCTGAATAAAACTGTTGGTGGTGTTTACGGAAATAGTACTTTGGACTTTCAGACTCCATCGGCACCACCAAGCCACCCGAACACATGGACGCCGAGGAGGCGCCCGACAGAGAGCCCACCACTGGAGGATCATCGGATGACTCCACCACAAATGAAACCACGGACAGGTGAGTTGTTCTCTGATATCGAAATAATGAGAGCCAGTCCTGAGCGTGCGAATGATAATGTGGGTCAAGGTGTGAATCGTGAAATGTGGTCTAATATGATGTCTGTCCTTCCACCGATTGTGAAATTCTCGAATAAAGACACAGAAAACTTTGACGAATTCATCAGCTCCATTCGTCTCCGATTCTTCCCAGGGTGTCCAGCAGCCTTTCAAGTTGCGCTGCTCCAAGCTCATCTGCGAGAAGACGCGAGAAACATCTTTGACGGCATCTCTCCAGAAATTAAACAGAGGGGTTTTGAAGCTGTTGTGACTGAATTTAAGCAACACTTTCGGGGTTCGGTGACTATGAAAAAATCTGTACACCAGAGAGAACTATTGAGCTTCCGTAAGAAACCAGGGCAGACTATCTTGAACTTCTGCAAAGAGATTGAAATTCTCGGGCGCAAAGCGTTTCCACAGGAGGTAGAGTCAGAAATTCGCAATAATCAGCTGTGTTCGACCTTGTTGAATAATCTTCGTGACCGTAGAGAGTTCAGTTGCTACCTAGATGCTTCAGTAGCTGATAATGGAGAACTGGCCGCGAACTACCTGAAGGTTAAGGAGCTTGCCTTGCGTCATGAATCCTACGACGAAACTCGAACTACGAGACCAGACTCGCACAGAGGGAACAACGTTCGTCACGAAAACTTTCGCCAGGGCCCAAACAACTTTCAGAGAAGAGGAAACGGCAGCTTCAGGGGAAAGAATCGCTACGACAGCAGACAACCAGTCCTGACCGGAGGAAATGCGACACAGATACCTCACGCTGGGAACCGAGGGGCTAGCCGTTCTACACAGCAACCCGATAGGCGGAGCGATACTAAAGAACCCAAGTGCTACCTGTGCAACAAAGGGGGTCACTTCAAGGACCAATGTCCAAGACGCAGAAATGAAGAACTGTGTCATACTGAAGTAAAACAGTCCACAGTGTCCTGGTTGCCTGATTCTGCGCTGCAAAAGGAAAGCGGTGACAGCAAACCCTTTGATCACAAGCATCATGTACTTGAACTCATGATGGAAGAGTCGACATGTGATGAAACCACCCGAGTGAGTGAAACTCAAGGTGCACAGTCGGACTCAGAGTACCCCAGGGTGAGTGAAGCCCGTGGAGGATACTCAGATCATACCCGAACAAGTGAAGTTCGTGGTGAAGGAACAGAAATTGTTCAGTATGGTAGCAGCGACAGACGTGAAGCTGTGCCATGGAAAGACTACTGCGAATCGACGGATGAGCAGCTAGCAAATGGAACTATGATAGTTCAGGAAGGGTGCGTGCGAGGAGAAACCTTCACCACACCTCAAATTTTTCCGGAGAAGATGGCAGCCGTGGCACGTTGCATCGAGGAACCGAAGAACGAATCCAAAGTGGGTTTGCCAGCTCATGGAGTGGAACGTTGGATGCAGGGTGACAGGGAATCTGTACTCTACGAATTGCATCCTATTGTGCTACAGCACGAAGAAGACCCGTTCAGGGCAGAGCAACTGAAATTGCGCGGACGCATTGCGTTTCTTGAAACGGATATTGTAATTGACTCGGGTGCTTGTATTTCTGTGGTCTCCAGCGGATTCTTGCGGTTAGCCCATGACGACAAGTCGATCGCCGAAAAGATGGTGGAAGAAGAAGTCAGCTACACCGAGGGGACCCCTGACCAGTATGGAGTACTTGATGCATCTCGAAACTTGTTGAATCTCGTGGCTCGATGCTATCTACCGGTACAGATTGCTGATGGTGCGCGAGTACGAATCGGATTTCATGTGGTCCGACGTGACGAACCCACAGTACTGATCGGGATGAATGCGCTCAAGAAGTCTGGCATTTATTTTTTCTAAATTGCCCGGACGAAGGAGCCGGGCTCGAAGTACAGCAGTCAACTACGATACCACCAGGAACATCGAAAATTATCCCCGTCAAAGGTCCGAAGAGCAACACAGTTTACTTTTTAGAACAGCAGGACTTGGTTGAAACACCAACTCTACTGAGAACCGACTCAGACGGAATCGCTCAATGGCGGGTGGACAATTTTAATGTCGATACGTACGATGCAGTACATATCGAACAAGGACTGATACTGAGTGTATCAGACGAATTCGAGACGGTAGAATGGAATGAAGTATCTGAACTGATACCCGAATCACGGATTTCGGAAAAGTGTGAAGAACTATTGGACTTGAAAGTTCCACCGGAAGTCCCCGGGAAAAGCAGAATCAAACTAATCCTGCAAGAGCTGTACAGCAATGGAATGCGGAACGCGAAAGAAGTGGATTTGCTAATCCGAAGATTTAGTGATGTGTTTGCACTGAATGACACCGAACTGGGACGTGCAAAAGGCTTCGCTCACAGAATCGAAACTGGATCGGCGAAACCCATTCGACAACGTCCGAGACCTGTGCCACTGCCAATGCAGGAACAAGTGAAAGAGTTGCTTCAAAGAATGAAGGAACAAGGGATCGTGCGAAACAGCAAAAGTCCATGGGCATCGCCGTGTGTGCTAGTGAGGAAGAAAGACGGATCGATTCGCCTCTGTGTTGACTTCCGTAAAGTAAACGAAGTTGTGCGACATGACGCTCATCCACTGCCGCATATGGACATCACCATCCAAAGTCTTCACGGCTTCAAGTTTTTCAGTACCTTTGATCTGGTATCTGGCTTTTGGCAAATGCCAATGGACCCAGCCAGTCAACACAAGACCGCATTCACGATCATGAATGAGCTGCTAGAGTTCTCGGTTATGCCTTACGGTCTAGCAAACGCTCCAGCTTCCTTTCAACGAATGATGCAGCTAGTATTGCAAGATATTCTTGGACAGAAAATCTTCGTGTATATTGACGATCTAGTTGTGGCTTCTAGTACGTGGGAAGACCATGTCGAACAGCTTGAACTCGTCTTTGAACGCCTACGTAAGTATGGACTTCGCCTGAAAGCCTCCAAGTGTCATATCGGTCTGAAAGAGGTGCGATTTCTAGGACACGTTATTGGAGAGGAAGGAGTTCGGGTCGATGAAGAGAAAATAGACAAGATCAAGCTTTGTCCGAAACCAGCATCGATCAGCGAACTGCGCACCTTCTTAGGAATGTGCTCGTACTACAGGAAGTTTGTAAATGGATTTTCAAAGATCGCTAACCCACTCTACACACTGACCAGTTCCACTGCGAAATGGGAATGGGGAGACGCACAAGAACGTGCTTTTAACATCCTGAAGAATTCCTTGTGTACCACACCAATCCTGGCTCAGCCTGATGTACAAGCCGCAAGAAATGGATCGCGACCATTTTGCGTGTACACAGACGCATCGAAACAAGGGATAGGAGGTGTTCTTTGCCAGGAAGATCTGACAGGCCAAATGCACCCGATATACTTCATGAGCAAGAAGCTGAACCCTGCGCAGTCCCGGTATCATCCGACAGACTTGGAAGCATACGCGATCAAGGAAGCTCTTGGGAAATTCCGACCGTACACGTATGGTACCCAGATATTGGTAAGGACAGATCATCAAGCATTAGTCGCATTGTTGAAACGCTCGAACCTATCAGAAAGAACGTTGAGATGGGCCCTGGAGCTGCAGGATGAAAATATTGTGATCGAATATGTGAAAGGAAAGGCTAACGGTGTTGCTGACGCACTTTCCAGAGGTCCTATTGCGCTTGGAAAAGCAGATGAGGCGTCACCAGATGAACGATTGGACCGAATCATTAACGAACTAAACGAACTAACGATGAATGACGTCGTAGACGATTGGCAGAAAGCCCTAGAAGGCGACGCTGGATACCAGGAACTGAAACAGAAGGTGAAAGAAGACCGACTGAACGAGGAATGCTCGTTAGAGAAAGACACAAAGCTCCAAGTCAAGGACTTTGTCTTTAACGAAGGGAAACTGTATTACATTGACATTGATGGTTACCTCAAGAGATGGACACCGCAGAGGTGTCGACTTGATGTGTGGAAAACAGCGCACGAATCTGAAATTGGAGGTCACAGTAGCGCGGACGTTAGCTTGAAGAAAGTATCTCAAGAGCTATACTGGCCGGAAATGAAGAAAGATTTCCAGATGTGGTACCGCCAGTGTGTGAAATGCTTGGTGGGAAATGTGAAAACCCACTTCGTTCCGCCACTGAACCCCAGAATCACATCATCTGCGTTTGACACCGTCGCTGTCGACCTCATTGACTTCGGTACACCTACTGAAAGAGGAAACCGATACTTACTAACTATGATTGACTATTTTACCAAGTTTGCGTACGCAGAACCTTTAGCAACGAAACAGGCTACCGTTGTCGCAGCGGCAATAGTGAACCATCTTCTCCGAGAATGCCGAGTACCGCAGGAACTGATGTCCGATCAGGGTACTGAATTCATGAACAGTGTCCTTGATACGGCCTGTGAACATCTTAAGATCAATCGATCTTACACCAAAGGATATTCGAAAAGAGAGAATGGATTGGTGGAAAGATTCAATCGCACTATTGAACAAATCTTGAAGAAGATTGTTGCAGTGCCCACTGAATGGGATAATATGGTCCCTTATGCGCTTTTTGCATACAACACATCACATCACTCAGCTACTGGTGATAGTCCAGCATTCTTGAACTATGGCCGAGATCCCAAAATGCCTTTCAATGGTATGTCTCGGAGCTACGTTTCGATTAACTTGATCGACGTACAAGACTACAGAACAGAATTACTAGCTGGACTGCAAATAGCACACGAAACTACGGCGGAAAACCTGAAGCGCACTGCCGACCAAATGAAAAAGGAGTTCGATGGACGACGGAGTAAACAAGGAAAACCATTCTGCGTGGGTGATAGGGTGGTATTATTTGAACCAGCTGACAAAGCAAAATCCGAAAACCCCAAGGTATGTATTCCTTTTTCTGGCCCTTATCGAATTACGGAGCTCAGTAAAACATCCGCTACTCTGAAAGATCTTCGGGATGACACAAGACTATGTGTCACCGTTCAATTGGAACAGCTCAGGTTAGTCCCTGCAGGAATGAAAGAGTTTTCATTGAGGGTGACAACGGGAAGAAAAGGGAAAGTAATGAAAGTTGCTACGAAAAAGCCGGCTCAGATCTTGCCTGTTCGACGTAGTGAAAGATTGAAAAATAAAGTACAATCCCTTGTTTTCAGGTCGGCGAAACCGATCCTGGGGATGGACGAACCATTCGATCATCCCGTGAGATATGAAGACGTGGCACGATTTGAAGGAAAGCTCGATACCTTACCCGAAACGCTGAGTGTTGAAGCGACCACATTGAGAGAACTATCTGGATTATGTGAAGCTAGGCGAGCCAGCGCCCAGTTGAATGAACTGCTAATTGCAATGCAGCAGCCTTCGAGTGCCGAAAGCCTCCACATGGCTGTGAAGATACGATCATCGGTTGGAGACAAGAAATCCGTAAATCTGCTCATGTACATCTTGGGAGGAAAGTGTGTTCCCAATGCCACGGAGGACGATGAAAAATTATTCCAACAAGTACGCGAAATCGCGTCAAATGTACGGCCGAAAGCCTGCCCACCGAGGGACGACTGGAACGCTGGTGAATCCCGAAAGGATTCTGAACGGATGGCACGACTACAGAAAGCTGAGCATGAAAGGCGTATCCTGAACGACGCTAGAGTAATACTCGTCGGTGACGCCTTAGCTTCAGGAATCGCTACACACTACTTTCACGGCGTGAGAACGTTTGTTGAAAACTCACGAGGATGTGGAATTTCACGATGCGTTAAGAACCTGCGCCAGAAATTGTCATCGCAAAGTCGGGTTGAACTACTGATTCTTCTCATTCCGTACGGAGACACCGTGTTCGGAAACGCAGACTCCTACCACTCTGAAGTTGACAACATCGAGGACTGCACAAAGACTTGCCTAAGAACACTTTGTTTATCGTGGCACCTGGATTGCCGGAAACGGACCGGACCACGGAAGCGGAACAGACTTACATGAGGGATCTTCTCTGTCGGTTCATCCCTACCAATATCTCCGTTCGCACCAACACCCTTATGAGCTTGTACGGGATGAACACGAAGACCAAAAACACCTATAGGGACCATGAAAATCACATGCCGTCCCGGAAGGCCCTCTTGGACTACATCAATTTCCTACTACCTCCCGAGGTCGAGAAAATCAGCAAGCTGCGGACAGACCTTCAACCCTTACCGCCCAAAGCGACTGAAAAGCCCGAAAAGCTCAAGCCTGACGCGAACAAGAATCACCAGTCAAGCCACCACGAAAAGAAAAGCACGACCGGGACGGTCTCTTACAAGAAGGAGGGAAGTAGATACCGCCCGTATTAGTCAGCTGTCACGTAGTATATTATTTTTGTTGCGATATATACCGTAGACACTTCGAATATTGAAATACCCATATTCAAATATGTTTTGAACTTTTGGTTTCATCGTGCAATTGCTTTACAATTGTTTATTTTTGTTTCTACTTTGATCTCTTTTGATCTCGTTAATTGCAATTACCCTATAGCCTGCGGTGTTGTGCAATTTTATTGAATGTTTGTTTTGGCGCCAAAAACTTGACGTAGCAGCAAGTTTTGGATAGGAAGGAGTCGAGACAAATACCACGATAGGGAAAGGTGACCCTGAAGGGGGCCCTTGCCCTGCTTTATGTTTTGATACTTTTTGAACTCTTGCTTTCATATTCTAAAATCGCGACTCCGTTCTAAGCGCGCACTTATTACTTACAAATTTTTATCCATATCACTTATTTTTAATTTGCATGTTTTGCCTTATCTTAATAAACTATAAAAACACAATGCGCACTGTTTTCATTTGCGTCACACCAGGGATTTTCCCTGTAATTACTTTTACTCATTGTTACTTGTACTATTGCATTTCTGCTGTATTTAAACTGTACCTTATGCCGTATTGATGTTTATGCATGCACTTTGTTTATTGGAGCACATTAATCTTTTTGATTTAGGTCTGCAGTTATTGACTAAAGAAGTAGCTAGCGAAGGAATTGGAGCCGGAACCTTGAGATCAATCAAGATCACCTTAAGGTATTAATTTGTATTTCAGCATTTTTTTAGTTGGCGTTGGGAAACGGGTTTCTAGGGTGCTATGCCCCTGGTGAACTCCGAACCACGTTACTAACTCCACATCCCTTTGGTGAGCCGAAAGCTCACCGAAGGTCGACACAAACATCTCCTTGGTGAGCCGAAAGCTCCCCAGGGATCGACGCACACGACTGTGTAGTGAGCCGAAAGCCACTAGGACATCCAACTACATGTCCCATGTCGTTCCCATATCGCCACACGTGATGGGCAGGGTGAGCTTCATCTGTGCGCACCGCGGCCAAGTTCCACACTGTGAAGACGGGAAGATGAATGTAAGCAAAAGTAAACCATAGTTTAATTGTTGAACAACACCTGAAGTATGCACTTTGGCGACGGTAGTCTTTCTCCCTCAAAAACAGAGGCATACGTCTGAAATTGGGTGCCGTGACTAGCAAACTTTACATGCGTACCAGAAAGTATTACATGCTTAGACTTGCTACAAACCAATGTTTTACTTCTTGTTTACTTACTCCTTTCGTCTCTGAATATTATTTTCAGTCACAATCTAGCGTGCCTTAACCGAGCGATGGAGGTTAGCGTTAGTGCATTGACATACCTTGAAGAGCGCGAAAAACTGAGCGCAGTCAATTTCGCTGCCATTCAGCAACTTCGATTGTAGATCTGCGTATAAGTGAATATCCTGATTATTCTAGAATTCGTTCGCATTCTCGAAGCGCCATAACGACCGGTTTTTGAAACGAATGATGGACAACTGTATTCCTATGTGTTTATGCAAGTCAGCGCGAATTGAGTTTATTCTGTCCAAAATCCGTTACAAGAACCCGTTATGCTGCTTTAAATCGGTTTCCATACATCATCTACACTCTGGTAATAATTTTCTCTCCAAATTGTTTATAGTACTCTCTCTCTCTCTCTCTGTCTCGTGATCGATACCGTTGAGCACGGATGGTACAAAGAGCATCAACTCTTTCTTGAAGTCCGGTTCCAGTTCTCCAACCTTCGTTTGTGTATTATTGTTGGAAACATTCAGTCCAGGATAAGGCATGAGGAAACACCTGCGAAAATCCAAACGGTGAGGGTGAACAATTATATTGGACACAACTGGGCCTATCTATTTCTAGTAGATGATTCATTCCTATATGTATGGTTAATTGGCGGAAATGTTGTTTATTTCCTTTATGACATTCACATAGTGTTATTTCATCGTCTTTTGTGCGCGGCGCTCGTTCAAATGGTCCCAATAAAGATTTATATAAAAATATATTAAAGGAACAAGAAAGAAAGAATTAATCTCTGAAACACTACCTCAACTCCGAGAAACTTGATCGAAGATGTGTGCGGACTTCCATATTTTCTGCCGGAATTAATGATGTAGTCTGAAATATATGTACTACACATCGGGTACTGTTGGTGTGCAAAAACGAAAAATGCGGAACTTAGTTTTTTTTAAAAGATGCGCAACAAGTGCTGGGCAATATTGTTCAGTGCTCGACGTCTTTGGGCTAGGGTATCCTAACCCTAACCCTACCCCGAAGTGGTCTAGCAGTTTGTCATCTGCATCTCGTCGTCTAATGCTCAGGACTTTTACGGAACAGGTCAACTTTGAAGTCTTGTATTGAACCGCCCTTGAATAAAGGATCACGCCCTTTTAAAGGATCGCAGTCACTACAAAATCGTCATTTTTCTTAGAGTTTACATGTATTTAATAGAGAATAGAGACAAATACTTTAGTAAAACCGAATAATTTGAATTCCAACTCAGGGAGTGAACAAGTAGAAAAGTAGTTCTACTTATCTACCGCAGGATCACGAAACGTGTTCATACAGCTGTTTCCCTATCGGGAGTATGCAAATTATTTCGGCAAATATCTGCATATTATATCTTTACCTATACTACAAGGGTCTGCAGGCATATCACTACACGTTTCATAATCCCGCGGTAGTTAAGTAGAACTACTTTTCTACTTGATCCCCACTGAGTTGGAATTCAAATTATTCGGTTTTGGTAAAGTATTTTTCTTTATTCTTTACTAAATTCAAGTAAACTCGAAGCAAAATGATGATTTTGGAGTGCTGCGATCCTTCAAGGTACAAAAAGAAGTTTATTAATAGTGACAAGCTCACTCGTCCATGGCTTCTTGAACCCGAATTGTATTGACGGTTACGAATCTCCTGCTTTCCGCCCAGCACTTCATCGAGAAACCGTTGACCTCCACTGAACCCATATTCGTACTGATTCGAATTGGACCAGTCGCGAACAAGAAACAACAAGGTCTGAAGAAAAATATAGCTGTGCTATTGGAATACTATGTATGTTGAAAACCGTTGGCAGATGATGCATTAAATCTAAAAAAACAGTGCAGATCGGACCGTGTATTTCAGACACGAGACTCGCGCGGAGATCAAATCTCTTGCGAAGACGGATCTAACCATAAGCTTTTTTTCACCTTTAATACTATGTATGTTCAAAGCCGTTGTCAGATGATGCATTGAATCTAATATTTTGTTGGATGAATGACGTTGTCTGTTTTTGCTCATTTTTCATTCATAGCTGCACAGCACCAGCATTGTATTGTATAGACAGGACAGGTTCCATATTGTATAGACAGGACAGGTTCCATTCTATGTAAAAGGCTTCACTCCAAGTAAACTTATTGTTAGTCGTTGAGAATCCGGCCTACCTGGAAAGGAGCTTCGTCGCCAGAATGTCTCGCCAGCTTAGCAAACTCTGTGAAGAGCTCCAGGTTCTGTAGATCGCCTTCTTGGATGTTTCTCGAAACATTGAAAATCTGAAGAATAAAAATGAGACTAGCTTGCTACTTGCACGAAAACCTGAGACAACCTATATTCTAAAAACGTGGAATATGTTTTCCTCGTACTACTTATATCTGGGCCCGCGATCGAAAAAAATCAATAATTGCCAGTTGAACTCTAAAACGAACATGGACAAAGTACCAGTAATACTTAATTAACAGCAAGGTCCGGTGGAAAAATATAGGAATTATTGATTTCTTGGATTGTGGCCCCCTATATAGTAGTTCTGAAGTTGTTCTTCACATCGGATTTTATTTCGATTCTTATTGATGGTATTATTATTATTACGGAGCTTAGCTTCGTATTGGCTATTGGTCATACAACATGTTATTTTCATTCACACTCAACAATACCTGCACTGAAGCAAGCATGGTAGACAGGGCGAAAATGTTTGTGCACTGTTTTAGGCTCGAACTGTGGTCGAATGTGCCTTGCGTGTCCATGAGAAGAATTACCTTCTGAATACGAACCGGGCGGTGTACTTCATATATTGTCCTTCACCCGCAACACACATTCACAGACACCAATACGGACACACACACACCCACACACACGCACACCCCCCCCCCCACACACACACACACACACACACACACACACACACACACACACACAACACGCACGCACACACGCATACACACATTGTGATGGGTTGCAAAACCACCCACCTCTTCCCCATTCTCATCTTTGAGAATGAAAGGCTGATTCCACATCAGAATTCCATGTGTGTCGAGGTCAGTCCCCGAATTCCAATGAAACTTGTTCAACGCGGTCTCCGAATTGAACCACTCCATATTCCCTGCGTTATTGTTGTTGGCTAAAGCTAACCTTTTTCGAAAACTAGGACCGGAACCTACGATAATTCCATATACACGCTTCTGCGCAGACTGTGCTATAGGAACATAATTTTTATTACAGTTAGAAACTAAAAGCGAATTATGCACATAATCTTTTCCACATTAACCTCATAGAAATTTCGGGTTAAAACCAGAATGACATCAAGCTAATTGTGCATGAATGGGAAACTTACCCCGACTTTCCAGATAATGAACGAAGAAGTTGAGTAGAAAACTTTTGCCTTCTCTGAACGCACCGACCACAGAGAGGATAGCAACCTGTAGGGATAAACATACTTATTTAGATAGATAGCTTATATATTGCATCTAATTATTAGCCGCGTCACTCTGGGAGAGGCATTTTGGTAGGCATTACCCATTCTCCTCGGTAAGAAATTGAAAATGGGAGCGGCATCCCATAGTGCCAGTGGTAGCCGCACGTGACTAGGTGTTTTGGGAGACATGGCAAACGAGAAAACTTTTCCGCTTACTTTTTTGCCTGAGACCTTCTGCAATATAGCCCAGAGTGCTTGTTCGTCCAGAACGTAAGAACCATTCACTCCGGCTTTCACAATAGAGACAGCAGATCCCTAATAAAAAAAACTGCATTTTCTCAATGCATGCATTATCCTATTTTATGGTCTAAAGCGAGTCTCTCTATAACGTCATTGTATGCATTCATGAATAGCCATGAAACAGCCATCTAACATATTAGTTGTGCATAAACAAACCTGAATCTGATGTGAGGTCCTGAGGATGGTCTGACTTTTTTGATAGGAACTGCTCTGATCGCCATAGTTATGCGCATTGATTTCACTCAGGATTTGTCCCATTTTCCATTAGAATGACAACCAAAATGGGTTCCATCAGAAAGTGACTCACAATTAGAGGTGTGTGCTGCACATGTGATAAATAAACAAGTTTCTGACCGCAGTTTTGACCATGCAATGATAGAGTATTTATGTTACACTTTCGCGCGAATTCGCCGCGAAAGTACCATCCAAGTTGACTTTACCATTTTCGCGCAGTTTTACACTAGGTGTATGCAAAACACGCCGCAGGTGTATGTAAATTTCTTACTGTATGTAAAATTCGAGTAGTTTCCCACTATAGAAACTGCAATAACATGGATGATACTTTCGCATGCGAAAGTGCGCGAAAACTTAACATAAATACTCTATGACGCAAAATGTAAAGCAGAAAGAAGAAGAGAAATACCAAGTAAATATAAATAAAATGAAAACTATTTGGAATTTGAAATATTTTTTTAGAAGGTGCGATTATTATTACTTGAGGACGTCACGGTGTCTTAAAGGGATAGGTTCACCCCGAATTGCACCTTTTTTTATAATTTATGTTGATAGTATGACCTATGACGGTCAAAATGCGAAAATTGCAGTATATTTCCTTTGCTCCCCGTAGTAGGAGAGCTTGCTCAAAAAAAGCTAAACTACCTCGAATCTATAAAACAATTGGAGTACCGCAGCCATGGTAAGTGGGAAATAGCGCAGACGGCTGGAGACGCTAGAAAATACAGGGCCCTTTTATCATCCTCTGTCTATCACAACATATCTGCCCTGCGCTATTTCCCACTTACCATGGCTGCGGTACTCCAATTGTTTTATAAATTCGAGGTAGCTTAGCTTTTTGAGCAGACTCTCCTACTTCGGGGAGCAAAGGAAATTTACTGCAATTTTCGCATTTTGACCGTCATAGGTCATACTATCAACATAAATTATAAAAAAAGGTGCAATTCGAGGTGAACCTATCCCTTTAAATGCGTTTCCATCTATCTCGCCTCATCGTTATGGTCTCGCTAAGTAAACATATGAACGGTAATTAAAGCTTCTAAACAATCTTCCATACATGCAACACAAACAACAAACAAGTTTACGATCTTCTCTTTCGACATAGGCGTTGGGGTTTTTGGGGGGAGTTTGGGGTTTTTTTTTGTTTGGGTTGACGATTTGTACGAGTTTGCTCTTTTAAAAATATGTTCTGGCGACAAGGATAGTTTTCTTCGCGAAATTGTACACATAGATTTGGGTTTGAATTCGGGGTACTGAATGAATACTCTTTGCATATCTTACACTCGGTAATATTTGTTTAGCAACATATGCACCATATGATTATGATTCACGATCACCATCTAAGGCCATATTCACCACTCAATTCCCCATGGGGAACTCCCCGTGTTTTTCTCTGCGTGTTTCACATTAAAATACTATTTTCTGTCCCCACGGAATATCTCCCCCGAGAGAATCGGAGTGGTGAATATGGCCTCTGATGTAACACACTGACTGATGCTTTGACAATCTAGGCCATAATTAGGACAAATCACCTCAAGTTGGGTAATTAAACCCTTACAACGCTCTAGTTTGAACGGAGAGTTTCGCAATAGACTCTGTCCGCAGAAAAGTTTTTGCTGAATTATCAGATGCTTGCGACATATTAGCAAATATATTGATAAGGAGGTCTGAAAGAGTACTAACATTATTCGCCTTTTCATATGGGTCTGTAAATTAAAATCATATTTCATAATAAAAACAAAGCAGTGTTCCCTGCAAATTGAAAAATTGTAGGGTAGGGTGTTGGAGGGTCGGGGTTTTGGTTTTTTCCAAGTCGGACATCTACTACTCTACCTGAACATTACAGCTTTTGATGAGGAACTCCACGTTTCTTAATGTTAGAATTTCTCGATTTTGGGTCAGTCGGTGGCGGCTTTTATAGAGGATTTATAAGCACGTACTTCCCCGTGGAAAATGTCCGTTTATAAGTACCTTCACTTTTTATAGAGGAAATAGAGGTACCGTATGCTCTGTTTCTTCGTTTCAGACAGATGAGATAAGTATTATACATGGATAGTGTTGTCTCCTCAAATTTCTGTTTTCACGGATTTCTGTCTTTTTTTCAACTAATTGGTCACATAAAATTTATTTATTACATCGTTCCAAATTTTATTATCTTGTACCTGACTGAGTGCACTACGTCTGTTGCATGTTGCATGCATAAGGAGTTTTGGTGTTGGGTCTGCTACAGGGTGTAGCAGACCCAACACCAAAACTCCCGTATGTTTAGTTTAGTGTACCATGTAGAGCGTATTCTGATGAGTCCGAGATGTACAGTACATTCTGCACCTCTTCCGCTACCTTTTGGGCTTTGTTTCCCCCTCATCAAAACGGCAAAAAAGGCGATGAAAAAAAGTGTTCCGCGCGTATCAAATTCTTTTACGGGAAACACCTTCAGGCTGTTGCGGCGCGCAACTCTGGAGTTTCGTTGTATTGCAAAATGTGTTTTTTTCGTTTGCAGTTCAGGATAGAAAGTTGATAAATAGATTACCTTCACACGTACGTAGATGCTGCACGAAAATTATATTCAACAAACAAGTGTAGTATCAATTATCAACCCTTATCACCATTATCAAAGCACATAAGAAATTGACAACTGATATGACTGTTGGATGTTTTCATGAAAACATCTTACGAAAGTTTTGTTTACTTTGCTCCCTAAGCAATCGCCATATAAACAATATGATTTATAGTTGGCACCGTAGGACTGGTATAAAAGCTTCATCATGAAATCGCAAGGGCGCAGATGTTGGGTCGTAGCAAATACACGCTTGTTTTAATGTAAAAAGTTAACTTTAGCCTCTTATGCTTTATATCACACCTTCCCTCCTTACCTTCTTTCTTCTTATCTGTTTGTTTCTCTCGTTCAGTATTTTCCATCATGAATGTCTTTGTCCCTATCTCTCTTTTATCTTCTCGCTCATTCACTGACGTAACTCGGGTGGTGTGCGGTGAAAAAACGCCTAAAATTTTTGCCACGGCTGTAGAAAATGTGAAAATTGTGCGGAATCATATAAAAGTATGCGCGGCTGCTTCGTTCTGTGTTTGTTAGGTTTCCGCGAAAAGGTGCTCGCCGCAATCGCGAAACCCCCCCCCTTCGAGAAGCTGACCAAGACTGGTCTAGGAGCTCGGCGGGATGTAGGCGCAACTTATTTTTTTTTGCAGCACATAATCAGAGTTACGTGTTGTTATTCCTCTCATTCTTTTCCGATGCGCCCATCGCAAAAGTATACCGTAAAACAGGAGATATCAAAGCTGTCTATGCAAATTTATCGTGAAATTAAAATGCGCTCAAAATTTGCATAGACAGCTTTGATATCTGCAGTTTAATGGTATAATTATACGATGGGCTTATCGAGAAAAGTTCCCAAGGGTGAAATTTGGTGAAACTTGGTTTGTATATATTGTAATAAAAATACCTTATGTTTATTATGAAAGTATCGTAAATATATGCTAAATTTGATGGGCATGTCTCTTTAAGTATACTATCTCATAATTATAAGTGGACATAGCCTTTGCCACTGGGGAGAACTAGAGGGCCTCTTCCTGAAACACGTCCTAGACTGTTTTGCTTCTAAAGTAAGCTACCAGACTGCGCTATATCTCGAAGCTGTAATTGGCTGTCTAACTCCTTTAGTAAGGAACTCGACTATCGGTTTCAGCCGGCGTCTCCATTCCGGATGCGGTGAATTCTAGCAAGAAGTAGTACATAGAAAGGCTCAGTTAAACAAACTACTCACCATAATTCCGCCTCCAATTGCGTACTCCTTCAAAACCAATGTGGTTGAGGTGACAAGAATGTAGGAACAGCAGAGTAAATTGTAGGCATGAGGGGGGGGGGGGGGGTGGAATGTAGAAATATAGGCTAGGTCCTGTACGAGTGGTCCGTACACAAAGAGTATAGGGACACCATAACAAGGGGTGGGAAAGGTATTATACCGTTAGCCGTTAGGTATGCTTCGGGGTACAGTCTCTGGTCTCTGGACTACCGTTGGCATGGCTGCATCCCTCGTCTCAGGAAATAGCGGACTGATTTTACTCAGAGAAGAGGGTTCAGTGGGCGTGGCCTAGATCTTGACTACTCAGAGATACGAAATTTTACGAAATCTACCTAGGAGGGTCCTAAGGATGAAAATCACGTGAATAGCAAAATCACGTGGAGTTCTGGATGGGTCGATCTATCAATCACCGCAACAGAAGTTGTTTTCACGAAAACGTCTCATTTTGTTACATTGGTGTTAGTAGTGTAGAGTATAGACGTACGATTTACTGTTTTCATCACTTTTGATATATATCCGTTTATAAAAAAGAGGGAGTAGCACATCTCTTCATTGTTAGGAGTTAGGGGGTTTGTTTTGTTTAGCTTGATTGGGAGTGCTTAACTATTTGGTCGTCGATTTACCATATGTGACCGCTCACTTTTAGAAAACATCATCCGAAAGGCAATAACGCACTCGTAGACGGGAATGACGAATTGTGAAATCCATCCCTGTGAATGCGAAACACCTCTTCCGATGGTAAAAATGACTTTTTATATAGTTACGTGTCACGCTAACTTCGTTACGTGGACACTGTTATCATCCATTGCAATATTACAGTAAAGTGTAGTCGTGAACACGCGGACAACGAATAGGTCATGGATGTGACCATCCAGGTACAGAATTAGCTTATTTGGGTCAAGATTCCAAGATGATATATGTCCCGTATTATCGATTTTCTAACTATGTTATACTAATTACATCATTTGTAATAGGCAGCTGCGGTTCCGATCGTGAAATCCGATGATAATGGATCTAGCGTTCTGGACGAACACGCGCTCCGGGAGATGCTGAAGAACGTCGCAGACAAAAAAGTAAGTGAACTTATTTCCCCTGGTTCGTTGAAACCCAGAACTGCTATGACATGAGGTGTAAGTACAGCGTGCGGATACTATAAGCGATACAGACCTAGAGACTAGAGTGTCCAACACAATGTAATTTTGTTTACAGGTTGCTATTATTTCCGTTGCCGGTGCGTTCAGAGAAGGCAAAAGCTTTCTACTTAATTTCTTCGTTCATTATCTGGAAACGATCGGTAATTTTTCAAATGGAATAAAATTTTCCGGATTTTGAGGTACTGAGGTAAGGTAAGGTTCTTTTTTAGTTTGTGGTATGTGCTAACAATATCGTATGCAGGTAAAATCCTAAATTTTAGCTTCCTAGGTTTATTGCCTAACTTAGATGAGCATGACAATTGAAATGCATTCCTGAGCAAAAATTCAGAAAACAATAATAACAACAAGGAGGATGTGGATTGGTTCGATTCGGAAACACTTTTGAACAAGTTTCATTGGAATTCCTGAACTGAGCTCGACACCCATGGGATAGTAATGTGGAGCCATCCGTTCATTGTGAAAGGTAAGAATGGAGAAGAGGTGGTTTTCTATACCATAATAATATATGGAGGAAACAAATTTGACCACATGTATGTTAAATTTTTGCCAGGTGTAAGAAGGGCAACTGTTTTCGTTGGCCTACGGTATTTTATGAAGGAAAGTCACGCTCACCGCGGTGAATGTTTTTGAAAATTAGTTTGTAGATATTCTACCACTCATTTCTTTGACAAATTATAAAGAAATAATTATTGGTATATTTTAGGGCATTTGGTTTAAGTATACAAACTCTTCATGGGCTTTTGAATCTCAAATACTTTAAGCGAAATACGGGCCTGTTTTTGAAACGCACAGAGTACACCAGCCCCCTTATGCAGCATATGCAAATGAACATAAATTAGAATAAAAACATCGGTCTAAATTCGAGCAAATTAGCATAAATACTAAGAAATCAGTTGTCCGCGATGCGCTTCAAAAACCAACGGGTACGCCTAAAATATGTGAGATTCAAAAGCCCATGAAGAGTTTGTATACTTTTACCAAATGCCCCAAAATTAACCAATAATTATTTCTTTATAATTTGTCAATGAAATGAGTAGTAGAATATCACAAACTAATTTTAAAAAAAAATCACCACGGTGAGCATGACAATCCTTCATAAAACACCGTAGGCAAACAAAAACAGTTGCACCCTTCTTTTCTTACTTATCTAGATACCTCTATCCTTCAACAACGAGTCGTCCATATTTAGTGCGTATTGTTTAGTCGTATCAAGTGCGTAAGTCGATGCATATTTAGTGCAGTTGCAGCTGCGTTGCGTGCGCATGCCTGAAATACACTACCAAGGTTCTTCTTTGTGCATATTCAGATTGTCGTCCTTCTCATGGACACACAAGGCGCATTCGACCACAGTTCGAGTTTCAGAAAATGCACAACCGTCTTCGCCTTGTCCACAATACTCTCTTCCGTGCAGGTATGGCTTATCGTGAACGAAAATAACCTTATTGACAGTTAGCCTTCGTATGCAGTCCTATATTGGTCATGCTGATAAAAATAATTACATTCGTTTTCTGTTGTCAGCGGTGGTTTGCACCCGAGACCGTTGCAGCGCACTTGACCATTATTGATTTTTTTTTATCGGTGACACACGGGCCCAAATATAGTAGTACGATAAAAAAAAACGTTTTTCGTACATATTATATTGGAAGATATTAGTCAAACTCTCTGATGATCATATTTTTTTACGTTTATTAATGTACCGTAGCTTGTACACTGTGCAGTGTAAGGTACCTTTCAAGAACTTGTCTTTTATTTCAGATTTTCAATCTTTCGAGAAACATTCAAGAGGTTGATCTAAATAATTTGGAGCTCTTCACAGAGTTTGCTAAGCTAGCAAGACAAACTGGAGACGCAGCTCCCTTCCAGGTACGCCCAAGTCGTAGCTGAACTTGCCTAAATTTGTATGATGTCCGCTGTCGATGAGATACTACTTCTACTTACCGTGAACCCAAGTATAAATGGACATTTTAATTCAGAGGTTTACTACATCATCTAACGGTTTAGAATTGAACATTCAGGAATAACATTTCAATCCACTAGCATTACGTGAGAAGAAATTAAGTATTTCTTTAGACATTGTTGTTCCTTGTACGCGATTGGCCCAATTCGAATCAATACGAATATGGGTTCAATGGAGGTCAAAGGTTCCTCGATGATGTACTGGGCGTACAGCAAACCCTGCCAATCCGTCACTACCCGGATGGTTCGAAGAGCAACTGCCGAGTAGGTTTTTTTCGCCCCTTGAGAAGTATAGGAGAGTGAAGCAAGCCAAAGTTCAATTTTATCCTCCTTTATCAATTTATCCAGGGAGTGCAGTGAATCGAACAAAATATGTGACAAAATTCGTCTTTTGTGACAAAATACGTCTTTTTTCAGCGCACAGCCTCCATTCCCGCAGAAAATTTAGAAGTTCGAAGCCGTCTTTGGACAAGTATCCTAACCCTAACCCTACCCCGAAGTGGTCTAGCAGTTTGTCATCTGCATCTCGTCGTCTAATGCTCAGGACTTTTACGGAACAGGTCAACTTTGAAGCCTTGTATTGAACCGCCCTTGAATAACGGATCACGCTCTTTTAAAGGATCGCAGTCACTACAAAATCGTCGTTTTTCTTCGAGTTTACTTGTATTTAGTAAAGAATAGATACAAATACTTTACCAAGACCGAATAATTTGAATTCCAACTCAGGGAGTGAACAAGTAGAAAAGTAGTTCTACTTAACAACCGCAGGATCACGAAACGTGTTCATACAGCTGCTTCCCGATCGGGAGTATGCAAATTATTTCGGCAAATATCTGCACATTATATCTTTACATATACTGCAAGGGTCTTCAGGTATATCACTACATGTTTCATAATCCCGCGGTAGGTAAGTAGAACTACTTTTCTACTTGTTCACCCCCTGAGTAGGAATACAAATTATTCGGTTTTGGTAAAGTATTTTTCTTTATTCTTTACTGAATTCAAGTAAACTCGAAGCAAAATGATGATTGTGGAGTGACTGCGATCCTTTAAAGGGTAATTGTTTTCTTCTACGAAGATCTTGCACCCATTGTGGAGCAATGTAATACCGACCATTCATGGATAAAATTGTTTGAGTTTTTTCCTGAACCCTTGCAGTTGTTTCCTCATGCCTTATCCCGGGTCGAAGATTTCCAACAACAATACACAGCTGAAGGTTGGTGTACTGGAACCGGACTTCAATAGAGAGTTGATGAAGTTTGTGCCATCGGTAATCAGAGGTATACATTTAAGGTGATTTGTCGTCAGATACCGTTTATGATAGAGCTGAGCAATTGAGTTGTAGAGAAAAATAAGAGAGAGAGGAGGAGGGAGTATCTAATGAGCGCCTTTGAATATCAGCTGGATGCAATTAACTTATTGCAGATATTCATCCGAAACTCTTGAACGGCCACCCAATTGACTGTGCGCAATTTATCAGTCTGTTTCGGGTAATGCATAAAGGGATAGGTTCACTTCGAATTTCACTTTTTTTTATAATAACTATAGATAATATGACCTATGACAGTCAAAGTGCGAAAATTGCAGTAAATTTCTTTTGCTCCTCGAGCCAGGATCAAGCTCAAAAGCTAAGCTACCTCGACTTTACAGAACGCCCTATCTCTGCACCTCCGCACCTCTCGCCCTATCATGCTAATTCGCACTTGTAACACAGTTTGGCGTACCGTTTTTTCCGGCCAGTTGTTTTATAAAGTAGAGGTAGCTTAGCTTTTGAGCTTGCTCCTGGCTCGAGGAGCAAAGAAAATTTACTGCAATTTTCGCATTTTGACCGTCATAGGTCATGCTATCAATAGAAATTACAAATAGTGCAATTCGAGGTGAACCTATCCCTTTAAACGATAGCAGTAATTATCGCAATTCTTTCCAGTTTACGGAACACAGACCTTTGCGCTGTTAAATGCGCTTTGGGTCTCATTCAACAACCATTGGTATATTGCATCGTTTTTCAGCAGTACGTATCCGTTTTTAAGGGCGATGACCTGCCATCACCCATGCGTATACTCCAAGTGAGTTCACGCATTTACATAGTTCGCTTATTACCATAACGCTGTACACTGTTACTAGTGATACCTGAAATGTCGCTTCAGAGGTAAACAGAGCTCCGCAGTATGACTCACCTTGAAATAAACTGCGTCTATACCGCTTCACAACGTGTATTCTTTCCCTCGCTTTTTCACTCTGATCATGAAGTGGAGCAATTACTTCATAAAAACTAATTCAGAACTTTCTATTGAAGCTAGTTAGTCAACAGTGCTCGAGACTTTAGGCCACTATTGATGCCAGTCATCAATGTGCACTGGACAAGGCGAAGGAAGCGTATGACAAACATATCAATGTAAGATTTGGGATAACAAAGAGAAATACACTGAAGCTAATCCATATACAATAGTTCATACGTCCCATCAACGGTTAGGTTAGAACCGAGGGTAAGGTAACATAATATCATACAAATTGCTCATTTCAGGTCGATTGCCAAACAATCAGTTCTGCTACGTTCCAAAGTCAACATACACGGGCAAAGGTCAGTGTTCAGTAATATTTACGAAGCTAGGAGTTCGCAGCTAAACTTCCCAACAGCGCGTAAAACTTGTTTGAGGTTGTAAATTTAAAAATAAAACACAACACAATCCCTGCTCGAAGCTCGCATGTCCCAACTAGAGCTTGGGAACACACATAGTTAGTAAAAAATTGTGGAACCTAACAGTTGGAAGAAAAGTTATTGTGATTGAAGACTGATTATCAATAACAAAAAAAATAAAAAAAGTGTCGATTTTTCAGATTTTTTGGTGTGCTGCTTGAGGATGCCATGATAGTGGCCCCAACCCCTTCATTTAGCACATTTTCAGGAAGCAGCGTTGAACGTGTTCAACACGTTTCCGAATATGGGAAACGAGGAAATCGGCCAGGCATATCTGAAGAAGCTGCACACGTACATCGAGGTAGAAATTAAATGGGGAATTGATATCTCCATTGTTTTCTAAAGCATTCACAACAAATAATAGTCTATTCACTAAAGGAACAAAAGATTTTCAATGGTTGGGCGTTTTTAAGTCATATTGTGTGTTTCAGTCATAGTTCAGTATAAGCTAAGTGTGTAAACCCCTTCAGCACTCAAGCTCACTTTTGGGTATATAATTTTTCTTACATGTTTAGCATCGCAAAGCTGAGCTTGCCCATCTTATTCAACAGTGCGAGGAACTGGAGAGAGAAAAGCGAGAACAAGAAGAACAAGAAGAACTTAGGAAACAGGCACTAGAAGCACTACAACAACTTATTTGTCTACTTCAACTCATGTCCGGCATGATGCATTTGCTGCAAACCGCGCTGAAGTTGAACCCCGCTAACATTAGGTCCTCGCTTACCCCCATTAGAATAACAATCAATTGATTTGATACCTCGTTCAGCAAGACAATCGAGAGTTGTTTGTTGGCAATGCACGTAATTCGGCAAAGGAAAGGCACTTAGTCCTGTAAGAAGGTAATTGGGTAGTATATATTATATATTTTTTTCCGTTTCACTCTCTATATTTTTGTGAAATTACGATATTTTTAATAACTCTATATTTTTGTGAAAGTACGATATTTGTTGTGAATAAATTAAAGGATCGGGATCACTTCAAAGGCGTTATTTTGTTCTCATTTTTTGTATTTACATTTTTTGTATTTAACTTGTATTTACATGTAGCTATTTTTGAAAGAATATGAAAATGTTATTTATTCTCTAGTTTCGGCGTTGCCATTGAGCAGCTTATACCGTACTTTATGGTTTTGAGTCTTTTTTTTATTTAGTAAAGAGTGATTGTTTTGGTGTTGCTGTTATTGTGCATTTCAGAATGGAAGAATCAGAACGTATCCATAATACAAGTGCGTACAGTTACCTTCTGAGCGCCATATCGCCTAACATTCCTAACATCGTCAATATTTCAGCGAAACAGAAAAATATTTTTTTGTTGGCAACGTATCTCAATTAACTAAATTCCTATGTATTTATGCTAAGAAAAAGTGGTGTTTTTTGCTCCAATAACATATGAATGCAGTTATTTGACATACGCTTCAAAGACCGGTCGTTATTTCGCTTTAATTCTAATTTCCTTCGGCTTTGTGTGGTTTTTGTTAATCATTCCTTTGAAAGTGAAAATATACAGGCATTTATTGCATTATAGAAAAGATTCTCGACGACGAAAAAAAACGAAAAAGATATAAACACGTGTACAGAGAGTGAGAGTACAGTGCGTACAGTATATATGATCAATTGGTGCCCGAATCTGGGTACTGACGTCATTTATCCGTAAGGATTCTTACAGAACCGTCCATTAGTATCCCTCCATCTTCCTGTATGTCCTCTGCCACCGCTAGGATCCCAGTAGGCACCGGAGTTAGACGACGACGCGCCTGAGAAGCTAGGGCTTGAGTATCCAAAAGAAGGTGCATAACTATACGACATTTGTGATGCATATCTTCTCGCCTCTGCCATCTCTCTCCTCTCCTGCTCAGCTTCTTCTCGCTGTCTGCGTTTCTCAGCTTCGAGTTCCCTTCGTTCTTGGTCTATTCTTCGCTGCTCTGCTTCTCTAGCCAATCTCTGCCTCTCTGCATCTTCTCGCTGTCTGCGTGCCTGCTCCTCTAACCGTCGACGTTCCTCAGCGGCTCGACGCTCTTCTTCTTCTCTCTGTTTGCGCAGTCTCTCTTTTTCTCTAGCTTGCTCTTCAGCGATCTTTCGTAATCTCTCCTTCTCAATTCTCTCGCGTTCCTCTTGCTCTCGCTTCTTTCTCGCCAGTTCCTCTCGCTCTTGAATGATCTTTGAACGATTCGCGTAGCTTTGCTAAATGGGAAAGTTTTATTTCCTAGCCAGTTTACGTGCTCACTCGTTACTCATTTTTTTGTCGTTAGTTCTCCTATGTTAACTATATTGGTTGTTGGTTCAAACAATATTTAAACCACTGCTCTTCAGCATTTTTCGAATTAAAAAAAAACTAAATGGAATGTACAGGTAACGCATAGGATTTTATTCGTAGATGATCACCGTCGAAATAAAACTGTCCATGAGTAAGCAATGAGACATGACTAATTAGAAATTCAACAGTATTTGACTCACCTCAAT
The DNA here is from genome assembly GCA_036852015.1 of Pelodera strongyloides. Lineage (NCBI taxonomy): Eukaryota > Metazoa > Nematoda > Chromadorea > Rhabditida > Rhabditidae > Pelodera > Pelodera strongyloides. The sequence continues at coordinate 158,090 of JAANDG010000013.1, forward strand.
AAATTTCTCCAGCTTTTGCATGTACGGCTTGCTCACTGTATCTGCGCCCATTTTTGGAGCTCCATTGAAAGCTTGAATGGCTTTTTTCTAAATTTTACATTTCAATAAGTTGAATATTTTAAACTTTATTTATTGATATCAAGAACCTCAACTATGTATAAAATGGTGTGAAAACATAACGCGAACCTTGAACTGCGTATGAAGTTTTTCGAACTCGACAGCGGTGGTTTCCCCGTCGTCGGCCTGAAATAAACTGTTGTTTTCCGTTTTATGCTAAATTAGTTCTCCTCCGTCCAAGAAGTGTAGGACTAGCTCATTGAAGTTCTACGTTCAAATGGTCAAGGTGGTTAAATTCGTTACAGGACTAATAAAGAACAAGAACTTGTAGTACCTTAGCGACTGCTTTTTCGTAAACTCGCTTTGACTTCTCCAACGCACCGAGATTGGTGGCATCGATGGTAGCCTGGAATGGTATTCATAAAGATAATGACCAAGCACAAAATGAGTAGGCATGCGAGATTTTCACTTTGTTTATCTTCCTTTCGACCACCGAAGTATCTATTCCGAAGCAATTGCGACGTTATTCCGAAGTCGTTCCCAAGTTGTTCCCAACTTTTTCCGAATTATTCCGAAGTTATATATTTACCTGATAGACACTTTTTGGCGAGGGCAGCGTTTCCCCTTCAAACACTGCGAAGTAGGTCTGAAAGTGAAAATCTGAAGACACTATTAGATGTGTGATTAGAGTGAGAAAACAACCAATGTATGGCTACTGATTTTACGTAGGGTAGAAAAAGGTTTAACCGATTTTGTCACTTCAGCAGAATGCCGAAGTTTCGCCGTTAACTCGCAAATCATCGCAATCTTTTCTTACGCGGTTCTATTCTCGAATTCGTATCGTCGTCGTGCATTTTGAAAAGTTGGCCGCAGCCCGGAAGTTGATTACTTCGTTGCAAATCGCCATCGCCGATAGATAAACACAGCAGAGACCCAGATAGTGATAGGCCACTTTAATGTTTTGAAAATAATATGTAAACAAACAATACCTTGAACAATTGGCATAGCTGGAAGCAATCAATATCGTGGCCATTCAGTTGTTTAGCTTGAACGTCTGTAATGAAATAAAGTGGTAGACACGGACACTCCGACACTCTCGCCCTCACGCCCCTACACACACACACTCACACACACACACACACACACACACACACACACACACACACACACACACACACACACACACACACCACCACACACACACACACACACACACACACACACACACACAACACACACACACACACACACACACACACACACCTCTCTCTCTCTCTCTTTCTCACTACATAAACCCTGCAATTAAAAGTCCATATTTTCACTACCTGCGAACAAAGACGGCGCAAACGACATCATGGCTTTCTTAAATTCCGCCTCCAGTTCTCCCACCTTCTTCTGTTTGTTGTTGTTTGACACTTTCAACCCCGGATGAGGCATGAGAAAGCAACTGAAAATATAATTTTACTGGAAAAAATCTTGTGTAGGTCGCAGTGCCATAGGGAATAGGGCGACGCTTCGAAAGATGTGGTCCGATTCCGCATTCTGTTTTTTTTTTTTTTAATTGTTTGCCAAGAGCATTTCCTCTAAACTTTGTTTCCTATTGTAATTGGAACTTTTAATCCGTCTCGCCGCAAAAACAAACAACTCCTTCAAGTACGTTGCACCCCAAACATATCAGATGAGAGGTGTACATCGGCGGGGTTCTTATGTTCTTATCCCCTCGTCTCTTTGCATGCTTCACCTGTCATTGAAGCAGTTTTATTGAACTTCTTGTAAACACGATTTACACAGCAACCGAGAAGTTAGCCAGACGAGATCACGAACGTTCTCATATAGAGAAATATAACACATATCTGAAACGGTAACCAACCTCAACTCTGAGAAACTCGATCGAAGATTAGTGCGCACTTCTTGATTTTCTTTCGGGTTCCAGGATTCGCCCTGAAACACAAGACGCTTGACAATCAACGTTCTGAAGTCAATTGACAGGAGATCTAGTGCTACTAGACATCTAATACATTTGGTCGATCTCGAGATGTCAAAAGTCGTATATCTGACATTGCTTTTACGAAGTCTTTCTGCAAACCAAGGCTAAGTGCTAAGTCTATCTCTAATTGTAAGCTTGCAATGAGCATGCGGCCCACGACTGGTTGCAGTCCAAGTTCATCCAGCAGCTTAAAGCGAAATACCGGCAGGTTTTTGAAACGCATCGTCGACACCTGATTTCTTACGTATTTATGCTAATTTTCGCGAATTTAGCTCGATTTTTTATTCTACTTCATGTTCATTTGCATAAGCTGCATAAGAATGTTGGTGTACTCGATGCGTTTCAAAAACCGGCCGGTATTTCGCTTTAAATCCCAATACAGGGAAAACTTTTCCCGTCGGTGTGCCCCCCGCGTACCTGTCCACTGATTCTTCTAACGCTTGCGGACAAGCGTCTCGTTAGGCTTTGCTTCACCTTGAGTTTCTTTGTCAAGAACTTCTCTCCGCCCTCGTACCCGTAGGCGTACTCGTCCGAGTTTTGCCAATCACGAACCAGGAACATCAACGACTAAATAAAGGGCATTTACACAATGACTAGTCACCAATAGATATAAGATGAAAAAGAGTAAAGAGTACCGGGTTACATCAGCCGTATCCGCAGAAACGGTGCACTGGGTCCAGTTCATTTCTGAAGCCGGAAAAACTGGCTTTACTTCCCGGAGGCCAATTTTCTCGGGAAGCCGATTTATCTTAGTGAGTTACACAATGACTTTTCAAAACGGTTAACGGGATGTAACTCCCAGGTGATCCTACTCCTAGTTCCCATGTTCTCGTTCACCAAGATCAAGTTACAAGCCCACTGGGAAAGGAATGGACTGCTTTTCCTTCGACCTACCTGAAAGGGAGCCGTCGTCTCGTCAGTCTTCTTCGCCAACTTGGCAAACTCGGTGAAGAGCTGAAGGTTCTGAAGATCATCCTCCTGGATGTTCTGCGACACATTGAATATCTGAAAGAACAATGAATATGTCAAAATGAGAAACAGATTTGACGCGCATCACACTCAATCGTCTCTATCTCTCTCTAACTTTCTCTTCTCTCTTATAATAATAATAATATATTGGAATGCAGCAGAGCATAACAAACCAAAAGGTACCCTAAGATCTCTTCATCTCGCTCTCTATCTCTCTCTCTCTCTCTCTTTTTTCTCTCGCTCTATCTCTCTCTCTCTTTTTTCTCTCGCTCTATCTCTCTCTCTCTTTTTTCTCTCCCTCTATCTATATCTACCATCTACCACTCTCTTAGCCTTTTGCTCATGCCTCCCCCTCCATCAGTGTTTCTATCGCGTTTTTGGTCTAGTTAGATAAAGAGATAGAGCGAGTAAAGTAACGTTGAACTTAGCGACCTTTAGACTTTTAGGAGAAGAGTTTTCAACTATGCACTGAAAATAAAACATTACCTGAAATGAAGACAACATTGCCGATAAGGCGAAAATTGTGGTGCATTGTTGAAGATCGGATTCGGAGTCAAACGTTCCCTGAGTATCCATAAGAAGCACGACGATCTGGAAGACAGAATAGACTTTTGAAATCTTGTAGCATGTCATGATGTGAAGGAAAAATATGTTTTTTTTTTGCAATAAAAACTAGGTTAATTTCTTTTCTTCAATACCGCCAGTTTTTTAGGCGTATGTTGGGCAGCGGCATTCCGCTATGTTCTATGTAAATATGGATAAGGAATCACTTCACTTTCCATCACAGAACATACCGATCTCATCAGAATGCTCTGCAGCATGCAGAATACAGCATCATGCTCAAAAACCGACTGTTGTATCGCTTTAATCACCTCTTCTCCATTCTGGTCTTTCAGGATGAAAGATTCATTCCACATGAGAATTCCGTGAGTGTCGCATTCACTCCCAGCCTGCCAGTGGAACTTGTCCAAGACGGTTTCCGAATTGAACCACTCGCCCTTTGCATTATTATTGTTATTGGTGTTATTATTGCTCTTGTTTCCTAAATAAAGATAATGTTATTACACGTCCATACAGCTTTCGTTCATAAAAAAAGTTCCATTATCAACGTGATACTCTTGTGCGGTGTGCGGCGAAAAAGACCGGATTCGCCTACATTTCGCCAGGCACCCAATATTTCACAACTCTTGCCGGATTACCGCCGCGCAGCACTCGACTTTCGTCAGCGCACTGACGAAAGTTTTGTGGAAAGGCGGACAATTTGTGGAAATACGACGATTGATGCAGAACCGGATAAAAGAGTGCGAGATGCAGGCGCATCTGATTTCTTTTTCGTCGCGCTCCATGAAAGTTTCGCGTTGCGATGGAGCGCGCTCGCTTATGCGCCTACAAACGAACATATTCTGAACCATTGTCTTACCGCAACACGTGCGTCTGGACAGCAGTATGTGATAAACTGAAGCGCTTCTTCCACAAGTTAAAATGCTTACCTTTCAGAAAATAAAGATAGTGCACCAAGTAGTTGAGCAGATAACTCTTCCCTTTTCTATACGCTCCGGCGACCGAAATGACAGCCACCTAAAAGAAGTACGAGTGGTAATGGGTATAAAGTCCCGAAGTTGACATACTGCTCCTTTATTAAGGGTAGTCCAAGACATTGTTCAAAGCTTATGACTTGATCGTAGAGTTCTTGAGCGTGAGGCGACAAGTGCCCGTATGCACGAACAGTGGGAGTCTCCCCGGTTCGGAAACTTTGTCTCTGCGTGTCTCTGACTCGTGTGATCCCGCTCTTTCTCTCACCTCCCACTGGGAGCTGGGAGCATATTTCCGGTGTTCGTGAATACGGCCGCAGGAGAGATCTCCGTCACAACTCACTACATGACGTCACAACTCACTACATGATTCTTTTTCGTAATCTGTAAGGAGTTTTGGCGTTAAACACAATAAGACACAAAGAAGATGATCCTAACCCCTTTCACTTTAAACTGTGAGATGACGCTTTTAATCTTACCTTTTTGTCTGCAATCTCCTCATTGTTCAGGATATCTCCGAGCGCTTGTTCGTCTAGCTCGTAAGAGCCATTCGCGCCTGGTTTTACAATTGGAACGGCCGCACCCTAATTAGGAATACAAATAGAAACAACAAGCAATTCTGCGAAGCTGTATCCAAGGATGCTTGGTAGCAGACATGTTATAGTATTACTTATATTACGTCCTAGCATAATGTCCACTACTAACTAGTGATAAGCAGTTACTACTTAATTATCATATATAAGAAACATTAACTTTGAATTAGTGATTTGGTTATTTGGTATGTTGTTTGCAGAACTACTTTTGAAAATACTTCGTGTAAGCGTACCGCTGAAGACGAGGGTCGATGCGCCATGGTTTATTTTGATTTCGTAGTCTGAAAACTGAAAGCAACAAAGTCAGGCAACAACTGTAAATATCACAATAGAAATCCTACCGTACACTGGTACGTATTATATACCAGCGGTGAGCTTTTAGCAACAATAAGCTATGCGAATAAAACTGTGGAGGTGTCACGTATGTAAGGCAAGTGGAGCACATGAACTGCCAAATGCGGTAAAAACAATCCGCGTTTTATCGTTTAATCGGCAAACACCAAGTTATGCGATAAAATATTGCGGAAAAAGTAATGTGAAAGAAGCAAGCAAACAAAGAAACACAGCACGCTCGTTATCGCCTGTTTTTTTACCACACTTGCTGTTTGCTTATTATAGAAGTTTGGAGGCTTAGGAAGAAATTTGTCCAGTAGAAGCAAAGCTGTAATAAGGTTTGCGTTTCCATCGATTGCAAGAAAATATGATTACAGGAAAAGCAACAACCTGAAATATAGAAGCACTGTGCGTTTATGGGCCAAACCATTTGGTGACCAGTCGGCGACGTGACGCTGTCTGGTGCGGTCTTTCTATAAACCTTCCATGAAGCCTCCGCGCGGTTGCCAAATGTTGATGACACTTCCAATGGACCTCTGAAATCAAGGCGCAAGCTTTGAACTTTGAGAACGGTATTGAACCGACCACACAGGAGCACACGCTCTTCTTATTTATTTAAATATATTTATTAATTTAAGGTTTCCCAGGGTGCGAGGTGTCAAAGTAGAATGAAAAATTCATCGGCAAACGTCTCCAAACACTTTGTTTTGTTTTTTTGTTTTACTTTAAAGGGAATATGTAAGCAGTAAAACGCGCAAAAAAAACTGGAATTAGCAAGAGTCCGCAATGAGCAGCTGATCTATCTGATCCCGCAGTGAGATCTATTAATATAGATTAACTTCAAAAAGGGCATACATATTCCCTTTAATCGTTTATAGCACACAGAACCCGGTGTCAGAAGGATTTGGTCCAGCTATGCTAAACAGCTAAATATGGGCCAACATGGGCAAGATACACTACACCTCGTTTTGACGCACCACTAGCAACCCCCACATATCATACGCAACCAATTTTATGCTCAGCGAGACGCGAATTTTTTGTCGTCATGAAGATGTGTTATTGAACTTTGATGACCTCTTTTTGATTGACCATTTCGTGATGTCGTATCAGCTGCTTTTCTAGCTCTTAGTCTCTTAGTACGAATGGCACACTTCAGGTTCAGGGGATAAGGCACTCGACGAAAGCCTTTAGGTCTAGAGTGAGAGGGTGTGCATGTGATTTTGAGAGAGAGAGAGAGTGTGAGAGAGATAGAGAGAGAGAGAGTGTGAGAGAGAAAGAGAGAGAGAGCGAGAGAGAGAGTGAGAGAGGAAGAGAAAGAGAGAGAGCGAGAGAGAGAGATGCAAGGCAAATCACAGTTTTACTGCATTTTACCTTATCGCTCATAGCACCTTTCTTTGTCGTTAGACTAAGCGCTTATCGGTGCAATCACATAAAAAGTGAGGGAAAAAAAGCTTCCCATACGATTCCACAAAAGGCTAAAACGACAAAAGCACTAATACAATGACAAAAATCTTCGAGGTCTTCACTGCCGAAACTTGGGTGATCCGCGGCGAAACCAGGCGCGAAAATTCCGTCAGGTGTTCGCAAAACGATTCTGAGTGCATCGCGAGAACCGGGCGACTGCCTGGCGAATACTTGGCGAGCTGCTCGGAGAGATGTAGGTGCTCCCGGTTTTTGCGCCGCGCAAGTTCATAGTTTCTCTGTGTAATCCTCTCTCTCCCTCTCTCTCTCACTCCCTCTCTCTCTCACTCCCTCTATTCTCTCTCTCTCTCTCTCCCTCTCTCTCTCTCAATGTCGGTCTCCTTCTCTGAACTATTCGGATGCGGAAGGCACTGTAATTACGTAACAGAACAAATGACCCTGAACTATTCTGTTATTTGATCACCAAAACTTCTCTAACTTCCCAATCCCACAAAAATATCAGCGTTTTTTTACTGTTTTCCCCTTGAGTGCAATAAAGCAAGTTTTCTTGAAGTTGCATATTTTGAATCATTTAATGTCTTTTCCGATGAAAGAGAGATGGGAATTTAAGTTGAAGAGGGGGATTGTTGAAAAATCTACAGAGAGAGAGAGAGAGAGAGAGAGAGAGAGAGAGAGAGAGAGAGAGAGAGAGAGAGGGAGAGTGACACAGAGAGAGATTATGAATAGATGGATGAAAAGGGACGGTTGAGTGATGAAATGAGACGGATTCCTATTCTTCGGAAGGATTAACAAGTACTTCTCGATAAGCATATTTTAGTCGTCATGGATATGGGACGGAACATCCCCACTAACGCAACCTAACAAAGCAGAAGATTCTTATTTCTTATCCCCGATGGGCAACTTTCCGGTCGAAAGCTTCACCGCCTGTTTACTTTACTCTAACATTTAAAGGGGACTGGGACGTGGTTTTGGTATGCTGGAAAATTGCACTACCTTCTGTTATATGAAAATTTGTGTTCTATTCTATGTCTATGTCGGTTGTGCACAGGAGGATACGGAAATGTACATATAATGCAGTGAATACAGCTACCCAATCCAGCATACGTTTTAAAGCCACTTGCCATGTCCCTTTAATGTAATGTCAATTTAAATACCCAAGTTTGAGGTAATTTTCCCTGAAGATGGCGAAAGCCGAAACGTCGGAATAAATGTGCTAAACACACTTTGTTTCCTTTTGGTTGGAATTACAAGCTCACCACAACACTGAGTAATGTCAATTGTCATCTGAACATGACTATTCTAATTGCTAATTATGGCATGTTTGAGATATAATTTCGGCGGGAAACTGTACAACTTCAGTTAGAGATGAAAAACGTCTAGAGCGAAACACATGCGAAGTCAGCGCGGCCTACATTTTGTATGCCCCGTGTGCGATCCTCCTAGTTGATGACTAATGCCTAAAGTAATACGCGCGTTGATGTAAACGTGACCATGTTCGGATGACAGTTTGCGCTTTTCTTGAAGGAAATCCTTTGTTTCCAGTTCATCACGTTGTTTTTCTAAACTACAGCTGATTCACAAATAGAATAGTCTGGTGAAAGATGAAAACATAAAAAGTCTAATTTATTCCAGTTTCCCCTAGTGAATCACACATAAATTCACGTATTCTTTAAAAACAAAACACTTTCCTGAAACCAGAAGAAGATGATAATGTTAAACGCTTCAACAACCAAAAGATCATCATGAGCAATAATGCAGTGGGAATAGCAGCATAGGACCACACATGGCTTACATAATTTATAACTATCTCTTTGGTTTTTTGGTCACAACACGTGTTGGTCCTTTGGTGGGGCTGAAGATGCAATCTTCGAAAGCCTTGGTTTTTTTACTCTCCATCAAGCAAGCTATTCCGATTCCACCGCGGGGAGTACACAATACCAGGTGGTTCACATTTGCCGCTATTCTCGCACAATTCTACGTGACCCACCCCTAAAACGGTTCGCCACAGAAGCGCCACATAAGCGCCACCTGAATTGTAACTCATTTTGCAAAAGTCTCAGCCGGCAGAAGTTTTTGCTTCTGCCGATCAGACATATAGCCATAGCAGCCTTTTTTCTAAAGTGTAACGTTTCCATCCAGTTATTTAGTTTAGTATTTTGTCTACAATTGACTAAAACGTATAATTATTAATATTATATAGTTATTTGCTAGCCCAAACTTTTACTACAATTGCATAAAGCACATATTGGCATAAAATAATACGTAGCCAATGAAAAGCTGACAGCTGACCGAATCAAAGTAAACAAAACATTCAACGCCGTATAACCCAGTCAATTTCTATGTGTCCCAAATATGGGTCCTCGGAACAGAGTATCATATTACGCCATCAGCAGCTGTCACAAAAAGCTTTGTTAAATTATTTGTTTTATTTTTGATCAGGGCCGGGCGTTTGTCTCCTATTAGCCCAAGATTCAAAGATTCATCGTTCGATATTTTGGTTAATTTGGTCTTTGGTCTCAACTCAGCGAATTACACATCTATCTTGTAGTGGCTTAACTTTTAAAAGCTGATTTACACCAGAGGATTCTTGAGGACGCAATACATATTACTTTTTTTTATTTTGTTCTGGTTATGGGGGTTTGCATGCAGTTTCTGAACTGTGACTAAACTCATTTTGAATTTAATTCAAGACGCATAAAAAGTTCAATAGTAAACAGTTATTTTAGTTAATGTGCATCGTGTATGCGTTTCTCAAGGTGAATAGTAATAGCTAAAGCTGAAGCATAAATTTCTTTCTTTTTTTTCTAATTCCTAAATAGTCTCAGGTACCTGAGAAATTGCCTACGTAAATTGTATTGGTGTTTTAGAAAAAAACTGCACAACAAAGTACTACGTATTATCGGATACAGACGCAAAACAAACTGCGTAATTTAATAAGGAAGGAACATTATTATGATTAAGCTTACACACAATGTACGTAAATAATTTTATTTCATTTTATGCGTCATGACTATGTAGTTTGACACCGCTGCTGCACAAGAAAACGGGATGATTACGACGTACGCACCGTGCGCGCGGTGTGAGCGCCAGGGGCGCGCCAACTGGCATTGTAAACTACACATTTCGCGCACCACTGGCGCTCTCACTCTAGTGGTGGAGCGCATGGCGCATGGGTGGGCGAATTTTTTTTGTGTGCCAGATATGGCTTTTCTACATCTACTAGTGTTAAAGTTTGTTCTCACCAAAACGTATTTAGTTCCGTTCCAAGTTGTAGTCCTAGGATAGTTCAACCAAAATTTTAGAGCTGAAAAATCAAACTTTCAATTATTAACCTAGTTTTGAGAACACTTTTCGTTTTACTTTTTCGCGTAAAAGTTAATAGAAATGTGGGTTTTTTTAATCTTGCTGGGCAGGTGGAAATGGTCGTTATATCGAGCACTTTGATATTTTTATGAGTATAACAACTTGAACAAAAAAGAAGCTTGCATCTACTTTCAACGACCAATTTTATTAAATTGTGTATTACAGTACACTGTGCTTTTCGCGTATAGTAGTACTGTAATTTTACCTTATATTTTACTACGTATTTGATATTTTGTATATGTAACGGTCCGCCATGGCGGGTCAGCGCGCTCCCATCTAATTGACTGTGCGGATTGCGCGGTGTACATTTGAAGTTGGCAAACATGTGGCGTACCGCCAGAACGTCGCCCCGCTGTAGCGGTCCCTCTTCTTTTGCGCGGCAGCTGCGCGAAGAGCGGCTAAGATGCTAATTTTGGCGGAATATTTTGTATGCTCTGGTAAGAATGTTGCAATGTTATTCGTTTTGCGTACACTTGTAAATCGTTGGTGACTAAACTAAGTAGCAATTCAACAGATGTAATTTTGAAACTGTTTTTTATTTGTTTCATTTTTTTTTTTTTTTTTTTTTTTTTTTTTTTTTTTTTTTTTTTTTTTTTTTTTTTTTTTTTTTTTTTTTTTTTTTTTTTTTTTTTTTTTTATTGATATTATTTCTTTTATATACAATACGATTATATTAATTAGTGCATTCAAGTTTTATATACAAAAACGTGAGTTGAGATAAGACACAGAGATTTAAAGGGATTAAGAATTATGATTATAGAGAGAACCCGGATTACAGACCGTTAGATAAATAACACTCATTCATGAAGTTGTGATTAATTAAAGCTATTAGAATAGCACCAATTGATCATTGTTTTCAATAACCTTACTAAGCTGAGTCTTAGTGTTAGTCATCCTGTCTCCAGCCTTGTTTTTGTAGGATGTCATAGAGCAATTCAATAATTCACTCTCAAATACTCGCTTAGTGGCTTATTGTATTGTTTGTCCCTGTCCATGTGACCTGTTTTCTAAATATTCTGATTCATTTGTTAATTTGCTTGTTATGTTCCACAGGAAAAACTAATTGCCGAAACCACAGAAAAACCGTCACTGTTCCGTCACCAAATGGTTTTACCGAAAAAAACCATCGGGTGACTGGTTCGTGACCGTTTGGTGACCAGTTGCTGACGATTTTCGACGAAGCTTGGTCATCACATGGTCATGAGTTGGTCTCCAAACGGGCTGGCCCACAAAAAAAACAGTGAACCTTTCGCCAGTGGGTTCACCCATTTCCTATGTTCAGTTACGGTAGTCGTCCTTGCGGATAACTTAGTCATTTTGCTACAGTATCCTACGCAATGCGGTTTTTCGCTATCAAGATTGCAGAACCCAGCATTTTTCCAACAGAAAAATTCCGAATTGCTTATTTGACGAGGGCATAAGCTTCCAAAGTCCTACACAAGATAGAATAACTCCCTCGCAAACTACCGCATACTTCATTTAGTGTTCAATTCGCTTCACGTCCAGAAACCTATAGCTTTTTTTTATTCATACTGTACACTTGTGTCCATCATTTTGGATAATAACTTCCCCCATGGTTTTCACAGCCATGATTAATTAACTTTTCTAACAGAACCGACGGTTTACGTGGGCCTGGGTCTTATGGCAATCGATATAACTTTTTTCGTAAGTTCTTTTTCGCAAATAAAACAAAAAATAAAAACATGTCTGCTTTCATTCTTGGCATTCTTTTCAATATAGGCCAAATCGGCCGTTCTCAAAAATTTTCCTCCCGAGATTTTTCTGAAACCACAAATTTCCATTTGGTCACGCACGCGGGGTCTTTGTCGGGCAATTTACATATATCTTTTCGAATCGGATGAATTTAATTGCCATCCTTCTATGTCCTATTATTTGATAGATGAATTCTCACAGATTTAGTTCCGACTTTGGTTATATTGTAATAAAAAAAGGATCCTACAGTGGGAAAAAAAAGGATCCTACAGTGTATTATTCAATAACTTTTTTTTCTTGTGTTCTTTCAAGAGTATTATGGCTTCCGCAAGAATACTCAGAGAAGCCGAAGTGCAAAAGCTGAAGTACACCCTGTTTAAAAACCGAAACCGCGGAAACGGTGTACGTGGGCAGCATGATCTAGCCTCGCGGAGTACAATATGCTAGGTTTTCGCTTTCGCATTATTAAAGCGAATGTCAAGCCTGATTCACAGATATTCTATAACACGCTGTCACAACTACCGTAGTTTACACAATTTCTCTCGCGCTCTCCTCTTTTTCTTTGCTGACTTAAAAAAATTTCTCTCGCGCCCTCCTCTTTTTCTTTGCTGTCTAACAGCCTCGTAAATTCAAACGTCCCGTGGACAAAGATTTGGCTTAGCTTTGTCCGCACGACTCGAATCCCATATTGAAGGAGTTTTTTGGAGCGGTTTGAAATTGTTTTTCTTCTTACATGAAAGTTTTTGTTTATTTTTATTTTCACTTTCCTCACCTTCAAAACATAAGCTTTTTTTGAGCCCAATATGAAAAACCGGCTTGACATTCCCTTTCTACTACCAATTATTAGGGTCTTTATGATGGGGTGTGGCCGCCTTATTAGAGGGAAATCGAAACCATGACCGATGCATTATACTCATTATTAAACAATGATTAATAGTTTGCATAGATCTAACACCGAGAGAAAATATTATGGAAAATTTCGCCCAGACACCGTATACAATTTGCGCGGCGTCTTATTTGCAATTGGAGTGTCATATCCTTGTTATCTACTTTTTCACAAGGTTCTCACGTTTTTACACTTCCACCTTTGATTTTGTACCTGGCTTTGTTTTACGCAATCAAGGGTTTCTCTTAATTACAATCTCAAACTTTATCATTACTTTATCATTACTTTCTTCAAAAGTCTGAGTATTATTATTTATTCGCATATATCGTGGAAATTAGTACTAATAATAATTACAATTAGTCGATTTGATTTGCTAAATACCGGGCTGGGCAGCCCTATTCCTCCGAAAATTATGCCAATATTACGTCTACTTGAACAAAAAAGTCAACCTGTAAAAAAAAGTGATTACATTTTTTCATAACAATTTATTATTGAAAGTGCGCTGTACTTTCCGATCAAAAGTTCAAAAAAAAAAGAAAGAAGAAAGAGGTTGTAACTTGACTTGGAACTTATGGCTGATTATCAGAATCAGTTAGTTGAAATCCTTTCCCCTTACGCAGTATAACAATTATTGAAGTACCAGACGGCTACTCCGCCCGAGGGAGCTTTCCATACTTATGAAACGTCTGTAACGTAGCTGAAAATCTTTACGAATGAAGACATACATCATTCTTTTACATGAGAATATTCTAACTTGAGCGGCGGCACTCTTTTCTATCCGTAGCGGAACAATTTATTCGGATTATATTTCAGTAAAGTGAGTGCAAGCGCACGTTACAGTTACTCTTTTATATAATAGGCTTCTAGTTTTCCACAGAAAATTCCCCGAGACTACCGGGTACAACTTTTCTGAAGGTCGTTGATGCGTGCACATCAAAATAATGGACTATATACTCGACAAGAGTGCTCGAATACAATTAGTGAATACTTTTTCAAAAACCCAACAATTATCTTATTACTGGAAAAGTAGAAAACATCCATTTAATTGGCACGTCTATTTCGCCTAGGGGATTCCCAACCCATTGATTTTCTCTACTCTTTTGTATTATTCAAACTGCAACTTGGCGTAATATTTCAACTCGTCGTACGCTTTGTTAAAACTACGGTATGGCGGCTCTATTTTATAGAATGGATGTATTTCGATTGAATGATTCATTTACGAGAAATTGCAATCTTCGACCGTTGGAGTATGCGGACAATAGCCGATTTACGCTAGTTGGAATCGCGGGCGTCTCTGTGGCTATGGTGAGTTGCTTAGGCTTAGGATTAGGCTTAGCTGTCGGTAACATTTTAGTTAGCAAGAGATCCACAATTCCAAACTACTAAGAAAAAGGCATGAGTCCAGGCATGTCAAATAGCCCCTTTTCAGCTCTCCGTCGCTTGCAACATGATCGTTTTCTACGTATTCCTCAATTCGCGTAAACTACGACGTCAAAACTACGCCAATCCTTTACTACTCGCCTTCTTTGATATAATTGTCTCTCTATGTTACGTGGCCTTACATTGCGCTCACGTCACTGCCTATAGATTTCAAATGGTATCATTAGTCGAATTTTGGACGGATTACGTGCGGCCGGTTAATTGCCTCCAGGTATGTGGTCTACTATAATTTCTAACTTTGTTACATTGTACGTTTGGAGGATGTGCGTTACGCTCTATTGGATCTAGTTCATGCACTGAGCCATCCCGGTCAAAAGGGTATAGTTTATGCAAGATTCTGAAATTAGCATGCAAGAATAGTAATATCATGCCCATGCCTTACCATCCTGCCGTTTTTTATTAACTTATCTGTGATTTCTAATCTAACATGAGTTCAGCACATCTGCGTGACAATATGTAATTTTCTCCTTGTCGTCGCAAGTCTTGAACGATTATTCGCTAATTCGGCGGATAAAACTCAGGTATTGAAAGGATTATTGAAGGTTTATTTATGATTTACAAAAATATTCTTGTAATATATGTTCAATAAAAAGTGTGGCTCGTGGTCAATTGAGTAAAACTTTTTTCCGTGAGCCCGCCCATTTTATTTATTTATTTATTAAATAATACCACAGGTGACAGGGTGCAACACATGCATCACAATGAAATGATGAAGAATTACAAACAGTCATATTTGAGTAATTCTGTAGTTTTCTCACATAAAAAAAACTCGGAGAACACTTTTTTTTACCTGGCCCTTTAATCATATAACAAATTGTCTCAACCGTCATGACTATATTTGAACCAACTAGTTGTTAGTTCAATTTGAAAAACTTTCAGAAAAACTTCCTCGTTTTTATGGTGCGGCGTAAGGTGTTTGTCGTAGGAGCGATATTTCTATTAGCCACCATTTTTAAAGGAACTCTTTTTATGGAAACTGCTATACTCCATCTACCTGGTTGTCCGGCTATCGAAAGGTACAGCTTGGCTATGGCTATGGCTGTGTAGAGTGGTTATTTGGTTATTGGTTATGGGCGGCATGTTCAATCTCTGTTATCTGATGCAGTACAGTGCGTCATTTCTTTTAAAAAATGTATTCCGCGCTCATATAGTTTTGGGTCTCATCCCGGGTCCTCTTTTCCTCATTTTCCACCCAAATTTATTTTTTTTCTGTAGGGAAGCAATTTAATTTTTTGTGTTATACATTTTTATCATGGGCTTTACCCTTGACCTTGACGCTGGTTACTAAGGAACAAGCCATGATCTTTGAGCACTTTATTGAACCATCCTTGAATAAAGGGTTAGGTGTCAAAGATTTATTTATTTATTTGTTTCTAAAATCATGAATTTCAGCTACGTGCCAGTTTGGATAGAAATGAGCACCTATTGGGACACAATGCGGTTTTGGGTTCGAAAGGTATGGTTATACTCAAAACAACTCTCGATTTATGATTAGGAAAATTGTATTCTGGGCCATATTCAATTCCCCATGGGGAATTCCCCGTCTTTTTCTCTGCGTCCCTGACGTCATAGAATGCTATTTTCTGTCCCCTGGGACTATTTCCCCGAGCGAATCGGAGTAATGAACATGGCCTGTGTATTTCGCAAAGCCATTTTCCAGTTTTGTTCTCTCACTGATTGTTATTCATACACTGTATACACAGCCTACATTACTCCAGTTGGTCTCCTTTTAACTTTACACTTTTATTGAAACGTAGTGAAACTTTGGATCATTCCACTTGTGAGATTGTGAGATGCGTACAATTTTGTTTGTACTTGGTAGTTGGTTTGTAGTTTGTAGTTTGTAGTTTGTAGTTTGTAGTGTGTAGTTCACCCTTCCAGGTTTTATTGTTTACCAGTCGGCTCACGCTGCCTGAGGCGTCTTACATGGAAATATGATTGGTTTAGCATGGGCATACTTATATACAAAGCTTCAAACGTATCATAAGAAATTCACATAATAGGAAACAATTGCGTATGCATACTTCGATATTGAGCTGCGAAACTCTTTTTATACCCGAACACGAAATTTGCATTTCCGTAACGCACATCGATATGCAAATTACGCTACCGTTACTCTTTTATATAATAAGATATTTGTATTTGTGTGCTACAAACTTTAAAAAGAAAATAAGCAAAACAAAGCACCATTGCAGTTTTGTTCTAAATGGACTTTGTTCTATAGAAGTCATACTTCCATAGCAACGTGACGTATTACTTTATTTTTCCCGAGTTTAAGCAATTTTAGGTTTGTACAAGTATAGAAAACAATTATTACTGCGTGAAACTAAAGCATGGGATCGAACTTTTTGTATCAATTTAATACCAAATTATGTACTACCACATCGCAAAATAATTCATCAACAATATATGCAACTTATTCGTCCTTTGATGTTAAAGCAGTATCGTACTACTTTGGGAAATTTGCATATGATACACATATCCTATGTAACCTATGCAAATTTTTGGTGCCCGTCCGAAGCTTCCGGCACCCAATTTACATATGCAAATTTCCCAAAGTAGGTACAATACTGCTTTAAGGTAAGGTAAGTGAGTTTAACTTTTTACAGATATGTACCGTAGTCGTGCCATTCATCCTCCTTATCTACTGTAATACTCGATTGGTACTGGAACTACGTCATCGAAGGAAACAACTTATCAGCCAATCAATGAAGAAGCGATCACTTAGAGGACCCAATTCAACACTGACAAATGGGTTAGTTATTTCTTTCTTAAAGGGATCGGTTCACCTTAAATTGTGTCTTTTTTTTCGTTTCTTTATTTTCTATAAGGGATAGTAAAAATTTGGAATAGAAAAAGTAGTGTTCAATTCCAATACTCACGAAGATATTGGGTGATAAAGTGGTGGATTGATCGGTTTGGGATGCAGGAATTGAAAGCAAGAGAAAGATTATGCAAATCAGCGAGGGGTAGAGATAAAATCTCCCAACCGGGAAGGCACCCAATGTTCGTGCACACTTCCAATGGTATCCATGTTCCAGAAGTGCCCTATAAAGCACTTTGGAGTGCGCGCCGCGGCAGTGCGCCAGAGGTGCGCGAACACCTTTTCGCGTAACTGTCAATAAGGCCTCTGTGCACCCTCTGTAACTAATATTTCCACGCAGAAATAGTAGAAAAATACATTATACAAAGTTCAGATCTGTTCGAAAACACTATCACGAGAAGAAGGGCGTGCGTGTGGCCACAAGAACACTGCTATTAGTTGTCGGATGCTATCTTTTATCAAATCTCCTATCAACACTCGTCAACTTTTGGCAATTCTTCGATCCGGTCACACTCGAGACTAACTACTATATGTACCTTGTAGTGTCCGATTTTTCAACGCTGGTTAGTTTTTACAGAGCTTGTGTTATTGGGATTATCCCAATATTATAAGATTATTATTGGGAATAGTGAAGGGCTCATGGAAATACAAATTTTCAGAAAAAAATTTTCAGATAATTTTTCAAGGGTAGCACTTGAGATTTTATATTGTTAGGAAATGTGGATGTCCCATAGATAGCGAATGTATAGTAGTGTACTTCAACCTTGTTGATTATCAATGTATCCGAAAATGTTGTACCTTATCCGATACAGCTATTTGTACTTGTGTACATGGATTAGAGCGCATGATCTAGGTAAAAATTAGGCCCAGGGGAGGGAGGTCTGTCTCAGGGGAAAAAAAGGAAATTGATAGTTGCCATTACCCATGCTAATTCCAGATGACCATCTGCGGTTGCGCATCCCGACTTCCAATCTATTGTATCTCCGACAAACGCGTCAAGAAAGCGCTTATGCGGGTGCTGATTCGATGTCGACATAGAGCACTACAAGCTGAGGTGAGACAATCAAAAAGAATAGTCTAGCTTTGTGCTCATTTTATACATTATCCCTCCTTCCCGTAAGCCTAAGCCAAGTAACTATGTACAAACTACAAACATCCGAGTGCTTTTTTGCTCTCTAACTTTTCAAATACTTGAGCGACTTGAGCATACCTCACTTATACCTTAGAGTTAGCGCACCATTATTACCAAAATTTGGTTTACAAGTTTTCCCGCTACTGTTGGGTATTATTTGACGAAATGTGTGCGTTAGGTTTCGATGCGGTTGAGTGTTCTACACACTAACGAAGCAACTTTTTCACAATTGTTAACCGTAATAATCGTTTAGATGGTCGACAAAAACTTGGAAAAGTATTCTCTGGTGATCGTGTCGAATAGTCTACGTAGTGTGACGAACTACAGGGCTAGTCAGGTGGACATTTAAATATTACTGTCATTTCGTGGCCCTGACCACTTTAGATTTATTGTAACGCTGGCTCACTGGCACTTCGGATTACTGATAATACCAATATTAAAGGGATGGGTTCACTACAAAATCACCTTGTTTTTAAGCTTTACTTTGATTGTACAAAGGAAAACTTAAACAAAGAGCATAAAAAATATTCCTTGAATTATTCCCTAGGGAAGATATTAGGTAAAAAAAGGTGAGTATTGATCTTTTTCCGATAAAGTTGTACTGCAAGATAAACTAAGGAAGCTAAGAGATATGGCTGAAACACACTGTTTTGAGCAAAATAAACTGTAGTCTTCATCGTTTATTTCACATAAAACAATGAAAAAAACAGTGTGTTTCAGCCATATATCTTAGCTTCCTTAGTTTATCTTGCAGTACAACTTTATCGGAAAAAAATCAATACTCACCTTTTTTACCTAATATCTGCCCTAGGGAATAATTCAAGGAATATTTTTTATGCTCTTTGTTTAAGTTTTCCTTTGTACAATCAAAGTAAAGCATAAAAACAAGGTGATTTTGTAGTGAACCCATCCCTTTAAAGCATTATAACGGCCGGTTTTTGAAATGTATGCTGGACAAATGCTTTCCCATGTGCAGTTAGACTAAAAAAATTGCGTTGTAGCTTATTTGCTTACATGGGAGTACATCATCCAGGATACGTTTCAAAAACCGGCTGTTAAACCGCTTTCAATGAAGCACGCTGTAAAATTACGTATCTTTCACATTCTCGTCTTCTTTAGGAATGGCTCAGTAGTAATGGACGACGAGCTCGCGACGAACTGGCGCTCCTCCTGCACAACCGCCGAAGAATTCTCGTCAATATGACACTGCTTCTCGGAGTTGATAAGCAACAAGTGGGCGCTTAGAATATAAATAGAAATGGTTTCCTGGATGTACTAATTCAGTATGCTTTCTTCCAGTATTTCATTCTGCATATTTTTTCCCACACAAAATGATTACCTTCACTTTACGCATAACATGACTTGTTAGTACGTCGGGTCACAACACAAGTTCACGTCATCGTAAGAGTGTTTTTCTTGCGCCTGACTCCTCGTTGGTGCTTAATTCTATGACGCATTTGCATGGGGTATACTATCTTTTCTATTGTTTATTGCAAACATTTCAGGGTAGTTTATACGAGAGGGTCTTATGTGACAGCCATCTGACGGACATACAGGAGGAGGAGTCCGTATACAAGTATCGGAAGAATAGTATGTACAAGGCCATTGAGCAGGAGGACTTGGAAGACCTGGAGGACGAGCTCGACGAGGAAGATGACATGGATTCTGATTCTGATGTAGAACAGCCATAAACAACCTAAAGAGAGAGAGAGAAATAGGGAGAAAGAGAAAAGGAGAGTGAGAGGGAGAGGGAGAAAGGGGGAGAGATCGAGAAGTGACAGAATAACTTTTAGTGAAAGGAAAAAAAACTATAATAAAGATATATAAGTGCAATAATCAAAAATAAATAGTATGTATAGTCCATACTATGTTTTCCTGTGAATCTCTGTGAATATTTTTTTCCACCTTATCAGTTTACTATATAATTCGTTAGCCTATAACTGGGCCTAACTCTTTAGCATAGGGTATCATGAGCTCGCTTATTTATGTTCAGTTTGTATTATTATTTTTTGTTCTGCATTACGTGTCGATAGTTGTGATCTCGTTTTGAATGGTATAATAAAAGATGTGTTTAAAATAGAGTTTTTACTGTAGATAACATCACAGTTATTTTGCCGAGTAACGCACACACATTTTTATTAACACTCACACAATTACCACAGAAAAAAGATTGGAAAGCAAAGCTGAAACCTGCATGGAATTTTGCAATAATAGTTTTCTCACCTCTGGCTCTACCAAAAGCGAGATGGATTTAAAGCGGCATAACGACAGTTCTTGAAACGTATGTTGGACAACTGCATTCGCATATGCATATGTGTAGGTCAATGAAGAAAGTTCGACTAAAAAAATCGGCCCAGTGATTTGCATACACGACATGGTAATACGTCGTCCATATTACGTTTCGAAAACAGCTGTTATAAGCTTTAAAGTTGAATAAAGAAAGGTTGGGTGAACAAAACAATCTCGTGCACCTAGAACCTCATACGCATAAAACGGCGTACTCTCTAGGAACAAAAAAATTGGACAAAAACGTATTTATCCACTTTTTGCTTTGTCATAGTACACCAACGTTTATTATTGATTTAAGAAATTTGAATAAATCTTTACTTTATAAAACGGTAAATTCAAAACATCTTTATTTTATACCTTGCTTAGGCAGGCTCACCCACAGTGTAAGTCTTATTGCAATGTTACGCGTATAGGAAACTATTCCTGTACTAACGCATTTACTGTCTTTAAAGCGAAATAACTTCCGGTTTTTGAAACACGTGCCCGAAAACTGCATTCCTATGTATTACATGCAAATGAGCGTTATTAGAATAGAAAAGTAGACATCACTTATAGCATAAGTACATAAGAATTCAGTTATTTGAGGTGCGTGTCAAAATCTGGTCGCTAGCAGACTCTTTTCTAATGTAACAAAAATGATAAACAATAGTTGCAATCATGAACGCCACTCTCAGACTGACAACGAGTAAACCGATCTTTTTTCAGCCACCATGATGTACGAAAATTACGGACCGCCTCAAACAAATCCATATTTCGCGCTGCCTGGACAGCGGCCGCAAGCCGCTGCCGCTGGAGCGCCAGCAGCGCCAGCTGCACCGCGACCTGCTTCTGCCGCTCCCCCCGGTGCCCCCGCTCCGGCGAGGAAATCTCAATCTCGGCTTGCCAATGGGTTACCCGCAGCGGGTGCTGTAAAGAAGTCCGGCGCTTCCAAAAAGTTGCCAGTCGCCGGGCCGCCGGCCAAAGATAGGCCAGTGACGTCACTTCAGTATCCAGTAAATGGTGGTCCTTCCAATCAAAAAGCCTCAAAACACCTTCCCGTAGGCGCGGTCCGCTCCGCACAGCACGTGGTTTTCACCCAGAATCCGGGATCTAAGATGGCTCCAGTGCAAGCGGTACCCTCTCAGATCAAGGCCACCTCGGTGCAGGCACCGTCGCAGTTCGGTGGTAAGAGGGGAAGATCGCAGTCACCCGGACCGAGAATCCCACCCCGCAGGACCAGAAGCAATATGAGCAATATGAGCAATATGGGAAAGAAACCTCCCATGTTTGTGGGAACTGTAAGGGGTGGAGCGGGAGGATCGGCTCCCGGCGTCGACGGACCAGGTAGAGTGGCATCCCCGGCGACGGCCGTACCCTCCCAGCTAAGCGTTGGAACAGCTATTGGTCCCGTCGTGTCACAGAACAGTATGATGCCGCAGGTTAGGTTTTATCAATAAAGACCATATGCCTTACATAACTTACCAATTCTAGGACAAAATGAATGTTACTCATGGTTTTCTCTAAGTTTGTTTGGAGATGCGTTACCTTTCCTTGTCTAACTTGCTCCTTAGAGATTACATATTACGGACCATCTTCCTTGGCTAGGGGCTAGGGGCTAAGACCAGTTATTATAAACGCAGCGGGTGTAAGTTAAATTTATATTTTTCCTTTCAGTTGAGCGTGCAAACGGCTGCGCTTCCCGTGAGATCAACGATGACAATGACGGTGGACCCACAGGTGGGAACTTTGACTCGGGCATATTTTTTAAAGCGGTGCAGCAGCCGGTTTTGGTTCGATGCTGTATACCCATATAATATATGCAAATCACTGGGCGACAGTGACCGATTTTTAGTCCAATTTTATTCATTTGCATATGATGCATGTAAACGCAGTTATCCAAACACCGTTTCAAAAACCGACTGTTATATCGCTTTAGAACTACAAGGAAAACTACATGTATAGGTGCACTATTTATGCGTGCGTAAATTCCATTTACTTTTCATATATTTCACCTTTATATTTTACTAATCCATGGTGAAACTTCCATAAAAACACAGTATGATTTAGGAAGTTACCGCAATCCCACCAAAAAGAGCACTCAGACGCAAGAGGCGTAAGCCAAAGAAGAGTAAAAGCCGGATGAGGAAACCTTTAGTGATTCCGATTACACCGGTGACGAACCGTCCTGGCGAGAGCAACTTTCAAAGTATAAAGAGATTCCTCTTCAAAAAGAAGAAGCAAAGCCGCTTCCCGATGAGAAAGAGTGAGTGACACTTGGGCTGAACATTGTTTGACACAACTTCAGTGTCTACTTGTGTCACACGGATTTTCGGTTGGAATCAGAATTTGTGACTTACTCGACTGATAGTCTACGTCGGAAACAGCCAGAGCATTTTCACTGTTGGCTAGGTTTGCTCGAAAAATAAACGAAGATTCTTAGTTGAAAGATGCTAACAAACCCAAAATCAGAAATCTGGCTTGAGTGTGTAGAAGATATTTCCACTTTTAAGATTGTTGGGTGCATAGGCAAGTTTTGGTTGATCATTTTCAATGCCGTACAAAATGAGAGCCAGCAGGCTCGACTGGAGGTTAACATGCGTAACGTGAAGTTGCACAAACAAACAAACAAACAAACAGACAAACGTTGTATATTATAAGCTAAACCCATTTACAGATGTGATCAGGCTTGCCTGGGCCCTTATGATTGGCGGATTCTGCATGATTGTGACCTGTATGGTGACTACGATATTATCGTTCGCATGAACCCTGTATTAAAGCTTTGTAACATCCGATTTTTGAATTGGCGCGCTGTATTTCCATACAGTGTACACAACTGCACGCGATACTACGCTAGTTCAAATTAGTTTCATTTGCATGTAACATGTGAGATTCAGTGGTCCAACACACCTTTCAAAAACCGGTTGTTAATCGCTAAAATACTCCGTGCCATATAGTGCCCAAAAAAGAATTACCTCAATTGTTCCCTTCTTTGTGTAAGAATCTCCTGATGTGATTTAATCTTTCCCCCGTTCGAGTTAAACTTTTTCAATAGGCAATTCTCATGAAAATGCCTACAAGAGCCCCACGTTTGTCTCCCTTTATTATTTAATATTTTCTTTATCGATTACACTAGACAAGACAATGTATTAACGTATTAATCGATTGCACGTGTAATTGTTTTAGAAGAATGATCCTCAATTGATTTTGTTTGTAATTGCAGAGATTTGCCGGGAATAAAGGATTTATTGTGTTGTGTACTATTTGTGGTTTAACTTTTTCGGGTCTTGGCCGTTCTCTTGTAATGCACTATACATACACAGCAGCTCTGGATGTATATGTTCGAAAATAATTAACACTTACAAATTTCGAAATTGATATTTTTTACGTCGAATTTCTCCTAGATCTCGCAGCGCACCTCAACACACCCTCGTCAAGTTCTCGAGAGTGGACTGAGCACCTTTCACAAAAACCTGTCACACATAGGACAAGGCCGCAGCGTACCCTTTTACCTTTTATCTGGATTTCGTACTGTCATTGAACCCTTTCACAGGGTAAAATTTTCGCGCCAGGGTTTCGCCGCGCACTACCCGAGTTTCGTCAGTGAACACAGCGAGGACTACACTTGAGTTTAGTGGCCGAGATATTTTCAAGATATCAATTATCACGAGCAAGAGCGCTGCAATCTGATAGATTTCGGTTCGCATTTCACAGGAAAGTGAAAACCCTGATAAGTCTCTGACTAGTTCAAAACAACCTATGGCCCCGATCAAGGCCTGGTACTTGATCGGGGCCATATCGAGGTTTTTGATTTCCATGGGTTTCCTCTGACACCCCAAGCGTACTACTTTACCAGTAATTACGGGAGCAGTCTGTATGTCCGTTTCCGAGCTTTTCCCACGGATTTTCCGATATTTTTCCGACAAATTTTCGTATTCCGAGACGGGCCGACTAAAAACCTAGTAGGAAACTAGTCAGAATCTAGCTGGTTTTTCTGCAGGCCGAGCTCGGAAACAAAGATCATAGTGGTTCCAGCTGTCAAAATGGTCATGCTCTTGCGTCATCGCAACAGTAGCCGCAAAATGCGTCCTTTTATCGTATTGTGCCGTTTATAACTAACAAACTGGAAAGCGGGCGGTAAATTGATGTGGAACAGACAAGAAGCGCTAAATTGGCACATGAACTTCGCCGAAAGACCGTGGTTCACAGTTCACACTATATTTATTTTTATAGACTTCTCCCAATGTGGTCTTCACAAACAGGTTGTAGACATGGCAGACTAGTAGAGACTCTCGACTTCGACTTTACGATTTCAGATACTAGCATACGGAAGTGCACAGAACTCATGAAAATGCTCTTGTCCGACAACACACGTATCATGCCGCTTTAAAGTCAATGGCTGGAAAACTATGTATAATGCTATGACTTTATAAACTCTGGAACTCTGCACTCTAGGCTTTTCACAAAGTTTGTTCAATTTGTTCACCCTTTATTGTGCGCAACAGCTTTTAATCAGATAAGAAACATAGCCTTTCCACAGTACAGGCTTTGTTTGTTGCTAGTATGGTCTAATGGTCTTGTTGCTGACTGTTGTTCAGTTGATCTAAAAACTCATTGATAAGCACACTAATAAGACTTCTTCCTAAATCAGAGTTATCCATAAAGCCATACCGCTACAATTATTTGTTTTCTTTTGTTGTGACCAAGCTTATCCGTTAGAAATTCATCGGCAAAGAATTTCTAAGTCCCCTGAATGAAATTGTAAGGTGCTGCACAGTAAAATGAAATAATCCCCAAGAGCCGGTCGTCAAACGGTCGCGTAACCGGAAGCGAACCATTTTGGTGATCGACAACCGATTATTTGGCGTGGTGACAAGTTGTTGACGGTTTTCGAGAACAGTTGGTCACCATGAGGTCGCCAGATGGTCAGGGACACAGCAAAACCAAGAACCGCCGATAAATGGTTTCCCCGTTAACTGGCTATACAAGTCTGGCAGTCACGCGCGCATTTAGGGGGTAATGATCAACAGTAAAGTGTACTGTAGTAATGCAAAAGCAGGAACTCCTACCAGTAGGAAGGCATACTGTCTACTAGTCTAGTCTGTCTGCAATCTTGTCCCCAAAGATCTACGACTGGTTACGCAATTAAAACAATCTTTGGGAAAGCAATTACCATGACTACTTTGTTCTACTAAAAGCAAATGACGAAAGCAGTTGAAGAGTCTAGTTTAAAATAGTGAATGTTTGTTAGAGAAAGAGATGATAAAGTTTGCGCAAAGAAGGTTATATACATTTCAGAAAAGAGTAAAAAAAAATCCTGCCCAAATTCCACGCAAAAAGATCCACACATGCGTTACAACGGCTTCTTTTCAAACCGATCGTCAGTCCCCAGTGTTTCGTTGCACGCGGTAAACATATATTGATATCTTATGATAAGTGTATGTGGTTATTCCGGCAAGTATCAGGTAGCAATAGCAGGTAATGAAACAAGTTGCACGATAACAGAAAATGATGCTCTGTTTGACCACGGGTTACCGCTCAGGTAACGGAACCGGGCTCTTTTGACTGGTTGGGTCAAATACTTGCTTACTGCGCGCACTGATATCCGTGCTTATCGTAAACCAGGTTATATAACCCAGCAGCCCTTAAAGCTCATTGTGAGTATGAAAATGAAGATTAGATAGTCTAACACAAATATCGGGCACGGTTACGGTGGTATTGGTTTGTCGAAAATGTTCAGTTCCACCCAATGCGGGTTTCAAGGCTGGGTCGAGGAGTACACAAACACATACTGAACAGTTTAAAGCGAAATACCGGCAGGTTTTTGAAACGCTTCGTGGACAGCTGAATTCTTACGTATTTATGCAAACTTACTCGAATTTAAAGCGAATGTCAAGCCTGATTCACAGATATTCTATAACACGCTGTCACAGCTACCGTAGTTTACACAATTTCTCTCGCGCTCTCCTCTTTTTCTTTGCTGACTTAAACAAATTTCTCTCGCGCCCTCCTCTTTTTCTTTGCTGTCTAACAGCAAACGGTCCTGCGGCAGAGAATAGTTCTGATTTTGTCCACACGACTCGAATCCCATACTGAAGGAGTTTTTTGGAGGGGTTTGAAATTGTTTTTCCTCTTATGTGAAAGTTTTTGTTTATTTTTATTTTCACTTTCCTTACCTTCAAAACGCAAACTTTTTTTTGAGTCCAACATGCAAAACCGGCTTGACATTCCCTTTAACTCGATTTTTTATTCTAATTTATGTTCATTTGCATAAGCTGCACAAGAATGCTAACGTACTCGATGCGTTTCAAAAACCGACCGGTATTTCGCTTTAAGCACAATATTTTCCTAAACCTGGTCCTATCGTGCTGTCAGTTAGTTGTTTCCGTAGTGTTGTGATAAAAAAAAAAGATAAAAAAAGTACCGGGTTATATCAACCGAATCCGGAGAAACGGTGCACCAGGGCCCGGTTCATTGCTGAAGCCGCGCGAACGAGGTCAATATTGTCGAAAAGCCGATTTTTAGCCCATCGCGTGATGGGGGCTGTTTAATTTACGTTAATTTCATTAGATCTTACCGTAGCCTCCGCTAGGAAATATCTATCCCAGCCTAGTCCGGGCATGGCAACTTATCTTTTTTTCTATTCCTAATCTCCCATTTTCATATTTCTCAAAGTCTAATGCTTGTGAGTTGTATAACCAGGTCATAAGCACGGATATCAATGTCTCAATAACCCAGTGCTACAGACCAACTAGTCTTAGCAGTCCTCTATCTTGTTCGGTTACCTGGCCTGTAACGTGTAACCTGTCCTGCCACATTTCCTGCTATCACGCTACCTGCATCCTTACCGGTATAACCTCATATCTTTATCAATAGTATGGCTAACCTTACCACCAGACATACTGGTTCCACATATCGCTACCGGCTACCCCCCCCCCCCCCCCCCCCCCCCCCCCCCCCCACCCCCCCCCCCCCAGTTGCGCGAGAAGCCGCTAGCTCTTTTCTCTTTTCGTGACAACAAGCCAGACGCAACTAACTGGTTTGTTATGTTGCCCGACGGGAATCTACACAAACAATCTTAAACACTTAATGGACCCTGGTTAAAGACTGTCTATCCTATTGTAGTTGTTGTTGTATAGTATTGGCGGCGGTTTGTGGCTCCGCCCACGATGGTAAGATATAAAATGAGGTGTGCAGCAACATTAAGCCATGCTGTTTGTTCTCTCTCATACTCCTGTATAGCTATGTCTACTGTAAGATTTTATGAGCAATCTTCGATTTGTTCAAAGACTTTATGACTTCATTTTTCATTAATATTGCAATAAACATTCAGTTTTTTTTTTTAATTTAAATAGTTCCCTTTTTCCAAGTTGGTCTGTTTTTTTTTATATTGACCCCTTTTTCTGAATTGTTCGCTTGACTCATTCTATACTAATGTTTGTACCTTTTAACGAATAAATATATTGAAAGCACCCTAACGGTCGGTTTTTGAAAGTACGATGGACAGCTGCAATCCTATATGTTATATGCAAATTAGTGTAATCAAAGCAACAATAAGAATCGTGCAGTATTCGCGTAGTAATTGGCATACAATATGGCATACACTACATCGGAATACAGCGTCCCGCTCACGTTTCAAAACCGGCTATCATTTAAAGCGAAATACCGGCCGGTTTTTGAAACACGTTGAGTACTACACCAGCATTCTTATTCAGCATATGCAAATGAACATAAATAAAATAAAAAATCGAGTTAAATTCGAACAACTTTGCATAAATACGAAGAATACAGCTGTTCACGATGCACTTCAAGAATCGGCTGGTATTTCGCTTTAAAAATTGTGTTCATAGGATAATGAGCTACTTCTTGCTTCTGCTTTTCGTCGCTTCCGCATCCGCGTTCCTATTCCCCTCGTCGGGTGGCGGTAATGTTAATTTATATTTAACGATCAAATATTTATTTATTTATTTATTAAATAACACCACATGGTGTGTGCATCAGAATGAAATGCTGAAAAGAAAGTACTATATAACTCTTCGTGTTTTGTTGGTTAGCAAACAGGTAATATACAGTGGTGTCCAAAATTGTACGAACACCCCAAAACTTGGGTTTCCACTAATTTTTGGGGAAAAAAAAAGAAAAAAAAATAACCACAAAATTGAGCATCGCGAAAAACCTAAAATTCATTGCCCGATTCGGTAGTGTTACTGGTTTCCCGCGACTCCTACCCAGAATCGAGAAATCCTAGAAATTTGGGGCGCTCGTGTAATTTTGAACTGTATGCATAAAAATTGTGAATAATATTCATGACTCATGAGCAATTGAATGAACAAATAGCTTGCAGTAAATGTGCCACAATAAGATTTCATGTACCGCGTCTTCTTGACGTCATTCTCCATACAAGTAGAAGGAACAAAAACCTACCTCCGCTTTTGGGCTTGAAATTCCTTTTACGCACAGCTTTGGAAAACTTATGTTAAAACTGTCCATAATACTTATAGCCCTTATATTATTATGGCTGTCAATATGTATATATATATATTATATTCACTTGTTTTCTAGGCGGATGTTGTCCACCACCACCTCAGCAATGTAAGTATTTATTTAAAATTTCAGATGCGTTTTAACAAAAGCCATAGAATTAGGCTTTGACGGGGGGAGGGGGGGGGGGGATATTTTATTTATCGCAAATGCTACGATGAAGAGAAAGCAGTATATAACCCATCGTGTTGTCGTTGATTAACAATTGAATATGAAGCGTAGTGCATAGGTGCTGGCTTCAAGCATATATTCACTCTAACGAAATGTAGAGTAATAGAGTGACGAGCGATGATTATAGTGTTCTTATAAAAATATTTCTTTTCAATTAGTCTTCTAATGTGAGTTACTTACAGGCTGCTGCCCACCACCACCTCAGCCATGTAAGTGCGGAAATGTTTCTTGACAGCGTAAACAGTTTGGACAACAATGTATCCTAGAAACAAAAACACGGATGTGTTGACATTTGTGCACAAAAATGACATTTATGCCAAACTTGAATAATCTTTTATACTTCACTGTTCCACTAACATTCACATTCACTCAGCAGTCGTCTATAGCTTTGCGGCTGAGAAACCCGTGCTAACTTTGCAGTGTGTAACTTTTAAAGCCGTATTATACCTAGTTTGGAAAATTTGCATATGATACCCGTATCCTATGCAAATTTGCAAGTTTCCGGCACACAATTTACATAGGAAACACAGGATATACGTATCGCATATGCAAATTTCCCAAACTAGGTACAATACTGCTTTATTGATCCAAAATCAAAAATTTTAAATGCTCATTGACTTTAATATGCTTATTTTCAGGTTGCTGTCCTCCTCCACCACCACCACCATGTATGTTTATCTCTTTCCAACGCGTATAGACTCTTTCCAAATTTGCCACATAACTCACAAAATATACACCAAATACCAAAATAGAGGCTCCGTTACAGAACATTATTTCCACCGTGTAACCGTAAATTGTGTGTAGTACGGGGAGTGGGTTTGCGTAAATTTCTTTCCATCTTTTTTTTTGTAAGCTTCATTCCGTTTTCAGGTTGTTGCCCTCCACCACCTTCCTGTGAGTTGAAATACGGCGTCTAGGGTTACTAAAACAAATTCTAAGTCTTAGGCCAAAACCCAAATCTAGTGTCAGGGCCTAGGTTTAGGCCTAAGCTATGGTTTAATACAGTTCAAAAAACAGTTGGTTCGCTAATGGTAAGTTCCTAAGGTACTTGTTTACTGTGGGAAAGATCATTACGTTTATTTAGAATTGGCGCTAATATGTGAGAAAGCCACTAGAATGTTTTATTACAAAGTATTCTTGTCGAACAAATTATTTCCCCTGCGTTTTCTAGGTGGATGTGGGTGTAACCCAATACCACCCCCTCCACCCCCGGCTATCCCACTACCGCCGTCGAGTAAGAAGTGTTAGAGCAGGCCTAAGCTGTTAGAACACATTTAGCTGATGCACTTTTAGAAACACTATGTAGGAGCACGAGCACAAAATTTGTTACTTTCCTTCTATGTTAGAATGCACATAGCCAATGCACTAATAGAAAATTTATTAGAAACTACGTAAGTCCCAAAGTATCCGTTTCCTTTTCACTTTTTCGATAAGCTAGATGCTATTTACATTCATTCATCACGGCAAGTTTTTTTATGCTGTCGTGATATGTATGTTACTAGGGGAAAAGAATTTTATCGTTCCCTAGTGGAAAGGCACTTTGAGTTTGTTACAATTTGGCGAATCGTTTCCTGTGTTACTAAAAAAAACGCTCTAGCGGTGCCACTTCCTAGACAGAAACCCAAGCTAGACAAGTGGAATAGAGTTTAGGGACTGGACTTTTTTCAGTCCAGAAACAAGAGTGTGTTGCTAGCACATATGTTTTGTCGTCTTTCCGACAAACTAGGCCATAGTCAAGGCAATTCACCTTTGATAATTAAATTGCCTTAGGTTGCTGCGGCGGAGGCGGCGGCGGCGGATGCGGCGGCGGCGGCGGTTGCGGCGGCGGATGCGGCGGAGGCTGTGGAGGCGGATGCGGCGGTGGCTGTGGGGGCGGATGCCGTAAGAAGCGTTCCCTCGAAGGATCGGAAACGGAAACAGAGATCGACGTCCTTGCCGCCAATTCCGGCGATCAGCTGTGCAACAGTCCACGACTGAAGAAGATCCTCACTGATGTAATTGTTTATGCCTGGTTCTAGAGAGATTTACATCAAATTTTAAACGAGCTACATTTTGTTATGTGATCAGCGCACGGTGAAGTTCTCGTCAAGAAGATCTACGTTATTCTAGTCTAGTAATAATGATAAAGAAAGCGCGTCGACCAAAGGGAACCCTACGACTAGGACTCTAGTCTAGGACGTATTCATATAAGCCGTATTGTGCCTACTTTGGGAAATTTGCATACCATACAAAGATCCTATGTATCCTAGTTAATTTGGTTCCGGAAGCTTCGGACGGGCACCAAAAATTTGAATACGATACATAGGAAATTCGTATCATATGCCAAAGTAGGTACAAAGACGTTAATACCATATTCCCTACTTTATACACAACTACATTATTTCAGAACATGGGTGTCACCGCGGAAGAGTCCAAGGCAGCAATTTCTGCTGCCGGCGGCGAGCAGATCGCAGCAGTAATTTGTTCCGACTCGCTCATTTCATATGCAGTCGACCAAAACACCGAGTTCTGTTCGGTCAGCAAGGACGGCTTCGTCTGTCAGTTGTTCGGACGCTAGATTCTCTTCTTCTAGTGCTTCTATCCAACTTGTTGTCAAACATTTAAAATGGAGCGTTCCGCAGTGAACAGTCACAAATTGTAGTACAAGAATTTACTCATTCTGCTATGTCTTTCGACCGTAACTTGTAGATTTTAGATATTTAACCACGTTCTTTTTATCTTACCTCCTTACCTTACAATTAGCTTTAACGAGAATCAGTAAGGAATAGAACAACTCTTTGTGATATGATTAGGTTATAGGACCACGAATAAAGTTAGACTATCCTTCCTGGCACGCCAAGAAGAGGAGTTGGAGATACATATTGTGAAGACCACATTTTATAAAATGTAAAACTCACCGGAGTATTTTCCAGAGTTTCAATCACATTTTTTAATATACAGGCTTAATTTTCTGGCACTCCTAAAAAATCCAAAATATGATTGCTACAGTGATATTTCTCCAATACTCTTCCTTGTGAATAAGGAAATTAAGTATAACTTTTTTCTTCGTGGACCCGACCATTAAAATTATTAGCCCTCCGTTGCACTTCACCTCACTCGCAAAATATTTATAGTCACTTAATTTTTTGAAATTTGTCGTGATCATTGTAGGAATTCAGCAATTATACATACTTTGAGACTTGTTAGCAAGTAATCTATGTATTTTCTACCCTTGCTGATTGTTAGTAGATGGTCATGGCATACTTTTCTGAATGAATCGTTCATTAGCTTTGATGTGTATGTAATGGAATGCAAAACAAACAAATACAAATATAACAGACAACATAAAAAAATAGTGCCGTTATAATTATAATCGGTACGGCTACAGTAGGTTTGTAAAGAGTACAGTAGGTTTCTGTATATGGCCTCAAAGTCTTCAGTGTATTCTCTATACAGTAAAAGTACACGATTCTTATGGAACTTTTTTCGAGCACGAATATAAGGAAATGAGAATAAGTAGAGTATGCAACAAATAAATATAGTGACCAAAAGTGACAAAGAAGTCGGCAATACTAGTTTCCACTGTGCGAAACTAACGTTTGCCCTGGCTTTTGGGCTCTGGTCATTATTTTAATAAATAACATTCTAGGCAAACATTAGCTCGGTGCGTTAGAGAAGTCCATGCGAGTTTACGAAAAAGCAGTCGCTAAGATAATATCATAATTTTTTATTACCTTACCGTTAGAGACTGACTACGTAGCTGATATTGATGTCCTCCTCCAGCCAAAAAAAACAACATTTTTTTTACAAAATCAACGTACACCAAAAACAAAATCAACGTTTTTTACAAAATCAACCAAACACCAAAAATAACCATACCAAACACCCATGGGACGGTTATTTTTTTTATGGGACGGCTATACTTTCCGGTTATTCTTGAATTAGAGCCGAATTCTCCAGGTATGATCCGAAAACGCATACGATAATATTGACTTCAATTGTTTACGTAATTGTGAAAACTGGAATCGTCCCCTATAATTAGCGCATATATGTACCTACTACCGTATCACAGCGCGCCTCGTTAATCTATATTACATAAATATACCGTATACGCTCCGCCTGATGTAGTTGGACATTTATTTTTCCGCGATTTGCATGCGAAAGCGAGCAGCTTTCGTTCAAATTTTGCAAGTTATTTTATTGTTTTCAAATTTTTTACTATTGAACTTAAGGGGCCCCAAAAAAAAATTTCAACTTTTTTCGGGAAACTTCGTAGGAATAGGTAATCGACCCTCCTGATTACGATAAAGTAGGTCATTCAGGCCCTAGGAGCCTATAATGCCCATTAGGGCCCTACGACCTTAAGGACCCAAATTTTTAGATTTTGAGCTGAAACTTCATAGGAATAGGTTATCGATCATCCTGATTGCGTCAAAGTGGTTCACTCGGGTCATAGATGTCCAAAAGGACGCTAGCTAGGGTCTATAACCATCTCACCCAACAAGGTGCCGCTGCTTGATTTTGCAAAACTGCATAGAACGATGTTAGCGAACATCCTTATTTCGAGAAGGAGATTGGAATGACTAACTTTGCAAAACATAGCTATGGTTGTAGCAGTGGCACATTACTGCTTGCATGAGACAGTAGATGAACGTCCCATTTGGAGATTAGGGCCCTGTTGGGCATTTTATCACAGGGTTATAGGCCTTAGCGGCCTTTTTGGACATCTATGTCACGAATGAGCCACTTTGTCGCAATCAGGATGACTGATAACCTATTCCTATGAAGTTTCAGCAAAATTTAAAAATTGGGTTCCTTAAGGTCCTAGGCCCCTAACGGGCTTCATGGGCTCCTAGGGCCTGAACGACCTACTTTACCGTAATCAGGAGGGCCGATTACCTATTTCTACGAAGTTTCCCGAAAAATAAAAAATAAAAATTTTTGGGGCCCCTTAAGTTCAATAGTACCTCAATTGCTATCTCCGACAGGGTAATAAAAGCCTACGGTAAAGTTAGTGTTCTTTTTTATCTGGGCCCCAAGGTCCGATCTGCACCGTTCGTTTATTATTTTCTTGCAGAAGAGATGAGTGACGACGAATTCTTAAAGGGCGATGGTGAGGCCGAGTCACCAATGGATGTCCTATTGGCAAAACACCGTAAAGAAAAGAAGGATCTTAAGGTGTGAGGCACCTTTGATTTTATTTTCCCTTCTTAATCCTTTTTTTTGTGAATACCACTTTATTCAGACATACAATCATCACACATAGACTTAAGCATGTAGAATTCAGGGTCCCGTTTTTTCCAGAAGTCGGGGATCTTCACTTAGTTCCAATCCGGGCCACTGGAAGATTTTGCCCCAGGGTATAATTTTCATGCGTAATTTCGGAGATGGTCGCCTAGTTGAGAGTCGAACCGTAAAATACCACTGATACGTTTCACCCAAATCTATATTGCATTTGCCTCCGGAGATGGTCAAAGCCAATCCGGAGATGGTTGATGCGTAATTTTACGCATAGATTTATAGCCTGTTTTGCCCCAAAATTGCCGCGGTTTTGCAACGTTGCCCCAAAATTGCCGCGGTTATTTTGCCCTAAAAATGCCCCAAAATTGCCGCGTGGTAGAAATGCGTGCCTCAAAAATGCCCCAAAATTGCCGCACAGCAAAATGTGTGCCCCAAATCCCAAAGATGCCCCAAAAGTCGGTTTTTGCGCTCCGGCATTTTTGGGGCAAAAACGCGGCAATTTTGGGGCAAAATCTTCCAGTGGCGGTGTCTCTCGGCCGATGTGTCCCGTAGAGAGTAGAGGGTAGAGGGCAGGGAAGTGACCATTGTCGAATGTAGGGAAGACGGAATACAGAGATTACAGAGCGAAACGTCCGTGGATACTGTTTGACTAGACGAGTACATTAATCCATGAAATATTTCTACAAATTGTAATTTATATTATCAAGAGTATGTTTTAGGAAAAAATACACTCGATGCGTAAGCAGGCAAAGGGTGGAAACAAGAAACAAAAAGCTGAGTGTAATGAGAACGCCGATAAAATGGAAAAAGAGATGACTGAGCGTCACCAAAGAGAAGTAAGATCATTGAATTGATTTGTGTGAATTTGATCGTTATCGTTGAAATATTTATTATGTCCTCTTATGAGTTACCTGGACCAATCTCGAAGTTCTTAATACATTGTGTAAAATTGGAAGGCAGAATATTTAGCTCCCTAAGTGCTAACTTCATTAGAGTTCAAACTTTCAACCCTCCTCCGTTTTAGGTAGCTGAATTATCTATGCACTCCCTTTCCGTCGAAGCTTCTACAGAAAAGCAAGAAGACGAAGCTGAAAGCGCGAGCGTGCTTGTGCCACCGAAGACGAATGATTCTGTGCATGCTGCAGGTGAGGGTTATTTTTGTTTTCGTGTTATTTTGCTGAAATATTGGAAGGTTGTTTTATGACCTTGTGATTTGTGATTAAACATATCTATTGTCAGATTCTGACGATGAGGACAAGCCGTTCAACAATGAGCGCTTCTACAAAGAGTGTACAAAGAAGACAAAGGCAATGATTCGACGAGAAAAGAAAGAGGTATGGTTTTGTTCTCGATGCTTTCTGTCCTTCTTAGCGGTACTTCTTGTATATCGTCAGAAAGTAGCATCGGTACTGTCGAGGGGGTGATCTGCGTACGCTTCACGTGGCGGTTCTTAGTTAGTATTAACTTCACTTTGTGCCACCAGCATTGCATGCCCTTGACGCCGTGTGACGTTGACTTTTTTTACTCTAGGAAAAGGCCAAACAACTGCACGCTACCTTTGAAGAAAGTAGGAAAATGGCCAAATTTTCACAACGCAATCTGGAATGGGAAGCAATCAATAAAGTGTTGTTGGACCGTGGGATTAAAGTGGTTGGTTTCATTCATGGGTTCTTCTTTCTTGGAGTGAACGTGGTTTGCTGGTCAAGATGTTAGATTTGCGCAGCAATATGTAAAGGTGGAAACTCCACCCACACTATGTTATTCTATGAAAACTCTAAATTGCCAACAAACAAGAACGCACAAAAAAAGTTGACGTTCAGGTTCAGACATTCAAAGATAAAAATTCTCCCAAAGAAATATTTTTTTATATTCAGGATATCGAATAACACTTCCATCAAAGTGCCTTTTAATGTGTGATTCTGATGCTTTTTTGCTCTTTTTTACGGGTATTAAACCTACATTTTGTCTTCCGGCTCTTCTGAGCACTTTGCATTGTTTTTTGAATAGTAGTATATACATATATATATATATATATATATATATATATATATATATAATGTTGTTCTAGGTTGAAGTTCCATCGGATGGGGATTGTATGTTCAACGCTCTCGCGGATCAACTGGCGCGGTGAGTTTGTGTTTGGTATACTCTGGATTCTGCTGTGTCGCTTACTTTTATG
Source organism: Pelodera strongyloides (assembly GCA_036852015.1). NCBI lineage: Eukaryota > Metazoa > Nematoda > Chromadorea > Rhabditida > Rhabditidae > Pelodera > Pelodera strongyloides. The sequence goes on from JAANDG010000013.1 coordinate 194,717, forward strand.
CTTCTGTTAACTTTCCCGAGACTTATATTATTTTACAATTTGTTACTCCTTTTATTTTAGTACAGTACATAAGTACTTGTCAGTCTGCTTTTGTGAAGACTTATTTTGTTTCATAGCTCAGGGATTGTTACGTATATAAACACTTGGCTTTCTTCAATCCCAATGCCTGATTATCGTCGTGTTTCTTTAGAAGTTCCGCTACTACTTCTTTGTCAGGCAAGGAACTTCGCCGCCGTGCAGCGAATTTCATGCGCGCTCATCCTGACGAGTTCCTTCCGTTTATTTCCGCATGTGAGGTAGGTTGTTTTACCGTAACCTAACGCTCATTTCCCGGGGATTTACATGTTTAAACTTTACCATTACCTTTTCGTAAAGATCTAGAGTGACTTTTGAGTACAAAGAACATAACTTATTCATAGTCGGAATGTTAGACGTCCAGAGCTTTCACGATGAAAACGGTTATTAAGGTTGATGGACAAGAAATGGATGATATTGGATTTGGAGTCTATTGTGAACGTTTGGAGAACGACAGCAAGCAATGGGGAGGCGAGCTGGAACTAATTGCTTTGAGCAAGAGCCTGGAAAGGACTATTGAGGTTTGGTGATATTATTTTGTTTTTCTGCAGTGTCCAGGGCTAAACTAGTAATTCGCACATTCGGAGTTTCCTTTTTTGTCTACTCGAACTACTAAAGTGAGCTCTGTCTCATCCTATATCCTATATCATTTCTGTGAAACATAGTGGTTTTGGTGTCATTTCGTGGGGATGGGGAACCAAGGAAAGGAACTGATGTTTCCAGCAGAAAATCAACATTAATTCTAAGTAGCCCTAGCCCTTTTTTGGCATTTTTACATCGCTGCTGTGATATTTCAGATATTTTTCCACTAAGTATAAGTTTACATATTTTATATCTTATCTTGTGTAGATGTGTTTTATCAAGTTTAGCGTTTTAGACGGGTAAGCCCCGTAGAGGAGCCGGTTTAGAACAATAAATGGAAATATGATCCCTGCAGAGCAGGTCGATATAACGTAAGCAAACGTTCAACCTTGAATAAAGAGGGTAACGCCCCACGTTCTTGAAAGTAAGATTAATTAATTAATTAAATATTCAGGTGATTCAGCCCGACGGCCGAGTGTTATCATATGGTGATTCGGCTACAAAGCCTTTGATACTCACCTTCCATCGTCATGCATTTGCTCTTGGTGAGCATTATAACTCGACACAACCAATCCCTCAACTTTCTACCTGATTGGTTATTTTTGATATATGTCCGTTAAGAAATCCGTCCTCATCTCTTTTGTACACGAGTTTACTGGTAGTTTTTTTTTGCAAAATGTTATTGGCTTACCTCGGTCCCACATGTGACTTTATATTCTTATCGTCTATATTTTTATACTTCTCTTTATAATATTTCAACTGGACATATCATCCACTTGTCTATTTCATTATATTTATTTTCTTAAGAACGCCTTTATATTTACGTATTTATTTTCCGTTCGCTTTGTTTTATGTCTAGCCAGTTTGTCAGAGTTTTACGCTAATAAAATTATTTTCAGATATTAGCATATTATGCACCAATTCTTGTGACGATCGGAAACGAGTGACCAGTGACAGAAATCCGGAAATTTCTGTGAAGAGTATCGGCGATCAATTGTTTGAGAAGGTATGTTTTGGTTCGAGATCGTTTTATCCGTTTGAATATTCTATGTGGGTGGCATTTGGTACATGGTATCTGTACTCTTACACGACAGATTTTCTTTCAATTACAATTACTTGAAATTTAGCTACTGTATTAATGTATATGTCTAGTAGTCAAGTTGAATGCTGAAATAATGGAAAGAATAAATGATTGAATGAATAGGCCGAATAGGCGATAGACGTTGTGAAGTGGTACTCACTGGACTACCACTCTGAGGGTTCCGTTGCTCGTTCGTTACGTTGTTACGTACGTCTAGTTTTGTTTTAGGGATGTGCTCACACCGTGGAGCTGTATACGATTACTTCCTTGAAAGACATATCATATTGAAGGAGGAGTGGTTGGACGAGTGCCTGTCATTTTTGGAGAGTATTGGACTGCTTCAGAATAGGGTGAGTGTAAATCACACAATCAGGCTATCATCATCGAATTTCATGCTTGATGATAGATGATATTTTGGCCTTATGCGCCTGCTGAAACGAGACCTCTAATATATAATAATATATATATAGTAATCGTTTATTGGTTAACCGCAATACAAGGATAGAATCTCGATCAAGGTGTTCCCTAAGACACTGATCTATTTGATTATTTCAAGTTAATCCTTGCTTTTGCGCCTCAAGAAGATGACTTCGTTACATGTGTCTTAGTTTTCAGAATGCCCAGCAAGTGAGCAGTATTGTTTTCGAGCAGTGGCTACACAGTGACGTGAAGGAGTCATCCTATCCCACAATAGAACACGCGGGTCTCGACGTAGAGTGCAAGAAGGCCAAGCTCGACTCTCCTCTGATATTACAGGTATGATGTTACGATGTTTCTAGTTCTGCTGCCTCGGTGTTCAGTTTCTCTGGGTTCAGCGCGAATCGGTAGTTCCTTTGCTGTCTGTTGTTTGTTTGTTAATAGTTTATGTCATTTTAAACTATACATCACGTCACGAGCCGGTTTTAGTCTATTAGTTGACAAAGTTATATGCCTTGACAAAGTTGTAATTTGGAACTGTGGGGTTTCCAAGTACCCCAAAAATTCGGTGTGATTCTGTCAATACTACCGTATTTCTACATGAAACCTGCATATATATTATGAAAATTAAAAAAATATTCTCGTTTGGTACCAATATACCGTAAATTTTCACCGTACTCATACTCGGAAACCCCATTATGAAATCATGAACTCATGAAGTTATGGATTCAGATCACAAGTGTGTTGGACGTGGGTTCCTCGATGCACTCGCAATTCACAAAACTCACCAAAGAGTTTGTGGATAATTCGGGATTTGAGGCGCTTCCCGAGAAAGACGATGGGAATAGCTTTCACCAGGTCTGTGGACTTGTTTGCAGGAGTTTGAGTTGTTTGTACCGTTAAACAGTATTTTCTCTCCACTCATTGCTCGTCGCGCTTTCTTCGCGCAGTTCGGCCTAGCAATTTCATTCCGCGAAAAGGTGATTTCGTTGTTTATTTCGCTATTCAAGAGATTAGGATTACTGTCGTTATTATACCAAACCAAAGGCACCAGTTAGGACGTTTTGTCTCTCTACCCTGAAACATCGTGGTTATTACCGTAGTTTTTCGTTGTGATTTTTACGAGTTGTCGTTCTTGCCTGTTGATAATACCGATTTACTGTTATAAATTCTCAAATGTAACCTCCTAGCAAATTAGTTGAACGTAGAACATCGTGTGGCTGGTGACTTTAACCAATAATAATCGCATTGGCATCTATGTAGTACTTGTGTTGTTTGTGTCGGTAATTTCCTGTAAGATGTGATGGCACTGCGTATTTGGAGCCCTTTTTGGGTCTTACCATAATTACCATTGTCATTAATATTTTCAGGTTTCAAAACGGTGCCTATTACTAGAAGCGACGGACGGCGCCACATCGGTAAAATTATTCGAATATAGGAAAATCAACTCACTATCGCTTTTGACGGCGCCTGGAGCAAAAGTACGTGATCTTGGAGTCTTGAACTATTTAGTCTTGAACTATCAACTATCTTATCGTTGAATAGAGTGTGCGTAGGAGGCGTCAGTAAAAATGCCTGTTCGCTTGTTGGTACAGAATGTTTCACCTCTAAACGGCGACATAGAAAATAAATCCCTGGTAAGTTAGCTTATATTTTTGGTTTACTAGGGATCTTGACTTTTTGCGGCGTGTGAGAGACTGGGAGAAAGCCTGACCCACTGGCCCTGTATCCAATGTTATACTTTTGCTATGTTTACGGAAATATACCCTATTTTTTCATATCATTTGCCCAAATTTTGTGTGTTTTGTGAGAAATATTACAAAAAGGGGGATTTAGATGAGCATTTGAATTGTGAATATTTAGGTTCTGATCCTACCAACCACAATATGTCGACGTGGGGTTCTGCTCCTTGTCCCGCAACTAATTCAGTTGATAGGAGGGGATTCCGATTCTCCCATTTGTAGACGAGGACGTCCAGTAGAAGTGATGGCGGATAGATTGGGTATTCATCCACCGAAATCACTTTCCAGGTACTGTAGTTTTTGGTCGAATCGGCATCAGCGTCGTTTATAGCGTTAACATACTAAATGAATCAACCTATGTAGATTGTGATATTAGGTAAGAAGTGGGTGGCCTTACAGTTTCTATACAGGACTAGAGTAGTACATAGTCGCTATAGGAACGTGACGTCACTTACAGTAGGATATTTTAGTGTCATCATATACATTTCTATATTGAATCGTGCCCCGTGCGAAGTCGCACCTAAGTATAATGCTTATCATGTTCCACCCGTTCGTATTATGATTGTTCATTTCAGTCTCTCTGACCGCACACAAAAGTCACCATTGAGGGACAAAACAAGTGAACAGAATATGTGTCGGAGGGAGGAGCCGTCAGCGCATCGGATTCAGGCTTCCTCAATGGAAACGAGGTTTGTTTAATTACTTTATTTTTTTTCGTGCCTCGTATCTAGGTTTACTTTTTCTCCTTAGCCTTGCACGACATAAACTTTAGGTAGATTAGCAGATTTGGTAAGATCGCAAGGTTGTCGTAGAGGGATGTATCGATGATACATTCATATTCGCGCGTATGTGCACTGTGCATGCTTACTGTAGCCGCCGAGGGTGGGCGAAGTCTGAACCAATCCGGAGGTTGTTGGGGCGTGCTTTACGCATACCTTCATTTCACTTTCACTATCCTTCTAACACCCGATTGCAATAATATCTGCTCTGATCATCATCATGTAAATATTTATTTAGTCGTCTACTGTCGACTTCCAGTGCGGCTCGGTCGATATATTCCAATGACAATTCAGTGGGAGATGATTGTTTTGATGAGATGGATGTGGACTCGGAGATGCCTACAGAAGAGCAGGGTTTGTAGTTTTTTTTTGCATGTTGTGTGCTGGTGTATGTACACAAAGGGTTATATTTGCTACAGTAAGCAAGGCATAGTCCAACTTTTCTTTGAGTATGTCGATTTCTTAAGTGGTAAGTAGAAGTTACGTACTTTGTTTCTCTTCGTCTGTTTTTAATGCACTTATGGTGGTATCGGTATGCTGGATTTAATTATGGTTTGAAATTGGAATTGGATGGATTATGAACTCATGGGATTTGTTGATCTATGTGGGTACTGGGTAGGGTGTAGGACCACAAACACTGTTGAAGTTGAATGATTCTTAGTTTTCAATTGATTAATATTTAAATTTAGAAGTGTTTGACACCGAAGTTGATGATAACACAAACGAGGACCTATTTGAAACAGTTCCCAGTTCTCCTCATCGAACACGGTTGGTTTTTTACGTATGTCGTTGAATATGTCTTTTACGTCGTTTTACCAAATTTTGATTTTGTGCAGGAAGAATACTTTGTATAAGGCTCAGCATACAGTGCTACATGTAGCATTGTAATGCCTTTACTCGGTTTATTATTGATGATTAAGTCCATTTTCCATTCTTGTTCCGATTTATGTCTCTTTTTTTCAGGGGCGAACGTGTCTCGTTAGACGATAGGCGGCCCAAAGCGAATATCGTCGTACCACAAGCGAGGGTATGCACTGTGTTAATTAGTTCTTTAGCGACTTGTTTACGTACTTTGAGATAGATTATGTGTGATTTAGTTTATCGACGATTGGAATCAAAAACCCAGAGCAGGCCGGACCGTGTATTTCAGGCACCCGCGCGGAGTTCAGATCTCTTGTGAAGACGGGTCTAACCTTAATCTTAACCTATTGACAATTAACATGAGCTAATTTCGTTTCAGTTATCGTCTTCTGTGAATCCCATTGGATCCCATCGACCATCCACTTATGTGTTACCAGAACCTGTGCAAACGTCGATAGTAGTGATGAATCGAAGTAACCGAGGATCGCCTCCACCTAAGAAACATCGACAAAGCATTCTGCGTCACAAGGTGTGTAACATACATTTTATTTGTAATTTGTATCGTTAGGATTCCACAGATCAAAAGTGCATTGCATCCTAGGGGGTGGTACTTAAGTAAAGGTGTAAAAATTGGTAGCTCTGTACCTCTCACGTAGATGAAGCTGAATCGGTTCTCCAAGTCGATTCGTCACAACTGGTGGAACAAACAGTTCGGAATTAGGCGTTAATTAAACCGTTGCTTTCAGGTCAAGCAGGAGACTATTGAAATAATTGACCTGGATGATGACTCGTTTGAGCCGACACCGCTACTGAATTCACTAGGCGACGCTCTTCAGGTGATTCCTTTGTTGCTTTAACTGAGTTTTTTTTTGCTGACCTGAGTGTTCTGTGATCTTGCTGATCCGACGTGAATTGTATTGAAAACAGGTGTTTTCCACGACGATCGAAATGTATACGATTGTGTTCAACAGTATGTTACTGTAGACTATTTAGCGTGCCGAGAAAAAGGCACAGGAGCGCTCGTTTAACAATTCTACTAAGCGAGGATCCATCGAAACTATAGAGAAACAATATACTCAATGCACTCCGTCAACTTCTAGTGGAATCACGGTAGGTCACTTTTTGTAACTCATCGATATGTTCAAAGGCCGTATTCACCAACACGCAGGGAGCCCTCCCTCGCCTCCCCAGGGAGGGGGATTAGGGAGCTAAAGAGTGCGAGAGCCGAGTGCAGAGGAGATTCAGAGCGCTCTTGAGCCTAGGGAGGGCTCCCTGTGTTGTATGTTGGTGAATACGGCCTCAGTGTCAGTCTCGGGTTAATTTCTAGGAGGCTGCTTTAGACGTCGAACAATTTGTTATCCTCTTCCTCTTCGGAACAAGTCCAAAGCATTGCCATTGAACACTGTATTCAACTACTCTTGAATAAAGGACACGCTTAGCGTAATTTACTTATTTTCTTTGTTTTGAGACAGTATGTAGGGTTTTTGGGTTGACTTGGAGATCTTCGTTCGGAAACTGCATGCTTACTAATTATGTACTATATAGGCGAACCCTGTAGCGACCGATGATCCCCTTGTTGTACGCTACCGTAACCTGAGAATCATACGCCTCACCGATGCTACGAGGCAAATGCGATTCGCAGTTGGCAGCTCGAGAAAGTGTATACAGGTTGGTGAGTTTTACGATACAGTATTAAACCGAAATAATGGCCGGGTTTTGAACCGCACCGAGCACACCAGTATTCTTATCCAGTTTATGCAAATGAACATAAATTAGAATAAAAAATCGAGCTAAATTCGAGCAAATTAGCATAAATACGTTAGAAATCAGCTGTGCACGATGCGTTTCAAAAACCGGCCGGTATTTCGCTTAGCCTAATGGACAGTTTGTCTTTGAACCAGCACTGCGTATTCTCTTTAGAAGCAGAGAATTTTTCCAATTCAATCGCTGATTTATGGTTATCCCATGATTCTAAGCCCTGAGCCATTGTAAGGCTCAGATAGGGTTACTGTACATTGTACCGTACACTGGACGATGACGATCAATGATTATGTATGTTTTGTAAATTTGACTGAAAGTATCTGACTTACAGTGCTTCGTGGAAGATGTTTGTGAACCGTTGCGAATACTGGACGAAATGTGGACAATGAAAGTTACGTTACGGGTGAGTGACTTTATCGATTCCCTTGCTATTGATATATTTATGAATCGGTAAACTTTACATTTTAACTTTATTACTTTGCAAGCTGGCTGTATTCTTAGTCGAATGAATAACAGAATTCTTCTCATTCTTTGTACGCTGTAATTCTTCTCATTTAAAGTACTGAACGATAATAATCATAAAATACTTCGTTATTTAAAGAAAAACACCTAGTTTAGGATGAAAGTTGGACGGCAGACGATGGTTTAGCGTCATTTATTGATACGCACGTGCTGACACAGTTAATCGGACTATCACCACAAGAAGCTATGGTATGTTTTGTAAGCTGAAGTCGTATAAAAGACGGTATTGAAATGAAATAACTCTGCATTGTAATATTTTGCCTTTCCAAAGTTTTCGCCCAAATTTTCCAGACGATACGAAATTCCGAAGACTTAGAAAGGCGGAAGGAGGGCTCAGCTAAGTTGGCTTCTGTAGAAGCCGCATTAGAACGACTCGATCTAATTATGCAGGTAAGCAATTTTACCGAGCTACTGAGTTGAGAGGTTAGCTCTCCTGACGGTGGTCAGTATACTCCATGCTTCCCGATAAGTTAAAAATGTCCGTGATTTGTAGATAGTATGGTATTCGCAGAAAAGTGAATCGATCTTCGATATTGAGGCGCGACCAAAAAAGGCTGCGGGGGCGGTACCGTATCTAGCCAATGAGCGCGTAACCTATCATTTACTAGAAATACGAAATAAACTATTATCATTTGCGTTTCAGGTGGAATTTTTCTCCCGAAATGTGGCCACGCCCGTTATACGAAGCATTCAAACACTTGACCAGAAGCTGAACGAATTCGATTGATATCTCAAACCCCAGCAGTGATACGAACATGTAAATATTAAAAAGAAGATAAAGATTTACAACTTTTATTTCGTTTAATTGCAAAATAACAAATTTGAATAACAACAGCGACACTTAGCTAAAGACGAAACATAATCGCTTAACAAATACATAGCATATGATATCGAAACTGCCGATTCTGCAAACATACTCGTACCAATAAAAGAATAACAAACAAAACTGAAAGGAGCCAGAAATTCAGAAGTAGAACCAAGTATCGTTTTTTTGTAATAAATTAATCTGAGGGCGGTAGGAGATTAGCGTCATCGAGGAAACTGTCAAACATTTCATTTTCTTCACCACCGCTCCACAGTGCCTCTAGATCGAAGCGACGACGTGAGATCTCGTCCATAACATGAACCTATAAATGTACAAGAACTATTTCATGCTACGGTATTACATTCGAATGACTATGTTCTATAACATGAAGATATAAATGTACAAATACTGTGGCACACAAGCTGTACAGTATACTATTGATTTAATTCTTGCATAATATTTTTAAGCGGTACAGTATACTATAGATTTAATCCTTGAATGTTATTTTTTCGGTTCATCTACACAGTTGTAAGAAGGTGCTGGTCGAATAATTACGTGACAAGCTACAATCAATAACTTAGAGCATTATCGTCAATTAAATTATTCAATCATTGCGAGAATGAAACAGAAACTACATGTTAAGTTACCTGTATATTTCCAAATTCAACGGTGAACCATCCAGCAGAGTTGTCGGTTTGCCTTCGAGACATTGGTGCGTTGCCGAGGGTCACCTTCGCACATCTAAACACGATATTGATGTAACGATTATGATTATGCAAATACGAATCTATCTGTGAAGTGAATATGTTGCTGCTGTACGGTATGGAAACAAAAGCGAGACCCATGCGGCAAGCTTGCACTTGAAAGAAATACATACTAGACCATTTTTCTAATAGACGCAGAAAATTCCAAGAAACTACACCTACTTTCTAAGCTTCTCAGCCAGCGCTTTTCCATGCCGAGCGTTGAACGGTGAACAAATTACCATGTTCTCTGTTGTAGCTCCTCTGACACCGGCAAGGTCCAAAACCTGAAGGTTACAATAGTCAGTGAGAAGCCCGAAATTCGAAAGCAGAAACGTCAAAATGACACCTCTACCCAACCTACATACAAAGTAGTTAGTAACTAAAAAAGTACCACGATGTCCCTGGCTCGCTCATCCTCTAGTAGGCGCACAGTGTCTGGCAATGATTCGAGCCTAAATAAGGTTTGTAATAATTATCCTTATTATTCTGGCTATAAATTCACGCACGAACCACATACAGATTTGCTTTGACGGTCAAATTGACAAATTAACCATCGCCGAAAGCTGTTTTACGAAACTCCTACTTGTGTTCTGCGTCGTATTTCTCTTTTGATTTTGGGACAATGGCCACTGATGAGACGTGGTCGTCTTCACTGTCATCTTCATAGTACTCTTCAATATACTGGGAAAAGTAATCCTGCATTTGTTTGATGTGAACTGCGTGTTCACCTTCTATTTTGGAGGCGGAGACTGAAAATACTTTGCTGGAACATGTACAAGAACACCATACATAAAAAAAGTGAGCTTACCATGTCTTATCCTACCTATATATTGAAGTTGGTACGAAAAGAAAAATAACATAAGAAATAAGAAAAGTCACTGTAGGTCGAAAGGTTCACGATGATGTAATGTAGCAAGCAATAAAACAAACATGAAGGCTTGACGGGTGTAGATAAAAGCGGCTTATGATCTCGGGGTTCTGCATTTAAACTGGAGTTTGTGGAAACTATATTTCTTCGTACTGATGTGATTAACGAACGTGACAACAATGGAGATCTGTGTGAATGAGCGTGTTGAAGATGAGTAATTCCAGCAGACAGCAATCTGAACAATGTGAATAGATGACGGGGGAAAACACGGTACAGCAAAAAAACATTGACCAAATGTGACAAGTGACAATGAGTATAGAAGTCGTTAATTCAGAATAAGATACGAGAGAGATGGGAGATCTTAAGCATCTTCCAACATGCTAAAAGCTAACCTGAAAGAAATAGGAATCCTACTGCTGTTGATCAGCAATCGGATTTGCATGGATAGTGACATCACGAATTCTCTGTTCGACCACGGGGCGGAATTTGGCGTCAACCTATAGACAAACAGTTTAGGCAATGTATGGTCACGGATAACGTAGTGCACCCGTATCCGGTTACTTGACCATTCCTCAAATTCGCAGCAAATTTATGAAGAAAAGATATTGCTGGAGGCGAAAGTCAAAGTCACCTTCTGTGTTTCCAGCTCCTCCAATACGTCAAAACCGTCAATCACTCTGAAAATGTAATGTGTTATATAAGACACTTAAGCACATATGTACTCTGCACTTTTTAGAGCCACAAGATACCCCAAAAAACGATCATTTCAAATTTTGCAACCTTGTTATATTGTTGTGTCAGTTCTTATCTCAAGTACGCTGCATGTGACCTCATAAACTATAGTTTGAAACTCGCAGAGTGGAGTGAGAGTGATATGTAAGGCTCAAAAATACCTTCCAAAAACGGTGTACTTGAGATCGAGATGAGGATGCTCCTTGTATGTGATGAAGAACTGCGACTTATTTTTGTTTGGACCGTTATTGGCCATAGACAGGATACCACGCTGATTGTGCTGAAAATAAAATGATAAACAACAACAAAATGTACTTCACCCATTCCTTCTTATACAAGGCAAAGGCTATGGGTATTCTAATCAGCCGATTACTATTACCCAATGGGGAGTGAGAAAATTATATGCAGATATAGAGTAGGCCTGTAGGATTGTGGTATAATATTCGGTGGTAACAATGTAACAAATTAACAAACACGATAACGGATAACATATAACAATCTTGAGGTTCTCCAAGTAGGGTATTGTGGATCTGTGTTCTTCAATTTGGCGCTTTCATACTTATTTCGTCGCATGATTCAGTCAGGTTCGTATTTTCGCAGGACGTGTGTGATTGACGATAACGAGGAAGAATGAAATCATAAGGGCGCGTTCGGGATCGATTTTCCGAAATCGTTCCAATGCTTGGAGAAAACAAAAAACACAGTAAGAATTAGCACGCAAACCATGCTAATTTGTTCTTCTCCATGCTAATTCATACTGTATTTTTTGTTTCCTCCAAGCATTAGAACGTTTCCAAAATGTCCATCCCGAACGATGAATTTGCATGGTTTCCTTTCAGAAAATCAATCCCGAACGCGCCCTAAAATCACCTTGAGATCCTGATGGAACTCGTCTTCGAACGGTGTTCCCCAAATACTCTCTCCGCCTTTTCCAGTATTCGTAGGATCACCAGTCTGGACCATAAACTCCCTTATATTCCTGGTAAAGACGTTGTCTTTGTAGTACCCAGAGGCGCAAAGGGCCAGGAAATTCTGCAAACGCGCTTTTAGTTTTCCAGAAATAAACGGAGAAGAAGCGAAAGTCGTCTATACGACTGATCGATGCAATAACCTTAAAACTCTCAGGAAAATATAAATCTAACGAACCTCACACGCTTTTGGACACTTATCACAGAAGAGTTCCAATTTTATATCGCCCAGTGTAGTATGCAAGGTCACAGACATAACACCATGAAACTAAATGAACAACACAACTGTAATTCGGAAAGAATGTGAAGTACAGGCAACAAATAGAATATGTTTGTTCACTAGAATGAAAAATTAAAGTAAAACATCAATTGAATACTTTATAATGAAAAGAACATGGAAGAGACCTATGACATGCGCCTGATTCGAAAAGAACCGCTAATTCGCATGCATTTTCGCATTTTTGCTTTTATACTACCTAAAGAATTTCGTTGCGGAACCTACAAAATTCTAAAAATGCATTGGTGCGGTAACGGTGCATTAAACTTACTTTTTTTTTTCAATTTTTTGTTGTTGTCTAATCTTTTTTTAATTATTATTCATAAAGTTTACTTCTACACAGACGTTTTCACGCATTGCTTCAACATCTAGCGTCCTGGTTGCTTAGAGCGCCTGGAATATGGACTTTCCGAAAGAAAAGAGACAAAATATCCGTTCGGTGGCCGTATTCACGAACACGTTGCAGCCTCCGAGTGGGAGGTTAGATACAGTGAGGATTCACGAAAGACAGCGAAACGTAGAGAAAATGCTCCCAATCGGGAGGGCTGCCATTGTTCGTGCATACCGCCACGAGATGACATCTCGATCTCCAACGAAGCGCAAAATACCGTAGGAGTTAGCCTGCATAAGTGCATAGCCTGCGCGCACCGATTTTTTCTAATTTCACAAAAATCTAATCCGTGAAGCTTCATTAGCTAGTCGTTTTCATACTCCATTCTGATAAACTTTGGTTAAGATCCACACACCACAAAGAACAAATTAGGTTGCCTTCATTTGCATCGACATTTCTGTTTTTTTTTTGGTGCGCCTTACCTATCGCAGTGTAATATTGTTCATTCCAGGTTTGTTGCTGTTTTCAAGAAACTATTCGTGGACACTTCGGCCATTTTCTAATGTAATATGGTAAGTTTATTTTGTGTCGCTCATTTGTGCGTTTGAATGTATGATGGCGAAGATGCGAATCGGACTCAGTTTTAATTCCAATTCGAGCAGCGGAACAAGAACAATGTGAAATTTTATTCGGCACGACATGCGCCCAATTCCATCTCAGCAGCGAACATCAATACTTCGATGTTTGTGCCGCCTGTACTTCTCTTCTTATTGCTGTTCACAGTTATCCTCACCGTCGGAACCTTTAAACTCGCTGTTTCTGTGTCTCTCCGTCGCTTGAGGCACCCTGTGATCTGGAGAACCGATTTCCATATCGTGAACTAAAATGGATCTTTTTGAGTGAAATAGCACATCCAATTGACCCGGACAATGTGTACTGCTAAGTAGTACTTTAGGGGCGTCGTGGCTCACTGGCAAAGTTCTCGCCTCTCACCCATACTACCCGGGTTCGAATCCCGCCCAGTGCTACCATTCTGCAAAATGCCACGGCGTCGGGAATAAAGTTAAGGCGGAAGGCGCTCCCCTTGCCTAGCCTTAGGACGGATGTTTCGCTCTGTAAACTCTGTATTCCATCTTCCCTACATTCGACAATGGTCACTTCCCTACCCTCTATTCGCTCCAGGACACATCGACCAAGAGACACCGGCACCGCCCGGATTGGAACTCCCCGAGTTCTGAAGATCCCCGAGTTCTGGAAAAATGAAGATCCGCCGAGTTCTGGAAAAAACGGGACCCTGGATTCTACATGCTTAAGTCCCTGTGTGATGATTGTATGTCTGAAGCAAGTGGTATTCATATATATGTGAGCGGACATACCGGAACAAGAACGAAGCGCGTGTATCAGGGACGTCGTATGATTTGCAGTTTAGTTCTACAAACAGTTAAGAAGAACGGCAGAAAATGTCGGATATCCAACCACATCATTATCATCCTCGCTTTGATAATAGCATCCATCATCCATGTTTGGACCACACGACCACTGCCACTGCGTAACGATCCAGGTTATCACCTGAGAGGCATTTCCATCGCGATCTGTCGGCGCCCGCCCGGATGTGCCCCCGATTTTGAAATGCATTGCTAAGAAACTTCGTACGACTCTACGACTGCAAATAACTGCATCCCGCTTAATCGTGTATGCTCTCAACTTCTTAGCTGGAGTCCAAATGTGGAGGAGGAGGAAATTGGAAACTCTTCACGCTGTGTGTCGCTTTCGGAATCTATTCGTTTAATCCGTGACGTACAAGAAAGGAAAAGATAATTCATAGGTTATCGAGGCGATGTGGTCAAATACGCCACCTAAATATGATTTGTTTTATGGTTCTCTTGCTTTCAGACGCATACGGCATTCGCGCGCCTGAAAAAAACACTGCATTGGGCACTTCTCATTTCAGCAACCTTTCACAGCTACTCCGTACGGCCTGCATAAACTGGGCGGCGCATCGTCACAACCAACCTACGCCACGTTTTCGACTAATCCCAACCTGGTCACCTCTTCGCAAGGAGGTCATTCGATTTTTGCTGGAGGAGCTCTCTTCAATCCTTTGGCCGCCCCCGCACAACATGTTGCTTCACAGTTTACGCCATCAGCACCCGTCTTCAGAGGTCCTGCGTTTATCGGTGGCGGTAAGTTTTTCTGTGATGTTAATGTTCCCTTTTTCTCTTTAGCCTTTATTTGATTTCAAACTAAGTAAGTATCCGAACAAGATTTTGTCATTTATGAACTAAATATGATGGAGCGACAGACAGTGATATGTGGCCTAAGCATGAACAAATGAAGGTCCGAGCCCAGCGTTGCGGTGATGTATGTGGTCTTTCGAAGGGCTGTCTTGCCAACTCTTTGCCACGGAAAGCTCTTTTGTTGGGTGTTGCCGTTTGCCAGTTTGCTCTGACAATCAACCAACGTTTCGCCTGATGTCTGCTGTTCGGGACGTTCGGGTTACTCTGCGGCTTTTTCATTACGCAGTTTCGTTTCGTCTGGGTTCGTCTACTCTTTAGCAAGCCAAGCCAACATGCTCAAGCCAACTTTCTCCTGCTGCTTCATATCGTCATGTGGATGTGGCCACTTTACGTTTTGTGGCCTGGCCTGTCGCCTGTCTCGCCTCATCTCCGTGGCCGTGCCTTACGAATAGTGTGTTTCTGTGAGATAAATAGAGGGAGCCTAAGTATTCTAGTGGTTCTTGCTTCTTGCTGTTCCATGAATCGGCATCATATCCCCATCGTATTGTATGAGAATAAAAATTTTGTTTTAGGTCTCGCCACCGTGGATTCGACGCGGTTGTTGCCTACGAGCACTGCCTCAGATTTTGCACGTGGACAATTGCAACGCCATAATCGCACGTTTCCTGAAATTGCGCCACTTGGATACGGCCATATAAGTGCAAACAGTGGCAGCGGCACTACGGTGGGTACACGTTCATTGATGGCGTTTTCTTATGGAACCATTTAACTGAATTACCGTTTTCTATTTCCTTTTCCTGTTTAGTGATAATTCCTCGTTTGGCACTTATTTTCGTTAACATTCCGATACCTTATGACTTAGGTATTTTCGTCAATATTTTATTATATGTATATAAAAAATATTTATCCGTGGCGCAAATGCGCAGGATTCCAGGATTTATTTTTACTGCCTGTGCCTCATTGTGCATCATTCTTTCTAGGGCATTCCTAGTAGAACCGGAACCGCTGGAGGAAACAATGGATATGGATATCCTCGTGATGTTTTGGGAGCAACGGGCGATTTTCAACATACAGCAATGGTGAGAATCTACTCGTCTTTGGTCTTTCTTTTTTTATTAATGGGTTCTTATTTCTGCCTTATGCTGTAAGTGGTAGTGGTTGTTATTGTTACAAGTACTATTTTGCCTTCCAACGTTCTATTTAGCCCTCCCCGCCTGTCGTTCTACCTAGTCTGGAATCCCAAAATGCCAAAATTGATGGTGATAAATTCCGCGGGTCAGGGTCAGCTAACGGTCGAAGAGATAGAGAACCAGAAAGTCGGCCACAGGATGGTTATGCTAGAGGCCGAGAACGAGAAATGAGAAACCAAGACAGAGAGAGACGCGCTGAGGTACAGTTCTTAGTTTCTGACCAGCGTGTTCCTTGTTTGCATTATATCCAGTTCAAAAAGATTTTGGCTCTATTCAATTATATTTTTTTCGGACCCCTATAATTGAATAGAGCCAAGATTTTTGTATTTTACGGGTTGTGTCGTATATAAGGCGTATCTATTCAGAGAAGTCGCAGTCGCGCTCATGATCGACCACGAAGAGATTCTGAACGAAGGAGCCGTGAAAGAGAAAGGTTTGGATATTCAGAATAAGTTGGGGGTAACTAACTTGTGCCATGCGTTCTAGATCTATTGGATAGCATTAGTTGTTTTTGTTAACTCTGCGTGATCTGTTTGTCTGTTTCTAGCTTTCATTTTTTGTCTTGTCTACCGAGTATACCAATAAACCGTATGTAGATCATCTACCCGTCGAACTCGAACTGATCGTGACCGCCGTCCCGAGCGGGCGCTCGATGATGAACCGGCAGATGTACGACGAATGAAGCGCGAGGAGGTGAGCTTTGTTTGATGCTTGTTTTACTTTGATTCCAAAATTCCAAGCCAAAAATGGGTATGTTATGCTCATATCTCGAGGTTCGAGGCCTGGTTTTTTTTATTATCCCATGAATTTTTCCCTTCCCGATTATCATGCTTAGTATGTTTCATTGTGTCGGTTTTGTAAGCAACTGTGCTTTTATGGGCTTCGTCCGATCCCATAGCACTTATTATACTACTTTTGAGGCGATCCGAAAGGTGCGGGAAGACGAAGAACGACGTTTGTCGGATAAGGCAAAAAGAGAAACAGAAGAAAAGGAAAAACGGGAAAGGGAGGAAAAGAGACGAAGGGAGGAGGAATTGCGCAACGAGGATAGGCGTGTTATGGAGGTAATTTTTTTGTAGTTTTTGTATTTTTGTTTTCATTTTGCCACTCACGAGCTTACGACGCATTTTTTGAGCAGAAATTAGTAGAACGGCGCATTCAACTATCCTTGTAGAGAAGTAGTTCTCCATGAGGTCTGCAACCTTGCGCACAGTATCTTCCACAATAAGTAAGTGGCTTTGTCACGAGCTTAGCTTAGTGAGGATACAGCTTTGATAATTATGTTAATTACAGCAATTTATTTAGTTCCGTGCATTGGTGCATTATGGGATTTCCAAGTAGCCCAAAAATGTCCGTCATTCTGTCAATACTAAATGTTATGTTAGAACAGAACTAATCAGAAACATTCTTGCTTTTCAAGGAGATGATTCGTATGGAGGAAATGAAAAGACTGCAGTTTGAAGAACTGGAACGACGCCGTCGCACGGAAGAAGAGAGGAAGGAAAGGGTAAGCAGTTTCACTTTGAAATTGATATTTTATGGTTTGCTTTTAAAGATTGTTGTTATGCGCGTGTGTTTGCTTCTGACTGGGTTCTGTTTGAAAAGCAGACCAGAAATCCAGTGCGTGAGTAGCTTCGTGGACAGAACATTTGCCAGTGCTACTTTTCAGTCTATTGTATAAATTGGCAGTATCATTTCCTCCTCCTCCGGGGAGAGCCCGGAGTTGGTCGAACCAATCCGGTAATGGTTCATAGTTGGTGCGTGATTTTACTAGGGACCGGCTTATGCGCAGTCAAAAGTTCTCTTCACCCTTGTTATTTATTGCTTCTTGCAGGAAATGGCCGTTTTCACGCAGCAACTCGTGGAGCAGGAAGCTGAATTGCGACGACTGCAGGAGGAAGAAAAGAGACTACTCCAGATGGAGAGACGGAGTGGTGATAGAGAAAGAGAAGATGAGAGACGCAGGGATTTGGAGAGAATTCGACGACTTGAGGAAACTCAGCGGAGAGAGGTGCGAAGAGGAAGGGATGACAGAGACAGACGAAGATCCCAGAAGTCGAGAGAGGAGATCGAGATTGACCAATTGGTATGTTTGGAATTTACAGCTTTGGATGTACGCTGTAGTTTTACTCTATTTATCGCTGTGCATTTGTGTACCTTTCTTATTGTGGGTTGAAGGTAAGGTAAGGTTATTCGATTCTAACAATTTCTGGAAGGGCGGAAGGGCCCCGGGTCTGAGTTGTTTTCGGATCTGCTGAGTCGGGTTTTCATCGGCCGAGTCGGGCTTTCGGATCAGCCGAGTCGGGTCGGGTAAGTGGGGGTTTCAGTTGACCTGTTTTGATATGGTTATAATAATATACTGAACTGTGAACTTATTAAAGGTTGAAGAGCAGCAGCGCCTGCTGGCCGCGGAGCAAGAGGAACGTCGTATTTGGGAGGCGAGACAGAAGCAGAGGGCAGTGGAAAGAGAGTCCCACAGAAGGGATCCACCCTGGAGGGAGGCCGAGTCGTGGAGAGATGACCGTGAGAGAGATCGTATTCATCCATGTTAGTTTTTATTATATTGTTTGTATATACTTTTTAGATGTGACATGGCAGTTGGCTGGCCGATTCTTATATATGACGAGCGTGAGAGGTGAGAGGTGAGAGGATGCCGCGAATCATAATCATACCGTATATGAACATACCTTTTTCTGAAACTTTGCGGCTGTATTTGCGAATTTAGCCTGTGTTTTCGCTAGTTCTATCTGCCTCATACAGTTCTGATAATGTAACGCGTACTAGCTAGGCTAGCTGTTTATTCAATATATCCTTTCACTCTGTTTGTTTACAGTTGGTGCTCCGGCTATGAACCGATTGGCTGCCGTGCCAAATGAAAATGAAATCCACCGTCTACAATTGGAAGCACAGCTGGCAGAATTGGAGAGAAAGGAGGCTGAACTGAGGGTACGTATAAGTGGCTTTTTTCTATGATGCTGTATTTAGTGGAGATAACATTTGAGCAATTGAGAACGAAATATGAAAATAATCGTCATCGTGGATCGCGTAGTGTTGCTTAGTTTTGTTCGTATTGTTTTGTTTTAAGCCTATCCACCTTAGGGTTGTCTCTTTTTACAATTTTTTTATATCGCGAAAGTTTTTTTTATTATAATTGTCCAGGAGCAAGAGCGTCGTATGAATGAGGCACGGCGTGGAGGAAGGGATCATCAGTTGAGAGGACCTAGAGAAAGGGAGGAGGATAGAGGAGAACGTTGGAGAGCACCAGCACCACGGAGAGAGGAGGTCGACAGACGGGACGGTGACCGTTATCCGAGAGAGAGGAGCAGAGAACTCAGGAATGAATTTCGCGAGCGCTGGCGTTAGGGATAATAGAGAAGTTTTTTGCTTGCGCCAATGCGCCATAAGAAGCATTAGTCTTTTTTAATCTTTACTCGTATGAGAAAAACAAAATAAGTACAATAAGGTAACTTAACAACTAGTAATAAGTAATAACTGTTTCATGCGTTAGGGAGCGTTCGAGATGTTGCGTTGCAACAATATTTGGAGCAACTGCTAAGATTTAACAATCTTCATTCTGACCCGACGCAGAAATTTCCGTGCTAATTCAAAGCTAGATTGGCACCTCAAAGTGAAGTACCTTTTGAATGATTCCTTTTTGTCTCTCGAACGCTCCCTAATTTTACCTTTTGCAAGTTTCAGCATAAATGTGGCTGCGTCCGCTGCGTATTAGAGGTCTCTGCGGAACTGCTTCCAGTTTTCTTGTTTGTAGTGGGAAGAAATAACTGTTTCATCTATTCCATTAATGAACTTAGTCTTTTTTTTTTTGGTTTTTTGGTGGATCTCTGCTCGTTGCGCTATTTTTGTTAATAAAAAGATAATTACTACTTGTTGTTATTTTCTTCTTTCTTTTTTCGTGCCGATCCTTTTCGTGCCGATTTTATACTATTACTTTTTGTCCTCCTCGATTGTTTTACCTATTTACCTCTTTACCCTCATAATTTTTCATAATCTCTGTTATGGTGTTGATTCTTCTTTTTTTTTGCCTTACATATGAATTATCTGAAAATCTGAATCTGCTTTTTTCAGGGTTATGAATGCCGCCATTACTCCAACTTCGGTATTAGAACATTTGCCGGTGTTGAAGAACTATGTAAATGAAGAGGTCGGTTATTTTGGTAATTGTGTCATTTGTGACATTTTTACGACAATTTGGCATAAGTGATTTAGTACTCCTTTGAACTCGGTACGCTCCATTCATTGTTTTGTTTGTGGTTGTGGTTCAGAACTTGTGATCGTAGTTTGTCATTGTCAACATATTGGTCGGTCCTAAGTTTGCTTCTATTAATTCGGTAGTTTGCTTGGTCCTATGGATGATTCTACTGTAAAAAAATTAATGTAGCATGTTTAGACGATAAACTTACGGGATTACACGCAACTGTGGCCTATTGTGTTGTGTGCCGAGATTGCGAAGAAGATTGGAAAGCCAATTGTGTACAGATACACTACCACTCCGCTGGGCTCGCAAGTTCATATCAGTATGTTTATTTGCTGGAGTGTATTTTTCTAAGCAATTATTTGAATTTACTACGGCACAGTACTTTAGTAGACGTGGAGATTACTGCAGCTTTTTATTAACTAATTATGCTAGGTTAGGTTTTCTTGTCGGCTCAATCCGTAATGCTTAATAAAAATTTTTTTAGGAATTGCTGTATGTTGGTTTCTGGGAATCAGTTACCGATTTATATTTGGACACGAAAATCATGCCGATCTTGAGTGAGTTTATATATTGCTTAGTACATGATCCCTTTTTTAAGATACCAGTTATTCAGTTATTAGAATACTTTTTGTTAAATTGTACATAATTTGTTTTAACTCTCTTTAAATTGTTATTCTATGTGTTTCGCCTTTTGGTGCTATTGCAGAACGGGGGGGGGGGGGGGGGGGGGCAGTCAACTTTTCGGCCCAAAGTGGGCGGAACCTCACCAAACTTGGCCAGGATGGATAACAGGCTATGCCCAATCATCTGTGATATCAGCTTATCATAATTATCTATTTATTGATTTTTTCAAAAAAAAAATTCCCGGAGTCCGATTTGGGCCCAAATTTCACTGGGCCTTCATTTCACTGGATTTTTGTGAAATATGTGAAATTAAAAAAAAAATCGGCGCGCGCAGGCTATGCAGGCTAACTCCTACGGTACTTTGCGCTTTCTTGGAGATGTCATCTCGTGGCGGTATGCACGAACAATGGCAGCCCTCCCGATTGGGAGCATTTTCTCTACGTTTCGCTGTCTTTCGTGAACCGTCACTGTGTCTAGCCTCCCACTCGGAGGCTGCAACCTGTTATCCATCCTGGCCAAGTTTGGTGAGGGCCGAAAAGTTGACTGCCCCCCCCCCCGTTCTGCAATAGCACCCGCCTTTTAATTCTTGAAGATCAAGGCTTCAATTTTCAGAGCACACCCCGAGCCCACACGCGTTCGTATGCTTTGTGAGCAATTATACACGTGTCTAGGAGCGGTGGGAGCCATTCCTCCTGGTATATCAAGGTGAATTAGTTGGTTTCGCTGTAGTTTAGTTTTATATTATACACTTGTGTTCTTTCGTTCACTCCGTTTTTTATTGGCCTTTACTAGTACGTTTACTCTCAGTAATGAGGTTATTTAGTTATATAATTTAGTTATATTTTCGGATTTTATCGCTGCATTTATTAAGTTCTCTCTCTTTTCTGATAAGTCGTCGTTCTCCCAACAAAACAATTTTATTGTGTATGTAGATTTTCAGGTTGTGTGCCCGATATGAATTACTGCGACCGGTTGTGTTGGCCAGTCTTCCTTGGTGGGAACATTTACTGGAGAAACTCGATGAGCGTGAGTTTGCCATTTATATTTTTGAATTTGTATAATGTTTAGTTTAACATGTGAATAAGTATGCAATCAGTAATTTGTTTCTCTTTCCCATGAAGGGACTTCAAAGTTAAAGTTGTTTGTTTCTTGAACTAGAACCCCAAAACAGTGTCGCGTGGAATGGACAGTTTATTATGGTTTCATTTGTTAGTTCGATTGTGCGATAACGCTCGCATAGTTTGGTTTTCACGTTTCACGAGCTTGCGGACTGGTTCTTCTGAGGCCATATTCACCACTCCGATTCCCTCGGGAAAATAGTCCCTGTCCCTGGGGGAAACAATAGCATTCAAGATTCAAGTGCGAGACACGCAGAGAAAAAGACGGGGAATTCCCCATGGGGAATTGAGTGGTGTGGTGAATGAATGTGGCCTCTATTTTACTCTGCCTCCATTTTGATATTCTTTTAGACACGTATAGCGAGCTCAAAAATGACGTACCAGGACAGAGACCGACTTCACATCAGGTGCTCATTGAAAAAGTGGAGAAACTAAAGGTAACTACTTTTTTTGTCTCCAATTTATTATTTATGTATTTCTTTTTTTAAATTTATTCTGTGATAGTGGTAAGCAGTGATTACGGGAGATTAGTTGGCGTTGATACACTAATTCAATGTACAGAAAGTTTATTCTTCAGCAAGCAAAACAGTCCAGATGATCAGTGGTCAGGTCGGTATGATCCAGGTTTTCGTATCGTTTCTGTCTATATTCTACATACACCTTAACTTTGTTTAGCGATACATGTGCGAGTGGTCTATCCATTTTTGGACGCAAAGTCTGAGGCTCAGGATTCCCGCCTACATGAGCACAACTGTGCTGGATGTAAGTAATCTTTGGTATAGTTCTTTTTTCTTACTTGAACCTATATTTTTCACTTGTTCTTTTCTTAAAGCGAAATACCGGCAGGGTCTTGAAACGCATCGTGGGCAACTATATTCCGGCGTATTTATGCTAAGTTGCTCGAATTTAGCTCCATTTTTTTTTTATAATTTATGCTCATTTGCATAGGATGCAGAAGAATACTGGTGTGCTCGATGTGTTTCAAAACCCGGCGGTATTTCGCTTTAATGGTACAACTCTTATATTTTTTTATAGAACTGCTTCTGTCCGAACACGCAGCTGACGAACGAATTGTTCAATGAAATTTATGTAAGTTTATTAATTATTTTATTGTTTATGTTCGTTTTTTGTTTTTCGATTAACTGTAGGTAGAACGGTAGACGGTAGAAGAAGCGTATAAGTATAATCATTCATATTTGACGAGGCGTTGTTGCTGGGGATTTTTTCTAAATGTTCAATGTTGTTGTCATGTTCTTTATTTGCTTCAGAAGGCTTCTGGTCTCCACAGAAGGAGGTTTGTGTTCCGAGAAGATAAGCTCAAAGATACCGATCCGCAAAACTTCCGGAAACTTATAGTTGTGAGTCTTTGTTAATTTATTGTTTGCCGCTAAGTATTAAATGACACTGTTAATCGGGTAGATGTTTTGATGTAAATTAGTAAATTTTTTATCGTAGGTTCTTTCGATGTGTAGTTCGTTCTGACAGATATTGTAAACCATGTTCCGTTATTCCGCGGTATGTATGACTTTTTTATAACTGCAATTCAGAGAGAACTTGGTGCTCGTATCCCCAAACCACATTCGTATTGCGTCGCTCCTCTCCCACAGATTATTCCCTTCTTGGAAAACCGTTCTCCAGTTGTTAGTTTTTTTTTGCCTATTTATATTTTTTATTTATTTACCAAACCAAATACCACAACATTGTTGTACTCTAGCCGGCAGACTGAAATCGGAAAGATGCATGGCCCACGGTTCCGTAGGTGTCATTTTACTTTTTGTCACTTATGGTTATGCTTATATTTGTTTAGGAAATGTTTCAAATTGAGCCCACCGACTACATTGATTTCTCCAACGGTGGAGCGGTATGTTTTGGACTATGCTTGTAGATTTTCTTCATTTATATATATTTTTTGTATATCCGCCTTCCATTATGATTTGTTTGGTCTAGTCTAGATCCTACCATGTTATTTCTGGAGTCAAGAAAGATAAAAGGATTAATTATAAATTGTAGACAGTAGACATGTTGTTTCACAGTCGTTTATCCTCCTCATTCCAGTCACAGATCCTGATTGTTCACTTTTTTGCTTCATTAGCTTTTATGTGTGTCATTTTGTTTAGGATAAGAAAAAAGTGGCGAAAGCGGCCATGACCTTGGAGATTACAGTGAAGAATAGCGATTCGAAACCAGTGGAAAAAATAACCGAGCAAAAGAAAGAGCCACGTCCCCAAGCAAACACCAAAAGCCGACAGGTGCATATTTTTTGTTCTTTGTTATCGTGGGCTGAATATTGACACTTTGTTCCATTTCTAAGTTTATATTACTTTTGTGTTCCGACTCCGATTCTATTCTTCTACGTCTACTATTCGCTCACTAACTTTTTCCAGTTTTATAAACCATTTAATTCATTGTTACCTATTGCTTTGTATATTTATTTTACACAAAACAGATTTAATCTATGAAACTTGTTTATTTAATCAGAAATTTACAGACGAACAAACACGGTCTTCAGGACGATGTGCTTGTCGTTGATTGTTCTACTGAACCCAGACAAGGCACTTCGAAAGGCCCTTCTTCAGATGAAGTTGTTATTCTGTTCGACAGTACTAAGGTAAGTTGTTTATTAAGTAAAATCTGTTCTATATTGGTTTTGTCACGCAACGCATAAATGATTAATTAACCTGTTAAATTATTTTAGGATATGCCGTCCAAGATGAAGAAACAAAACGAAAAGAAAGGAAATGCAGAGCCTAATCCGAGGCAAATACAGGTTTGTGATTTTGTTTTCTGGGGTACAGT
This sequence comes from Pelodera strongyloides, assembly GCA_036852015.1. Taxonomy (NCBI): domain Eukaryota; kingdom Metazoa; phylum Nematoda; class Chromadorea; order Rhabditida; family Rhabditidae; genus Pelodera; species Pelodera strongyloides. Next base: position 219,445 of record JAANDG010000013.1, read on the forward strand.
AACGGTAGTACACTCCTGTGTTTCACTTAGAGACTCCCGGGGTTTCGGTTTGATTTTGGTTCTTTTTGTCGTATCGAATTTAACTTGCGAATATATTCGGGGTTCTGGGTAGGTGTCTGTGAACTATCAGAACAAATAATAATAGTTTATTACTGTTGTGTTGATTCGAAAATGAACATTGAACATATAAACAAAACAAAGTTATCGCTCCTCACCCTCACAGCCACAAACCAAAACCGCATACTCTACTGGCAAGAGACCAAATAATTTTTATTTAACAACTACCAGTATTCAAATTATATTTTTTTTTAGCCGGCAGACGAGAGCGATGTGAGCCGTCAGAATATTGTTACAATAGGTGGGATGGATTATTTGGCTCTACCGAACACTGTTTGTGTATACAATATCCCCGAAGATGGCAACGAGGAACTTTTGCTCACTGGATTATTCGCCTTGGACCGTAAGTGGTCATTCGTAATTTACCGCAATATATAAGCACACTTGTCTTCGTTCACTTCGTTGACATCTGAACATTTTTATAATTAACATTGTCAAAGCCAGGAAGTTGTTTCCGTATTACTGGGGACTTACATCCATAAAGTGGAAAATTGAACTGTAATGTTGTAGTTCGTAGTATGACTGTATGACATGGATATACATAATTAAAATAAGTTATGCATACGTGTCTTGTTTAGCAAACTTTGATGGCATGTTCCGTCTTGGTGGTCGCATTGGAAAGGCAACGGATCGAATTCGCCCACTTAGGGTGGAATTTATACCGGGAAAGTCGCCGGATATTAAAGTGGGTCATATACTGGTTCTCTGTCTGTGCGTGTTTATGCCTTGATGCTTTATACTAAAACAATTGTTTTATCTCCCCTCGATTGCTCAGCTGCCTTATGCTCACCACTGCACGCTCATAATTCATAATACGTTCGCTCTCGTTCCGGTAAAACCTCGGTTTCGTTTACCGTGTACTGTGTTACCGCAAACAAATTTACTCTTGATAGAAATAGAACTTTTTATTCAGCTAATTCAGCGGCAGTTTGAACCAACCAATGGTAGGCTGATCACTGATGTAAATTAAAGACTGATGCAAAACAAGTAGTTTTGTCTCAGCTTGTTTCAGGCAGCTTCTTATTGTTTAGTCAAATCATGTTGGTGTTTTCAGGAGATCAACCGGAAGCGTAATGGCCAGTTTAAAAAGTTCAAACCGTTTTCTGTGAAGTTGCTTGCCGATTACAGACGCCATTACAAACCGAAACCAGATGGCGTAAGTTACTGTTACTTGTGTGACGCTTTGGTTTGTATAGTTGTTTTGTTGTTGTTGTTGCCGGAGGCAGCCAGTGTGGTTGATCATCCTCGCGAGATGGGCTATAAGAGGCCTAAAATGTTGCCACTTCCCGCGGCTTATTCCATAGGTTGGTTGGAATCAGCTTCGTGGGGTGGGCGGGGCATGTAAAGAGGTGGTGGACGTCGTTGCTTGCTATAGTTGTTTCTTACAACTCCATGGTACATGTATGTCCTAGTTTCTGGGTATTGATCAGAGTAATACATTAGATGACAACAAGGTTAAACACGTCTCTGAAAGTGTTTAGATATACGTTACAAGGTCATTTCCCTAACAGCTTTCATCTTCTCAGTTTTAGAATTCACAACGTCCCAGCGGCCATCCTGCGGTAAACCGAATTAACGAAAGGAAGGTGGAACAGGATCCGAAGAAGTCTTCAGCTGCCGGTACATCTAATTCCAAACGTATGATTCATTTTGGCTTTAGTTTTCGTTTTGTATGTGCCTTGTTGATTATCACGGATTGTTTGCTAATTGGGTGGGATTGGGATATCCTGGTTGTAAAATCCATTTTCTTTTTTCTTCGTTTGTTTGGTGCACCTGCGTGTGTGAAGCCTTGGAATATTGCGTAAAAGATGCCACTAACCACTAGGATTCCCTCGGAGATGTGTTCCCTGGCGACAGAAAGTAGCATTTTAGCCTAGCGTGAGAGTCGTTTAGGGAACAAGACAGAAGTTTCCCGTCCCCATCGGGGTTGAGTGGTGAATATGCATGTGGACGTTTCATTTGTTTTTAGCAGCAGCCATCGATCCCAAGGATAAAATGGAGAGTGAATTGGAGAGTTTGAAGGAGAAGAGTCGGAAACTGGCCGCTAGATTAGAGGCTCTGAAACGGCTGGAGAAGAAACAGAAGGATAAAAAAGACATACCAGCTGAGGCTACCGGCTCACTAACTGAACGAACGGCACCCTTAAAGAGGCCATTACTACAAAGACCCGATTATCAAGGTTGGCAGTACTATTTGTAATGATTATCAAGGTTGGCAATACTTTTTTGTAAGCTCTGACCTCTTGGTTCGTAGACTCGTTCTCATTGTTTGGAAAATAGGCGATTTTGTTATGTGGAATATTGCGTAGTAGACTCTGGATACTGTGACTGTCTATTGTATACCCCCGGTACTAAGCGTTGAGCGTTTTATGTCCCTGTGAGGGCTTGCAAACATATATTGTAAACATACCGTGCGAAAAGTCTAAATGGAAATACTTAGGGGCTTCACATGATGCACCACCGAGGAAAACGTTGCTGCCTACGGTGCAGAACACGAGACAATCAGCATACACGGCTTCATCCTACGGAGACAACTCTTCTTACGCACAAGCGGAGTATATGTCCGTGTCCGCCAGATCGTCTTCGTCACACCAGGTTTGTGCGTTCACTGGGTTTAACAAAACGTGATTTCTTTGAGCGATTCTATAGGTGCTACTTGTGTACTTGTTTGTAAAATTCTGGAAAAATATCCTTGGAGGCATAGTGATCTAAATATAATATAATATAAAAAGTTCGTTCACCGTCTTATATCACATTCAAATTTCAGGATCCTCCAGTGACTATGAATATGGACTCATTTGGTGCTGCTCAAACGGCATCTGTTAGTGGCTGGGGCCTGATTGGGCAGCTAACTTCTCATACAGAGTTACACCCGTCCGATGTAATGGCAACGAGCGTCCCGTCTACTTCCAAATCCTCCTTGCCGGAGTATTCTTTCAAGCGAGTGTTGGACATGGGTCACGGATACAAAAGGCATTCACCTACCCACGAAAGGTTCGGTATTTTGGGATTTTTGAATTGGTTTATAACAGGCAACGACTCGCCAGGAATCGCGTAAAATGGAACTTACATGTTACTCGCAGCAGTCAAATAGTTATAGACCTTGATGAAGGACGAGTCGTCAAGGTAATCAAAGGTAAGGTAAGCAGTGAAAAGTGGCATCGACTTCTAGCTGTTCATGTGACTGAGCTAGATTACATATGTTGCATTGTGTGAGTGGGTCATGGGGTCGATCCTTTCCTTGATCATGAATTTTTTAGTCGTGGTTCGACAGACGCCCCACAGAATGTGATGACAGCTTCATATCATGGTGCTGAGACGAATCTCCAAAGGCCTCCGCCTCCAGTGATAACTGAATCGCCTGAAGAATCAGAGTCTGAATCTGACGATGAAGAAAGTATAAGCAGTGAAGAGGATACGGTATGTTTTGGTTATTGATTTGTTTGAATTAGTGAATTGTTTTGGATTCGTCGTATATGAACACACACCAACGCATAAGTTGAGAAATGAGAAATCGAGCGTGGAAGTGGAATGCAGTTTGTACTCTTGCATTGCTGCCGTATACTCCCGAGTGCACGGGAGCTACATTTCTGATTCATTCCGCTTCACTTTTATGTTTCAGACGTTGGTCGTCGACGTGAGTCGTCAACATCACCCGCCCGCTCCCGCATCTACACATGACCTGCTGGAAGAGGTGCAAGAGGAGTTATACGCCCGCCGCTCCATTGCCTTTGTCCAGAATATTGCAAAATCTTCACAACGAACTGTGGAGGTGTCGATTTGTGAGTTGTTGGATTGTTTTTACGTAATTAAAGCGAATTAGCGGTCGGTCTCAACAAAAAAATACGGAAAGAGGAGGAGTAAACAACCGTGCGTTTACCGCCGTTTTCAAAATGTGCATTTTTGGACTTTTACTAGCCAAATTCAAAATATTTTGTCAACATTTCGTCATTTGGATGCTTCGGAGTGTGTGATCATTTGAAAAGGCCATACCTCGATTTTTCCGGGGCCGTGCTAGTATTAAAATCGGCAAATCGCCGGAAGCGAATTTTCCCGTACAAAATCGCAAAAAATGGTTGTTTGAGAACATTTTTATACAAGATGCACTTATTTGTTTGTGTTTTTATGTTTATTTTCGTTTATAACTTTTTTCATTTTATTTTTGGTGAAAAAACCCCAAACCGGGTGGTATTTCGCTTTAAACTAAATAATTGACCACTTGTGATTTCCCTGTAGCCCTGTAGCTATGACTATTTTATATGACTGATGCTTCCACTAGTGGCTTGGCAAACCCCAAATATGGGTTTAGACTGTTTTTATGAGTATTATTATTTTAGATTATCATTCTTAGTATTATTATTGCTATTATTATTATTATTATTATTATTATTATTATTATTATTATTATTATTATTATTATTATTATTATCATTATTGTTGTTGTTATTAACATTATTAATATCATATCAGATCAGAAGTTGCGATTACGATTTGAATGCGAGTCTTTATATTTACCATCACTGGTGTTAATTTTAGGTGGCAGCGATGTGTATAATTGCCAGCTGAAACTTTCTGGAATCCCTTATATGATTTTGGGAGGAACTGGAACTGGACCAGATGCAAAGTACGTGATTTGTAATTTGGTAAATCCGTAAATCCACGATTATTATTTTTGTCCGTACACTCGCACACTGCGACCTGTTGTGTAATGTCGGCAATCAAATTAAGCCCCCCCCCCCCCTACTCAAACGAAAGTGAGTCAGTAAACTGTTACTTATAAACTTTTTATTTTAGGAAGGCAGAAAGCGCAGCATACGATTCATTCCTGCTACGAGTTTCTAATCTGGGTATACTTCCATGGCAACTCGTTGAAGCGATCAAAAGAGATCAGGTAAACTAACCTCAATGTCCAACGAATCTTTTCTGCCAACCGTTTAGTATCGTATAGCTTCGAACTTGCTCGATCCCCGTGGAAATTGTTTAGTAGCCTGATCGGAACATTTTCCTTTGAATTATCTTTACTCTTTTTGTATTACTCTAGAACATAGAAAATGATCCATTGTGGCCGATGCTACTGGTACTGTCAGATATGGTCATTGCGGGCTTTTATTAAACTCTTTATAATTGACGTGTAAGCGAGAACAGCGTTTTAATACCTACCCTTTCTAGGTTGGAAAAGATATTGTGGTCAGTGCTCTACTGCCATGTGTGAACTATCTGGTTGTTCTCGTTAAAAGCCGTACGTTTTTTTGTTTCTTTAACTAATTGTCTTCGTTGTAGGGTAAACTACGTTCTACGAACAACAATAGAGACATATGTATGAGAATACTTTTATTAGGCTTACACCTTCAGGTTTTACCTTGGTTTATTTAGCCGATTTCGCCATTCAACTGGGTGAAATTGAGATGTGGGAGCGCAGTGGAGCCAAGTACATTAGTGCGAGTCGACCGGATCAGGTTTGTTCATTTAAAAAATCGTTGTAATTTGCGATGAATAAGATAATATCTTGGTTAATAATGCGTTCAATTGACTTAATATTTTCTACCTTAATATTGCAGGTAGATCCTTTTCCGTATCGGTATCCTTATTTATGCATTGTTTGCAGGTAGCCCATGTCACACGTTTACTGGCAATGTTGCAAACATATTGCAATCATCATTGGAGTACGAGTTCTGTCGCTGTTCAACTGGGCGCTTTATTGGCCGAGGTAGCTCTTGATTTTTCTTTTTGAATTCATAATACCTTTCCATATTATTTTCGACATTTCATATTTTTTTGTGTGTAACATTTGCATTTGTATTACTTCGGTCCTTGTTCATTTGTATTTTGTGGTACATACGTAACTTTACAACTTACCTGCTTGTGAGAATTGAAAATTTCAGTTGATCCCCTAAATATATGTGATCTAGGTTGCTGAGACCGCGGCTTCAACAAACACTGGATATAGTGCAGTCTCTCCAGCTTATGACGCTCCTGCGAGCCATTACAAGAGGTGTGTCCGTGTGTCACTTTAGCGAGTACAACGACCTACTTACTATTATTCTGCCATTTGATGATTTGATAAATTGCTTCGTGCAACAAAAAACTAGTGTATGTGTCACTTTTGCTAATTGTTAGCGTATTAATCAAAACACTAAAACCCCGCGTTTTAGAACCAGGCGATCGCGGAGTAGGTCTCAAGGCAGGTACTCGCGACGGGAACATGAGCGAACGAGAAGCAGGAGTCGTGGTAGAAGTAGAAGGTACGGTAGCTCCCTTCTTGCTTTCTCGTTCATTGTGTTCCATTTTCTTTTATGAAGTTTTTGCTGCGCACGTTGAGTTACGCTGTGTGTTGTATAATATTTAACCTTATTTCCAGAAGCTCTCGCAGCCGGTCACGTTCTCGCCACAGAAGTGTGAGTTAGAGTTATTATTTTGTTTTGATTTGGTCATTCTCATCACTTTTTACCTAGCCGAACGAAGCGAGCTAGCTCTTCTTTAGTTTCATCCTGTTCGATAGGTTTAATGTTCAATGTATTATCGTTTGGAAACTCGACATCGGAGTTCCCTTGTTTTGCAATTTACGACCCACGGAGGAGGATAAGAGCTATCTCTCTTGTAGGAGGATAGCCTGTGAAGTCCTTTCCTTGTTAATACTATATTTGATGCTCTTCTCTTGTACTATTGTTGTTTGTTTGTTAATTTGTTAATTAGGATTTATATTTAGGAGCAACCACAAGAGGACAATGTCTTCAAACAGCTGGAGGAAGTGGAAGCTGACATTCAACGACGTAATGACGAAATTGACAGACAACTGGCGCTCATTGAATCAGGTGGGTGCTGAATGGAATGGATGAATCTGTTGTTTAATGTAAGAGAAGGTTCATGGCGGCAAAACTTTTCCCCTGTTCTGGTTGCGTGAAGAGGCGGATTGATCTTTTTATAAAAATTATATGCTAAACGGAAACATCACTAACATCAGCCGAGCAGCGAAATATTCTCTTTAAAAGTTTGTTTATTTGGCCCCAGTTACACATGTAAACTCATCGATCTTCGACTGTAGCTGGTAGCTAACTGGTAGATATACGCAGACACCGACACCCTAACAATATTTAATAGTCGAAATTCGAAATTTGCTTATGAAATTAATAGATATAGATATTTGTGGACTCGTTTTCTTGAGTATTCGATTAATATTAGTTACTATGTGCTCCACATTATGTCGGCGAAAAGGTGACTAACTATTTCGGTTTATGTTTAAAATCAGGGCGTAGTGTATTTCTGTGTGGTAATTTTGAGCGTATTCATAGTCGCTATATTATGGAAAATGAAATTAATGTAGGAATTTACTTTGGTAATTTTTAAACACAATATTTGTTTACCTGAACGACAATCCTAGCTTTGATCATTTTCGAATCCTTTGGTACATATACATATATTCATGCATTTTCAGGATTAGTGAGTAATTGTTGGTTCAGCATTTACGCGGACTCATCAGGTATTTGCCGATTGCCACTGCGCAGCTTAAAACTCAAGCCAAGGAGGAGAGTCGTCCTTGTGCTCCTACAGTCCAACAACCCCTTACACTACAGAACCTAAAGATACTCCAAACATCTTCCGCTGTCAGTCTACATTGAGAACTCGACTCGTGAAGTCTTTCGTCACCGACGGCACCGACCTACGTTTGTTGGCGTACATCAACTCGGAACTCGGAGGCTGATCCGGAGGAGACTCGTCTATTTATTCGTTTATTGTATCGATGGAGCTGGACCTGCTGGATTCGAGGCCTAAGCCTAAACCTACCGACTCGACCTTACCCTCGACCTCGTGAATACCGAACCTACGAGCAGTTACTGACTCAACTCAATGAACTCAATCATGTGATTATGATGGTTTTATTGTCGTGTTTTGCTCTTTATTTTATTGTTATTTCATTGCGATTGGGTCAAAGTGCGGTATTTAGGCGGCACTCTGGATGTTTCCAAGATTATGTCAATGTGCAAGGAAAGCAGCTCAACATCGCGCTCGCGAAGAGATAGAGCATCGCCTAAGCGTGACGCTGACTACCATCGAGAAAGACGCCGAAATCATAATCGACAAGTGTCTCCATGGCGAGAGCGAACCACAGGTGATTTTCCTCTTTGACATTTGTAGCTTATGAGGACGTCGTGATATATGCAGGGGTATTTATCCCTCTAAAATCTAATCAATACACTTGCAGCGTCGTCGAAAACTCGTAACAAAGGTTCTGTGACTCAAGGCCGAACCCGAACCCGAAACAGGTTTGATTATTGTTTAACCTTCTTTCAAATGTCAAGCGAGATGGCTCGTTTTGCTCTTCATTCTTTGATGAACTTGTTCTCATGAACACCCAAACTCTAATCAAAGCGAACTTGTGGTCTGTTTGCGAATAAGCAGATAATTTTGTAAATTTTGTAAATGGGCCACATCCACATCACATCTTACCGCGCTACCCGAATAACTAGGGTCAAGGTATTTTAGCGCGTAACTCGTGAAGGTGTGCGAAGCCATAGCCAAAGCGGTGGACTGTCTTGCGTCCACATCCATCGAGTTTTTTGTATAATGTACAAATTGTTGAGCACGACTCTTCGTGATTTAAACGGGAAAACCGCCCAAAAATACAAAAAAAAACATGCATATTGCAGTTTCCTTCCTGGAGATCTGGTATAATCCCAGAGATCGCTGTTCACTGTTGGATATTTATTCTGCGCTGTCGGAGCTTGTTAACAATGCTAACTGGACAAGTGACATATTCGACACTATGTCGTCCAGTCGTCACACACTTGTTAGTGCAACGCACTGAACAATCCGACGAGCTTATCATCTGGGTCGAATAAATCGTGGTGTCGCTTTCCAAGCTACAGTTCAATTGTTTCCCACACGAATTACTGAACAAGACCAAAATCTGTAACGAGGACAGAATATGAGCAATTGACCAATATACGAATTATTACATTAGCCGACAAATACATGTGACATTGACGTCACAAGACGGATAGCAATTGACAACAGTATGGCGACTGACAACAATATAGCAATTGAGCGTGCGAACGGGAAATAAAAGGAATTTGATAAATATAGAAATCAAAGACAGCATACAACATCGTAACCATTACTATAACGACTCTTTCACTCACTCCGTACTAGAATCTCACGTCTGTATCAACAAAAAAAAAAAGAAAAAGTAAAACAATGTACAATATTTTGCATGTCATTGTTGCCTGAGTTTACATTCTTGAAACAATTAGGTGAACCAATTGCAAACTCGAAGGATGAAAAAGTAGATGACTCTAATGAAACCAAAATAGTGCTAGTGCTAAGAAAAACGTTGTAATTAATAAAATTGACGCAAGTCACTACAGCAAAAGAACTGATCATGAATTATGACATGACCTTATATTATGACTTTTGTTACTTCTACAGGTGCGATCATTATGCTGTGCACATCGCATTTTACCGCTAGCGCATATTAACAAAGCATGTATGAACTGAACTAGTGTGTTGTCTTCTTATATGTTAGAGACTAAGACGATGCAAAAGAACTACATGGTTAGCTAGACAAGTTAAAATTGTTCTTGTCACCAGACGTCTCTAATATCTCAGAGTTCAGAGTAACACAAACATCTATACAATATTGCGGGTAATAGGGAATATCTCACTCCCACACTGCACGCAAATGAAACTATGAACCATACTTGCACCGGCAGCTTCCCACGGACCAAGGAGCTAACTGTAAAAAGACTAAATGTAAACACATATGGTAAAACATGAACACGCAAAAGACCAAGACTGCTTACAGACGTGTTAACACAACTGTTTAACGGTTCAAAATTTGCACAAATAAGAATGTGCTCATTATGGACAGTAAATAGTTAAAATAGTACAATCAGATGTAACGTTTTTTCTGATAAAACGGGATCGAATACTACTCACGTCACGACGATTCACTCGCAGAGAAGTTGATAGTAGTATGTGATTTCTCTCTTTGTGTTACTTTGTGGCAACTCATGTTGAGAAAAATGAAAAAAAGATCAAAAGTGTTTCTCTAGAAGAAACAGAAAGCTCTTCTCAAGGTTCAGCTCATGATTCAAAACAAGCCCTTTGTGAATCAAGGGTAATCATATGTAGCCAGAACAATTAGCATTGCAGCTTATTGCATCAACGCAGTCATTAGTGACCGTATGCATGAACTGCAGAAATCTCCCCGGGTGGGAAAGTTTGTTTCAGCATTTTGCTGATTCGTTCGTTCTTTCTCTTTTTCTTGCGTGCATACGCCTACAGTACACATGACGAAGTCATCATATCTAGCATCAACGGGTATCAGCGGCACCTATTTTCCCAAAATTAGAAGACAAGGGTTTTTCGAGGACAAAGTTTTTCGAAAGGTTATATGCCATGGCAATTCTATACACGCAATTGTGTAGGTTACACATTCTAGTTTCCCTGTAGACGGATCAAAAAAACCTCACGCGGAATTGCATCCCATGCCATTCTTCTGTGAGCACTCCGTTTCGGTGATAGAGTGACTTTTCACTCTGTAGACTACTTTACGTCTGCTCTATGCAACACGTCAATTATCTTTCTCTGCGCGATTCATGCAACCTACTTCCGATGCCTGAAAACACAAATGGTGCAACATGTCGACTTGGAAACGTCGTCCTCTGAGCGATCACTTCTTCTTTCAATCAACCAACGACGACTTTTGATTCTGATAGCATCTCCGTTGCAATACCAAACGGATTGCTTACTAGATAAGCCAACCAGTGATCTACTACCGAATCACCTTCAAGAAACCTTCTGAGCTTTACGTATGACCGTATGACGCATGCTCGAAGCTGTGGTGCGAAAAAACGTCGTGAGGGCGCGTTCGGGATACGGAATTCCGAACAAAAGAAAACGTTTCAAAAGTAGTCCGGGATGGTCGGGTGGAAATGCAATTGTTTTCCACAGTACGCTCATTTAGTATGTGGGCCCAGAACCATTTATATTCCACAACCAGCAAACGTATGGCTCCTGCTCCTACTAAAAAAAGGTTAAGGTTAGACCCGTTTCGCAAGAGATCTGAACTCCGCGTGGCTCCCGTGCCTGAAATACACGGTCCGGCCTGCTCTGGGGTTTTGTTTTCAGTTAGTTCACTTCCTGGCCAAGGATAGCGATTGAGCACCTTTTTCCTCCGCAACCGAAATTGCTACCAATGACTCTAATTTCTAATGAGAAGGAAGGCTTGGTCTGCCCAGGAGTCGAACCGACGTGTCGCAGTGCCTGCGCTGCTCTTGAGAAAGCGACTTAGGCACTGCGCCACCTGAACCCAAAATCTGAGCAATAAATGACACTAGCCTGATCTCCGCCCGGTTCTCATCAGATAATGATAAACCTTGCGTGTGTAAACGTGTGTTCTTACAAGAATAAGCCTGATGGTTGATTCTTCCACGAAAACACAGGGTGAAATGCTGACGCTCCAAATTTAGCATAATTAGGATGTGTCATTTGTAAACACGTTCAACAATTTTTACCAAACTGGTATATACAAACTAGTGTTTAAACTACAAGTCCGTGCACTGGGATTATTTTAGTTTGTAAAAATTGTCAATCTTTGATTGACACGACAAAGCATGCCTTCTATTTTCTTTACGACTAGTCTCGTTTAGTCGATCACCTGCTCGCCGTACAGGAAATGCAAATCGCCCACGGAACAAGCAGGATACCGCACGAGCTCAACCTCCTGGTCAAGCTAGCCTTTGCCTTCCCGACGATGCATACCGTCCAATTTCTCCTTGACTCTTACTTACATCGTTTGAATTTTGGATCGTACCATGTGTGTAATCGGTATTCAGATTGTTTTTTTCCCGGGTGAAAGGCCTGTTATGTGTTCGTTTCTATTATATATTATTTGCTGGCTAAAGGTTATTAATGGTAAACTGCTTCTCTTTTTGTAATGTCCGGCTATCGATTGAACAGTGCTTCTTTACTTTTATTGGTTTATACGTGCTGGTGTTGAGTGGTTTCCTCCATCTCCTTATAATTTCTACATATTCGATCTCCAGCCATTCTTTATGTACAGTTTTCCTAATAAATTTATTTTTATTTTCGATTCGGCTGTGAATTTACTCCGATGGTTTGTACACCTTTATTGTCTACGTTTTTCGTTTCTTTAATTTTTCTCTCTATGTTAAGCGTTTCTTTGATTTTCTCTCTATGTTTATGTGCGGGTCGAAGTTTCGTTTGTGCGTTACAGTTTTTCAGCATATCGTTCTATTTTGTCTCATTGATTTCTTTTCTTTATTGCTTTTTAGCATATTGCACATTTTCAGGTAGTTCGTATGGCAGGCATAATAAAGAAGAATGCACCTGTAGTAGATTTGAGCGCCTGGATAGAACGGGATTTCTACCAGCTGAAGTATGTTGCGCACCAAGGCGAAGTACGGCGCCTATCCCAGAATCCGGAAATCGCGGCAACAAATTGGGTATGTTTTTCATCGCATGCTTTTCGACTGCTTGTATTTGATGCTTTCTGTCTCCATATAATTTTCTATATATTCGACCTCCAGCCATTCTTATGTGCATTTTTCTAATAAATTTATTTGTATTCACTATTCGGCTATGCATTTCTCCCGCGGTTTTTAGTGAGTGTGTCCGTATGCTTCACAATAAGTTGATACGGCAGTTTGTGCAAGTTGTGTAGATTTTCTGTCTGATAGACGACGTAAGTATGCACTGTACGTCTTTTCAGGCAAATGTTACGCGATCCACCTTTTGGGGCTTGTTCCTGAAGGAGTATGAGAAAAAGCTAGGGAAACGAAATTTCTACATTGGATACACTCTTAGACAGAACAACACGGGTGAGCCTTTTGTTGTATGGAACAAACAGATGCTGATAAAGTTGCCTCCGGTGCGCAACTTTGAACACTGTATCGTAGCCAATACAAGTGATTTGGTGTTTACTACAATGCTGAACATGCACTTTTTAATTTGATCATAGTTGTTTTACTTCCTGGTGATTTATCATTTGTTTTCAGTGAATTTTGCTGTTTTTCTTGACACAGTTGACGTAAGATTGCTCGGCCACACTGGGGTAATGTGAGTATTTCTTATTTGTAATAGAGTTGACCTGCATATTTTGTTTGGATTGTCTTGTGGAAAGCGGGTTAAAGTCTGAAAATAAGTTAAATTTTTCAGGCGAGGCGGAAATGAATTTCCAATAATGAGAAGTAATCTCGAGGCGTTTGTTTCAAAAGTGATCTCAGAACGTGGACTTATCCCACCGGGACTCCTCGAACTAGCCGCTTGTCAAGTTGGTTTGATTTACGCTGTGAAGTTATCCGTGGATTTTGCAAAATGCAAACAGTTTAGCGACAACTATAATTTGACTTGACATGGTTATTGACCTTGAGTCCTTGCTGTCGAGGTGTAAAATATTGTACTATCAGAGCTGTACGTTTAGGAGTTCTTTGAACCAATTGCGCTTGTTTCTCTGCTGTGGTGTGAGCGATTGTACGAGAAATTGAAAGAAGGTATTTCTTTGTTTTTGCTTGCTTACCTTTGTGCTGTTGATGGCGATGCGTAAAGAAATGTCCTTTCTGCAAGTTTACTGGTACTGATTACTGTAGATCGGTTCTCCTGCCTGAATCAGGGACCCGTATTGGATGATCACGAGAATGCGGATCTCGTCAAGGAATTGTTGGTATGTTGGTGATTTTGACGTATGATAGCTAAATTTTCCTTGTGGGAGAAAAAACTGGGTAGAGGCTTGTTCCCCAGTAGCTAGGCTTTGTAACAAATTTAGCCTGAGTGTTTTACTACCGTTCCGGGAGAGCTGTAATAATTGTAAATTGTAAGTTAAAATATTTGAGTTGTCGGTGGGTCAGTCATCTTATTTTGTCTGCTTAATGCTGTGTTGTCCGCATCAGTGTCTATGTCTGAGGGAGTCCGTTTTTAGGACCACATGACCGCGTTCAGCGAGCAACTGTGGTCCGGCAAGCTGTGTCTGCGTATTCGTGCAACCGATGCGCATATTGCAAGGGTTGGTCTTCTCTTATTTGGGTTGTTTACTTTTTGTTGACTGTAAGTAAAAGATAAAGAGTAGCGGGTTATATCAACAGCATCCGCAGAAACGGTGCACCGGGGTCCGGTTCATTGCTGAAGCCGGATATAACCCGGTGATTGTAAGTGTATTTACTAATCTTTTATTGTTGATGTCGATTGACGTTGTATGCTAGCTGGTCTAATAAGTCAGTAAGTATGTTGTTCCGTAAGGACTATCGAGGTTGTCGTTTCGATATTTTGTATCAGCGTTTCAGATGCTTGGTTTTCGTTACGTTGCTGTCATCGATCAAACGTTTGATGAAATTTATGTAAGTTTCCAAATCTATACTTTATCGCATTTGTTGCTGTTATTAGCAATGAAATCACGAAGTATGATCTCTTGTTGGGATTTTTTTAATGAACTTATACGTCTTAGAGTTGTCTTTTGATTATGTGATTACCATATTTTTTATGATTAGCGGGCAATTGCCTGGTATAGTCGAACACCTAATTTTCAGAAGAATTCATGTTTTAACGCGGAAGGTGTGCTGAACTTTGACGACACTTTGCTACCTGAAGACTGCCCACAGAGGACGATTCGGAACTGCCACCAAGTGAGATCTTCATTTTCTGTCGTGATCTGTTGTAATAAGGGAGTGTGAGAGAGAGCTATACTAAAGGCTGATGATACGTTCTTTTAAAATGTAACCGGGATGGAAATACATAACGAGAACGTAGTTGTCCAACAGTACTAGTCATGTTCTTATTTATTTTTCTGCCTGCCTACGCCACATATTTTCAGGGGAAATCCTCGGAATCGAATTCTTTTGAATCGAATTCTTCTTCCGAACACTTTGCTTTTACGCGTTCGCCTGAAAAGCACATGCTTTTTACGAGTGTCGCTGGAAAGATTGCCGTGAGGAAAGTGCGAGACTACGTTGAGCGAAGGCACAAGGCAAAGGATGAGGTTGTTGTCTTGTTCTTATTCCGCGCCATCGCGGCGCACCAATGAGGATGCGCCATAGGGGCGCGGCGCACCCCTTTAGGGTGCGCGGCGGGGGCGTCAGCGCCCGAGGCGCGCATGTGGCGTTTCCCCAGATCGGTGCGCCTGAGGTGCCCCAAATGTCATTGAATACCTGTGGCCACTCCACACCTTTTGAGTGGGTACCGCGCCCCAGCAACGGACCTCTTTTTGTGCGCGGAGTTTCATCGGATTTGGTTTTTTCTTTTAATATAGAGGAAAATCCTTGGGGGGGGGGACATCCTGATCCTATATTCGTTCTATACATCGTTAATTTGTATTTCATAGTTTTTGCTGTAAGATTCATCTGTGTATATTGCAGATGGCCGAAAATTTTGTCAAGATTTGTGAGAAACCGTCGACCAGTGGCGAGAGCATGGCGCTTCGTTTGGTGGGGACTTTTCATTTTTTATTTATTTACTCTGGTCGATTATCTCTACGTCCCTGAACAATTACATAGTTAAATGATAAAAAAATGATAATTAGGTAATGTTTTTCTTTCGTAAGTTACATGTTAGACGATAGTTCGCACATTTAGGCACCACAACGGATTGAGACGTTTGTCGAAAAGGTTACTCACAGCATGGCTTGGAAGCTCACGGAATATAAATGCAAGTCGCCTGGTGTACAGTTTTTATATTTTATTGATTTTTGATTTCACTTTTGATTCTTTATTCATTCCATTCATGAATATTATAGTACAGTGAACCAATTCATGACTATAATAGTGCAGTGAACCAACTATGTGTGTGCAGTGAACTTGTTGAGAGGGAGAGGCGATAATTGTTCAGTATCCACACGCCAATTATTTCTCTGGGACGCTCTACTACGTAGACCGGTCCTATTCGACATTCCTAGCTTTCCTTCTCATTCCTTTTGTCTGAATAAACAGTGCACTTTCAGCTCGTGATCCAGCGAATGGTCGTCATACATGCAAGGTTTGGCTGAGTCGGTTTCCGTACGCATTCCTTGGTGGTGAGGCATCAGGGCTTGATGAGGGGTTAGTTCCAGTAAACTTGACTACCTTTTTGATTCGGTATCATATCAGTATCTGTATCCCATTCGATTCGGTTTCTTTGCACTCAAACAGGGCACATTCCCATTTGTAGATGTGGATCTGGTCTGTTTAGCTAGTGACAGAATGTACAACTTGTGCAATAGCTGTTTTGACACAAACCGGGGATGGCGCGTGCATGATTTTAATAGATTCATTTATAAGCACATTTGCTGGTGTACTGCGCCGGTTATCTTTGTGAATTCAGGGAAACGCGGCGACGGGCCGTAGTGATGTTGTATGCACAGATGGGAAAAGTGGCAATACTTCCGGAAAACTTGCTTTTTCTCATTCCTCTGGATGATGTGAGTATTTTTGACCGATAGTTTTCGTGATGTGAGATGTGAGCGGAGATTAGTCGATTAGTGACAAACATTCGCGCCATAAACTCGTTGTTTCTAGCGCTGGTGTGACGTGGTGATTGATCACGTGTCGAAGGGTCTCAAGCAAATGACTCTGGCGTTGGATTTGCGTACGTTTATTAAGTATATCTTTGCTGCGTTTTATTCTGTCTTGTTGCTTTTAGCGGCTTCGTTTTGTACAGTACTAATCCATACCTCTTTAGCCAAAGTGAAAGTGAAAATGCGACAACTGGTGAATGATGAAGCGATGAGCGGTAAACCAGTAGAAAATGGTGGCGAATTGGTAAGATAGTTGGTTTCTACGTCTGATCTAGTTCTTAGCTGTGTGCGGGAGTTTCATATGCAAATCGTACGGTATGATGAGGTTTACTCCGGTCATCATGAAGGCTCAATGCTTATTTCCTTGTCAATACACATCTTTAGATTAGGTGCTTTCTGGTTTACCTTTTTTATGTTTCCTTTGGGACCGCGTTCTCTTCTGGCGTTCGTCCTTCGTATTCTAAATTCTAAGTGTTTAATGTCCTAGGACAAGATGATTGCTCTAATGATGGAGGAAACTCTTCGGATATCCAAGATGATGTGGAGCCGACTGACAATTGTTGCGCCATTAGGAGCTCAAATACCATCTGTGAGTACTTATTTATGTGTCTATAATTCGTGATTCAACTCTGATTTTTAATAATTATATTCGGTGTCATGACGGATAAAATGCGTAAGAGCGTACGGTTATAAAAGGTTTCAATTGCCTGTAAAAGTTGTAGGTGTGTGTAACCTTGACTGTTTAAAGGGAGTCGGCGGCTATCCGTCTATTGAGCGCGACACGAATGACGTATTTTGGGATCAAGAAGTTAGGAAGAATGCGTGGACGGACAAGGCAGGCTATATAAGGCTATATATTTCCCTGTTCTTGGTAACTGTGCCTCAAAAAGCCTGAGACAAGTTACAGTAAAGGAAGGTCAAAAAGCCTGAGACAAGTAACTGACTTTCGAAGACCTAGTTCTCATTTTAAAAAGACCTAGACCTAGTTCTCATTTCTCGAAGACCTAGTTCTCAGTGGGATTCTTACGGTAGACAATTAGGGAGACATGTATTTTCTTCGCATGTCTTATTGAACACATTCTTGTATTATTCAGGGACCCAGTGTGCCTTCCATCTCATCGCTTCAAGCTCTGCTGTTCAATAAACAAGAGGAAACCGTGAAAGAAGAAAAGACGGAAGAGCGGCAGTCTCCACTCCAGAGTTCAGTGGCGTCGAGCGCGCCGACTCCCGGTGTACAACGACCGCCACCCTCCTTTGTTTCGCTCAACACATCGGTGCCCCCACCGCCCTTGCCGTTGTACATGTCGATGCCGCCACCGATACCAGTTTCCATGTGCTCAGTGCCGATGAGCTTTAGTGTTCCCCCGCCACAAATCGTGGCTCTTCAGCCCCTGCAATCATTAATGGCATTACCATTACTCAGAGAGAGACCGCCTGGAGTGGAACTTCCGTTTGTTCCTTCTTCGACGAGCACTCCAACTACGACCTTCAACAACCTGTTGCTGTCTCCAAGTGAGATAGAACGGATTATTGTTCATAAGAGAGGTGAGTATGGTTTTTGTCCCCTTCTTAACGGTTGTGATTAGTACTTTAGAGACGTTACTGTGCTTAACGCGAAATACTGGGCGGTTTTTGAGACACTTCGAGTACACCAGCATGCTTATGCAAATGGACATACAATTATAATGAAAAATCGAGCTAAATTCGAGTAAATTAGCATAAATACGTAAGGATTCAGTTGTCCACGATGCTTTTCGAAAACCGGCCGGTATAGGTAGTTCGCTACAGGTTTCCAAGTTTTTTTTTATATATACGATGAAGATTTCAGGAACCGATCGTGTGCATCGTTTTTTTATTTGTGTGGATTCTTAAAATGAGTAGACGATATTGATTTCAGTTACCGAAAATCGCAGTTCACCAGGCCTTTATTCCCCCAGGAGTACCGTTGACGGTTCTGTCGACGGACACCGAATTTCGCCACACGGTCGCCGTGAGCGGAGTTCTTCGCGTGACCGCCGTAGTCGCTCTACTTCACGAGGTAGACGTCGAAGATCGACTTCGCGCGACTGCAGGCGTCGCTCGATATCTCGCGATAGTAAGCGTCGTCATCCTATGTCATCTCGCGTGCGCTCCCGTCATTCTCCGTCACCAAACGCTCGCCGACGTCGCTCGTCTTCTCGTGACCGAAAAAAGCGAAATGAATCCCCGGGCCGGGTCGGACGTTCCTCTTCTCGCGAGCGTCGTCTTTCTTCAACTTCGTCCCGCGACCCTCGTCATCGTGATTCACCTCGTGATCACCGACGTCGCTCTTCCTCTCGCGATCGACACGATCGGAAGAGCTTTGCGGAATCCCGTAGAAAGGTCTCTGAAGGCCGATCTACTCGTGGCTCGCACGACCGCTCTGACAAGGACAAAAAGGAAGACCGCCCTTCGTCTCGTCGACATCGCTCTACTTCGAAGGACGGCCGAAGATCGTCTGCCACATCTGATCTTTTCAGTGTGGAATCCACTGACGCTAATGACGACTCATCGAGCACGGCGTCGGCCTGCCCGAATGAATCTGAAATCGACTCATTTATTCGAGACATTCCACTTGAGCAGGCGGACTTTGTATTCAACCCTGCTGACACTATGAATTTGAATTCTGGAGCCTCTACCGCTTCGTTTGCGGAAAATTCTGAACGTATTTCACCGCCGCTACGCATTTCCCGTGACTTGGAATTTGGCCCAGGAAGCGGAGGAACGTCTCCGCCGCGAAAGGTCCGTCTGGTTGTCCAATCACAGACTGGGCCTCCTGGAGCTTGCACCTCGGATCCTGCTATTGATCCTAGTACTCTTTTGTCGAATAGGATTCATGATATGTCGCAAAATTTAGGTCCCTGGGGATCACAGGCTTAATTGGTACTTACTGATTCCTTATCGTAGCCATTTCACATTAGTAGTTTAGTAGTTGTTCTTTGCTCGTATTTTCTCTTTACTTGTTTAGGTCTAAGGTCTAAGGTATTCACTTTGTTAGAGCGAAATACCGGCCAGTTTTTGAAACGCATCGTGGACTGCTGAATTCTTACGTATTTGTGCAAAGTTGCTCGAATTTAACTCGATTTTTTATTCTAATTTATGTTCATTTGCATAAGCTGCATAGGAATGCTCATATACTCGATGTGTTTCAAAAACCGTCCGATATTTCGCTTTAAATGTATTGCACTATGCGGATTGAATGTTAATTTTTTTTGGTTATGGATTTTCGTTTTTTTTGTTATTTAGTTTTTATTTACTGAGTTATTTTTGTCTTAATGTTATATATAATTACTTTACTTACGGAGGCGGAGTTTTGTGTGTCTCATAATTTAACTTCTGTGTTGCGATGTGTTGCTTTATTTGTACAGACGTGTAATTTCGGGGTTATTTGTCTTTAAACTTACGGTGAAATTTCCGGATTTGTACTACAAGTATTTGTTGAAATATGACTTTTACTCATTATCTTTTTTTTAAAGTAACATTAATAAACATCTTTATATTTCTGAAACTGTCTATGTTGTAGCGCTTTACTGGTTTCTGTCCAGGACTTACTTCCACGTCATTGTTTTTATTTTATTTTGAATACTTTGTTTGTGCACTGGATTCGATTTCATCTCGATTTAGGCTTTCAGGGAATGAACGGTGACTTCCACGCTTCAGCGTCAAGGATAGAACTTCCCTTTGTGCCCACGCCATACTTTTTTTTAATATTCATTCTTCCTTTTCATTTGCATCATTACATTTGTGCGGCAGTCTTTGCGTGTCATACCTCTTAACAATTACATTTTCACTTTGTGATCTCTGTTCGTTCGAGCTTTTGATTTATTTCGAAATTTAAAGAATATACTTCCCGCAGTTTTTGCATGGCTTTTTTCTGTTTTGAGGGATATTTTTTTTTACATTTTGTGGATTTCAGAATGTCGGCCGATACATTTTCGGCCTTTCTCAACTCGTGTAACCACGACAGACCACGTGAATTGGTGCTGGACGACAGTTTGGAGGTTGGTTTTTGTTGTATTCAACAATTTAGGGTTCATTAGCCCGTATTCTCGGGTCGACGGGAATGTTCCGTTGGGAGCTCATTCGTATGCAAATTTTTCCTCCAGCTAGTCTAGATAGTCGAGAAATTTGCATACAAAGGATTTCCCAAACGGAACGTTTCCGTCGACAGGAGAATACGGGCTATTGTGAGCAAGCTGGGATTTCGTTTGAGTAATACCATCTTAGCCCCGCGGCTTATTTAAATCGGGAAAAGCCGCAGGGAATAGTGCTTTAGACGTCTTGTTTGAGAATTCGAGTATGCTATCTAAACTAGTTGGAGAAAATCGTCTATTTTAGGGTCGAACACCTAATGAAAAATGGGCGTTACAACACTTCTTCAAGTTGCTCTGCAGTAAAATTGGCTGCCGACTAATGCAGCGAAATGTCAACTTCACAAATAAATCTGGAAAGGAAAAACGTTAGTTTGTAGCCTCTTTGATTCATGTTTTTTTGTTAGAGGATGAGAGATATGGTGAAAGAATATTAGATTCAGAACCGTGAGAGAGCGTTGAGGGTAGTGGGTACTGTATAAAATACATTTGCTTAGGGTAGTGGGTACTGCATAAAACACATTTGCTTAGGGTAGTGGGTACTGTGCAAAATTACATTTGCTCTTTCCAGCTGGAAAGTTGCTTTGGTTCGATGGAATCCCGGATCTCGTTCTCAAAGGATTCACTCCATTTCATGCAACGTGGGTTTTATATTGTTCTCATAATACGGAAAGAATGATTAAAAACCGTCAGTATGAGCTATCAACGCACCTAGGAAGAGCCTCATTGGTCACGTTATCGCCATTGCGCAAGTGGCATTGTATTTGTGCAAGGACCCAGAAGTCCAGAAGTAAGGACGAATTTCACACCCAGTAGATCTTCCCTCCGCGCACCGTGGCACTGATGTTTTCTGATTTTCTTTTATAATTTATGTTTTTGGCGTTGACTGATTTCAAGTTTCAGGTACAAAATATGTAGTGTGTTAGTAAATTCCAACATCCAAGAGAGAAGCCCATCTTGATGAACCGTATATCGCTCACAACGACAGCATGCGGTACTACCCTACAGTAGCCGTATGCACGAACGCTGGGTGAATGCTCCCAGCTCACTGTCCGTGCATACTGCATACGGTCACTGAACTGACTGCACGGTGTTAACTGCGGCTGTCTGGTCGACAGTGAATTTGTATCTTTTTGTTGTTGTTGTTGTTTCGTTTCCTAATCCATTGTTTCAGGGACTGGAAAGGCGAAAAGGAAACGATCAATGACGCCCTCTTTAGTCTTATGCAGGAAGTCACCTTCATTGGGGTCGTGCCGCATCGGTTGTGGAATACTTGGAAGAACCAGGTAAAGGATGGATCGAGACAGCTCTACAATCGTCTGAACACCTACTAATCATATCAATTTTCAGATATTTTGACACTTTAGTGATTCGACCCTAATAGGCGGCCATGCAAGGCGCTGCCCAAAAGAACTATAAAAAAGACACGCCGTTGTCGACGTCACGTGGATTTGTTTAACCTATCTACACTACGGGATGATCCCAATTATCGCAATGTGTCCTTGAGGGAGGAGGGAGGGACGATATTCTGTTTTTCCTCGCGTTCTACGTCACACCGACTTTCGTCTTTTTGCGCAGTTCGCACCTTGGTGTCGACTACGCGACGTCGCGACCTTCGACATGCCAAATCTATTAATAGCTCTGTATGTCTGTCGGAAAAGGCCTCATCCAGTGATTACCTCACTCGTCTTGTCTGTCGTCTGTATTACTTTGACGTGCGAAGCACTGTATCATTACAATATCTGTTATTCGTATAGCACCGCGTTTGATATGACCGATGCCGTGCTCAGTTTCTGAGTATGACGAAGAAGTGTAGAGCGCATTTCGCACTTTCCTGCTAAAATGTCTCAGAATTCGTTCAGTTAACGTATGCGTCATCTTTCGCAGTCTCTCTGTGAGAATTTGAGAGAAAACGCCTATAAATAGCTGGACAGTGGAGAAATACACAGCAACCAGGAGCAGAATGAAATACCATCAACACCTGAGAACAAACATAATAAACTATTTGACGTGCTAAAACTAGTGTCTAGTCTTTCTGGCACGTAGGCAATTATCTGGTTTATTGTGGGAAATGTGGCGTAAAATATCGCAAGACGTTTTGATGTACTTCCACTTAACTGTAGTTTTGTTGTCGGTGCATCTATCCAGCTCCCTTTTTTGTAAGTTAGTTAATTGTCTTTCTTGTTGACACTCACCTATTGCTGGTAAAACAATTATCATTTTCTAGGAGCTCATAAAGTCGCTGGTTCTGCTCATCTTCCCTATATTTGACCACATCAGAAAGCAGTGCGAGTCTGGTAAGTAGTATTGTCTTCCTTTGCAGGTGTTGTTGACTCAGTTTGTCAGTTTCTTTTCGGACAAATTTTTTTTTGTTCAGCTGAATATCGTGCGTTATGTGGATGCGGAAACGACGGAGCAAAGAATAAAGAACTGCTGACCTTGTCGTTTAAATTTTGCGTAAGTTCTTCTTCTCTTTTTAAAGATACGGAGGCTTCCCTATGGTTTTGTATATAATAGTAGAGCGCATGTCGTTTTTGTTAAATTCTTGTCTTTTATTTATCGGACATTCTTTCCCGGTAGATGTTTTATTTTCCGTGTGAGCTCATCATGAGGAATTTATTTTGCCAGCAAAGGCAAAGACTGTACGGGTCTTTTGTTTCTAAACATTAGTGTTGATTGGTTAATATTTCTATTATTTGTTTTAATTTTTAGAATGAGCTGAAAGGTTGGCTGAGGGAATACTGGAGACAGAAAGAGAAGACTAAGATTCGACTGCCGCCCAGGGCTCATAATTCAAAGGTTGCTTTTTTTTAGTTTATATTGTAATTCTCTCTTGTTATTATCTTCGTATTAAACTTGAGATTTGATTAGATGATATAACTACAAAAGGTAATATGTGGGTTTAAATGTGTCATGCCCATAGATGTCACTGATGTCAGTAGCGTAGTATGTTATCCAACGGTATTTAGCTCGGCTGGCCGCAGATTTTGATGCCGCAACACGATTTTGATAAACTATTTGCATCGTCTGGAGTACAGGTATGTTGGCAAATAATGTATTATGCTAAATACTGTATACCCCAGTATAGTTAGCTCAATGCTTGGTTGAAGGAATATTGGCTGATAATAGCTCAATTAGTTGGCTTACCGGGAATAACTTTCTTTTACCCAACGATTAATGTTTGTTACCCAACAATTAGCACTTCACTGATAACTTCATACATTTCATACATAAATAAAGCCAGTGAAACATTTACGCTTCGCGCCGTACTTCATTGGTCATTATTATGTGTGTTGAAAGTTTTATCGTATGCCTTGTTCCGCTGTTCTGCAGGTATCTAATAGACGTCGGTCGGATTCTAGAAGAAAAAAATCTTCTTTATTGGTGAATAAGTTGTTTAGATCTCGGAACCGAAGTTAGTGATGGCTCCTGCTTTGGCCACTCGGTCTACGGCGCCGGTATTCTCAGTGGGTAATGGTGGAATTGGTACAACCCACTTCGGCACCCCGGCCGCTCCGTCGAGGAGTGTAGCCCTACCGCCCCCTGGAGTTCAGATTCCGGCAGCTCTTCGACTGGTAACACCAATAGTTGGTTTTTGTTGTTGTATTTTTTTTTCGTTTATGCGGTGTATTTCTTGTTGTGTATATGGTTGTGTACATCCTATGGTACTGCCTCATAAACTATAGTACATTTTTTGTGTACTTCTGCCGCGTTTGTGTCACTCAACTCAAGAGTGTTTCATGTGTCACATTGTTTCGATTTTAGGGGTTCCCGTGACGTGAGCGTTACAAGTTACAACTCGTCTCGTAGAATCTTTTATCTGGTATCTGAAAAGAGTTTACTTATATTTCAGGAGCAAACCGAGGCGTTTATCAATAAGAAGCGTTCGCAACTTCGCTCACTGGTCGATCAACTGAGTAAACGATTGGCATTCCCAATCCAAGTGAGGAGAGGTGCGTAGTCAAGTTGTATTTTATTTTTTATAATTATAATTACTGTTTGTGACTTTGCTGCATAATTATGTTTGGTTAATTGTCCCTTGTTAGTTATGATTACTTTATGGATGTCTGTCTTATTTGTACTACGTGTGGTATGGTACTTGATTGAATTTTCATTTGTGGCTTCATTCGTGGTGTATGTAAAAGTTGAAATATGCGCGAAGTTAAATATGAACTAGTTACTTTCAGAGGGAAGCTTCAGTCGTTTCTTTATGCGCGGCATACCAATACTTGTCTGCTCTGCAACTGGAGCGGAATTGACAGGGACAGGAGCAGAGGTGAGTGTTTTCACTTTTGACAAGTTTTACTCTTTTTGTAGGACTCGGCTTGTTCTTTGCTTTCTATTTCCTTCGTTGTGTAACTTTGCATCTTCGATATCATGTTGTTTTTTTTTTGATGGAATCTATTATTCAGGGTATTGCAAGTGAACAGATGACTAGGCAATTGTCGCGTTTCGGACTCTTGCCGGAGCCACTGTTGAGTATGATCGAGGCTGATCTGGTGGGTGTTATTTATGTGGAAATCTTTATTATGACATTTAACAAATATATACAAACTAACAGAACACCAAGGTAATAAAGAGAAATACACACGGGCTGCTCCCTCCTGACAGGAGGACCGCGACCGGATACCTATGTATTGTCTCTATTATTGAGATGTGTCATACATTATTTAGATTCTCTGGTTTATTTATTAAATAGATAAGTAGTGATCCAGAGCCATTATTGACGATGTTTGATTATGTCTTGTGTATATTTGAGCATATCGATTCTATGATTGGAAGCCTTGTATGAGAGTTTTCCGTTCATTATTATTACTGGTACGGTTTCTATTATGAAAGCATTTAAAACGAAGTAAGTAAACGCATAACGGTTTCTTACAGGCCTGGTGCAACCCCATCTTGGACGCCGTCCGGCCTGCCTTCCAATACTTTCTTGATATTCTGGTTTCGGACAAATACCAGGCTTTATACGACGATATGCTTCCAAGGGATCGGGTACGTTTTTGCTTTTACTATGGTGCTTTGTCAATTATTTAATTAATAGTAGGTTAAATCTATCTCGGAATTCCGAAAAAAGATGCCCAGTCTTCGTTTATGTTAGTGTAGATGTGTAGATGTGTAAATGGCTGTGCACATTCAAACGTTAATATCATTTAGATCATTCCGTTTGTTTTAGTTTATTTGTTTTTGTTCGTCGGTTTATTTTTCACAGTAGTATTCACATTTTTATTGTTTCAGTTTCACGGTAGTTATTGTCTCTACTTTAGCAACTCGAGTTACTGCAAGCGTTTGATGAGCACGTGACGCTGTGGTGCGCTAACATGTGGACGCAGCGGCAAATAATCTATGATCAGTGGCAGTGCAGGGTACCACAGGTAGGGGATTTCGTCTTAAAGCGAAGTACCTGCCGGTTTGTGCAAAGTTGCTCGTCAAAACCCGGCCTGTATTTCGCTTTAACATTACGATTGGGGTCGTGTTTTAACTTTGTTAGGTCATTTGGGGAGCATGTGCCTAACAAGTTGGAAGTATACTATTGTTGCATTATTTATGGTCGTAGTGATTCTTAAGACAATCTAAGATTTATTGAAGATGAGATTCCCTTACATTGTGGTGGCTTAAGCTTTATTATTTTATTATATTATTCCAGCACATTTGGGATCAGCGCTTATTCAACTTCACAACAGTCAAGGCTGCTGAAGAGAATGGGTTATTTGGAATGACGGGAACGGAGCTGTTGCAGGTTTTAAATTGTTTTCAGTTGGAAATTGATGGCAGTGATGAGTCATATACTTTTTTATTATTATTGTGAATACCACTTTATTCAGACATACAGCCATCACATTTAGACTTAAGCATGTAGAATCCAGGGTCCCGTTTTTTTCCAGAAGTCGGGGAACTTCAGTGTAGTGTAGGTCGGAGGGAAGAGATCGCCGAATGTACTTGGTACTTGGAAACGTGCATTCGGCGTCTTGCGCAGGGCGCAAGTATAAGTACCAAGTTTACGGTGTGGGAGCGTGTAATGTAGGACTGTAGGACGCGTTCAGACTCAGACAGGGTGTAGGACATAAGAAGGAATGATATCACTTGTATGAAATTTTCAGTCCACTGGTCTGCCATATGGTGCGAATGGTGTGTACTTGTACTTGCGTCCATGGGACCCTCTTGCAAGGGAGACATGGATAGCCCCAACCACTCATGCGGCCGCAATTCGACTGTCCGATCAGGTACGGTTGTTGCCAAGTTGCCATTTTCCACTATTTAGGGACCCATCCTCATCCCTTTCCTACTGTAGAGGCTCCCCATGCCATTGTGTATTTACTGAAGAATAAATTTGGAATTTAAGATTTACTGATTTACGGATTTTTTTTCCGCATCCCTTATGGTTAGAGCACATCGTTACAAGAATTCATGGTCTAGCGTTGTTGTAATGGTATGCTTTTACGAACTATTTATGACTTTCATTGTCTTGCAGTTCCTTCTGGCGACAACTTCGTCTCTGGATGTGAATTTTGCGGCCGAGGTGAAGGAAACCGTGGATAAGAATGCCAATCCGTCTCGTGAGTATTTAGCGTTGTATTTAGGCTCGTATATCCTTTCCTTAGTTTATGAACATAGATTTCATTTATTTTGTACTCCATCTTCCGAGCACTACGATCTCTCACAATTCCGAAACAGAATGCAATTTGCATAAGGGACTTCATGGCCGCCCTGAGCCAGTGAGTTATTAAAAATAGAATTTAGCAGAGCTTTGTATATTGTTGTTTTATAGAAGAGGAAGATTCTATTATCCGTGCCGTTCGTGCGCGTGCATCGGCACCTTTGAAGGTGGGTTAATTTTTTTGTTTCGTTCATGATCCTTTCTTGCGCCTTCTGGTCTTCTTCTTTCTACGGTACGATACAGATATGACAAGAATATTTAATGTTCTCTAATGATTAAGTAAACCTGGTATTCTCTTAGCTTTACTCGTTGCGCAGCTGTTATTTTGATAATATAGTGGTGTTAGTCATTTGATCCTAATTGTACGTTGAGTTGTGGGCCCTTATTTGCCGATTTATGTGTCATTGTTGAACGAGTTGTAACTTTCCTTTTTCAGGGATTCGTCGACAGCCTTGCTCGGCATTTGGGTCAAACTGTACAATTGTCCAAATCAACCAGTGAGTTTTTTTCTAGTGATTTTCGGAAGAATAAGAATAACGCACGGTCGGTTTAGATAGAAGAATAGGTGTTTTTGCGAGTATGGTTTGTGTTTTTTTTTACAATTTCTCTCCGTGGTCCATGTCCTAAGTGCTTTAGTAAAGTGAACATGGGGTGGGTCTTTTTTTGGCAATGGCGTACTATGCGCGTTTTAATTTATTTATTATTTGGTTCAGAATACCGTAGTGGGATATTGCACAGCCTGCATTATGTACTTGAGTCGGCGCGTCGCAGTGTGGCATGACTTATTGTATGTGAGCTATTCATAACGTTTTGTAGAACCGAACGGCGATGTGGAAGTAAAGGTGAAGTTCTCCAAGGTTCCCTATCAAGTGATTGGAGGAGCTGATCGTTCCGATTCCGCCGAGTTGGTTTTTATCTGTTTATCTACAATATGTATATCGAAGAGAAGGATTATCTTAGCATCATCAAATCGTCGTGGGCGTGAAATTGGTTTCTGATTTCTAATCATGCTAGTCCGCAGTTTTCTGGACTCATAACTATATATATATATCTATCACATCGAGTGCCATTGTTCCATGGTCCGGGCCCTGAATTGTGACCCCTTACCGACGTTAGACCGACGTTTTGTGAATTTATTTTCTTGTTAGTGTCTATAGAATGGGTAAGTTGCTAAGTTCAATTGCCGTTCGGGTTTTTTGTTCTTTATGTTCCATTTATGCTATTTTACTTTAAGTTATGACCTTATGTAATTTTAGCGTCTCGGAACTCCTCGCCTATTTATCATTGAGCAAGCGCCTAAACGAGCTCAATTTGGTTCCGAAGGAAATTGTTGACAAGTTGATGTCCGATAAGGTTAGTCTTTAAAATGGTTTCTTCCTTACTATTTCATGTTGTATAAAGGAGAATGAGTGAACGGTTAGTCATGGAACGTTTTGTAAAAATGTTTCTGTTTTGAGTAAACAATAATGCTCGTTATTTGGCCTCATTTCATACCTTTCGTTTCTCTTTACTCGAATGTGTTATATTGTTATGTTACAAGTTACAAGGCATCAGTAGATTGTCCGTGTGAAAGAATGCGTAATAAACGATAGCGGTGCATATCAGTAATCAGCGTTCCTATTTGATATAATTATTTCTGTCTGTATTTAGTATATTTGACGACTTATTATTTATTGTATTTGATATATTTGCAGTCTTGGGTCGAACCTGTGGTCAAGGCGACGATCAGCGTCTTTGATTTTGTCAATTATCTTCTCAATTCAGGTTTGTTATAATTTTTTTCATTAAGTTGCCATATATTTTTTTCATTAAGTATATTTTTTTCATTAAGTCATTAAACAGCGGAGACTTTTTTCATTTATCATTCTCATATGTTTCGCACGTTTACGTTCGAGTCGTATTATTATCATAATTAATTCGCTTTAATTGCTTACAACTTACAACTTCATGTAGAGTATGTGTATAATGTATATAATGTACTATGTATGCTATGTGTAAATTATTGTTATTGTTATATACTTACAGTAATCTACGCGCAGCTTATCCAGCATATCGGAGAATTGGACGAGTTTGGCCCTCTTGTTGGGGACGAAGCTCTCCGCTCGCTAAACCAATTTGTGTCGTCGTGCGTGAAGTGAGTGGTTATTAAACTTATTGAAGCAAATTAATGCAGATACAGTACCAGATCTGACTGAGTATTGAGTTAAATCCTTCGCTACTCCCTACTGTACACTACGGTACTACTATAGATATATTTAATTTTCAGATTTTGTGCGGATTACTGGAAAGGTTGTAGAATCGAAATTCCGTCAGGTCACAAAGGAATCGGAACCACGGTAAGACTTTGATTCTGGAGGTTGCTGAACTATTTCATTTTGTATCCTGTTCAGGTGTTTCGAGCATAAATCACAACCAAAATTGACAACACAAGAGATCTTATTATAAGTTTTGAGTTGTCAATTTTGGTTGGGATTTATGCTCGAAACACCTGAACAAGAAAATACATATATCCATCCCGCTAATGGAGCGTGCAAAAGAAGAACTACATCATTTTTATTTGGTTTTAGCGGGAGCGGTTTCTATGCTGTTTAGTCTAACCTTACCAGCCTTACCTTAGATTTTACAGTTTAATTTGAGAAAATGTTTAGTTTGCTTGTGGTGCAACTGCTGTTGTTATTCCGATCTCCAAGCAAAATTTGACTACGCCAACGCATTCAACGGCTTCTCACAGCAGTCACCCGCCATCATTAGGATACAGCGGAGCAGCCTCGCTTGGACCGCCTACGGTGACTTATGGTATCACGCCTCCAATGGTGAGTACTGTAGAGATGAACTATATCTATTTTGAATACTGTATTCTACGGTATGCATGTCTTTCGTTCCTGGACTTCACGGTATATGATCGTACGCAAATATTATTAGTTACCCGGGAGTGGAAGTTATCAATTCTCTTTCGTAAGAGATTCCATCTCGTGCCCGATTTGTGCGGCTGAGGAACCTCTTTATAATTTGTCTTTTTGCGCTCCCTAAGATGTATAAAGCTTTATTTTAGCCAGTGCCTTATCCTACGATATTGGCGCCATCGAATACCGCTCACGCGAGTAGTTCAACAGGATGGAATGGATCATCGGTTCCGTCTACACCTTTGACTTCTCTCTTTTCGGGTCTGCAGGCTATGTTAGGCCCTTCTACTGATTACGGTAGCCCATCGTCATCAGCTGTTCAGGTTTGGTATTATAATATTATTATATCTTTATCATTATTGTTTTTGGTTTCCCCACCCGTCTGCACTTTTGCTTTGATTTTACCCTGCTTCGATTTGTTTGTTGTGAACGAATGTGGCCAAAGTTTAAAGTTATGTTATGAGTATTGAGTATACATCTTTAATTTAGGCTATATTGGTGTTCTATGAGTACCTTTCAAATTCATATTCTTCTAGGCCCCACTGTCAGAGAGTCCCGAGGAACTGATAGATATAGTCACCGATAGTGATACTGATGAGCATTCGCAATCGGTGGGTTCATTATTAATTATTATTGCATGATTATTGTTTAGTACAGTTCCGGATAGGATATAGGGTTTTAAATAATTTAATAATGTTTCTTAAAAAAAGAATGTTCACCCTAGTGACGCTTGTTTTAGTTTATATATATATATATCTTATTATATAAAGGAGAAGAGTTTACTTTTTTGTTTGTGTGAACATAACGAAACCTGTTCATAAAGTTTAAATATCTTACAATCGAAATCGAATACACAAAACATTCGCCTCGGCTCCTCGGGTGAGGTTTGAACCCACCACCTCTGGCTTCACAGTCTAGCGCTCTACCTACTGCGCTTTGCTGGCTTATGACAAGATAATCCAGTCGGGGAAGAGCCTGTAGGGCTCTTCGAACGGCTGGTATATATGTATATATGTGTATACGTTCAGGCGGTGGAAGAATCGGAACTGCTGCGAAAGGCACTGGAACTGAGAAGGCGCCGCGGCGAGGAGGCCCGCCAAAAGGTTAAACGAGAAACAGAGGCACGGGAGAAGAGGAGGTATATGAGGCTTAACGTCAAACGGACCCCTTTTGTACCTTTTGTCTGAATCAACCGATCACTTATACCGAGCTATCCTGTGTAGTTCCTTCCGACTGACAAGCGAAACTACATACACAGACGTGCACAATAATAAATAAATAAATATTTTACGCTTCAAGAGCGTGCACCTTTATTCAGTTGTGGTACAGTGGTACAGTACAGTTTCAGTTTGTTAGTTCCGGATGATACAGTAAGTTGTGTACATAAAGTACTAAGCTTTCTTTTATGACCATTGTTCAGAGCGCGCGGTGCACGCGATGAGATGCGTCGACGTAGGGAGCGTAGTCGAAGTTTGAGTCGAGAGCGAAGTCGTGATAGTAGACGGGAGAGCGACCGGCACGTGCCGTCATCGAGAAGAAGCGAGGAGACGAGGAGGAGCGAGCGAAGTGACAGGGAGCGAAGGAGCAGGGATAGGTGTGTCTAACTAACTAGGCAGGAGTTTGTAGCGCAATTACACCTAACTAGATTTGATTGGATGCGGTATTTTGGAATTCATTGCGAATACCGTGTGCGTTGTGTAATACAGCATTTTGCGTGGAGCCTTGGGAACATAGTGAATATGCTTGCTTTTCCAGGGTCACTTCTAGAAGAGATGAGCATGATAACTGGTCCCGGTTCTTGAATGCAGTAAGCCGCCGAGGTAAGTAAATATTCTAAACTTATTTCCTCCTTTGTCATTTGTCGACTGGTCATTGTTCATAAATCGTTTGGTCTTATTTTGTGATGTTGTCATATATAGTAGAATGTCATATAATATATTTGCGTATAATACAAGAATTGTGAATTCATTTGTCCAGTATATATGATTCATAATCACATTGCATATTGCGTTAAACTCTCCAGTGCTATTCTAGAAAGGTCACGTACGCCGAACAAGGAGAGTCGAAGGGACAGCAGCCATTCTCAACGGAACAGTTCTACCTCTTCATCCACACCGAAGACCGATGGTGGAGTGGTGCCCACGAGTGTAAGCGAGGTAAGTTTATAATCATAAATAAATAATAAGTCTTTTACGCTACAAGGGCGTGCACCTTTATTCAACATTCATTTCGGAATGCCTCCTCCTGGCAGAACCAGGGGTTATGATGAGTTCGATGTGTTCTGCGATGGACATAGTCTACATATGTGTGATGGTATTATATTTAGTAACGCGTAGGGTGACTCCGAAGCTGCATATTTGTATATTTGCCTCCAATTTTATGATGAATATTTGGTTTTACCTCCTCTGTGTGAGCAAATGTGCAAACTTATGAACTCGGCACTGTTGGGTTGGGATTACTGTAGGATATGATACTTGCTTTGTGGCGAGGAGAGGGATATATCTTGTGTTTTCTGTGAGATTGGCTGTCTGGCAGCGTGAGACCTTCTTCACAATGAGACGTCACGTTTTCGCTTTCAGGCTGTTGAAGTTCCGACTGTGCCACCGACCGCTGAGGAGTTGGCCCTTATGCAGATTAGACAGGAGCAGGCCCAGTTGTTGGCATTGTACGACCAACGGCATAAGCAGGTTTGATTTTGCTCCATATAACGTTCCATTTGATGATTTGATACTAATTTCTAGAATTGAATCTCCCAAATTTGAACTCATTTTTTTTTTCGTTTTAATGGTTTGCCTTGTCCAATCTGCTGGAGATAAATCTGAGAAAAAGATGTCTTAAGTTACTTCTTCACTTTTCGCCTGTTTTACTTGTTAACTTTACGGTTCTACTTCTGTATGGTATTTCTGTTTAGCGGTGGTTAGTTTCACTTTTTTTAATGAATCTAGTGATTAAGTGTTTTTGAAAATAAGATGGTAAGACCTGAAGCCAAAAATAAAGTGAAGATAGTTAGATATATTGTATATTTTGCAGGATGATGAGGCTGAACCGGCGGCGCTCATCACCGACGAGCAAGAGTTGATTCAGCTGCAAATGCAGGCATTGGCAGAGATGCAGAACGAGTCGCCATAGAATGTTACCGTAACCTTAGGTGGCATTCGACATTGACATTTGCAGTATTATTTGCACATTGCAGTAGACTACCATATACTACAGTAATATGTTTTCTAATAAGGTTCATCCTTTTTGGCACTTCATAATTGACCCAACCCAGTGACAGTGAGAAAGACGGTTTTTTTATCGATTGGATACTAGAACATTGTTATTTCAATAGTGACCTGACGTTTCTATTTTATTTAACTTTTAAAGTTGTTCGCATATGACCGGCTGACGGTTCCATTATTCATCTGTTTTATATAGTTTGACATAAGTAGATAGCCTTTCTTGATTTTAGCACCTTTGTTGTAGTTCCATAGTTCAAGTGATCTCTTGAGTATTTTGTTATTTCTGCTGTTTTGTGCATTCATTCTCTTTGTATTTTGCAGGAAAAAATATCGGAACTTGATTCAAGTTTTTGCTTTCAGTTCGGCATATTTTTTAGTTTTATACCGTAATGTGTTGTTATTCGCTTCAGTGTTAATTCTCCAGAGCTCTAGTCGTAATGGGTAGCATGTTTTATTTTGTGGTTTTATTGCTCTGTTAATAAATTTGGTTTTCTAAACATGGTTTATCGGTTTATCCACCAGTTGACGCCACCGTTCATATTTGCATATTGGCTTTTTTTCTTGAAGCCTTGGTTTTCTAACCTGTTCTTTTGGTTTCTGTATTTACGCACATGGAGATGGCATATTTACATTATTATTATTATTATTATTATTCTTTCACGTATTTTGTTTTGTGCCTGTACATAGAGATTCGTCTCTCCCCATGCATCTAGTTGCGTGAATGACATTTTGATTTTAGTTATGTCGGTAGATGTTGCTGCGACGGGTTCAACCGAGTCTGTCGGTGTCATAGAGGTAGGTTTTATTTATTAACTTATTTTTTAAACTTTATTTGATGCTGAATGGATGCTAGTGATTGACTTTTTTGTGCAATTACTGATTACACTAAAGTACGGTAGAAGCTGCATAAGTCGTTTAACGATGTGAGATAGCAATTGAGCCGTGGATCGTGTCGCACAAATGTGATATGTGTTTACGTATGCATACATACGTGTACGTGCATAACAGTGCCTATATGTAATCAATAAACCTTTATTATTATTATACATTCTTCTTTCAGAACGCCAATGACAATTCCTTTGAGGAAGAAAAAGAACGACGGCGCGCGGAGGGTTTTTGGTTTGTAAGGGAAAGGTATGTTTTCTATGCACATTTTTGGGAAGGGTATGACACTGATAGTACGATGCATTACTATGCAAGACATAGTTGTTACCTTCGTTGTGATTTTTGAGGTAATGTGCTAATACTCATATTAATTTGCTCAAGATAATTAAGACTGCGGCCATTCAATTGTTGCTTAATGTCTCTCATCATATTGATGCACACATTTATATGTGTTAATAAATATTTAATATTTAAAGTGTCTACTAGGTTTCGTTTCTAGCTAATTGTAAGAAGCAAAGGTCTGTTAAATTGCAGGCCGAGAGAGGATGGAAGTGATCAACCACTTCAAGAAGAATCAGTGGACTCAACAACTATCCAACCACAGCCACAAGTTTGTAACTACGGTATATTATTGACTTTGAGTAGTACGGTATTCGCGAAATTAGCCGCACACCGAATTTTGCTGTCGGGAAGTTTGCATCAAGGTTCATAGTTCGAGTTCGAGCTGGTCCTAGTTTTTCCAATCACTCAATTTCAGCAAAATGATGGAGTTATTTAGTTTGAAGAGGAAAGAGAAAGACGGCGAGCTGCCGGCTTTTGGTTTGTGCGTGAAAGGTTTGTGAATTTCGATTTTTGAGGTTTGCGTAGTTCGAAGCTTGAAAGTTCTTTGCGTTGTATCGTGTTTTTTTTTTTGTAAATGTGCCTTCACTGGCGGATACAGTAACGTAACCAAAGATCTGAAGCAGTTGTTTTTAGGCCGCGGGATGCAGCTAGCATGGAAGATGTCAACCATAGAGTAAGGAATCACGAACAACGAAATCGGGAATTTGCTACTAGGAGGTATATTTTTCTAGTGGCAATTATAATTATGGATATTGATTGTTAAGGATTATCGGTTACTGTATTTCGAATGTTGTTCTCGTATTCGGATGAAGAACTTTGAACACCTGAACTTGTGGTTTCTGTGTAGATAGGATCTTAATTGTCGTTGATAATTAATGGTGAATTATTGTTATTTGTGTACCTGTACCTTAGTCACCTTAGATATCATGTTGGAAAGGCGGCGAGCTGCGGGCTTTTGGCTTGTGCGTGAAAGAATGATGAAGTTATTACGTTTCTCTGAGAGTCGAAGAAGGCTCGAAGGCATCGACATCTAGTGTTGAATAATGGGTGTTGTATTACAGGAACGGGCAATACCAGCGTAATGGAGATTCTCGCAGAATCACAGAGTTCCCGGATCGTAGAGAGTTAGTTTTTGTTAACGATTCATGAGGAATTGAGACCGCTTATTGTTACTCACGGTTTTTTTGGCGATACATTGGCTTTTTGACAGGAATTTGCGCCTTATAACTTATAACGTAGTAAGCTGAGGGGTTGGATTCTTTCAATCCATGCAGTTTTTTGCTAGCATTCGAATCTAGAGGAATGTAAGGCCAGTTTCATTTGATTAAGGTC
This sequence comes from Pelodera strongyloides, assembly GCA_036852015.1. NCBI lineage: Eukaryota > Metazoa > Nematoda > Chromadorea > Rhabditida > Rhabditidae > Pelodera > Pelodera strongyloides. The sequence goes on from JAANDG010000013.1 coordinate 255,509, forward strand.
TGGTAACATACGTTATTTACCTTCATTATGCTAATTTGTGTTGGATCTTTGGATCGATAAATAAGACGAACTGTACGAACTGATTTGAGTAACAAGAACGAAATGAATTATAAGATTTTGTCTTACTCCTCTTTCGCGGTGCCGTGAAAAGTTTTTCATCATTATATTTCAGACGATCAAGGGAGCGAAATGATTCGAGTACTTGGGGATCGCCAGCCGCGTGGGGACCGGGTGGTCCTGCCACTGATAGTCCCAGTCCCTCAATCATTCATGTCAACCGGGCCTTCCTACCGGGTGGCGATAGAAATGGCACTGGATCAACTTCCACTCAAAGGTATGTTTTGTACATTTTTCTATTGCTGTTGGCATAGTGGTAGACCCAGTGCACCGGTGTGTAGCAGGGTTATGGAAGTATGATAGGCGTTTTATAGTGTGAGAAGTCACTCAGGGAACTTTACGCACTGTTTTTAGCCCTGGACGGCCTTCTGATAGACCTACGTCGCATATCTATGTGAACCCAGCGTTTCAAGGAAACGGAGGTGGTGACCGGCCAAGAGCACGCCCGGGAGCAAATCCCCGGTGGCAAGTGCAGGAGGACCCTAATAGACGGCAGGGGTATAGGCGACATGTTCCAGATGATGATGAAGATTTTTAGAGACAGGGGATAAGAGTGAAGGGGATACACACTCAGGGTTCTTGTAATATCTTTTGTCTACTCTTTTCGTGGATATTACAGTTCTTATGCTAGTGATGTAATGTAGTTCGTGTTCGTGAGTCCCTTTACAAGCCGGAAAATGTCTCTGTATATTTAGTTGATTGTCGTTTTGGAGTTGAAGCTGAAGCACATATAAACTAAAAACAAGTCTCCCGACGCATTCTTTTTTATTTATTTGGCGTTGTTGATAGTTGCTTTGATAGAGAGGGAGGACGACTAACAATTTATTAACTTCCGATTAATCATTACCGAAGCATAATGTGATACTAGTTTTTCATTTATTGATTTTTTTTGTTAGCACGTATTGGATATTCACCCGCTAACCTCTTGGCAAGGATTACTCATTGTGTTGAATGTTTACTAATATACTAATGATGAATAGTCACGTGGAGATTAGATTCATGTCATGTATATTTCTTTCTGCGATTATTTCCATTTTGATTACTTTTTTGTTTTCTGGTTATTTACTTTTATATAGTTTTCCTTTCCGGGTTGTAGAGTTATTATTGTTATGGTTTATTTTTTTGTTTGTAGAATTTGTGTACGCACATAAATATATTTTGATATGGGACGCTCTTCAAATTTTACTGAACGGTTGTTACCATTATGGCTATCTATAATAGTTTTATTTTCTTTGTTTGTATTTGGTTTTCATCCCCTTTTACTCGTGCGTAATTGATACGTGGCTCATTGAGTGTCTTTTTAAGCTAATTTTCGGAGATTTCTTAATTATAAGAATTTACTTCCGTATTGTGCAGGCAGCTTGGGTGGTCCTGCCGTAGTTTGAGCGTAGTTCAAGTAGCGTGGGTGGTCTTACCGTGATTCAGGCAGCGTGGGTGGTCCTACCGTAGTTCAGGCAGCATGGGTGTTACCGTGGTTCAGGCAGATTGGGTGGTCCTAGAACATTCCGCTTAATTTGTAACTGGATATCGTTTTGTTCAGGCAGCTTGGGTGGTCTCCTTTGAGAATGTCGAGCGGGGAAAGTATATGCATGACGATGGCCGATTCCTTTACAAAGTATTCGATGGATCCTGGTAATGAGTCGTGCGAACGAATACCAATGTCCAGTGATGAGGAATCAATATCTTCAAGAAAGGTGAGTGCAACGTGAAGTCGCCCTATTCCCGCGCGCTACCATGAGCACCGGTCCCGCCGCTCCGCTGTGTCGCACCATTTTGCGCGGCACATTTCCGGTGCGGAGGTTCATCTGTGTTATTGAATTATAGGGAAAAGTTGGTCGACCTGAGCACTGAAGGTTAGGAAGCAAGTAACATACCTAAGTTTGGTCAAAACTAGTGGTATTTTTCGTTACCTCGTTACCTGTAGCTTTTTTTTCGTGGGTTTAAATCGTTGAATTTGGACAGTTTTCAAAGCTTCTGACTTGGTTTCCCTGTTCTTGTATAATACTTCTGTCGTTTAGTTTCTTTGTGTTGAATCATCACCGGCTAGCACTGCAGAGAATGCGTGCTCAGTCGTCACAGACCGCTCTGTTGTGTGCACGAATGGGACTGAGCAACCAGTTGAATCAGTACCGAATCCAGTCGTGGAAAAGGAGAAAACTTATGAGCAATTGGTTGGTTATTCTAAAATGTGGTTCTTTTTCGGTATGCAAGTAAAGTTACCTTATGTAGCTTAGATAGTAAAATTATTGATCTTTATCATCATTGACTATTATGTGAGTGAAGCGAGCAGTTCCTTTGTGTTACATTTGTAAGTAGAACACAGGTTGACAGTTTCTAGTCGTGTTATAGTGGAACAGACAATCATGCTGTTTCGCGACTAGAACCTATAAAAACTGATGGTGCGCCTACATGTCGCCGCACCCATGGACATTCTTCGCCAGGGTTTCGCGAATGTTTCGCGAGTCAACTGGGCGTTCGCTGCGCGCGCTCAATAACACCAGCGTAGAGGTTCTCTTTCACTTTTCCTTATTAGTGCATTGAATGGGAGGAGGAGAAGAAACGCCGAATAGCTGATTCATTCTGGTTTGTGAGAGATCGACCAATGCGCAAGGAGTATCTGGAGCACGTTGAATCTATCGTGCCGGATAGAAATGTGGAGAATGTGCTCGACTTTGTGATCAACCAGGTTGTAGGTGAGTAGTCCTTCAATTTTTTAATTATTCTTGGTCTTGTTGAATATAGCGGATGTTTCTCCTATATCTTATAGTACTAGCCGGAAGAACAGCCCTACCGACTGGGGGAATCGGCCGATTGTTTCCCTACTTAAAGCGAAATGGCGGTCTCTCTCCAAAAAAATTCGTCGGAAATTACAAAAATGGGCGGAGGAAGTACCAGCGCGTTCGCTACAAAAATAACCACGCCCATTCTTTACTTGTAAATTGGAAATTTTAACAATATTTCGTCATTTGGATGCAGCGCGGAGTGTATGAACAAAAACCGGGAGTGCGCTAGCCGCTTGTTATTTTTAACTTGACGCTAGCGCAGATTCGAATATTTCCATAGTAAGCCTTTTTTTCATTAAACTTTTTCTCCATGATCCACTTATTTGTGTTTCTTTTTATGTTTATTTTCGTTCATAGAATTTTTTAAACTATTTTTGGTTAAAAAACCCCAAAATGGGTGTCATTTCGCTTTAAAGGGAGAGGCCCACGAGAAAAAGAATTTCTTCAATTTACTTGCGCACAATGTCCGGTATCTCAGAAATATTACTGTGAAAACCGCATAAATTTGCATCTAGAACTCGCAGAGATATTCTATGCTAAACAGTTCGACCAGGTACCGTAGTCAGCAACACAAAAATTAGTTTTTACGGTTTATATCCGTGCACTTGCATTCTTTTTCAACGTAATAATGTTCAAACGAATGTAGAGCATTACTACAATTATAAAGAGGCGTTTCCAGCACAGGAATGCCCTAAGAGCGCGAAAATTGATCCTGACAACGGTACCTGGCCGAACTGTTTGCCGAAGAATAACTCTGTGAGTTCCAGGCTTCAAACAATGCGGTTTTCACAGTAATATTTCTGAAATTACGGACATTCTGTGCATGTAAATTGAGGAAAACTTTATTCTCATGGGCCCCTCCCTTTAAAGCGAATGTTAAGCCTGATTCACAGATCTTATTATATAAAGGAGAAGAGTTTGTCACGGGTTTGTTTTTATGTGCACAACGAAATCCCTTCATAAAGAAAATTCTTCGATCGAAAGAGCATACAAAATCATTGCCGCTGGCTGGATTCGAACCCACAGCAGCCCACAATCTCTCGATTCACAGTCCAACGCTCTACCCGTTGAGCTATGCTACAATATGGGAGGAGGATCTTATAGGAGATAGAAGAGCAATTGCAATAGCAAATTTGCAAATTTGCATGAAGTCCAGAACCATATCATACGTTTCCACATAAACGTAAATGAACATCTTTTTTTACGTTTGAAGAAATGCCTTCTTTTTTAAATAGGGTAACAATCGGCCAAAGGCCGATTCCTCCAGTCGGAGAAGAGCCCGTAGCGCTCTGCGAACGGCTGGTATTCTATAACACGCTGTCACAAAATACCGTAGTTTAAACAATCTCTCGCCCCCTCCTCTTTTTCTTTGCTGACTTAAAAAATTTCTCTTGCGCCCTCCTCTTTTTCTTTGCTGACCAACAGCCTCGTAAATTTAAACGTCCCGTGGACATAGAATAGGCTGATTTTGTCCGAATGACCAGAATCCCATAATAGCCCGTATTCTCGGGCTGCACGGAACTTCAAAAATGGGAACATGTACCGGGAAAATATCCGCACGGAAATCTTCCGCTGCGGAACTGGTTCCGCTCTGGATGGGCGCCAGAATACAAATCGAACGGAACATGTTCCATGTAGTTTAAAACTTTCATATTTTGAGTTTATACTATAATGTTTTATTGTTTTTATATATAATTTAACACATTTGTTCTTTGTTTAAAGAGTTATAGCAAATTTCTAGCATTTATGTGCTTAATTTTTCACTAACGAATTGTAAATTTAACGAAAATTATTCTTTAAAAATAAAAAAAAGCTGAAAGAAAAACAAATAACAAAAATTTACAAAAGAAATAAAGTAAAAATAAACGAACGGAAAATTTCCGTCGTGATTTCCCACACAAAAACCTCGGGGAAATTTTTGTATGGAAAAAATTTCCGTTTGGCCGAACGGAAATTTGCAGGCTACAAACTACACGCTCCGTTTGTCGAGAATACCGCACTTTTCGCGGAACGGAACATGTTCCGCGACGGAAAGTTTCCGTGCGCCCGAGAATACGGGCTATTGAAGGAGTTTTTTGGAGGGGTTTGAAATTGTTTTTCTTCTTATATAAAAGTTTTTGTTTATTTTTATTTTCCCTTTCCTCACCTTCAAAACATAAGCTTTTTTTTGAGCCCAACATGAAAAACCGTCTTGACATTCCCTTTAAGACAGTATATTTCTGGAAAAATAAACAGAACTTTCGCTATTCCTACCTTTCCCTCTAATTCTGCAAATTTGCTGTTGAAAGTGCCCTTATATAGAGCAGAGAGAAACGCGCATTGTAAGGCAGCATAGCTCAACAGGTAGAGCGCAAATTGACTGTGAAACGAGAGTTAGGCGTGTTCACGGTGGGCTCGAATCCCGCCGGTGGCAAACGTTTTTTTATGTTCCATTTCTGCGAGCAAATATTTATGAATGGGATTTGTTGCGTTCACACGCGGCTTCAAACAAAAAAAGTAAACTCTTCTCCTTTATTTAATAAGATAGTGTTGTGGTGGTTTGGTGACGTATTATTCCATGACCTTTGGTTCAGTCTTTGTCGACGCCGGCGTCCCGATGCGTACATTTGCTGATCGTTTCCACCGCACTCCGCGTGTATTCAGACAGCAAAGTGACGAGGACGTGGTGGACGGATTGATGAGAATCCTTGTTAACCGGGTAAGCACTATTGGCGTTCTTTGCTTCCGTAGGGTATCATAGATCCGCTAGTGTTGGAGTGTGACGTTGTTTCGTGCTTAAAGCGAAATACCGGCCGGTTTTTGAAACGCATCGAGTACACCAGCATGGCCGAAAAAGGAATCAACGAAAAATTTCACTCTAATATATAAATTGGTCACAGCCAATCCGGAGCTGGTTGGTGCGTGATTCTACGCAGCGATTATTGGTCGGGCGTGCGACACTTTCTACATCTCTAAAAGCATATGATTGTGGTTATGTGTTTTTATCCAGGTGCATTTGCATGTGACCCGTGGTCGTGATCTGCTTTGGGACGTCGATAGAAGGAGGCCGCGGAAGCGGAGGGCGGATGAGGAGCGGAACCGGGACCCGGAAATACCTCAGGCTAGGAACTATTTCCACACGCCATCACTGCAGGACTTGTTCGAGTTTCGTGGGTAGTTTCGCGAAAACTAATTGTTGGTTTTGTTGTCAGATGGTAGATATACATATTATTTTGAGGAAGCTTTCACGGATAGACTGTTCTGCCTTTGTTTATTGTTAAGATGAATTACTGCTTGGATTATTCAAAGTACACGCATTATATACAAACATTATGTATAGAAAAAGTGTCGGGCTAACAAATTTACTCAACTCACATACCCGTTGCACATCAATTTTTCATGAACATACCCCCTTTAAATGAGCTCTGATTCGGTGTCTGTGCCATTAGAGCCGAGTTGCGATACGTGCATACTGTAAGCCAGTCCCCTCCCTAGGCTATAGACGGCAACCGCGCAACAGCTAATACGTTACGTGGTGTATTGTATTGCGTCTTCGCGGGGCTTTTCCATATGGAATTACTGGCAGCGCGGATTCCAAAATTCCTTATGTACCTTATGTACTGAGACTGAAACTGAAACGCAAAGATGCTCCAAGTATCGGATTTCCTCATTTGTCAGTCACGGAATTTTCTTATTTTTGCTGTTTGCTGTTGATGCTTCTGTATTAGTGTTCACAGAGTGTGATCTTTATGTACATACATTTTGTTTTCTTTTTTTTCTTCATTGTTATCTCTCTTTTTGACTAATTTTTTCCAAATATACTCATTGTTAGTGGTTCTTTAGTCTAGTATGTTGAGTTTCATTTCATTGTTATTGCTGCATTTCGTTGTTGATTTTGAATGAAGACCCCTTTTAAAGTGGTATAACAGCAGGCCGGCTTTTGAAACGTATGCTGGAAGCTGTGTTCCCAATTGAGTGTATGCAAATAACTGCGCGATTTTATCTTCCAAATTTTAATTATGTTCATTTGCTTGAAACATATACGGATCCACAAAACCGGCCGTTATATCGCTTTTTTTTTACTTTCTCAGCTTTCTCATATTGATTCTGCACAATTGATCTTGCTCTTTCTTATACTTTTTATTTAATAAGTACTTACGTTATCCCACTCAGTTATATGTGGCCTTGTCAGCACTAGTGTCTTATTATATAAAGGAGAAGAGTTTACTTGGTCTTTTGTTTGTATGCACGAAACGAAAGTCCCCTACGGGCTCTTCGAACGGCTGGTATAAGGATAAATATATATATATATCTATATATATATATATATATATATATATATACCGTACACACTCTTGGTTGATTTGGAATTTTTGTGAGATTATTTGTTGATTTATTATAAACTGTGGCCTTGAAAGGAGCAACTAGTATAAAGGTGAAAGAGTAATTAATATTTTTGGGAGGGACGTTGCTGTATTATTGTAGAATAAATGAGGGGGAGGAACACTTCACTGTTCACATGTTTTGTTTTACGATTGAATAAAAAGGGCGGGATGTGTAATTTTAGGTGTACTGTATTAACTGTACTCCTCTAAGTGTGATGTATTTTGCCATTCATTTGTTATTTCTTGACATACACGGTAACTTATTTTGGTCCGTTATGTGTGAGTGTATCTTCTAGTTTTTGATTTATATTCCAAGGTATTTGCATTGAGAGTACGTAATTTTGACAAACACTAAACATTGAGGTGGATTCCCTTTAGGTGTAGTGAATGTGAGTTAGGATCATAAATAATGACTTCAGGGGTTAATCAGTCATCTCGACGTCGTCTGGTGAAACATTTAAGGTCTGTGTTTCTGGATTCTTCATGCTATTTCCCCATTTCTGACTGGTTGGTTTTGGTTGTCTTGGTGACGAAGTGACGAGTGGTAGATTGGTAGGCAAGGGCACGACCCAGCCAGGGGACTAAGGTCCCGGCTGTCGTCACGCATGCTTTTGGGAGTTGAAAACCCATATTTGTGAAAAGTTTTGAATTTTACCGTAGTTGTTCGTAATTCGATATTTCAATTTGATCACGCCCCATATTTTGAGAAGTAAATTCAGAAATTTGACCGAATGCATTTCTTATGTTATGTATGCATAGCATAGGTGAGTATCATGTGCTAAGACTCCGCGCAGCACATTCGTATTCGGACAGTAAGCTTTGAGCTTGTTCACATTAGTCTTACGGACACATTTCGTATGTGTCCTTACACATTTCTTATGTGTTCTTACGGACACATTTCTTATATGTCCTGTTAGTTTCCTATTTTCTGAGTTGGAGGTGCGCCATGTGCATGTTTCCAATTTACCTGTATTATAGAAACATACTCGTGTGTTTATAATAATTTGCCTGCAGATGTTTATACTAACTTGCCCTTTTGTTTGTTATGTTCTCTCTATTCTATCTTCTCTCTCATATCTCTCGCTCTTTACGTCTCTGCAACCAACCTTATGATAATTTCCTACAAAATTATTCGCCACATTTTCTTTCGCGCTCTGTAAGGATCGATAGCTGATGGGCTTTTTAAATTTAAATATTTAAGTTAAGTTTAAGTTAAAAGTTGAAGTTGAAGTATTTAATTTAAAAAAAAGTTAAAACTTTAAAACTTGTTATTGACAGCGCTTATTAGCCAGCTGCATTTTTAACCGAGTGTTTGTAAGGCCAGAGGCCCAAGGGGATATTGTGGGCCCTGGGTCTCTGATTGCTGGATGGCCCCGTGTGTTCCGGCCATTATGTCAAGCGAATGGAATACAGCACCTGGCTGTGACCCGAGAACTAGCTAAACAAGGCTTAATTCCTAAAAAAGGTATTATTTTCTCGTTGTGACGTTTGTATAAGCGTAAAAACGCGAAATTAAATTAATAAAAAGTTATTATTTCTCCGGTGTTCATATTCATGAACATGAAAAAAACAACAATATTCTGACAATTTCTCGGATATGCATATGAGATATGCGACAGGATATCTCAAAAACATGGCATAAAACTCATACCCTATGGAGTAATTAGCCAAAACTACCAAAAAACGGCCACCGCAGCCTAACCCACAAATTTTGTTTTTGGCAAACTATCGTGTTTTGCCCAAACGGATGGATTTCATGTAGTTGTGACGTTTACTGATAATGCGCGTAACATACTCTGTTTCTGTATAATTCAGACTAATCATTAACATTAGCGGATTCGCCGGAAATGCGAATCAGCGTTTTCTAATTTTATCTGTCGAGCCTTCTTCACGATTCTGAAGTGGGGGATTTGTAGTCATCTACAACGTATACGGTATTACTCAGGACATTTCGATTCACACAATCTCTTCGCAACCTTTTGCTTATAAGTCTAAATGCATATCAATCGTCTGTAGGTTTTTAAATGCTCAATAGTAAGACAAATGTGTTACATGATTGACAAGTTTATGGGAAGTTTTCATAGTTTAATTATTGAATGTTGTTGTTTTCATCTTGCAATTGCGACGCTAGTTTTACGAGAAGTACTTCATGACTCCACATTATCTAATTAGGACGTTACCCGCACGGTGCTCGTGTCGCCACCCGCCGGTTCGCGCGCGCTGTTCGAAACATAGATTCGTATACCATACCATAGGGTATCGACTACCGTAATTCTCCGTATGCTTTTTATTCGCTCTTTTCACTTATTCTGCAACCTTAGCTATCATCACAAAATATCAGATATTCGGATACTCCTAAAAGACATATACGTATTTCCCATGTGTTTATTTATCGTTTCCCGCTGCTGAAGGAACTTCAGTTAATGCACTCTCAGCATCAGCCAGTCGAAATTAGATTATGCTGCTGTTGGCTGCAATCAAATGTTATATTCATCCTAAATCATAACATTACTTCTCACATAAGTTGTACGAGTCAAAGATTAGAGCACAGCTTCAAAAAAAAAATGCACAAAGAACGATCAATTGTCGTGGTTTGCACCTGGCTATGGTGTACCGTATTCGCAATTAATGTACCACAATTAAACACAGCATATGCAAGTGTTTCGTACTTTACCTCGAGGCCTCGAGCGAAATATGCCTACCGTATGCTTGTTAGTAACTAATCGTTGTACCCAATTGCAGCCAGCAAATCCTGCTCTTCTGCACTTGTCTTTAGAAATGAGAAAAACAATTATTTTGGTGAACAGTTCGAAATAATGAGATGTGAGACCTACGTGGTGTACGATGTCTACCAAACAATCCTTACCACTCTACTTTTATTGTCCAAACGTGATGTCTGGCCTCTCAGCTTTATGCTTGAATTGCTATAGGCTGCTTTGTTCGCTTTTTGTTGCTTGTTTAGTGTTGTGTGGTCATTGTTCTCTTCGTATTTATTTATGACTTTTCTTTGCTTTTTTGTACCTCCTTTACGGGCATCATTCCAAGACATCGGCTAAGTGTTACTTGCACCTATGTCGTTTTTAATAATCCACAAACATACCCATACAGTCCGTGCTATTTATATACAAACATTATATACACATGATACGTATTAATTTCTCGCATGAAGTGACTACTCCTATAACACAGTCGCTTCGTTGCACGCAACAAAAACCGCACAATCGCCGCGCCGCCATACCCCGCCGCGCTTATTTTATCGCGCGGCAAGTGCGCTGAGTTTCATCAGTGTATTGCTTGTGAAGTACCTGATCTTATCTTCCTCCTCTTTTTAAACATACTTATTCTTTTACTAGGTCGGAGCTTTTGTCTTACCTAATGACTTTCTAATTGCAGTATTTGAAAATTTTACTTTTACTTTCGTACTTTTCCAGGACCATTCTTTTCATAATTGCTCTCACCATTAATTTTCCCAGAAAAATGCCCGGTTTCTGTGTGAATTTAATGAATGTATGATGATGGGACGTGGTGACTTTTCATTAGCGAGAGATGACAGAAACCCCAACGCATAAAGAGACCTAGGTCCTAGGCCAACCCCTGAGGCCGAGCATTTCATACAGCCATAAAGCCTCGCATCCCTAAGCAAAACTTCCCAGCGCCTTAATTTGTTTAGCTTCTTTAGTCCGCAGCCTGAGAACTTTGCCAACTCTCCCAGGATTAATAATCATGTGCATTGAAGGAAAGGGTATATATTACGGTAGAAATTTAATGCGAAAATAAATGAGAGCCATTTATGTCAAATTTCAAAGTAGAAAGATGCTAATATTTTGACGAAATCATTTTGTTCGGCAATCTTTAGCCTGCTAATCGAACGCCAACTAGAACTCCGACAACAGTTGCCATGTTCAGAAATGCAGGTAAAAAATTGAACTGAATTTTCAATGTGTATTTCACAGGGCAAAAGTCGGAATGACTTTTGCGCGTAAGTCTGATCATGTAAAATGAGTAAGTACATAACTTCTTGTGTAACTTTGTGACACTAATGAATATCCGGTATCCCGTGACAAGAGCGAAAACCGGTAATTTGAAGACACGCTTGCCATCTCCTTTTTAGCTTCTAATCCTAAGGTTAGTGCTGTGCGACGATGAGTAATAGTCTTGATTAAAGCGATATAACATCCGGTTTCTAAAACGTGTGCTCGACGCTGTATACCCATGTAGTGTGTGCAAGCTGCGCGATATGTTTAAAACCGCGCAGTCTCAAGCGTCAGCCAAGCATGGCGGACCCCGTAGTGCACTCGAGATGCGCGCCAGGGGTGCGCCAAATGTGTACAATTCTTCTCCCTTACCTACCTCGGAAAATCCTCCCGGATAGTGTTTTGGGAGTTATTAACAGTTTTGTTTACCTGCACATTATTTAATACTCTGTCATGATATTCTTCCCTAAATGTTCTTGTTCCACAAATTTGTCCTTCGGCACGTCGCCCAGTTTTGTCTCAAAGTATTATATTTCACTTCCCTCTTTACTTTTTCTTTCACTTGTTCATGAAATGTCCATAGTGGGGAAAGTTTTTTATGTGAATCACGTTTAGTTTCTGCTTGACAGAACCCCTTTCTCTGTGTTGTTTTCGTGTTTTCCCCGATGCGTTAATTGGGCCAATAGTGTTTTTGGACGCGATTTGTTTTACCTTAGCTTTACACTTGGCCTCTAGGTTTTATTTGTTTATCTTATTATATAAAGTTGGGAGCTTTGTTTGTTTGTTTGTTTGATTGATTGTGTGTTTGGATGATGTGCGTTACGCTCAGGAAGTAATGTTGGTTCAGAAGTTCATGTTCCCATGCACTGATCCATCTCACATCCCGAGCGCCCCTCTCACAAAAGCCCAAAAAAGGCTGCATCTATGGAATGCATCGCATATCAGCCGTATGTGTCGGCGGCGCTCAAAGTAACGAATAAGCTACAAAGAACATTAAAATCTAGAGCAACAAAAAGGACAACGGAGCGAGGATTTTAACATATGACCCATTCTCTAATTTTTTGTAACTACTTTTTAATCCACGTTTCACGTATGCATAAAATAAAATAAATGTAATAGAAAGTCGCCTCGGGCGGCGTAGCCGGCTGGTTACATATAAAAAAATAGATCTCCTGTCGTGTATCATGTAATGCGTTAAAATTTGACCTCACAACATGTTGGTTTCTACATTGATTCCAAGCTAAGGTGAGTATGTAAGTATGTAAGTATCATATCCCCAGTGGAATGATATTAGGTAATCTGCCATATTATTTAATCAGAGAAGATAGGGTGTGTAAAAAAGGGGGTGGGTGTTGCATTCTTGTAAAGAAAAGTCTTCTTTGGAGAAGGGTTGGGTCCAAGTCAACTAATAATTTTGATTATCTTTGCATTGACTTGGAAGACGTATTATATGCTTCTCAGCTTCGTCTTATTATAGTTTACCGTGCTCCCTCGTGTAACAGTAATTCAGTTGATAATATGCCCTTATATGATGCACTTGCATCTCTTCTTTCAGATGGTAAACCATCCGTACTAGTAGGAGATATTAACGTAAATGTCAACATTACGAATGGGACCTTCTCAAATAAGTATGGCCAGCATTTTCTTAACTTTGTTGAATCTCTAGACCTCACATCCCATATTAACCAGGCCACCCGTAAAGGAAACCAATTAGACTATTTGCTAAGTACATCTCCCAGTCTTATAACAAAATCAGAAGTTTCTCCTCCTTTAGCAGACCATCACTCTATAACTTTTACGTGCATTTTTCCTCAACCCGAGAACCAGTCTAGACTTATCCGTAATTATAGACATGCAAATTGGGCTATCATACAGGATAATTTGAATATTGACTGGATTTCCGCTCTCTGCCCATACAGTGATTGAATAACTGTATGCAAATTTCTGTTCAATTGTTACTTCTGTTATTGATCAACATGTACCGTATACGAGAATTCATATGAAAACAGAGCAATATCCCAAGCACATTCAAAAATTAATTCATCATAAGAATCGTTTATCTCGTAGTTATATTTGCACCCCAAATGCACAATCTAATCTCGAATTGGTCCGTATTTCTGCCATTCTACAAAATCACATAAGAAAATTTCTCGCTGCTAAAGAAAAGAAAAACTTTGGCAGAAATTTTGGAAGCAAACGATTTTATAATTATGTAAATTCTCGGATTCGTTCAAAGGAGTCTATGGCAGCAATTTATGATTCGAATAACAATTCTATGGCTTATGGTAAAAAAGAAAAATCTGAATTGCTTTCGAAACAATTTTTGTCTGTTTTTACCCATGATAACGGAAACTTTCCTACAGTTATAGAAACAAATACGAGGTTTCAACATTGTTTAATGAGAACTCTTTTACCATATGAGGTAGAAAAGGAACTCAGCAATCTCAAATTCTCCTTATCTGATACTTCTGATAAAATTCCTCAATTATTCCTCAAAAAGTGCCGCCAACAATTAGCAGAACCATTGTCCTATATATTTAATCTATCTGTTGAGCAAGTTGTAGTTCCTAGTGTTTGGAAACAAGGGCTTGTCACACCGATTCCAAAAACAAAAAAACCACGCTACCCGTTGACTACAGACCAATTACTATATTACCTTCCACTAGCAAATGTCTCGAAAAGTTTGTATTGAGAGAACTTCAAAAATGGATGAAAAGGCTTAATATTCTTCCACCTGAGCAATACGGTTTGTAAAAGGGAAAAGTCTCGATCTCCAGCTCTTAGAATGTCAACATATGTATGTGCAACAAATTGATGACGGAGGCTATGTAGATGTCATATACATCGATTTAGCTAAAGCGTTTGATTCTGTGAGTCATGAAAAGTTGATTTATAAGATCCAATCTCTTGGCCTACCAACCCAACTTGTGCATTGGATTCAATCCTACTTAGAGAACAGAACTTTTCGTGTAAAAGTAGATGATGTGCTTTCGGATGAATATCCCGCACCTTCTGGTGTTCCTCAGGGAGGAGTCCTAAGCCCAACTCTATTTATATTGTATCTTTCTGACTTACCCAAATGTTTAGCTTGTTGTCCTAACGTCAAGGTTTCTATTTTGCTGATGACGTAAAACTTTTCTACGATACTCTAATACCTCTTCATCGTTGGTTGATGAACTTGATTTATGCCTGCGTAAATTAGAAGAATACTGCGTAAAATGGCAATTGAAAATTGCGCCTCTTAAATGTGCTTCCTTACATATTGGTCGAAACAACCCTCACAATTTTTATAGCATACAAGGCCAGCTTGTGAAATCCAAAAATTCGGCGCGTGACTTAGGCGTAATATTTGACGAGTCCTTGTCCTTTTCTGAACATATCTCCATTACCACAACTAAGGCACTCCGCTGCTTCTATGGTATAAATAGTACACTCCAACTAAGAGACCCCCGTCTTCTCATAAAGGCTTACAATGTATGGGTTCTACCTATACTCGAATTTGCCTCATGTGTTTGGAATCCATACTTATCGATCCATATAAAACAACTGGAAGATGTACAGGCTACAATTACGTGGATCATTTTCAAAAAATGTGCAAAAACAGGTATTATTATTCCGAAATACTCTGAACGGCTCAAGATATTGGGTCTAAAAAGTTTACAAGAACGGCGCATTCAAAAGATCTCATTACATCTTTCAAAGTCATAAAGCGCGAGGTGGATATAGATAGTAGTAAATACTATGCGTGGAGGCCAATGAGCAGATCAAGCTACTTTAATCTGAGTATTGAATTCAGTCGCAAAAATGTCAAATTTCACTCTTTCTTTATAAGAACGGCGAGGTGGCTTTCAAACGTAAATTTTCCGCTAGACGCGCTAGTGTCACAAAATTCTCATGTCTTTAAGAAAAAACTGAAAGCAATTGATATCCTTGAATGTCTCGGAGTTGAAAAAATGGAAAACATTATCTCTGTTAACCGTTGATTCATTTAGAATACGCTGACTATCAATTAGTGGAATTTACAGCATGCTGGAGCGACTATCGGCAACAACGGGATAAATCATAATTCTTTCTTTTCTTTCCATTTATATTCACTGGCCTTTCAAAGACACCAATTCACTAATGCAGCCCCATGTGCATGTATGCTCAAGCATATACGGGCTTATACGTTACACTCTTGAAGAATAATCAGAAGGAGGTTCTACATAAACAGCTAACCTTTTATTATACATTTATAAGTTGTTTAGCTACGTAGCGCATGAGGACTCCTGCGGGTGGAGGTTAGTGACGATGCTAGGCCCCTACTTCACTTGTGTGATGGCCCTGAGAACGTATTTGCTTGTTGATTACTGTGGTTGTGTACTTTTATGTGTTGCACGTTTAGGTTTGTTGAGAACGTGAACACGTAGTTCTTTTGTTGAGGGGTAACGTGGCTAAATTAAACTAAAAACAAAATACGGGTTGGCTGTGTATGTGGGACCAAATTCTTTGTTTCGCTTTCAACATTTTCTTTGTGAACTCTTGTGGATTTACATCTATATACATATACTGTTGGTGGAATTATTTCCAAGTATCTATATTATCTACTTTGATTTTTTCTTTTCATCGTCTCTCACGGCGTTGCGCTCTTTTAATGAGTATAATAAATATTCAAATATTAGGCTGAGGCTTGGTATGCAACTAACAATTTGTGCGACTTCTTTGGAAGTTTTCTGTTACTTGTTTGTGCTTATTCTGCCATGTATAAATCATTTCTGCCATGTCTAATTCTTCAACAATGTCTTCACTTTGACTTGACCACTTCAAATAAAATGGCGGAACTCTTTGCTTTTCTATCCAATTCTCATACTTTGATAGAGAGAGAGAGAGAGAGAGAACACAGGGAGATAGGGAGAGATAACGAGAGAGAGGGAGAATGACAGAGAGTGAACAAGCGTAAAGTATGTAAATTATACCCTCGGGAATCAACCCAACATTTGTGGAACTCCATTGCCAGCAGTGCGTTCTTTGCTTGTTTTCATACAAGGAATGAGTGAATTTTTCCTTCGTATCACGAGAGGAATTCGTTGGGAGACTTACAGTCAAAAACTACAGTACTTCAGTACTTCAGTTGAATGGTAATAGTATTGTACTGAAGCAATTTCTCACTCTTACTCTCTCTCTCTCTCTTACCCTCTTACCCTTTCTCACTGCGTCTTTCTCGTTCTCCTTACTTTTCTGTCTCACTATTTTTTTTTACTTTCTCTCTCTCCACAACCTTCGCTTACTCTAATTCATAGTGCTCCGGCCGCCTGCATATCAAATCGCGAGGCCTTCCGTTTTTCTGCTTTTTGTTTGAATTGACCTCGTCCCTTTTACATATGTTCTGAGCTTGTTTTTATAAATAATTTCAAGAATACAGTGTGGCCAGCCCAACTTTAAGTATAGTTCATTGTTGCTGAATTAGAGAAATGTCCAAATTACTGGACGTAAATACTACCAATGATGGTTGCCCTAATGAAGCTGCGCAGTCGCCGCGCAATAAAAGATTGTCCGCCGCAGCGTAGCGGCGCACTCCTCTTGTGTGCAGGGGGTTCACTGCCAGCGCGCGAAAAGATGAGGGTGGTTTGGACGCGGCGCGATAGTTGCGCCTCCATTGCGCGGGGTTTTGCGGCAATATCCCCCATGGTTGCCTTGTGTTTGCCATGTGAAACACACGAAGAAATAAATAATATGGGCCTGTCAACGTGCTCTCTCTCCCTTTTTTATTTCTTTCTTTTTATTCAACTCTTTGAGAATGCATTGATTCTACTCTCTATCGTCCTATGTACATGTCCAAAGCAAAGGGAGGCGGGGCACCCCAAACTACTTGTTAGAATAGAAAAGATAGAGGATTTTGTCTCAGAAAGAGCGTTCCATTTCATTTAAAATGAAATACCGGCCGGTTTTTGAAACACCAAGTACACCAGAATTCCTATGCCTATGCAGCTTATGCAAATGACCATAAATTAGATTAAAAAAAATCGAGCTAAATTCGAGCAAATTAGCATAAATACGTAAGAATTCAGTTGTCCACGATGCGTTTCAGAAAACCGGCCGGTATTTCGCTTTACTTGTAACATGAGTATTTTTTCATGAGCAACAAAGCCTATGTATTTATGATAATTGTAAGTGAGCTCGATTTTTTTATTCTAACCATACTCATTTGCATCTGTCCAAATCCGTTTCGAAAACCGGCTGTTATTCCGCTTTAAATGTTGGCATATACACCCCGCTCCTCTTTTTACTGTGCACGTCCAATTTTTTTTATCATTCGAGTTTAGGTTGAGTTTTGTTCCAGATAATATATTTTATCGTCAATCCTTTCAGAAATGCACATTGGCCATGGAAGTTAGGATATTATTCACACTAGTTACCGGTGAGTGTCAAGTTTTTATTGGCTATAATATTGCAAAGAAAAGAAAATTAACAACATTCGTTGCAAGTGTCCGGAGGCCGATTCCCTATGCCGGTGCAGAGAAGGTTCTCCACCCGACTGGTTATTAGTACAAATATTTCTTCCAGGAACTGTCGCAGCGTTTCTGCGAGTCGAAACGGGGCATCAGAATATCCACATTGAAGGACGTTAGTTAACTTTTTTTTCTCCTTTTAATTTTTCCTTTCTAAACAGTTACGTAACGAATACCTGATTTTTCTCTTTTTTTAGTCTTTATCTTTATGAGCACTCGTTCTGCTAACTTCACAATAATAGATCTCTAAATATTTGGATTTTAGAAAGGTAGAATCTTCGAGCTTATTAAGAAAAGTAGAATCTTCGAGCGGTAGGACAAATTGGACAGATGTAAACCAAATCTTTATGTCAACGTTAAGCTCGACTGGTTATTTATTTAGTCGTCATAAGTAAGCTCTAAGATTCTACCTTCCTATGAAGTTATCTTCTCCCAAATGGAGCACGCAACTATTTGGATTTTTTTTAGAATTTTTTTTGTTCGCGATACCCCCTGTTAGACCCACATACTCATAACAAGAAATACAGCATAGTTGCATTGCCTTGGTTAAATCGGATAGCCGTCTGACTAAACGTATTAACGTAACTTTTGAGCTAAGGACGTAACCTGGATTCCTTCTAAGTTCTCGATTCCTTCTAATACCCTGTCCTTCTGTGTTCTCGAGTGATGTTCTTACTTCTTTTCACCCTGCCAACCGCTCACATTTTCGTGTCATATTCGATGAGAAGGGATTAATTTTCCCTTCACTTCCAGCATTTTTGCTCGGCCATTTCTTTTTTTCCGTTTTTTTTTCTCCGTTCATTTTTCCTCTTGCAAATTGTGCACAAGTTGAGGGCAACAACCAAAAGTCGAATGTTATTAAAGGGGTATGACACGTGGTTTTGAAACGCATGCTGGAAAGCCGCATTTCATGTATTATTTGCAAGTTGTGCGCAAGTTGAGGGCAACAACCAAAAGTCGAGATATTAAAAGGATGTGACACGCGGTTTTGAAACGCATGCTGGAAAGCCGCATTTCATGTGTTATATCGTTATATGCGAATGTCCTTCCAGAACATTCTAGCACAGAAATTTGCATATAATACAAAAGCATTGAGCTTGGCAGGCTAGCTGCATAGTAGTTGAAAAAAAATATTTTCCTTACACACAGTTATGCTATTGTTAATTATTACCTTCTGTTTTCATTATAGGTGATTCGTACTTTGGATACTACACGCGAGTTTCCTTCGAAAATTTAACTTGTGCCGAAGCTGTATCCATTCATTGTCTGGCACCTCTCACTGGGGCTGAGGAAATGTAAGTGTCATTCGATTATCGATTTTTCGCTGTCTTTTTATCATTATCGATTTTTTCACTATCGTTTTTTTCTCACCTTATATAATAATTATTATTATTACGAACGCATAGTGAATAGATAGTGCACACTTTCGTCATTCGAAGTGAATGTTTGATCTCGATTTGTTAATGTCGAGTTCCTTTTAATTATCCGAATCAGTTTCCTGTATACTTATTGATTATATTAATATTTTTCCATATCTTGCCTTTATCAATTTTTCTATACTATGTCAAAGCAAAAAACTGGCCGGTTTTTGAAACACATCGAGTAAAAATTAAAATTCTTATTATAAAAACCAGCATTCTTATGCAGCTTATGCAAATGAACATAAATTAGAATAAAAAATCGAGCCAAAATCGAGCACCTTAGCATAAATACGTAAGAATTCAGTTGTCCACGATACGTTTCAAAAACCGGCCGGTATTTCGCTTTAAAGGCTCACGTTTATGTCTTCTAACGTTCCTAACGAAGGTGAATAGAGATGGTCATTCCTTAGCGTATGGGGGAACGTTGTGTAGCGTATGTGAGGGGGAAATTGTGTTAGCCGGGGAGAGTGTCCCTCTGATTTCAATTCTATTACTGTCCGACATCTTTAGCGTGGAGATTATTTGGTCAAAGAGTCAGAGATGTGTCCCCGATAATACGAGGATATATAAGCTCCCCCGCAGTAGCCTTGGACCAGCCCTATCCTACATAGTTAGGCTGTAGGGAAATTGTAACTTGAATTAGCATAATATTTTTGGTAATAGTTTAAGTTAGCTTACTGGATAAGAAAGTTAGGTGGATTAGTATTTTATATTAGGTAATATGTTGAATTAACAAGTATAAGAAAGTGAACTAGCAAGTTAGTACTGTAGGGAGAATTTCATATAGCGAAGATATTTTATGAGCAATATGAGCGTTTAGTAGCGGGAATCGTAAAATATCGAAGATCTGTATGAGAAATACTGGCATTTATTAACTGTTTACAGTTTCTGAAGTAGTCAAAATTGGCTTGACGAGCCTTACGTAGTGTATCGGCCAGTTTTTACAAAGGACACTGTCCATTATACGTTCAAAAAACCGGCTGTTATATCGCTTCAAGTTCATTGTTTAGTTTTTTTTTTGGTATTTTGAGCTTTCGTTCAGCTTCTCACCCTTCTGGGTTTATTTTGGAAGTCTAAGTATACTTGAGAACTGAAAAGGGTCCAATGATTGAATGTGAAGGGTGCGCCCTCGGGCTCTTCTAATAAGTGTTTTTGCTCTCGTTTGGTGCTCGATATGAAACTCGGTTATTCGCATAATACATTACTAGTACTATAATTTATCGGTCTTTTACATATTTTTGGTTAGATCGGTATATATTATTAATGTAATTGTAAGTAGCAAACAAGGACCGCTTTGAGCACGAGGGAAGTGCCCGACGAATTTTTAGGATACAAAAGAGTAACACACTTGAAGACGGTTCCCTGTTGTTTTCAATGAACATGTCATAAGCAAACCTTGAAATTGTACTTGAACTCCCTTGAATAAAGGTGCATGCTCTTGAAGCCTAAAACAAAACAAAAAAATCCAGTTTTCATAGAAAGTTCATAGAAGTTCATAGAATAGAAAGTTCATAAAAAGTACATATAATTATTCACATGTACATAGGTTATTAATAACTTAACATAACATTTATTACGACAAAAAAGTATCGCGCAAGTTTTGACAATATAACTTGCCGATAGCTTTTTGGCGATAGCTTTGCCGAATTGTTGGCGAACAACGAATAAATGGATAATAATACAAAAAACACCCAGATGAAAATGCATTACAAAAACTAAAATAAGTGACATTTGTTTCAACAAAGTTACAGTAATAAAGCAGGAATTTACAGGAATAATAGATTCATTCCAAAACTAACAACTTGACATTCTTTAGTGATCTATTCTACACGCAATGCGATTCTGATGCGTGGCAGGTCGCTCATTACAGTAACACGAAAGAGGTCTTCTTTTTAAAGGTATGTGATTATTATTTTTTTATCAAAGTATACTTTAAAGAGCACCGCATTCATAATTGCGCCGCTCAGGATTTTCTTTCTTACCATTAGGTGCCCGCTGAGTTGGTCTTCGTATGGTATTGTAGACGATTCCAATCATTGTTGGCGTTGGTGTTGGCGTTATCGATGGCGTTGGCGTTGGCGATGGCGACGGCGTTGGCGATGGCGTTGGCGAATTGTTGGCGATTAAATCAGAATTTCTGAAAATGTGAATCTGAATTTTTGAAGGACCAAATATGGGCGAAACAGTTTTCCGTGACTTCACGACAACCCCTGTCTATTGTGGATATTCAAGTACAGCCGTGTTCTTCACAAAAAGTCACCAAGTAAGATTATATTTTAAAATGTATTTTATTTTAACTACCAATATTTGCTGCCAGTGAATAAGCCACTGCTGGCTTTTACGATCACATTTATGGTATACTGATATGATATGCAGTTCTCTGAGATCTCTAGTGATTGTTGTTTTCGTCGCTTTTAGTTAGACTTGAGTTGTTTTGTCAACAAATATTCTAAACAGTGCAAATTTTATTGAGTTTACAAAAAAAGGCTATAATTACTTTTGTTGGGTTTTAAAACCGTAATTTTCAAGTATAATAAGATGACTTGCCTTATCACTTTTGTAGTCTGATTCGAAGTAATTGAACAATTTACGGTAAGGTTAGACCTGTTTTCGCAAGAGAACTGAACTCCGTGCGGGTCCCGTGCATGAAATACACGGTCCGGCCTGTTCTAGCAAATTGTAAGCAATTAGAATATTCTAGTTTGTTGGAATGTCCAAAGGAAAACAAGCGTCGGCACCGCTCACACCGGATAAATGGTGCACTTCGAGTGCACGAATCGGAGTTGAATCTAAGGAGAAAGAGGTACTTTTTTTTTACTTTACATAGTAAAGGGGGGCGTGGCGCAGTGGCAAGCGCCTTGCACCAGGCCACCGGTCGTTGGTTCGATCCCGGCCCGGAACCCCTCCACCCCAACAAAGGTGTAAAAATTGGTAGCTGGGTAAAACCGGCGGAGATAAATCGGCTTCCCGAGAAAATTGGCCTCCGGGAAGTTTAAAGGCCAGTTCGTTCGGCTTCAGAAATGACCCGGACCCCGGTGCACCATTTCTGCGGATTCGGTTGATATAACCCGGTACTCTTTATCTTTTTATCTTTATCTTTATCCTTATATAGTAAAAGAAATGGGGGCTAAACGGACGGGAACCATTTTGTGCAGAAAGGGTATATTAACATTAGAGCGAAATACCGGCCGGTTTTTGAAACGCATCGTGGACAACTGGATTCTTGCGTATTTATGCTAATTTGCTCGATTTTTTAAATTTTAACTTATGTTCATTTGCATAAGCTGCACAAGAATGCTGGTGTATTCGATGTGCTTCAAAAACCGACCGATAATTCGCTTTAACATTAACACCGATTTAACATGTTAACATCCACATATCTGCACCTGGGGGGGGGGGGGGAACTGGCCGTATACCTCATTATACGATTCAGTATACCTCATTATACAATTGTTGGTTCAGGTCAACGTCGGAGTCGACTCGTTCCTTCATTCTAGAAAATTCTCCCTATTTAATATCGGATAATATAACGATATCAGCTGATGAATCAGTTGTGATCGAGCCGGGAGTCCGAATCCGCTTTCAACCAAATACGGGAATATTTATATACGGTAGGGGAGTGATTATATGCTAATATTGACGGAGCCCAGTGGTGCGCGGCGAAACGCTGGCACGGCGAGGGCCTGAATATAATTAGACTAAAAATCGCGCAATATGGCGCAGTTCTTTTTATACACTCGTCCCGCATACGCTTCACAACCGGCTGTTATACCGCTTTAACAAATACGCCGCTACAGTACACTTTTCAGGGACTTTGCACGCAAATGGAACGAATGAACATCCGATCTACCTCGAGCCGGCTGCCAATACTCGATGGATGGGCGTTCTTGTGAGTAGTCACGGTGAGTATTTCGATATTTTTCCAAAAAGTGGCCATGTTTTCGCCGCGCACTTTTAAGCCTAAGCCTAAGCCTAAGCCTAAGCACGGCGCTACCACTGCTTTTCCTCAGTGAACTGAGTACGTCCTCGTTATTATCCTTATCCAAGTCTTTTTTTTAACAAAATGAAAAACCTCAAGCATGTTTTCCAAGCCAGTTATGTGCTTTTGTGGCACAAAATGACACAGAATTTTCATAAAATACAGGTAAATGTAGTTGTAAAATATAGGGAAATGCAGTATTCGTTTCGCAACCCACGTGTCATACCGCTTTAAACATCCAAACACCTTTTTTAGCGGCTTCCCAGTCATCGTTTGTGTATGTGAATGTGAGTTCGTCCGAAATGGGAATAACAGTACGGGATTCCGCTACTTTTCCCTATTTCGATCACGTCATATCGGACGGAAATTTAAATGGATTCACCTTTGATGTCACTAAGGTACTAAAGTAAAATTAATATTTACTGTTTTAGAAGTTTATCGATGATATTTTTCTATTTTGTCAAAGGCACTAAGGTCTCGAGATGTATGTAAGAAATTGTGAATAGCTCATCCGCCTTGTATATTATAAATAATAAAGGACCTTTCGGAGGAGACGCCGCTCGTGCGCCACATGTTTGCCGCGTACATGCGCCTCCCCCACCGCTCACCCTAGAAATCGCGCCGCACGCTGTGGTCGTGCACGCTCTTTTTCTGCGCAAGGATCCGGGATGACGCATGCTTCGCGCTGAAAAAAAAACTATAAAAAATTGGAAAATATATCCTATTTTCAGAACGAAGTAAATGACCAGCCTCTTCGTGTCTTCAAGGCTTCCGCAGTGAACAATAAACAAAACGGATTCCATATTTACGGAAAGGTATAAAGATATCAGAATAATGTGGTGGTATATTTTGTCTTTAAACACGATACATTTTCATTCTCAAATGCACCGAACAGAGACGATACACATAGAACGGCTGGGCCCATGTCGTGACGGTTTGCACGGAAAAAGACCATTTTGTGACATTTCGTGATGGGCTAGCGGCGGTTTTTTTCTTCGTGAAAACGAAAAACGTCACCACGTGGTCATGAACAAGTCACGAAATGGGCGCGAGCGTTTCCCAGGTAGAAATTCTGAATTCTCAGTGTCACGAGGCTTGCACTACTTTTTCATCACTTACGCTTACTTAGGCAAATCACGATTTTGGCACAATATGCAAGTTGTGAATATTGTATGCCACGTTGTGCTTCTGAAGACCTTTTCTGAAGAGTGTGCTTGACAAATGTATTTGTATTTCCATTCATTCAATGCAAATTGCATGTCAATATGTAATATGTGCACTTAGAATGAAACACAATTTGCATATGCATATGGGAATGTAGTTGTCCTGCTTACGTTTCAAAAACCACTTGAAATATACGTATTGTCATGAATAGTCATTTTTTTGGATGCGTCAACTTTAGACTTAAATGGTTACAGGCGGGGATAGGATAGACTATAGACTTTTATAACGATCGCTACCTTTGTAAAACACTGCAGTTCTTTGGAAGTTTTTTTTAAATGCAACGATATCATTTTATATCACTTTTTTATATGGCTACGTTTCTAAGCTTTGCTGTTGAACATAATATGTTACTAATGCATATATTAGTAACTATAATTTATAATGACAAAATAATATATGCACCAAAACTTTGATCTTTGAACTTTGAACAATAGAATTGAACACCAAACAATAGAATTACCAAACAATAGAATTTTGCTTATAAAAAAGGTTACCTAATAATAGGTGAAGTTTGGTGAAGGGACGGGCCCATCAAAATAAACCTGTATTTAGCATGTTTTTATAATTTGTATAAATGGGATTTATTATTATATATGTACACTAAATTTCGGCTAGACTTTATCCCGCTGAAATTTTTCGGTGTCGATAGTCGGAGAACCATACCGTAGACGAACAACAATTGCACCCTTATTTCTTCGCCGTGTGACCCGAGGGTAACTGGCTCTTGCTGTGTCCCAGGAGAGTATCTGTCTACAGCCATATTCCCCCGGGACACGCGGTAAGGAAATAAATAAGGCAATTGTTGTTCGTCTACGGTATGGTTCTCCGATTATCGACACCGAAAAATTTCTAGGAGAAATTTTGCGTACGTTTACTATAAAAATCCCCCTTTATACAAATTATAAAATCATGCTAAATATATGTTTATTTTAATGGGCCCGTCCCTTTAAAGTGATACATGTTTAAATGTTTATGTGTTGTAAATTGTTTGCTTGATGATCTCCACACATTATTACCATGTAATAATAAATACTTTTGTCACTTCACTGTTTCTTTTTGTGCAGCACTTGATGGTGAATATCACAGCATGTTTTGAAGAGAAATTTGGACAATATAAGCCTTTTAAACCATAATATAATGGTATTTTCATTCTATGTAATTTTTCGAGAGCCTGAGCAAAATCGTTATCATGACTTTTGTAAACATTAGAATCTGTAATAAAATGCAGGAAACTTAAAAAAAACATCCTTTTCTACGTTGGCTTAGATTAAGCAAAGCAAAATAATGAAGTAGTATTTTATTATGAAATGAGGCATGAAATATAAGATTCTATGAAGAACGTAGTTTGTGCAGATCCTTGGTCTTTCTACCATTGTGTTATGTTGCTCAAATAAGGGTTGTGATGTTGTATTGTGTGTAATTGCCCAAATTATCATCATGAGCATAGCTAGAGGTGTTCGGTGTTTCGCAGGTTAGCCACTAGTTGGTTGATGGAAAAATAGGATTGTTTTCTTTATTTTATCTTAGTATTTGTTTATTATCTTTTTACATTAGCGTTAGATGTGATGCGCTTTTGAGGGGCGTAAAAAATGAAATTGAAAATATGAATAGCTTCTAGATCACTTATTAACGCTGAAGGGTGATAACCTGGTTAGGTTATAGTCGTAACTTAACATTAAAGCGAAATACCGGCCGATTTTTGAAACGCATCGTGGACAACTGAATTCTTGCGTATTTATGCTAATTTGCTCGGATTCAGCTTCAGTTTTATTCTAATTTGAGTTCATTTGCATTGTTTCAAAAACCGGTATTTCGCTTTAAACTGAATGAGCTACACCTCCCCTTCCGCACGTTCTTCCATGTAATTGCTTGATGTTGTATCGATTGATCGAATGTGTGAATAAAGGTTTCTTTACATGCGAATTTCCGTTTAGGCCCCGATATTCTTGGACGCTTGCTTGGCGGCTTCAAATCATGAGAACGGCTTCTATATAGAAGGGACATCGTCAGTTCTTCTCACAAACTCGCACTCCTTTTCGAATAATGGTAAGAGCGTAAGAGTTCTGATATGTTGAATATTGTCGGGTGTGGATATATGTAGCAGGAGAAGCCTATGCCTTTCTACGTGACTGCGATATGTTCCTTTCTAAGTGACTGATATGTTCCTTTCTAATCTACTGATATGTTCCTTTCTCTTTCCCCCCAAATAAGTTCCTGAATTTTTCGTTTCATCGATGCGGTCTACGGGATTATGTCTGCGCCATTTAGTTAGTATAAATATTTATTTGCATAGAATATATGGGAATGCAGTTCGTCAACATACGTTTCAAAAACCGGACGTTCTACCGCTTTATCCTAAAAAATATTTCAGGAGATGGTATCCTTGTGAATTCAACAAATAACCTCAACATAAACAATTCGTTGTTTGGAGCAAATGCCGCAAATGGTGTGCGTATTGTCCGTGGAGCGCTTCCAGGTAATTATTTTTATTTTTATTTATTTTCTTCATCTTGCTCACAGACTGTGTAGCGATAGAGACTTATTAGGCGTGTAATTAGTGAATGGTTGTAAATGCAGTCCAGCACACGTTTCACAAGCCCGTTCCATATCGCTTTAATGTAAGCTAAAATTTATTTCAGCCACCGAGCTGATATCGATCAAGTTTCTTGGAATGAACGTGACTGGACACTACTACAATCCAGCTGGTATTTTTATATTTTATGTTTTATTACTGCGAATTAGGATAAGCAAATCTTGATGACGTTTGCAAGAATCTTCATTTAAAATTAAAAACGGTTCTACTTCCAGTGCTGATCGACGAGTGCTCCAACATGGACATTTATATGTCATCCTGTCACATTTATGATAATTCCAATGGTGGTCTGACAATTGGAGGCCAGAGTGCAGACTGCGAGGTTCGGGTGATACACGGTAACTGGACGCGGAATAGGGGTATGTTAATTATTAGAACGCTACAGTAAGATGTGATTAGGTAATATCTGCAGTAACACTTTCCATAGGATCATGCATCTCTCTGAAAAACATCTGGAAACTTTATTGTAAAGAAGAATGACACCATGCACTAACTTTATACTCTGAGGAACAGCCACCATATCGACATACCATATACCATTACTACCATAATCATTACATTTCATCACTGCTCTTTCAGGCCCAACTCTGTACATGAAGAACCAATCATCCGGAATTTTCCTCGTGGAAGAAAATTTCTTCACGGAAAACCATCTGAATATTTATACGGACCGCGAATCGTTGCTGTCAATCAAGGCGGCAGAAAGTAAGCGCTCACTTTGTAATGCTTTATGGCCTGTCCATGTACGCGATTCGCACTTGCGAAAATGACAAATGCCTGTCCATGTTCGAGTCGATGTAAATGACATGGTCCCGCAGCGATTTTGGATCTAGTATGTACCTATTTCAAAATACTAACTTCAAATAGTATGGAACTGATACACTTTCGCTGCAGGACCACGTCAAATGCGTTATTAGCATGGGTTACGGTAGGCATTTGACATTTAAGGCCTGAACATGGACATGCATTTCTCATTTTCGCAAGTACGAATCGCAAACATGACCGGCCAATAGTTTGCAAGTTTACAACCATTAAAAGTTAAACCTAAGCGTCTTACAGTTAGTACTAAATGTACCGGTATAGATTTATCTTAATTTTCAGAAACTACAATTGTGATATCAGACAATCAGTTCACGAAAAATACTATGGAATCGGTGTTGAAATTGTCGCAAGTCGGTGGGTGTCTTCTTTATATTCATTAATTCCATCAATATTTTTATTCTCTCTCTCTCTCTCTCTCTCTCTCTCTCTCTCTCTTTCTCCTTCTTTTTCTCTTGCCCCTCTCAGCTTGTCTGCACGATAAAAATAAAAAATTTCAGGCGAAACTTCTCCAAAAGTTGCCGTCACGAAGAATAATTTCTATGCGAATCTAGCGTTTAATGTAATTTACGCGGGCGCCTCAAATGCGAATATTACACAGAACTACATCAACAACGTGCAGGTTGGATGGATTTTTTTTTATCATTCAAATCACTTTTCTCTTATGATTGCCACTTTTCTCTTAGACACCTCGTATCCTACAGTAATTTTGAATTACTATGGGTTCCCATTTCCAGAAATATTATTATTTTATAGTCGCATATGGTCTACTAAAATCTCCGCCCTGTTGTATTTTTTTTTTCATTTTCAGGCAAACTTTTCAATTTTTAGTCAAATTCATTTTCAGTCAAACTGCGAAATAACAAGCGGTGCAGAGCGTGAACCCTTTATCGAGGATGTGAAGCAGAACTATTGGTCACTTCCAACCGAATCAGAGGTTTTTTTATTTAAAATATTTATGTGTTTATAAAATAGTTTTTGAAGACGTTTTTGCAACGACACCGTTCCATCATAGCATAAGTCGTCAAATAATGGCCAAAACCCACGAAGACAGGACCATAACATAGTATTATGATTATGATTGCAGATTCTTTCTCGGGTGTGCGCCATCCGCGCTGATGATACGCAGTCAGCATTGTATCTTCCTTTCGCTGAACTTACCAATTTCACAATGTCGCCGTCACTGACGGCAAACCAGCCGATCCAACCCTTTGATAATCTTTACAATACAATCAAGGACAATGGACGGAGTTATATGTAGGCATTGATTTCTTGTTATAATTTATTGCGAGAAATATTTTCTGCGTTTAGTCACGATTGCCTAATCATACAGCTTTCACACAGAAATATTCGGATTAACATTTTAAAGTGATATAACAGCCGTTTTTTGAAAAGGTTTTTGGATAACTGCATTTTCATGTATCATATGCAAAAAAGCACACATTAACAAAGTTCTTGAGGTACTGGCTATCGTTAAGCCAAAAGATGCCTACCCTCAGGTGTTGGTGCGGTAAGGTCCACCATACTAGCAAGGGACCATGTGCATTACAGTATATTATACGAAAACATTAAACTTCTCCTCCAGGTCAAAGTCCGATTTGATAATCCCGGAGGGAAAGGTTGTCATCTTGGAGCCCGGCGTACACATTCAATTTGCCCCAGGCGCATCTCTTATTGTCGAGGGAAAGCTGTACATTAATGGGACAGATGGCAAACCAATACGACTAACCGGAGTAGATCAGAACTCGTGGAATGGCTTGGTTATCAAAAGTGGTAAGTTGAAGGTACTTGGTAGGTTTTTAAAACGGTATAACATCCGGTTTTTGAAACGTAGCCTGGACGCTGTATTCTCACGGGCTACTTTTTTTCCTGCAGATAATTATTTTGCGCGCTCCAGGTACAGGTAAAAAAAAACCATGTTTCAATGACTCTTAGAAAGAGCTCATGGTCATGGCTCTATAATGTCTGAGAGCTTGGCGTTGTCTGTTTAAGAATTGAGAGTTTAAAAAAAGTATACAAAACCTTACATGTAATCATGTATTGCAAATAAAATCAATATTGAAAGAAAGTATGGTTGTATATTTTCATAAATTTTAATAATTAAATCTTTTTATATTCTAATAGGTATAATGATTTGCACGCAATATATCTTTGTTTGGGTTTGGGAATACAGTTGTCTAACCTAAAACCGGCTGTTATATCACTCGAAAATCTTTAAGGGTCGACCGCCGTTCTCTCGGATCTTGCCATATCCGATGCTTCCACCGGTGTTCTCTCTGATTCTGAAAAGGTTCACTGGGAAAGAGTCAAAATAGAGCGACCTGTGGTACATGGTATCGTTTTGGGACCAAACTCAGGTACGTCAGGCTTCCTACGATTAGGTATATAAACTAAAGCTGGCATAGCTCAACAGGTAGAGCGCTCGACTCTAAATCGAGAGGTGGTGTGTTGCTTAGGTGGGTTCGAATCCTACACGGTGCAATAAGTATTCATGTAATAACTTATCAAACCGTATCACTGAAGTGAATTCATTGCGGATCTGAAATTTCTTCACTGGTCAATGTCAATAGTGCCTGGACGAGAGAACGAATTAATTAGGGATAGTTTTATACAATATTCCAGGAAATATTAAAGTTTGTAGTTAATTAATTAATTAATATTCTGTCTAGGTCCCGAAATCGATTTTTCTGGCTCCACTGTCGAAAAGGCATTTGATAACGCAGTGTTTGTGCAAAAACGAGAACGCGATATTGCAATAAGGTATGCTTTTTAAAGCAATATTGCACGTGGTTTGTGTGTCATATTGTGCGTGCTTTCATTGCCATTGTCCACTCTTTGTCAGTTATAGGTTAAAACAAAAACCTGTTTCAAAAATGGATTAAACACAATCTTTATTTAGAAATCTCCAAATAATAGAAAATTCTGGTAGCGGAATCCATTTTGATCATCCATCGCATAAAGTGGAGGTTGCTAATGTTCGGGTATGTTTCTTTATCATTTCCTTCTTTTTTCAAAGGGGTCCTCGGGAAACAGGCCGTATTCACCAATCACCAACACACAGGGAGCCCTCGCTAGGCTCACTGCGCTCTGAATCTCTTCTGCTGTCGCACTCTTTCGCTCATTGGGGAGGCCAGGGAGGGCTCCCTGCGTGTTGGTGAATACGGCCTCAGGCTCAGGCTACGAGTAGTCTCGCGTAGGAACAACTCAGCGAGCTTTGGCTGTTATTGAATACGGTTATTGCAGTAATGCTCAGAAATCCTTTTTTTGGGCACTCCCAAGCAGTCAGACAATTTCAGTCAGTTTAGACATTTTAGGCAGGCCTGGTAGGCTTAGGCTGAGGCCTACCAGGCCTGCGCAAAAAGCCTGGTCTAGTAGAATTGATAAAATGGATAGGTGGTTCAACTCCGCATAAATTTGCATTCCTTCTTGTGAAATTTATTATTTAGATTGAGAACGGTAACGCGTACGGAATTCACATTGAAGAACAAGATCACGGACAATTAAACACAGTCACAATGCAGAATTTGTCGATTGTGTGGGTTCTTTCTATCTTCCTATTATATTTTGACATCGAATTTCTTTTTGAATATCGATCGATAGCTAATTTTAAGCTTCAAATGAGGCACCAAATTTAGACTTACCTATGCAAACAAGGGAAAAGTTTTACATCTTCATATTTTCATTCAGAAACCAAAGCCAGGGTCAAGCTGGAGTCCTTTTTACGGGCAGCGCACAACTTTTTGAAGTTCTCAACGGCAGATTCGAAGGCAATTCGGTGCCCGGGATTGTAGCCGTATTTAAGGTTTGATCAATTATCGATTGGCTTTTAATGGGCCTATTCGATTGAGTAATGTTTTTGTTATTTAAAGCTGTATGGTACGTGGTTTTCAAACGTATTTTCATTTTACGTCGGAATCGAATGGTTAGCAAATCAATAATTTTAATACTAAACTTAAAATTTGATGTTTAGTGTGAACAGCGTGGTTCGATCTTCCGCGCGAAGGGAAATACATTCGCTAGATCGAGAGCGACTTCGCTCAGCGTGACGCTCGGTCAATGCGCTGCAGCCGAGGTATAGATTTATTGATTTACTGATTATTGATTTATCAATTAACTGATTATTGATTTATTGGTTGCTTGTTTACTGATTGCTTCATTGGTTTATCAATTCGTTCTATGGAAAGAATGCTATACGTAAACGGTAAACTCTGGAAAAATGCGCTATGTATGGACAAAATGTATACCATCCACTATCTACAACTATTTTTTTTTTATTTCGCTTCGTTATCATCACAATGACTTTGCTTTGTTTCTTATTTCCATGTGTTCATTTGTATAAGCTGCATAAGAATGCTGGTGTACCCGATGCCTTTCAAAAACCGGCCTTTATTTCGCGTTAATCGTTCAGATTGAAGGCAATGTATTTTACGGGAACAACCTCGATGCCGATATGTCAGCGCTAAGTTTGGAAACATCGCCCAAGGATCAGGTTTGCTACAGAAACATTATTCAAAAGTAAAACCTTAGAAACTTGGTTCAATTGTTCAATACATTGTTCAAAAGCGATTACGTGTTTCACAGTGTAGGGCAACTTCCCGAGCAGGCCGTATGTATAAGATCCCGATCTGAAAACTCCCAGCGGGAACTTTGGGAACCGGTTTCCCGCCCGATCTGAAAACACACAGCGTGGATGCTGGGAACGGAACCGATTCCCTTTGTTCGTGAATACGGCCACGGGAGACCACGTTGTCTTGAGCGGTTGCTTCATTCCAGAACAGTGCCTCTTCAACCCTTTTTATCAACGCCAACAAATTTGTGGAAAATACCGGCAAAAACACCGTGAAGATAGGGGCTGGCTCCGAAAAAGCGTGAGTTTTTTCACTGCACTAAAATAAAGGCTAAATGACATAAGCACCCGGGACCCGACGGCGCCTCATGACGCCTACAGACCCGGCGACGCCCATACGACGCCTCAAAAAGGTCTGCCATAGAGGCGTCTTGCAGGCGTCATTGAGGCGTCACAGTAGGAGGGCGCGACGCCTCACTCTTAGGATTGCCGCCCCACTGACACCAACACGAATGTCTCAGACCCCCCAAAATATTACACTACAAGAAATGAAAAGCTTTTTTCGCACATAGATTCTGACAGACAAATTGCATCTTCTTATTGTGCTCATGTCAATTTAGTGTTTTTGCACGCCCGAGATATTTGCGTGGGGTGTAAGTGAGGCGTCATGTCTACCTCCATTGACGCCTGCGAAGCGCCCGCAAGACGCCCATGAGGGAGCTTTTTGAGGCGTCACATAGGCGTCTTCGCGGGTCCGCAGGCGTTGTAGGGCGCCGTCGGGTCCCAGGTGCTTATATCATTTAGCCGCCATATTTTTTATTTTCCATTCCATATTTTCCATATTTTCCATTATCCATTCAAGGCGCGCACCAGAGAAACACAGCTGTGCAGCAGGAATTGTACGCCTTTTGCGCATCGCTGGCACAACTCCTGCACTCTTGATGCAAAATTTGTTTGCGCGCCAACAGTAAAGTGCAGGAAAGTTTACATTGCGTGACTCTGAATTCTGAGTATTTTCAGTTTTCCCGGTCTACTTTCCAACAATCAGTTCGATGGCAATGTCAACACTGAAGCAGTGGTTTCTACCAATTCACAATATGTCAAGTCGGTTTCTATTTCAATTTTTTTTATTCGGGAGAGCGCAACACTGCTAAAGCGGTGCGAAAAATAAAAAGTAAAATGAAGACGACACAAAATCATTATTTAATTTATTTAATTGTATTCAGGGTGTCCGCCAATGACTTCTCGGATCCAAAATCACCGAAAGAAATTATATTTGGCGGCGAAGGGGTATGTTGTGGCTCTACTCATTAAAGGGACAGGTTCACCTCGAATTGCACCTTTTTTATAATTTATGTTGATAGTATGACCTATGACGGTCCAAATGCGAAAATTGCAGTAAATTTCCTTTGCTCCCCGTAGTAGGAGAGCTTGCCCAAAAAAGCTAAACTACCTCGAATCTATAAAACAATTGGAGTACCGCAGCCATGGTAAGTGGGATAGCGCAGGAGGGCTGGAGGTGCAGATATTGTTGTGATAGACAGAGGATGATAAAAGGGCCCTGGATTTTCTTGCGTCTCCAGCCCTCCTGCGCTATTTCCCACTTACCATGGCTGCGGTACTCCAATTGTTTTATAGATTCGAGGTAGTTTAGCTTTTTTGAGCAAGCTCTCCTACTACGGGGAGAAAAGGAAATTTACTGCAATTTTCGCATTTTGACCGTCATAGGTCATAGGTCATACTATCAACATAAATTACAAAAAAGGTGCAATTCGAGGTGCACCTATCCCTTCAAAGCGAATTACCGTCCGGTTTTTGAAACGCATCGTGGACAGCTGAATTATTACATCTATGCTAATTTGCTCGAATTTAGCTCGATTTTTTATTCTAATTTATGTTCATTGGTATAGGCTGCTTAAGAACGATAGTCGAGGTGTTTCAAAACCCGGCCGGTATTTCGTTTTAACGCTTTTCATATGAAATTATGACCATCTTGTAGAGCCGTCGTTGTCTGAGAGTAGACTAAAACTGATTAAACTGATTAATTAAAGTGAGGAGAACATATGAAAAATTTAGAAGTTGTCCGTCTCTGACAATTCATGGGGTGCACTGGAAACCGAAGACAATGCTCGAGGGAGAATAAGTTGCGGGAGCAAAGAATGCGGTGGTGCGTTCAATTTTTGTATTTAACGGAGGAGGCTCACGAGAACGAAGTGCTCGAATGGTTTCCTTTTATCGACAGACGATGGTATTAAATCCGAAAGACATGCATTACAAAGCAAAAGCTTTTAATTGAAAGGAGTAAATCAATATAAAACTATGAATTCTATCAAAATTTTGGATCGTAGTAAATAGTTGATTTCCACAGTGGGCATTCAATTTTTTTGCCGGATTGCAAAATGACTTGTCAATCATGGTCCTGAACGCGCAGCATCCAAATGTTTGGGAGAAATTTCATTTTTTTTTCTTCTACAATGTTGCTCAATTAGTCGGAATTGTTGCGCGCTTGAATGTGTTCATATTCACATTACTAAGCTTGCATGCATTTAGAATCCACTATTGATATTCTTCCGATAAGATTATCAACGGGAACCGAAGCCCACTCTGGGGTTTCGTCCCTATCTCCATGTCCAAAACAGTGCTCGGGTAAAGGTGTATGCCGGGCGGATGGCACATGCATTTGCGCTGCAGGATTCTCGGGAGATGATTGCTCGACTACGGTATGAGCTGCCTTTAGTTTAGTATCGAGAAACTACGTGATGTACAGGATTTATGTATATAGCAGTGCATAAAAGCGTAGTAAATGCAATTTCGTCGGAAACAATAGAATAAAATCAGCATGCAGAGAGGAAACTCTACCGATAGGGCGCGAGTAGACCCGCTTCTGCGCCATAAACGCGCCACAGGTGTGCGTACAACAATATCCCGTTTTGCTAATTTTTACGCGCCCCTGGCGCGCCTGTCTCTTACCCTGGGTCAGTGGGCCGCGCACCCTGGGCGCACCAGTTCCACATTATTGTAACTTTCAGGTGTCGCCGGTGTGCACAGTGGACTGTAACGGTCATGGCCGATGTATCGGATCTACATGTCAATGTTATCCGGGTTGGTCGGAGCCGTTCTGTCAGTTACGTAAGTATATACACATTTTATAGTGCCATAAACAATTATGGATCCGATGTGTAAACAACTGAATGGTCTGTTTCCCTCTAACTTGATTTCTTATGAGGCTATTTTGAAATTTTGAATATAAAGTACACTATGTATAAATAGTATAAAGTAGCGAATACGTTTTTTTCGCGTTTGTTGTACTGTAACTACACACTTAAACTTTGCGCATACTATTCATCTTGTGTGACATATTTGATTTGGTATTATTAGGGGCAATTTTGACTCATGTGATGTGGGGTCTTACAGTAAACTTTAGGGTTTTAGTTTTATTTAAATATTGACAGTAATAGTTGGACTTTATATTTCGACATTTTGAGATTGTAAGAGTTAAAATGTATATTCGTTAACTTCCGCAAATGCAAAAAGGGTTTAAAATTCTGATTTCTAATTTACTAGCGGCAGGTGCACTTATGGCCTTATGGCAATAAACTTTGGCGTTCCAGCTGAAAATACGTTTTCGCAAATATACAACTGAGTTATCCACAAACCGGTTCAAGTTATATAACGAATAACGACTATACTATGTATATCGCCAGCACCGTAATTATTGTACTACTATTTCCCATTACGGCAGGTATCACATCAAGTAATACAATATTTTTTTATTGCGATTCGTTTTTTTTTTAAATTAGGTGTTTATGTCACAAGTGAATGATGATATATTGTCATTTATATTTCTCCGTAAAAAGAACTATCATTTACTTATAAGGGATCAAATTTCCGCACAAGAAAGTTAATCAGGGGGCCAATAAACCAAAACTCGGGTAGCAACTTTTACCCACTCTTTAATGACAGTAGCGCTTCGCTCCTTCGAAGCGAAATACCGTTTTTGAAACGCATCGTAGACAGCTGAATTCTTACGTATTTATGCTAATTTACTCGAATTTAGCTCGATTTTTTATTCGAATTTATGTTAATTTGCATACGCAGCATAAGGAAGGATGCATATGTACTCGATGTGTTTCAAAAAACCGGCCGGAATTTCGCTTTAATTCTTGATTCTTGCAAGTTTTTTATCAGCTTTTTCATTTTCAGCAATTT
Organism: Pelodera strongyloides; assembly: GCA_036852015.1. NCBI lineage: Eukaryota > Metazoa > Nematoda > Chromadorea > Rhabditida > Rhabditidae > Pelodera > Pelodera strongyloides. The sequence continues at coordinate 292,047 of JAANDG010000013.1, forward strand.
GCAATTATGAATGCAATTTCTGCAATTTGCAATTTGCAATTTCAGCTCTATGCCCGCTCTTGAACAATTGTACGGGGAATGGTATATGTACCGGATTGAACATATGCACATGCAACGAAGGATATGCAGGTATGAACGGTGCTGTGTTCGATCCCTCATATCAACGGTACTTTTGCGATGCTTGTTTTTTGGATAAAATAGCATCTCATTACATTTCAGCGGCAAGAATGTTTGGTTGTCTGAAATTACGTGCGCTATTGCAAACGCTTAATTTCTTAACTTAATAGAATACATGGAAGTAAACTACATGTTAAATGAGGAAAATTGTTGAAGAGAGTGACCCGTCGCTGCGCCTGAACCGCGCGAAAGGTGCGCGAAAATAACTTTCTGGTTTGCGCCTTCGCGTGCGCCTTGCGCACATGTGGCCCACCCTGTGCAGGTGGACCGCAACCTAGAAGGCGAGTGCTCCTCTTGTGGCGGCTCAGTAACCAAACTTTCAGTTTGAAACCAAATAAATTCCATTTTAAGGTTTGGACTGTTCAATCGAACTTTGTTCGAAAAGAAACTGCGTAAACGGAGAGTGCAAGGTAGGCGATTGTTCAACAATACAATATTTTTATTTCGACGTATTTTTATTTGCGCATCGCAAAAATTTTAATTAGGGTTTATGTATATTTCATATATTACCTTATTATTTGTACGAGAAATACTGGTCACTAGAAAACTTTACAAAGACAAACTTACGTTGCCTTGCTCTGAAAGCCCGCTTATAATTTGAGGTAATGAAGTTCATTTTATCTTTATCCCTATAATTCCATAAAAGTCAATTATGCAAGTATATGTTGTGTGATATAATACACGTTATCGATTATTTTATATTTTTAGTCGGGAAGTTGTGTATGTCACTCTGGCTGGACATCTTTCTCGTGTACGGTACCAACTTGCTTCGGCAACTGTTCCTTCAATGGAGAATGTACGGCTCCCAACCAATGTCGATGCTTTGACGATTACAAAGGTAAACGAATTTATCCTCGCTCGGTAGTAATGCTATAAATGCTCGACGACGTTTCCTTCGTTCATGTGCTGAAGCCTCAGGTAAAGCACTTTTTTTTTATCCAAAGGTAACGGGAACATATATTTCCAGCAAACATCTAGGCAATGTCGAAAAAGCTCGAACGTAAACACATTCATGCCATTCGATAGTTCTAAGAAAAAAAGGACCGAGTTCAGTTGCGAAACGAAACGATCCTCTAATGTACAGTCTTCCTTCAACATTTAGGTCCCACATGCAATGAGTGTGTCACGGCGGAATGTCGAGGCTGTGATCCACCATGTGCACACGGAGAGTGTGACACTATGACACGGTAAGCGGGGTGTGACACGATGACACGGTAAGCGGGGTGTGACACTGACGCGGTAAGCGGGGTGTGACCACGGTAAGCGGGGCGTGACACTGACGCGGTAAGCGGGATGGGTATACTACTAGAAAGTTACTAGAAATCTACGCGATTTTTTCTGAAAACTGGTTGCATGAAGATCCACCCTCCCTGCTGCATTCTTATGGGTTATCCGTTCCTGCGTTTCTGGCGCATCATGCGATAATTTGCATATAATACAGGTTAGTGCAGTTGCACAGTACATGCTTCACTGACCACGTGCCAGATCACTTTAATTGTCAGCAATCTCATTTCAGCACTTGTTCGTGTGCGGAAGGGTGGACTGGTGCTGCGTGCGACGTATGCCCATCATCTGCATGCATTTCTCGACCTTCGATACTATTCGTACTACCGCAGACATTGGAAGTGGGAGAGACGAATAAGATAATTAACGTCTATGGAATGGAGTTTCCAACGTAAGAGTGCGGGTCTCGTATTCTCATTGTATGTATGAGCCTCTCACTCAGTGCAACGGGAATTGCTGGACCAATCAGCATTGTATGGAGTAACTCGCGTAACCTACAGACATACCAACAAACAAACAAAAATTCAAAACTTTATATAATAAGATATAGTGCCATTGATTATTGATACGATACGTCAATTGGCGTGCACGCATAATAAAAAGATTCGAAAAGAGGGGAACACAGAAGTCAGGGACTTTGTACGGCTTGGACGAGGCCCAACAAAGGATATGAACTTTCGTCGATCAAACTACGATGTCAATGTTAAATAGTAAATTTTCAGGGACACAAGCTACAAGTGCATATTTGGTGCGATGATTTCACAGGGTGTGTGGAGATCGAGCAGTCTCGTTCGATGCTCGGTTCCCCAGGGAATGCTGCCAGGTTAGACAATTGCTTGTATGAGTTATATTAATTAAATAACAACCAATTTCATTTTGCTATTGTTCCTTTAGTTGTTCCAAAGTTCGGCTTATGATCTTTTAAAGCGTTTCCAATAATGAATTGTGTTTAAAAATTCGGTCTATGCACTTTTCATGGACTAATCATTTACACGGAACTGCGTCAGACTCTTTAAAGCGAAATACGGGCCGGTTTTTGAAACGCATCGTGGACAACTGAATTATTACGTATATATGCTAATTTGCTCGAATTTAGCTCGATTTTTTATCCTATTTTATGTTCATTTGCGTATGCTGCAAAAGAATGCTGGTGTACTCGATGCGTTTCAAAAACCGGTCATTATTTCGCTCCTTCCAATAGTGAGTAGTGTTACAGAAGCACAGTTGACATTGTAATTTGTTCCATCGTTTCAGGACGTCACGTGTTCAGTCTCATGCCAGAAAGCGATCTACATATAATTCAGAGCATCGACAACACACCGGTGAGGGTGTACTTTGTGAAGGAAGGGGAAATAAAACGCGTACGTACAACACCATAATAAATTGTATGCGTACATCATGGTGAACTCCGATGTATATCGCATATGGACAACCGAGGTTGCTCTAGGTCCAGACTTTATAGTGATATTTTAAATGCTAGGTACTGTAATTATTAAAAACCACCGGGTATCTGAGCATTCAAATGGCATTGATTTCCTCATTGGGAGCCAAATGGGTACTTCAATGTACTGTATTTTTATTTTATTTGTTTATTTCCAGATCCACTTCACCTTTTCCATGCCCTGTCTAAGCACTTGTGATGGAGCCTGCGTTGGACCCCTTTGTGTATGTCCAATAGGAAAGAGCGGAATTGAGTGAGTGATAATTATTCACTATGCTAGAGGTTCTGTGCCGGAAACAAGAATAAAGTAGAGAAATTTGCATATAATCTATGAAATAGTTGTTCTTCGTTTCAAAAACCACGTGTCTTACCTCTTTAACCTCGCTATTCGCAGTTTACATTTTTTTCAAGTTGTTCGACGATCGAACTCGTGCCCAATGTCGACCGTCAGTTCATCGAGAACGAGAAGGCCAATGAGGCACACGAGGGTGTCATCTACAATGTGCACGTGCCAGTTATGGTAAGTTGAATTTGGTCACCATAAAATATAAAATACCGAATTTTAAAGTAGGTAAAATGTATCCGTCGGTGCTAGTTGATCGGCACTTGAATGTCGTGGGTCGAGAGTTAGTTGTAAATTGGATTTGAGCCAATATTGATTTGTTCTATTGAACATACTTACACCACTATTAGCTAACTAACATTCTTAAAGCGAAATACCGGCCGCTTCCTGAAACACATCGAACACACCTGCATTCTTATGCAGGGTATGCAGATGAACTTAAATTAGAATAAAAATTTGAACTAAATTCGAGCGAATTAGCATAACTGCGTAAGGAGTCAGTCCACGATGCGTTTGAAAAACCGGCCGGTATTTCGCTTTAATTCAGCCCCTATCCGTGGTCAGGATGAGTAGCACCGCGCAAGGAATGCAATACGATGCGGCACGCAATTTCATTGAATGGGACAATCCGATCGGTAAAATGTTTTTCTTTAAAATGTTTACTTACTCAAATGTTCAAATAATGTGGCGCAAATAATATGTATATGCATAATCAAATATTTAAAAGGTTCGACTTTTGACTGCCTGAATATGTCTTTCTTGTGAGCCTTTTTCCATCGTAGGAAGTCTCTCTGAATGGCTGGCTCTCTCTCTCTCTCGCTCTCTCTCTCTCCCTCGCTCTCTTTTTTGTCCGGTTCCTCTCACCGGTATAACCTATCTTCTCACTGACTGTCCTAATCCTTGCAGGTTCTTCTAAACCCTATAATGTCTCTCTGACGGTCTGGTCTCTCTCGGGAGAGAGTGACTTCTCATGGGCTCTCAAAGTTCCCCCTTCCTATAGTGCGACCGTGGAAGGAGTCGAACAATTGGGAAAGACGAATAGGAGAAGAATCCATGGAACTATATCAAAGGTTGGTGTTATTTTGTCTAGGTTAACCCAATAAGCAGTGCGACTAGGCGTCGGCATGGCGTCCAAACGGTTTGACTCCTGGCTCATGCAGTTGGTGTTCCCCAAATCCTCGCCCACTTGGTCACCAAATGGTCAGCGAATGGACGCCGACTTTGTTTTTGCGGTGGAAATTATTTGCGACCTGCTGCTGGCAGTTTTGCTGTGTTCTGTGGAATGCAATTATTCCGTTTTCCTGTATAATGTAGTACATAGTAACGTAGAACCTCTCATTAGAAAAAGGAACTGGCTTACCGTAGATTGTAAAGATGGGACCTAGGGTCTGGTCTCTGGCCATGCCTTTATACTGTCTATACCACTGATAACCGGTTGTTGGTAGTTAGCCACGATCACCGCTATATTACCACGCACTTTCAGCCGCTTGCCAATATGCCCGTGGTGTTGGAGATTCGGAGAACAGATGAAAGCATGGAAGCGTTCACAGTTTACACGGACAAGAATGGGAGATTCTTTCACGATTACACGCCACAAAATGACTATGGACACAAGTATACGGTGGTACGGTATATTTGGTATAACAGAGCATTAACGTTGCCGCACTAACAATTATCGTTGTTCCATTTCGAAGATATCGAAAGTTAACAAGGCTGAGGAAGCGGAACATATCGGGGAAGTCATCATCATCACAGTTGGAACATATCGGTGAAGTCATCATCATCACAATACCGGCCGGTTTTTGAAACGCACCGAGTACATCACCATTATTGTGCATAATATGCAAATGATTAAAGCAAATCAGCATAACTACGTATCAATTCTGTTTTCCGCGATGCGTTCCAAAAACTTGCCGGTATTTCGCTTTGATTGAGTAGGAAATAACCACTTCTACTTAGGTTATTTTTATTTCATTCCAAAATGATGTGTTTGATTGCAGTCTTCCAAATAGGTTGCTCGTCATCCAGCCGAAGACTCGAATTCTCTCGAAAGTGATGTACAACTCTCGTGGATGGCTTCCAAAGTCGACGTTGTTTACGACGAAAGGCAAAGTTTAAACTATTCGTGAATCCAGAAAAGTCACGCCTCGATTGATGTCATGCGCCGCGCAAAAATCGGGAACATTTGGCCGACATGTGGCGCATTCGCCCAGCCGCCTCCAAACATAACGCAAGCCAACTTGTGGCGCGCCGCCTCCAAAGAGTGTGTCAAAGAGTGCGCCTGGTTTCGCCGAGCACGGAACTTTTAATTTCTTTAACTTCTTTAGGGTCACTCGAAATCAATTACGACAAGGTATCGAGTACGCCGTTGAGAACACCGGGGAAACGGAACTCTCTGGCTGGAGGATACAGGTGGCCAAAGGAAACCTGCGCATCAATAAGGTTGAACAGGTATGATACTTGTTAAGCTGATAATTTAGTAGTACATATTTGAATGAGAGAGCCCGATCCTGTAAACCTGCACCTTATCCTAATAGACAACCATCAGATTTCAGTCAAAAATAACGAGGTATATCAATTATAGGTATCTTTGCTGAAGTTCCAGAAAAGAAACTGCATTTCTAATAAGAGCGTTATTATGTGTTGACGAAATTTTTTATATTGGTTTAGTTTTTAAAGCGAAATGCTAGCCTCTTTGGAAAATTTGCATATGATAAGCAAATCCTATGTACCCTATGCTAATTTTGTACGATTGCCGTGGACGAGCGTACAAAATTAGCATAGGATACATAGGAGTTGCTTATCATATGCAAATTTTCCAAAGGGGCTAGAATTTCGCTTTAATATGTATTGTATGTATTTTAGAGCTCTCCAAGTATTGAACCGGGACAAGTTAATCGTATAATCGTTTTCTTCGACGTTCCCGATGATTTGCATGGTGATGTGCAAATGATTCTGGCTAGTGATCAAGGAGTTACATACGTAACCAGGTATGTGTAATAAATGGTAAATGAGTAAATCAGCACCGTGCATTAATGTACACTACCAAGCAAGTATTAAAAAATATACGCATATTTCTAGGCGGATAAACTCAATTGCTTGAGTGGGGTTATGTTTATATGCATACATTATTACATATGTAAACAACGGAGAACCACAATTATTGCCAGCTATTTTAGGCAAGAAACTCCAGCGCGTCAGCAACCAAAACAATTCTCCTCGGTACCGGCAACGCTAATTCTTCCAACAGTAAAGGATCGGCTACCCGTTGTCGAGGTAACTAAGTCAACTAGTATGACTAAGTCAAGTAGGTAAATTCCATTCCCGTAATAGTTGTGTTTTGGAATTCAATAAGTACTACTAAGCACTACTAAGTCATGCTTAGCTGCTTAGTCGAGGTAAGTCAACTAAGCATGGAGATAGAAAACTAAACAACCCCACAAAACGACCCAGGGTAATTGTGTGCGAAAAACAAACTTAATGACTTCATGTGCGATAATTTGACGACAAAAAAAATGATTTATATCCACCTCGATACAGGATCCACTAATGCTCATTTTCATATGATGCTTGGGAAAGCAGCTGTAAAAATCCCTTTAAAAAACCGGATGTTATACCACTTTAAACTATTTGGGTTTTCAGATCCACCTCGATACAGAATCGATAACGTTCTCGTCCCCGATCAGTCTTTCATCTGATCAGAAACCTGATCCTTTTATGATTCTCGGAGCATATCCGTCACTCTCAGAATATGAAAAATATTCCAACAGCAAAACGGTTTGCCTTACTATAAACCAGCGTTTTCGAGTAGCATTTAAATTTCTTTTCCGGAGCATCCTTTATGTTTACTTGAGAGTAAAAAAAATCACTATCAAACAATGTAAAGAAGGTGCAGTGGTTTCGACGAGTGAGGGTGAGAATCTATTGATGTTTGTTTGTTCATGTATTTTCTTTTGTTTTCAGGGAATAAACATTGCGTTGGAAGTATTGCCAGGGCAAAATTACCAAAACGGCTCATTGCAAGTGTTTTATAGGACTGATGTGGGTTCTTTGTACATTTTTTTTTAAATGGAGGAAATTTTTAATTCGAGGCTAGCCTTTTGACGTCTTCGGCTATTACTAACAAGAAATAACGTTTTCGAGTGAAATGCTTTATTGTTCTGATTGTGTATTTTTGACCGTGTAAGAAGAACAAGAGCCAGACTTGCAAGCTATGCATGCGCTGGTATGCGTCTTCGTATATTTTCCTCCACCTTATAATCATTACCCTTATTCCTATGAGTAAAATACTTCATTTTAAGATTATCCACCGGATACCGTACTCCTTTTCCGAGCGGGAATCCGAATTATTCAATCTGGCAGTTTGTGTGAAAGACGAAGACTACAACAGTGTACTGTCCACAGCAGCCAATGCACAAATCGAACTGACTAACAATCACAACGTGGATGTGACAAATACCAGGGGAACTATTGTCAATGGTAGGAATGGGGAATAATGTGAATGGAAAAACAAGTTAATTTGCAAACATCAGTACGAGAATTTATGAGCGACAACATTGCCGCGCACCCAATGTGTGCGAGATCGTCGCCGCATAGTTCCCCCGACGTAAGTTATCTCGAGAATAATGTAGAGGTATACTAAGGACCTTATCTCCTACACCCTAATTATCCCTAATTATCCCTAATTATCCCTAATTATCCAGAGAAATATGGCAAAAATAACAGTTTCAGGTTCCCCTCAAATCTTCACGATGGCTCCAGGATATTATCAGCTGAAGGTCACTTCCAGCTCGCACCTTCCATATGAAGAAATCATTCACGTACTGTTTATACACGATAATTAGGCTAAAAATGTGTTCAAGAGAAAGGACATTATGGTTCAGTCCCCTAATAAGGAGACCAGCTAGCTATGTGAGCCTTCAACGGGACACAGCGGGATCTCTTTGCCTGTTTCATTGGAATGAGTTCACTGTAAGCCTAAGCCTAAGCCAATGGTGGCGCGTGTTCAACATCAGTATAACGGCCTCAATCTCACAATTAGTAATCGATATTGTCAATCGATAATTGTATTTTCAGGCAGTTCCTTCAAATTCATCGTTTTGCGTTCACCTAACATCAAACAACAATAACATTCGTGGAATTTACGATGGTGATAAAATCTACATGGGAAAGTTGGACGTGAGAAAGGTAGAATAAAAAAACACTAACATGAAGCTGCGCATCACAACGGTTTTGGACACAAAAATCACATCAAAACATATCAAACGGAAAGAAATGTTTTGTAAAAAAGTATTCCCACGCCCACGTGCACCAATTTTTTGTGGCAAACACCCCGCAAACAAGGCAAGTTGCATTGTCAACTGAAAGAATGGATGCAATTGGAAATAAATTATTATTATTATTATTGTAAAATCAGTTGAATTTGTTTTAAATGAGACGGTTAAACTGGCGAAAGCAATCCGGATCATTTATGCTTACCAGGGTTAAAACACCCTATTTTGTAGAATTCCTCGATACCGACGTTGCTGTTCGAGCCAAGCTGCCTCCATCCAAAGGCCAAGGAACTAGAGGTTGTCGTCGACGGTCCACAAGGCAAAAATGACTATGTGATTATCGATCAGTTGGAGCATCCTCTCATTTCAATTGTAAGTTTCTTTTTCTTGATATAAAGATAGAAAAGCCGCGCCCATGTCGATAAGCTCATGTCGATGTAAAGTGAGCTTTATGATTTTATTTTAATACTAGAACTAACAAATATCAATTCATTGCCCACAGTACGTGCGTCATTTAAAGCCGTGTAGCAGCTGGTTTTTGAAACTTATGCTGAATGATGAATTCCCATGTTGTGTACGCAAATAACCATGAAATAAATTATCCAAAAAATCATGAGTAACGCATAAAATCTTCTGATCTTGAGTTATTTTTTTTTTTTTAGTTTAACTTTTTGTTAGTCTCTTACAGACGCCGTGAAAAACGCTGCTATCGCATAAACCACATGAAATAAATGAAGCAATAGTTTTTCCACCAAAAAGTGTAATCCAACAATATTGACTAGATAAGTTTTGCTAAAATGGTATGTTCGTATTTAGGACAAATGCGACACCGCGTTGTCAGCTGGCGATGCGTCACGGCTTGAGATCTCAGTGAATGATCCGGCTACAGTGTCTTCGTATGCAAATTCCGTTGGTTTGATGGCCAAATGCGATTCATTCTTGGTCCCAATACCCTACCGCATATCACGTAATAATTCGGAAACACCACTGGTTCGAACCGCACCAGTTATAGTTAGTGGCAAGGAAAATCCCACGAAATTATGTGATGGTAGGATTTGCTTGATACATTACGCTAAACACGTATGCTAATTTAAAGGACTCCATAATACATGCACAATTACTTATAAGAATTCAGCGTTCTATTAGGATGTGACGTAGTACAAATATGCCCAGTACGCTGCAATTCGACGTAAACGACACACGATGCTCTACACTCAGATTAGCGACTCTAAAAGTTGCTTGAGCGTTATTTTATTTTATTTTAGAAAACTTTGACCGAGTTCCGCTGGCGCGGAGAACTCATGTGCTTTGTAATTGTGCGGCAGGGGCCCGAGCACGATGCAGGTGATAATATATTTATCGATTGTTAGCGCTAATTAGGATTGCTTTTAACTTTTCAATCCTTTATTCTAATAGTAGGTTCTTTTTTTCGTCGTAAATCAACACAAGAATACTCGTTCGTTTAACATTATATTATGAGTGCATATTGACCTATTTTAATAGATGTGCATAAAGCATTACGACTGATGTTCACAACCTTGTGCGGATTCTCATAAGAGTTTACTTGTGTTAGTTCATGTACACGAGTAATATCTAAATGATCGCTGAAGCCCATAACACCTTCTCATGTGTTTTAGTGAGAGGCTTCTTCTCTTTATCTTTGTTTGTTAATAACATTTGTTTCACAATTTTCCATTTTCAGTAAATCCTACCATGGCTCTGTGGCGTGTGGTGGTGGATGGTCCAGAATAGCAGATGACACTGTCTCTCTGGAGAATCTCGCAATGGTTCTACACTTGATAGCAGAGTGCAGTAGAGTCCATGTGAATGTGAAAGAGCTTAGACAGAGCATGGCGTAAGTTTTACGTATTTATTGATTGATTTTACTTTGATAGTTAATTCAGCCACCCGGTTTGGGAGGAGCATAATTAAAAAGTCTTTAAATAATTTAAAACTTTAATTTAAAAAGAAAAAGAAAAGACGTGGATCATAAAAACTATTCAGGAAAGTGCAGTTTTCTTCTACACAACACGGATCAGCATGTGTTGATCATAGGTTCCCAGCACGGGCGAGGTGTGTGCGGCTCACTAAGTGTGGGCGAAGAGCGCGCTGCGACAAAGTTTCCTTACATTCTCTTTTCCAGTTGTATATCTGCTTTGGATTCTGAGTGCCCAGCACCTGCCCGTTACAAGAGATCGGCCTCCTTTTACTACGACAACAAGAAGAAAAAATCAAGAATACTCAATGAAGAGAATGGTGAAAACTTGCTGAGGAAAGAAGCAAACAGATCCACGCAAAGGACTAGACAAGACTTACGAGAGGTACGCTTTGCAATCATATTAATTATAAAATAATTGGAAGACTGACAATTAGTACTGTGATTGACTACTGAGGCCATATCCACCACGCCTATTCCTTTGGGGAAATAGTCCCTGGGGTCCGGGAACGGAAAATAGCATTCTAATGTGAGACACGCAGAGAAAAAGATGGAAGTGAGTAGTGAATAGGGCCTCTGTTTTCTATTTAATATGATGATGTCCTTTCTAAAATCAGTGGTTAAAGCGAATACGGTCTAGTTTTTATTCTAATTTTTGCTCATTTGCATATCTTGCATAAGAAAGGAGGTGTACGCAATGCATTTCATAAACCGGCCGGTATTTCGCTTTAACTGTTAGATCTTTTTAGGTTTCCTTCCAACTCGATCCTTCGCTGAATCCCCTGATTAACACACTGGACCTGCAGTCAATTGGAATTGCCAGCTTATTTATCGATTTCATTGATAAATTAGAGGTTTGTTCAAGTTTCCATGGTTTAGTCCTCATGTTCGTAGTTCCCTACAATCGACAAATCAACGGAATGTGCGGTAGCGCACACAGTTTTGTGCATAGAGAGCGCCAGATGTACGCGAAAAACTGCGCCATTTTTTCGCGGCGCAGCTCCGATGTTTCCTCGGTGATTTCATTTTTCAAGTCTAGACCTTTAAGGTTTTGGCTCCCCTGGATGAACTGAAGGGCTTTTCTACTGACTTTTGGAATAGCTTCTTTACTTCAATCTCTGACAAATCTTCAATTGGTATGGGTATTTCTGGAGAGGAGAAGAACGCGATATTGACTGGAGTAACAGGTCCTTTACTTACAGTCACAGACAGTTACATGGTGTGTATCCAATAAATAAAAAAAATCCCAAATCACGATGAATTTTTCTACGTGATGTTTTCTTTTTCTACTACTTTTTCTAGTTGAATTGTCTAACCGTCTTCTGGACTATGATTCCTTTAAAGCGAAATACCGATCGGTTTTTGAAATAGATCGAGTAGAGCAGCATTCTTATGCCGCTTATGCAAGCGAACATAAATTAGAATAAGAACTCGAGCTAAATTCGAGCAAATTAGCATAAATGCGTAAGAATTCAGTTGTCCACGATGCGTTTCAGAAACCGGCCGGTATTTCGCTTTAATATATTGCACATTTCAGAGAGCGATGTGGCTGCCAACTTTTTGACACGATGGAACAATACCGTGCGAGAATGGTCCTCAGGAAAGATTCGGCCTTTTGAGGCAAAGGTGGAATATTTTTGAAATAGCTAGTATATTTTTTTGTTCAATGTATGCATCACAAATATGCGGAGAAAATAATTTTTTAATGAATATTGGGTCGTATTTTCAGTACGGAAAGATGGACCTGATCACGTACTCGCAAGCACAATTATTGATTGCTTCGGCCGATCGATTAAAGGCTCTTAGTAGACAGGTGTGTTATATTTTGTTGCAGTTTATTTCCCTCTGTTTAATTTCCTTTGTCGTAGCTAAGCGTTGGCCTAGTTTGGGTTTCATCCCGGTCTTCTTTTCTCACTTTCTAACCAAATACCTGAAGGAAATCAATTCATGAAACCAAAAACCTTGTCGGACCATGTAAGGCATATAATTCATAGTTGAATATGACGTCAGCATATTTGAATATGACGTCACCATATTCATATTCCAGCACGGTGCTTCCGATCCGTTCGCCCTGTTGCACTCCTACATGGGACGGGTGTTGTCGACATCGTCGGGCGACTCGTCAGAATGTCTGACGGCGGACGTGGTGGTGGATCCTGTCACCGTCGATGAGGACCACTTCTTCACCATCGCTATACATGTGACCAATGCGAAGGTCTTAATATTATTCATTGACAGCCATGTTAAAAACTACGAAATATAGTCAGGTCTACGGACAAGCTGAGAAGTTTCCAACAAGTGGGCTTCAAAGTTTAGTTGTCGAATCCCGTTTTGGTGGAGCAGCAATCCCTATGCGCGGATAGGGATAGGAATAGGGATGCAAATAACTGATCGATACTGCGCGATTTTTATTCTATTTATTTCATTTGCATATAGTGGGAATTTAGTTATTTAACATACATTTCTAAAACCCTTTATACCGCTTTACCACAACAAACACATGGTCCTTTTTACACACGTAATTGCGCGGTTCTTTTTTGAGAAGACAATAGAAAAAGGAAGATTACTTGGTAAACAAAATGTAAAATTGCTAAAGGATGTACGCGTAGGCTTCTCATTAGTTTCGAAACGGTCTAGTAAAATGGCTCATCTGAAAATCCCGATCTTTCAGGAAATCGATATTGAAGGAGTTGAGCTGAACGTCGATCTAGCCCGCGAGAATGCTTATACTGCTGAAGTCAAGTTTGGCAAGGGATTGTTTAGCTACACAGGTCGGTTGCGAGTTACATTGTCCAGGATTACACTAATCGAAAATGGAAACGGGATCTCAAAAAAAGGTTCCAAGTTGAATATCGTATACTCCTATACAATCGTTTAGGTATCGGCGCTCTTGACGGCAGTCGTTCCCTTGGAAGGGGCGCTTCTTTCAAAGCAGATCTTCGACTGGTAGTGGCATCAACACTCCCTTTAACGAGGCCTGTCAACTATCAGGTTTGCAATCCTAATACTTATTCAGATCATCGTAAGTATAATGATGAGGTAGTAAAGTCTCTTGTGCTAGGCCTGTCAACTATCAGGTTTGCAATCCTAATTGTAAAACTAAGATATGATACTTGGTAACACTACTGGCGAATACGCCTAAAAAATTATCTACGCAGCGGGACAACTTATTTTACCGCTCTGGTACTGTAACTTTTTGTCCAAAGGGACGTTTGCAAACACTGCTAAGTACACTGCAACGGCCAGTCTTGGTCACAGCACACAATAGCGCCTGCACCGTTTCCGCGGATTTTGTTGTCACAATGAATTCATTTGGATTCGAACCGCCGAGCCCTTAGCGTGAGACAAGGATCCACTATCCCACGAAGACCCCTGTTTATTTTAAATTTTTAATTCCAGCCACTTGTCGTCATCTCGTTCAAGTACAATGGTAGAACAAATGTGCAGAAACTAAATGCAGATATGTTGACAATCTTGCCCAGGAAAACATTGAAGGTATTGTACTCTATGGCTGTGAGATTACGTTTCACATAGAAAATATATTTCTTGGAGAATTCTTCGGGTACTGTGAGTAGTCTTGCTTGCGTGTAGTGTAATGACAACAAGAATTCATCGTGTTTTAAAGCGAAATACCAGCCGGTTTTTGAAACGCATCTCAAGTACTTGCATTCAGTTGCATTTATGCAACGTGGGGTCTAATTGGGGTCTAGTTTTTATTCTAATTTTTGCTGATTTGCATATGCTGTATAAGAAAGCCGGTGTACGCAATGCGTTTCAAAAACCGGCCAGTATTTCGCTTTAACTTTTATGCACTGAATTTTTCGACCAAGGTTGCTGGATGACTAATATTTACTGGATGATTAATATATATTCAGCTTTTCTACTTTGTCTACCCTCGTGTCAACACATCTGAGGATCCGAGTACACCCTACACTGCCCTAGTCTCCTTTATTAACTCTGGGTTAGTTGAGGTTATTGAAATAAGAGGATATTGAACGTCAAACGGCTTTTTCGTAAAGGGATGGGTTCACTAGAAAATCACCCTGTTTTTATGCTTTAGTTTGATTGTACAAAGGTAAACTTAAGCAAAGAGCATAAAAAATTTTTTTTGAATTATTCCCTCGGGAAGATATTAGGTAAAAAGGGTGATTATTAATCGATCTTCCGATAAAGTAGTACTGCAAGATAAACCAGGGAAGCTAAGAGATATGGCTGAAACACACTGTTTTGAGCAAAATAAACTGTGGTTTTCATCGTTTACTTCGCTGAAAACAGTGAAAAACAGTGTGTTTCAGCCATATCTCTTAGCTTCCCTGGTTTATCCTTCAGTACTACTTTATCGGAAGATCGATCACTACTCACCCTTTTTACCTAATATCTTCCCGAGGGCCCGAGGGAATAATTCAAAAAATATTTTGTATGCTCTTTGCTTAAGTTTACCTTTGTACAATCAAACTAAAGCATAAAAACAAGGCGATTTTCTAGTGAACCCTTCCCTTTAATTGTAGGTTCCCAATATCTTCACGACGTGCACAGTCTTTCAAACAAAATCACGTTCTTCCATTGATTTTACGTGAATTGATCTCGATTTCCAATCTTCAAAATCTAATATGTAGATCAAAGTAATAATAGGTTTCCATAATAGATACATGCAGCATAAGCATACAGACACTATACCTATACTATTACTATTGCATCTCGCCAGAAACTTCTCGATCGATGTTTATAAATCCTTTTGCAGTTACGTTCCCCTGAAAAACGTAAAAGTGATCGACACTTCTATATTTATCGAAGGCTCGAAAGCTACACCACTTGCGTATAGGATACACGACATCTCAATTTATGGGAAACCAGTGCAAGGGTAAGATAATTGATGGACTGCTATGTTTGTTACCACCAATTGGCATTGATATTTACTTATCGATTGCTTATAATAATCTTATATGAACCAGTCAGTACGACTGCACCTATACTATACTATAGTCTAGCTGTTTAGCTACCGGTTCGTACTGAGTTCTGTGAATTTTTTTTATCACTTATATCCGATGACAAAAATATTATTCTTGTTATAGCACAGTCAAATACGATGTTGGCGACATTGCGTCGGGGAAATCGAAGAGTGTCACATACAAAATGACAACAATAAAGGAACCGGTTAGATGGTTTTCTTGTTTTTTTCCTACCAACGATTTAGTTTTTTGAATCCCTGATTTCCCCTATTTGGAGATCCACTGATGACCAGTGGAGCTACGGTATCATATCAGAAAAAAGTTCTTTTCATATATTTTTATTGAATATTTTGTTGGCGTGCTGCTTCAAGGATGCCGTCATTTCCAACAGATGGATGATACGATCAGAGCTTCTTCCGACTCCCAAACAGTATAAGATTCAAAAACACACGAATCAAACTATTTTTACTACTTATATTATAGGGACTTTTGCGCTCAATGCAATTGCAAGCTGAGGTCGACGGACAGCTACTACCACTCAAAGACTCGCAAACGTTTGCCGTGAAACAAACGTTGAGTGAAGGTGAGTGTAGCACTAATAAGAACTTTCTACATTTTCAGTTATCCGCCGAAATTTGGACCCAAAGTGCCAAGCCGTGCCCTGAGGCCATATTCGCCACTCTGATTCCCTCGGGGAGATAGTCCCTGGGGACAGAAAATAGCATTCTAATGGGAGAGACGCAGAGAAAAAGACGGGGAATCCCCCATGGGGAATTGAGTGGTGAATATGTTCTCGGGTGTTTTCACCATTCACAAAGTACTGTGGGAGAGGATTTCATGCTTATTAACTTTTATTTTAACTCCAATGATCATATTGAACAGTAACACAGGAAAGTGAAAACCCCGATTTCGCCCCGATTTTCCAAAAAAAAAAAACGATAAAGGCCCGATTTTTCGAGGGACTTGAACGGGGCGAAGTCGCGGATTTTTGGTTTTCCATGTATTCTATTCGTTTTCGTAACCAGTCGTCGTTCTCTAGGTCTTCTGGTGTCTCCACTGCAGTCCGATCAACCGACTTTCTACTTCAATCCAACAAGTGCCAACATTGTCAACGTGATTCAACTTCAGAATACCAAGGTCACATTTGCAACCTACTTCTTTTTGACCATTATTCTTTGCGTTATGTGTGTGTGTGTGTGTGTGTGTGTGTAAATTTGGATGGTAGTAGGCCTGAGGCCTGACCCCAGCCAGCCGACAGATAGAGGTCTATCTGTAACTAGTTTACTAGTTGTAGTTTGTAGTTTCTATTTCCAATTCCAGATGACACCTTCCAATGGCCAATCAGAAGGTCGGCCGTACACTCAAATTCAAGCAGCATTCACAAATCCAGAGTCGTCTGCTATGTCTGGGTCTCTATGGGGAGATATCCCTCTCCCGAGCCTTCCTACAAACTACAAGCTGATAAGGTATCATTTTGGGAAACACAGGACACGATATTGGAATTTCAATTCGAATAATGCAATGTTCCTTATAGGTGCGGATTTCCGTCGGTCAGCTATATTTAAAAAAATTGCTACTTTAGAATGTCAGAAGTTGGTGCAAGACTGGGTCCTCCAACACGGGTGGTAGCTGGACCAAAGTGGACCACGGTCAAAAACGGGGTGAGTTCATTGACTAACATTCAATTGGCGTCAATCGATGGTCGACAAAATAAATAAATTAAAAACCAAATACTTTACTAAAAAGCAATAATGGTGCTTTGCATGATTTGGAAAACCGCAACTCTAAAAAACTTTTTATCACTTTCCACATACTTTAGGCCAGTGGTTCACACTGGAAATAATAGCCTAAATTCGCTTACTGCTCACTCAGGGTTGATAATTGGAGCTAATTATGCTATATGTTACTGAAATTAGGAGTTGTTGACTTATAAAGGGTAAATTTTAGGTCACCCACCTTCACTTCATCGACTCGGCTGCCCTTCTGCCGCTTCCGTCGAATAACATCAAATACGAGATCACATTCGCCGACCCGAATCAATTCTCACAACCGAATTTTCAACAGAACGACTACCGAATACAGAGTGGGTCTTTTGGCCTTTGCTTGATTTAATGGGTTAGGCCCATGAAAAATGTGTAGGATGAAACTTTCATTTACCCCCAAGCAAGCTCTCGAGTATGAGAGACAGGCGGTTGAAGGGTACTGTAGCGTAAAAGGGTAAAAGTCTTCTTCTCATAACCTCTTTCTTATTGTTAGTTCAAGGCAAAGAATATTCTTTTTTTTAAATATATGCCCGTGTTAGTTTTAGGTTTCACATACATAGGAGGGAAAAAATAGCGAAACAAATGGAGACAATTTTTAGATGACGAAATCCCAAGCTTAAGATATCACTACATAAACCTTTTCAGTTTTCCCCGAATCTTGGCCGAACGCTGGTTCCATTATTGGGACAATTGATGCGAATTCGCCAATTGACAGCCCACTCCACTATTCGTTGTACAGTACTAATGGAGATGGACAGTACTCGATCGATCCAGAAACTGGTTGGTCGATAGACTACATTGAATATTCATTAGAATTACAATTCTTCTTACTCTGAAGAGTGCGAGCAATTCATTACGGTCTCGACTTTATAGAATAGGTAGAATCTTCGAGCTTAGTACGACTCCCGCAGAAAGACAGATTGGACAGATATAAACCAAATCTTTATGTCAACGTTTCACATTTCGGCATCAACAGGAAACAAGACAAGGAACAAATACAAATACCTCAAACTTGGTTCTCGGCTTTGCTCAGAAACTCTGCTGAACAAGTCATAGGCTTTGAAAAATGCATTGAACTACCCTTGGGGTAGAAACTTGTTTTGTAAAGACTTATTTCTTATTTAAATTCTGGGTTTAACACTAACGAGAAGGACGCAACATGTGAACCTGAAATGAATTTCTTATCCAGGTGAGATCTACGCTGAAGAACAACCACACAAGAATGAGGAAGTTTGTTTGACTGCTGAGGTTCGCGATGACAAGGGACAAGTGTGAGTGGTTGCGTTTATTTTTCTGAACGGAAGGGCACACAGTCCAGGCGTAACCACGTACAATACCACGCTAAGATTCTGAAATAAACCTCCTAAGCTCTAAGTCGCAAATTCAAGAATGTACTTCTTAGTAATCGAAATATATGGACTGCATACCACGGCTCATCTAATGTTTTGAAATTTGGTTTTCATTTCTCTTTCCAGAACCCGTGTGCCTGTGGCTATCAACACGGGCGGAATCCGGCATCCATGTGTAGTAGCCGATACTACAAAACTACAACCTTTAGTGCACGGAGGAAGTAAGTTAATATAGTTTAATAATATAAACACATGTTTAGAAATGTTTATTAGACTCTTAGAAAGAGCACAACGCCATATATAGCACATATATAACGCCATATATAACGCCATATATAACGCCATGTATAACACATATATGGAGACTACAGATACATATGGCTAAATGGAGTGTCAACAATGTCGTCTTCATAAAAGGGTGTGTTTACAAAAAGTAGCATTGATTTTGTGAAACTAAGTATTTTCAGCTGCAACAACAGCTCGGGATACTACCGCATCTGTCACTACTCAATCCAGTCCAACTACAGCTTCTACGGAAATAAATACGGAATCTGAGGCGATGTCTACTTTATCTTCTACTGTATCACCTTCGGCGGAAGCTACAAGTGCATGGCCGTCTGAGGAGGCTTCAACTATTCAACAGTCTCCTAGTACTGATGGTTCTTGGACTTTATCAACAGACACTACCGAGACTCCTCCCGAAACTACCATTCACATAACCCACCCGCATACGGTACTCACCACATTACAGACTACACAGGAAGAACTACAAACTACAACGCAATATATACACTCCGTGGGGCCTGATACTGGGCCTGTTAGCGTGACTGCAGAAGCCACAGTAATGACAGAGGTTATCACGACAGCATCAGAACCAGAAGTTACGACCTGGATGACGATCCCAGATGTGGAACCTTCCACGGAACCACCAACTACCGTAGTGGAAACAACAGAAGTCCCAACGACGAGTAGTGAAGAACTGCCCACGACAATACATGAAATACGACCCGACAGCACTCCTCAAACTATTGCGTTTACGGTTACGACAGGTGACTTTCAGTTAGAGATCCTCAGTTGTGAATAGATTATTGATACATATATCGAAACATATGCACTCAAAAGGATACCCTAAGACGAACGTGCTTCACAATACGTGCTTCACAACTTGTTCAAGTATATCACGAAACGTATAGTATACAGTCGGTGCCACGAATACAGACGGTTAATTACTTCAAGTATTGTAGTTTAAAAGTTTGAATGTAGTTGGGTGGTCAGCGCGATAGAGAGAGAGAGATAGAGAGAATAGAATAGCTACATGGCAGCTATTCTGTGAGAAACAAAAGAGATAGTCCAGTTATACCGGGATAGCAGTTCCGACATTTTCTCCAAAGTCTAACGGTCTCTTTCAGAAAAAAACTCTGAACCGGCTACATCAATATCTACTGAAGAGATGGCAAGCTCTATTACCTACGCTACGGATGGACAAAACGAGGGAAGTACGAATCTACCGCCAGTTACCACGGAAGCTTCGGTGGAGACTACGAGCGAATATATCTATACGATATTCTCCGACTCAACACTGGAACCATACACGACGCAGGCGACCATTCAAAGCGAAGGTATCAGTATCTTATATTTTTTAACATAATTTTTCCTTTTCAAATGTATGAACGTTCGCTTATTTCGATAGTTTAAAGCGGTATGGCGCGTGGTTTTGAAACGTGTGCTTGTACCCTGGGCAATTACATTCCTATGTCCATATTGCAGATTGTGTTCCATTTTATTTCAGTAGTGCACATATATTTGCATACAATACATGGAAATCCAGTTATTCAGCATGTGTTTCAAATCCGCACCGAGTTGATTATTATAACACACAGTCGTATTTTATGCATGTAATATGTAGCAAATTATACCTCGTGAAAATTTCTTGAGCGTTAGTGTAGTGGAGTTATTCATCGGACAGTTTACAGCCACAACACCGTCAATCCAAACCGCGTCTTCCGAACTAACGAGTACAACAATAAATGAAGGCAGTGGAGGAACGTGGAATACAGGTAAGACATCCCGGACAGTCCGGGACATCCCGGGACACCTACATCTACCACCAAACGCCATGTTCACCACTCAATTCCCCGAATGGGAACTGCTCTCTTTGTCCCTGCGACTCTCACGTTAGAATGCTATTTTCAGTCAGCAGCGAATCTTTCCCCGAGGGAATCGAGTGGTGAATATGGCTTCAGAAACCAGTGCACATTTTTTCATCCCTGTCTAATTTTAATGACTCTCTCATCTCTAATTCGCATTTTAGGCGGCGAGGTTCCCCTGATAACTGGTAGGTGGTCGACACAAGGAATCGCTACGGACACAGCAACGTCGTCGACAAGGTGGTCATCGAGCGCCACAACGAGATCCCCTGTTTCCGAAGAAACTTTTGAAACAGAGCCTCTTTTGGTGAGTACATCAACTTAATAACCGTAGTTCACAGCTCGCATAGCACTACTCTTCCCATCATAACTGTGCATCCTGCTTGGTTTCAGTTTCAAGCGATTTAAGCCCCACACCTATTCAAGTACGTAGAAGACAGAATGGTTCTTCAAATTTGCATATAATAAGAGAAAATGCAGTTATAGTACGAGCAAATGCAGCATACTGCCCGCGTGTCATACCATTTAACGAGCTGCCGTTCGTTATTCAAACATTATCATTATTTTCAGTCAACTACGATGTCGCCCACCGAAGAGTACATCCAAAAGGCATGCGCAAATAGAGGAGCCCAGGCCATTTGGGCACTTATATGCGATCTCGGATCTCTAACCGAACCTCGGGTATGACCCGTCTATTTCTCAATTTTATGTATTCTAAATTAATTGAGATGTAAGCTTTAAAGCAAAATACCGGTCGGTTGAAAGACAGCGAGTACACGAGTACACCAGCATTCTTATGCAGCTTATGCAAATGAATATAAATTGGAATAAAACAATCGAGCTAAATTCGAGTGAATTAGTATAATTACATTGTGAATTAGCATAAGTAGTCCAAGATGCGTTTCAAAAACCGGCCGGTATTTCGCTTTAAGCGAGGGAGGTTCAGGCTTGTTCATGCACACGACTAGAGCTGATGTTCTAAACATATTAATTATTCATATCTTAGGTGGACCGCCATCAGATGAAACTCCGAACTCAACCCGACGACACGATAAAACAAGAACTAGAAAGCACTCACGAAGACAACCAATGAATGAAGAAACCGAAACTCAAAGTTATCCAGCATAAGTATTATGTCCCAGCGACTCATGAACTGAGTAGTCCCTCCCAAAACGAAGCAAAGTTTGCCATTTGTTAGGGTCCATCTCTCAGAGAACTGAAAATCCTGCCCCTCTCGCGCCACATACCAAACTAGTCTACCTTCCGAAACTCCTCCACTACGTAATTATTAGCTATTCTTTAAACCGGTAATTGCGCTGCAGTATCAATTAAAGCCAACTAACGGCCGGTTTTTGAAACGTATGCTCGACATTGAATTAAGTAAATTAGCATAAAAAACAGCTCCACGCTATCGCGCAGTTACACAGCATCCGGCATCCCACATACATTTCAAACACCGGCTGTTACGCCGCTTTATGCTAAGATAAATGCACGGCGGATCCATAATGTGCGTGTCCCTTTTGAGAATATTTAGATTTTTCTATTTGCATCATCTAGAAACTAGAATTTTATCAACTATCAATACTAGAATTGTTAGATCACATGAGCCTTGCTCATACAATAAATTACTTCAAGTTACATATAAACCAAAATCTAGTCACCCTTACATATCAAATAGTACTTGAACGTCAATATCCATTTTTGTTTGGAAACAAACTTGTTTAGTGTACAAATATCCACTTTGTTCGTTCACGCCCATCTTCTTATTCTATGTTGTATAAGATTACTTGTTAGCATAAACTCCTTACAAGGCAATGCGATTTCGCTACTGCTTTTAAACTTTTATTCCCAAAGGAGTGTATAATTCTATACATAAAACCCATAGCTAAAGTGCAAACCTCTTTTATTCTTAAAATGTGCTGACTCCCTTTTTAGAAAATAAACTGGTAAGAAATAGTTAGCCACACAACCAATAGCGTAAAGCTTTATTACCATATTTTTCGAAATAATAAAAAATGTTCAAACTGCACTTGGTTAATGAAAAAAGCCAAACTGGTTCTTCAGACTTCAGACTGATTTAAGTGTACGACACATACAATGAAAAACGAAACAATAAATGCACCTAAAACCATCAGCATATTGAAAGAACGTGCAAGAGATAAACCGGTAAAACATCTAATTACATTACCTAGCAAAGGAATAACAAAGAAAACAAATGTACACTACAAAAAATGGAACAACACTAGACGAATGTACATTAAAAACAATAATACATATACACCAAAACTACAAAGGAGGTTAAAACAAGAACTGCATGGAGATCCATTATTTTATAGCACTATTTTATAGCTCTATTGTAACAATGAAAATACCTGCCAAAACTCAATAACAATAACCAATGCTGTACATGGAAAACTGAATACCACAATACGTGTCCGATCGCGTTTCTCAAATAATCGGAATCGGATCGGGCACGTATCGGGGTTTTCACTTTCAAGTGCAGAAATACCCAGTGAATATAAGTGCACTCATTCCAACAACAACAACAAACTCGTAAAACAATAAGCAGACTCACTGAAAGACATATATATATATATATGCAAGTTTAGGATTTGTACATTAGATAATAGCAACATATGAAGGATGTGCATTATTGGCCCACAAGAGATCCGTGCTATCCGCATCAAACTACCAAACCAATGTATAGACACAAAAAAAGCCCGGCTAATAATATCCTAACCACTCACTTTCTTATCGGGACACGGGGACACATAAAATTGATCAGGGGACACTTTCTGAATTACAGTTACAGTTACCGTAAAGTGTAAAGAACCAACATCAACGCATGCATAAATAAAGTGTACACGCACGAAAATAATTTACAAAAAATAATGTGTACATGGAAATAATCACACTCATGCAAAAAGAGAATAAAAAGAAACCGGGAAAATTGACGAGCACGAGCACTGCAGTTCCACTAACATAGAAAAACTTTGGTCAAAGAGACGAGCATCAAAATAAAGTTAACTTTCACATCTCCGAATAAAACTGTAGGTATTGAACACACGCTTGCAGTTACTGAACTTACGTTTCAATAACCAGATGTTATATCCCCACTTTAAAGTTAACTCCTCTCTAAATGCGTATGCTTGTCAAAGGCTAGAAGGCAGGTGGCTAGTTCTCCAAATCTACAGTAACCCAGTCATGAACCTACTAGATTAGATGCCTCCTATCCTATCCTGCAGTCCTAGTCCAGGCAAACAACTTCATCATCCACATCCATTTCCTCCTTCTTGATTAAGGCTCCAGGCGCCGGTCCTCCGCTCAACTCAAACAAGGTGAATCCTCCCGTACGACGGTTGGCGGTGAGCAGGGAACGACGTCCCAACTTAACAAAACCAGAAGATGTATTCACCAACAAACAGGGAGCCCTACCTAGGCGAGGCCCACGAGCGCTCTAAATCTCTTCTGATCTCTCACTCTCTACGCACTCTTTAGCTCCCTAGGGAGGCCAGGGAGGGCCCCCTGAGCGTTGGTGAATGCGGCCTCAGTATGAAACTTACACAGCTGATTGTCCCTTACTTAGTTTCGCTTATTCTTATTCTTATTCTCATTTGCGCACTAAATGCGTGAACTTTTTGTGCTCATCTTTTTGATGTAGTAAATTGTACAATTATAGTAGTGTTATCACATAATCACATCATAGTCACTGCTGCAATCCATTTGTACACATCATCGTTGGATTTCAGTTCGAATAGTAAAAACTAAACTAAGTACCCTACAAGCTGTTGGCAAGTTGCTGGGAAGCATAGAAGTGCATGGATGTGTACAAGATTTGTTAGCAAATATAGATCAACACATACCACAAAGAAGCTCAATTAATTAGCATACAACGCGTTGAGTAGTTATCGATAATTCAACGAACAATGGTTGCTAAGAAAAGGAAATTGCTCACGGCGATCTGTGCAGCATAGGGAAATGAGGGTCCATCGGTCACAACCACTTCCTGAAGGATACGTCCAGTTGGCTGCATCATCTGTAATGTAACACACTAACACCGTGGAATAAACCCCGCGCGTAGATAAAAGCGGCTGTTACCTGTTGCTAACGTACCATTGTTACGTTTACGTTTTGACCGAAACTGTCAAACCAAGTACCAATGCGTACCAAGTACCAATGCTACGTTTCTGACCCACGTAACTATGTTTCAGTCAAATACATTAAACTTGAAGTACTCCCTGGACACCGTTTTATGCCCAGTGTAACACATTTCCTTAGGACAGTACTTCTAGAGTCAAAAAACCCAAAAAGTACTATTGCTCCTCTTGTAGCACTCCCAAGCTCTGTCTCTCAAATAACAAACTCACAAAAAGTTTAGCTCCTAGTGCATCGGCCACCAAATGTACTCCATTCTTGTCAATTCCAACACCGGATACACGCTTCCAGACTCGCTTTTGACCCGCCAGCATCTGAACAAAAGTAAATAGGAAAGGAACCCCCAGACTCCCAACAACAAACGCAATACACCAAAAGCATGAAGCCATCTTAAAAAAATCGCGACATAATCAAGAAACAGATATATATTTCAAATTCAACACTAGAAAATTCCTACTATATATATCTAGTTTATTACATCCGGTTTGTGAGTTTACGTGTATGGAGTTAGTCACCTACGTATTCAAAGCGTAAACTATCGTACAAGAAGTGCGCTATAGCTCACGGCTATATCAATAACTCAGTGAAACATATCGAATCAAAAACATGCCACGGTAAAATTTTCCCTTCTTGATCAAGATCAAGCTTCCAGAGGCCATACTCACCACTCCCGCTTCCAGAGGCCATACTCACCACTCCCTCCCACGGGGAAGTATTCCCTGGGGACAGAAAGTAGCATTCTAATGTGAGACACGCAGAGGAAAAGACGGGGAATTTTTTGGTGAATATGGCCTCAGATCGATAAGTTCATACTCAACCCTGAAATCAGAATCAGAATATATACCCCACCGCCTGTCCATTTTGCAATTGTACTCCAGCTAGACGACTCAGAATTTTCTCCTTCTCCTGCCACGACAAATGGATCAGAATGTTGAGGCCTGAAAATGAGAAAACATAAAAATAGATAAGACAGGCACCGAAAACCGCCCCTCCGGAGCTAAGGTCATATTGCCACCTAGAAAGCACTTTCGCGTTGTAAACACACGGCGTCTTAGGGTTGCCTTTGGTCGACTTTCTCTATAATCGTTATTGGTACGATGGATAAGGCTACCAATGTGAACTGGTTTTCTGTGGTTTGTAAAGAATCTAAGATGTCAGTGCACCAACATACTCTCAATGCACTGATAAGCAGTAAATCACAATAAATTCTGAAGACAATAATCTATACAATACCTGTCATAATTCACAATTGTGCCTTCTCCACGAGATCAACATATATAACAACATACCTAAATCCGTAATCGTGCAATATCCGTCCACGCCCGACGCTGAGAAACATGGCATCGGATCCTTTGCGATGCCATAGTCATTCCAGTAGTCCAGTTCGCAGAGAATCTTAAAGCGATATGGCACTTGATTTATGTAACGAATACTGCACTCACATGTATTACATGTAAACTGAGTTCCGTCTGGCCCGTGTGGCACAGAAGGGCATGGAAATTTGCATATTCACGGGAATGAATGCAGATGTCCAGCAGTCTCACAACATGTGCCGTCAAGTGCAAACAAGAAGAATGTTAGTATCGTACTACTATCACTATTGGAAAGACCCAACTTCCCGATTCACTGCACTGTATGATTCATTATGCTAATTATCTCATAAATAATCATAAATCATACGTTGTTAATATTCGAGAAAACAGAAAAGCATACCCTATTGTGTACAAAATCTCCAGCACGATAGACCTGCAGGTGAATACGAGACTTGCCCATCTAAACGAATCGCTTGCATACATTATCTTGGTTGCATGAACAAATTCAAAAGACAATATCTACTGTATTTCCACATTAAATAGTCTCATTTTGCACAAAACAAATGCAATGAAAATGAGCACTCACTTTGTTCCTATACAAACACGTAAGAATCGTCTCCTCTCCAAGTGCGCAAATGGCTGTAAAAATAGTAAGTTATATACATCACACAAGGACCAGATTAGTACTAATCAAGAAAGAAACGAACGCTAAAACTACACATATAAGCTATATGTACTATTCCGTCCTGAGTCCACTAAAAAAAGGTGCTGTACGCCGATTGTAGTTATTGCCATAAGCGCAAGGCAAACGTGAGAACAATGTTCAAAGTTCAAAGTTCAAAGCAATAGGGTAGGACACTGTGTGAGACTGATCAAGGACGAGCACATATCCTGTTAATAAATTACAAATCTTAAAACAAATATATAAAAAACTCACATCTGAAGTGTCCAGCGTACGTCGAGGCGATACATCGCACAGATCCACGTAAAAGATCAACGAGGAAGATGCTAGACAGTCACGTTTACAGCAAGGAAGTTTATTATTATTATTATTATTATTATTATTATTATTATTATTATTATTATTATTATTATTATGATTATTATTATTATTATTATTATTATTATTATTATTATTATTATTATTATTATTATTATTATTATTATTTATATTACCTTACCGGTTTCCATCAACAAGTACGTAGGGAAGTTTTATTATGATTGTGATTATTATTATTATTATTATTATTAATAATATTATTATTACTACTATTATTTATTACTATCTTACCGGTTTCCATCAACATATGCAAATGTACGTCCGGCCTTGAGTGAAATAATCGACGAAGGGTAGTGGAGTCCGGAAATGCGATCATTCATTTCCTTGCCGCGCTCACGAATGAAACGGATCTAAAATTACATTCATCCTTAAAAGAATAATAATTAATAATAATAATTCCATAATAAATATTTTTCTAATATTGGACCACTTATTCCGAAGTGGATTACGTCGCGCCATATACCGATTGGTTCGGTAATGAGCGCTAGTTCACATCATCTCATCGCACTACAGATGTTGAATGGTCGATATGTTTCACTCAACCAATACATGTGGAGTGAGTCGTAGCAGCATTAGTATGTAGTATATATTAATACTAATATTTCATCCAAACCCGACGTATATCTGAATCAGACGCCTAATTCTAACCGTAAGCATTAGTAAGCAATGAACGCACCTGTTTCGTCCATGTACACGCCACCGCGTATACTCCCAAAACGTGATCGTACGCGCAACCCAATGGCGAACGTTCCTCGTTTTTCCAGAAAACCGATTTGTACTTCAAGCGCAATTCTAAACATTAAAACTAAATCACACAGTGCTATGTGCTACTTGAACACCGGCAGGCTATAATTTCCATGCGTAATTTCGGAGATGGTCGCTTAGTTGAGAGTCGAACCGTAAATTACCACTGATACGTTTCACCCAAATCTATATATTTGCATTTGCCTCCGGAGATGGTCAAAGCCTATCCGTAGATGGTTGATGCGAATTTTACGCATAGATTTATAGCCTGAACACCGGTCTTTCCTTATCTTTCAATACAGTTAACCAGTTACCTCCGTCCGGTCGTGGTACGCCAATAGCGAGGTGGTTTGCGTTAGTGGTCCAGAAAATAGATCATAGTGTTACAAGGCGACTTTAATATACTCGACTCGAAACGTATCACGTACTCATTATTCGGTCACTAAGCAGGCAGAAGCAGACCACATCCACGTACGCACGAACCTATGTACTACCAAATAAATAAACTTTCGACTTACGCGGTCCTACCAAAAAAATAAACTTTCGACTTACGCGGTCCTACCAATTAAATAAACTTTCGACTTACGCGGTCCTACCAAATAAATAAACTTTCGACTTACGCGGTCGCGCGTCGGTGCACAGTTTTCCAATGTCCGGACGAAGTTCGTTCATATTCTCGGCTCTAGATGTAGCCATCGCATGGAGTTCTTTCAGGCAAACTGCTGAAGAAGAAAAAAACTATAATTTTTATATCGTCGAAAAAATGCTGTTATGTTTTAGGTAGGTGTTTCTGGCTCTTCTGTGCTACGTGCGTTAAAAATTATTAGTATGTCGTTAGTTAATTACTTATTCTATAAGAAATATAAGTGCGACAAAAAAGGAGATCTTTGCACGTTGCTTCCTTTTTTCTACAAACAGCCTAACAATGATCATCGAACAACTCGTTGTTTGTGTACCATGTGCCAATTATTGAGCTATTATTTTTTTTAGACATTATAAATAAACCATTTAGAACAACTATTTTACCATCATAAACAAAAAAGGGAGGCCATTTTCGTTTAGGAGAAACAAAAGGAAAGCAATCAAAACCGATCGCATAATTTATTATATGGAGTGAAAAAACGGCATAACTCACAAAAGTCTTTGCTGAAGTGTTCCGAATGCTCAGAGCTTGATGTAGACGACTCCTGCTGTCTCACTGGTTGAGCACGTGCCGCCCCTCCTTCAGTCCTTACTTTCTTGGGTTTGAACGAACCGCGCGTGTCGATTCTAATTTGAGCAACTTGTTCATCAACACCTGGCACAGTAAAACGAGACGGACGACGTCGGGTCTTCTTATTCTTAGCATTGCCTAAAACATAGCCTGATACTTCACACCCGTACCCGGAACAGCAGCTTACGGTAACTCTAGATCCCGTGAGGTACCGTGCGGTAGCTTTCGCGACTATTCACCGAATTCACCCTCACACAAAGCAGTCGGACATTATCCCTGCGCACCCTGTACCTTTTACACAATATCAGAAACGAAGCATAAGCAGACACGAGGTTATGCGGTTTTCGAATACCACCTAACCTACGGGTTATCAGCGATGCTTAGGCAGTGACACTGTTACTTTACAAAGAACATACACGTTCAAAAGAGTTGATGACCAAAATCACCCGAAAAGGTTGTAATTCATTTACGACTGAAAGGAACAGGCCCATCAAATTAAACCTATGTTTACGAGATGTTCATACTGTTTACAGAGCATTTTTATTACAATATATACAAACCACATTTCACCTTCATTCACCCTGGGACACTTTTTCCGATGCGCTCAACGTATATGTGTATGTATACCGTAAAGCTGCAGATTTCAAAGGTCTATATGCAAATTTCGGCCGCAGTCTAATTTTACGATAATTTGCATAGGCAGCTTGGATATTTTCAGTTTTACGGTATACATACGTTGAGCGCATCGAAAAAAGTTTCCCTGGGAGAATGAAGGTGAAATTTGGTTTGTATATATATTGTAATAAAAATGCTTTATAATCATTATGAACGTATCGTAAATATAGGTTTACTTTGATGGGCCAGTCCCTTTAACACCACCAGCCAAATTTTGTTGTATATACGCAAAACCACCCTCGCCCTTTTATAACCATAACAAAAGTAAAATATTTACCACGGCGGGGAGCAATAGCTGAAGGAGTGGACTCTGGTACAGTAGGCTGAGGAACGTTCTGAAAATGAATAATTTCATTGTAAAACAGCTTGCCATTAGTCAAAAACAGTGAAAGTCCCAAAAATGTAAGAGAGACAACTTATTCCATGCAGAATTATGGAACATATATGAGTACACTACATACACAGCACAAACAACACACTAATATTTATGCTAATATCTACTCTCTAGTCCGGCTTGCTCTTTGCTCTACATTTTTTTCTATACAAACTGAACATTATCATTCGCAGCTGCTCATTGATCTTTGATAAATTGCACAAACCTGGGAAATATTTTCAACTACGTGGATTTGTGGTTCTCGTTTCACGGTGCGCTGTGCCTCGAACCTGGCAATTGACATTTATTAACTTTGTTTCATAACTATGTTTTGCCAAGCTGATGGCTGATGCTCACGATCTGACAAATGGTTTAACTGGATAACCAATGTGACATTTGTAGCAGGCAGATGGCGACGTCGATACGATCTGCCAGTCTGCCAGTACGAGTATGACAGTACCCATGACTGGGCTCGGTCGTTCTCCTCACTCAATTCAAAATGGTAAAGAGAAACTTGCATATTACGCATGTAAACTGGAAACGCAATTGTCTAGCACATACTTCACAAAGCACGTGCCACATCGCTTTAAACTTAAAAAAAAACGCTCATCAAACCTTTCCCATTGAGGATCCATCTCCCACACAACCTCGTCATCATCATTCGACGAAGCCTCAGTCGCAGTATTCGAATTAATATTTCCATTTGAATCAACGTTCACGCCAGACACTTCCGGATCCTTAAAGGGAATATGTATGCCCTTTTTGAAGTTAAGCTGTATTAATAGAATGTGTGTTCCTCATTAAGGAAACAACAACAAAAATTGTTAAAAGTTTCCCATTTAAAAGAAAATGATTTTCAAAGTTCATCTTTTCCATAGTAAACGCGTTGCTTGACCCCCTGGCTTACACGGCAGTGCTGATGGAGCAAAAAATTTTGCATATGTGTGCATACATCGGCATATAGCATGCAACAGCGACATATTTGCATGCAAATGAGAATATTCGAATTTACATATTCAGTCGCCTACTTAAATTCATGTCTGGTGTGGAAACTCTAGTTTCGCAGTTGTTTTGCTCATTTTGAGTGCCTACATATTCACTTTAAAAGGTGTCAAATAAGGGAACAAGGCAACAAGGTATTAAATAAAGTACGTCACCGAAGCCGAACATACATACAAGATGCCGGTCGGAATTCGTACAATCCGTTACTAAAAGACTGAATTCGTAGTTGCGGCCATACTTGTTGTCAAGCCGATATGTGGGTTTTTTTTTGAAGATATCAAACGTAAACTTACCATCATCTCACCACCATCAACCACTTCGCCAGGTTCATTCTTGACCTTAACGTCCGCGTTGATAGGTGTCGGTGCCGGAAACGGGGGTCCCTCATCCCATAACCATTCAACTTCGTCATCTGAGTCCTCCTCATCCTCCATCACAATTGGCGGTGGCGATACTAGAACATGTGGTACTTACCCTTTAAAGCGATATACGGGTCGTGTTTGAAACATATGTTGGACAAATGCAATCCCATACGTTTTATGCAAATAAATGTAATCAGACTAAAACAAATCGCGCAATGTCGCGCCTCGCGCCTACGCTAGGTGTAGGTATAGCTGGTACGGCAGATACCACGCACGAGAATCAATAAAAAAAAACGTACGGGCTAATCTGTCGAACAGAGCACATTCTTGGGGCAGGGAATCGACATCACGTGTGGAAACCTAGGGTGCGTGCCATTTGTACGTAATAAATAATTATAATTATATAATAATAATAACATTATTATTATTATTATCATTAACTCCAAAAATATGCAGAAAAGAGAACAGCCCGCCGGATCCCTACGCTAGGTGAGGTGGCTCCACTCACACACCGATATCCCATGGGTTTATTATCAATCAAATTTGTTTCTTGTGCGTGTTTTAAAATCTATTCATTTCCTCTAAAGTAAATAAATGATGGTCCATACATAAATACATGTCTTTGAGAAAATAAGGACAAATACCGAACCTCAAATTTATAGAAAAATAGGTAGTAAAGGGGGTAGTCAACTCACAGCTTCACCATGTTCCGATTTCTGCTCTTCTGAAGCTGAACTAGATGCTACATTTGCCTCGATACACTCGTTTCGAGATTGGCGAGAAGCATCGCCCTCTGTGCTTGTGTCCTCTGACGCTAGATATATAAAATAAACATATTAAGTGCACCGCTTAAAATAGTCAACCTAATTAAAGGGGTCTAAATTGATATCTTAATTAATATCCTTATTAGTGGAGAATCTGTCAAATACAGGACTGCTACATGGACATCCCTGTGAAACCAGGTAATCAACTTCAGGACTGAAAATAATTACTGTGATTTTAATTATTAATGATCAGCTGGATGAAGAGCTCAACGGGAGGTCGAGGGTTCGAACCCCACATGAATCAATGATTTTTATGATGTTTCATTCACATTAATGTGTTGCTGAAAACTTGATGAAAGGGTTTCGTTGTGGACATACACTCAAACTCAAAATCACCCGGCTTCGAACTCTACTCCTTTATACAAAAAGATATGGATCATACGGTAGTTAAACCCATGGTACTTTCCTTCACCTTGCATTCCACCACTACAGCTGTCAGCAAAATTATTGTATTAATAAGGAACCGGAAAACTAACCTCCATTCTGTGACAGGACCAAATCACGCGAATTATTCGCAACCGAGTCGACCACCTTATCCTTACCCCGACTATTCACATTCGTCTAAAAAAAGTTTTACTTCCGAAACTCAAAGAAAATTAAATCCGTTTTGTGATGGTACAAAAAAGTGCACGTTCCTACTATTTATCAACAACAATTTCAGAGGGGATTCCGAACTTTTAAGGCCCCTAGCACCTTTAGAACCAAATTGAGCTAGGATTAGTTAGAGGCCAACAAACATAATAATACCTCTAACATAATAATACCTCATTATCGTCGCAATCCCAATCAGAAGAATCCGAAATTTGATTCCAAGCCTCATCCGGCACACCAGCCGTTTCCATCTGAAAATAAATCAAATTCTATCTGAAGAACATATCGGCCAACAGGCTGAAGACGCACGACTTTTACAAAACGGAATCGTGGGCCTTCACTAAATGGATATGTCTTGATTGAGATCGCTAGTGTGGTGCCAACGAAATGCAGAAAATAAAAAATAAAATGAAATATAGGCTAAACACGAACATTCAGGTTCAGGTTGGCGACAATTACAAAATACCGTATGCATAAGCTGGTCGAAATGTCTTTTCGCGCCATTTTTTAATTTAACTGGCTCAGTCATACGGTAGATTTTGACTCCCATCCGACTGCTCGAGAGATACTTTATACTTATGTGCAATGCAACTTATTGTTTGAATAGCAGCACATTTAAGGGAGCAAAAACAAGTTAACCAAAGAAAAACAATAAAATAGTCCACTATAAAATATTTCACAATACTCTCCATGTTCTCATTAACACAGAATCTACACTTAACTACCAAACAATTTCATAAAAAAAATACATTTATTAATTTTATCAAAAGTATAACTGATTGCAAAATGTGAAAAACGTTCACCCGTTCGAAAACTGAAATATCACAAATGGTTGTGTAGGGGGCCAAACTTACACTGGCGATAATACAAACATAAGTCTTGTTATTTACAGAACATGTTTCTAACAATTCAAAACTTGGTATTCTTAACAAATCGTACACTTATATTGCAAAGAAAGTCACAATGAAGCTCGAATTTTCAATTCGCATAAAAAAAGGAGTATACAATAATAAGCACCTTCACGTTGTAGCTCTGACGTGACAAGACCTGCGACTATGCGAGTGCCCAGTAAAAAAAACTCGTCTTTACATGGTGAATAAATAATAGTAATGAGACTACGATTTAAGATATGTACATCAAACTAGAGAAGGAAAATTCCCTGAAATCTGAATTTCACAATATCATGGGCTCTAAGTTGAGCCTCGGCAAGTGTCGATAATCCCGCAGAGGGCGGGAGTAGAAGCAGAAGGATGCGTGAGCTCACCTGCAACACATAACCGGAAATATAAATAAAAATTCGAGGAATATCCAATTTGCTGTAAAACCAAAAGCAAATAATCCAGTTCCAACTTCCAGCACAAACAATCTTACCCAAGCCATGAACAGTCAAACAACAGCCCATTCTCTTCAGCATATCAGAGACAAAACAATCACCTGGCACACTAGGTCACCCATACTAGGGGAGTCCCTCCCCAGTTCCCCCACCAACCTAAAAAATACTCACCTTCTTGAGTACCACCCACCAATCAGTGGAATCTTTCACAAAACACTCGCCAAAGTCATCCGCCGATGAAATCAACTTCTCATAAGAGGTACACGCCAGCCTGGAAACGAAACCGAGTGAGCTTATTTGACAAAAGTATGTAGAGGTACGTAAGCCATCTAGATACTCGAATAACTCGAAGAAAAAGTAAACGAAAAAAAATAGACTCACTTATTGACTTGGGCAGGTACTGTAGGAAGTTGTGGTGTCTTATCGGAAGCAGTTCCCACTAATGTCGACTGATGAAATGATGTCCTCAGAGACAGAGAGCAAGGGTTGAAGTAGACGTAGTGAAAGTCTGAGACACGAAGGTCATCAACGCGTTGCGAAACCCTATAATATATAAAGCAGTTACATAATTACATAATAAAACAATGATTTGTATACCCTCTATAACATAGAAACAATGGCATCAATTATATAAAACAACGGCAACAATATAAAGTCCGACACAAGAAGGTCGTCAACGCGTTGCGAAACCCTATAATATAAAAATACATCATGATTTGGAGATCAGACTACAACATATAAAGGGCCGACACATAAGCAACTCCTGTTAACTGATGGTATAAGCACACAAAACAGTACATTTCTGCATTGACAATTCACACTGCAAGTAAATGACTGTGTGAAATTTTACTGCCCACGGCGCACGGCAGTAACCTGCCTCTACTTCTACAGTGCACATTCTTCTTCTTGAGGATGACATGTCACACATTATCTTATCTCTCATCTTACGATACTAAAGAAAACGCTAAGCTAAGCTAACAGAAGCCACACAGTATCATCTAACCTCGGAACGAAAACCCACGCGTCTCCTATTTGGCTCGCAAGCCGCGCCAACTCGGCGC
This sequence comes from Pelodera strongyloides, assembly GCA_036852015.1. Lineage (NCBI taxonomy): Eukaryota > Metazoa > Nematoda > Chromadorea > Rhabditida > Rhabditidae > Pelodera > Pelodera strongyloides. Next base: position 327,415 of record JAANDG010000013.1, read on the forward strand.
CCAAGAATCCATCCACATTACGTAGAAACTGTCGAGTTAGAGTGCCCGAGCAGAAGAGGCAGACAGTGGCATTGAGCAAGCGGTATACTACCTAAACACAAATGATAAGGATAAAGTAAGAATGATAACCTTGTATAAAAATAACGAAGGGACGAAAAACATTCCAAGGTCCCCGGAAAAAAAGAAGAACACGCCAATGCGATAGTAGATAGTAACTATCTCTATCCGAACACCATAGTAACTATCCCTAAATCCCTATCGAATCTTATGTTCTTGAAAGTTCCAGAATGAATACTCAAAGACAAACACATACCAGTTTGTATTCTTCTAAACTGTCTTCTTTATCAGACGCCAGATGAACTGTCGGTGGTGAGTCCTGCAAGGCAAATCGATGAGAAATTTGGCCAGACATTAGTTCATAAAATAACCCATTTTTCTTTATTTCAACTTTTCAACAACTAAATTATTCCGTAACGCTGCAATGTAGGAATTACTCAAAAGAAGCGAATTATGTTCAATTATAACGGTCGGTTTTCCCTACCGTTTTTACCTATTGGAGCTCCCTGATGAGCATGAGTGTTAGATACTTATCAATTGGAAATTAATGAGGCGATACTAAGATAAAAAAACACAAAACATATGTTCTCACTTCACCCAAAGGTTCATCCGATTGTAGATTGGCAGGACCCGTGACGAATTTACCGCTAACACACGACGAGGAAGCGCCACTGGAATATGAGATTGAAAATTCACGCATAATTCCAATTGTATGTGTCTTGTCTTGGAATAAAGTATTTATTTTTTAGGGTGTAAGCTGTACGTTTTTATGAACGTGACCAGGCACCATATCATTATCTCATGTAGCTGTGTATGGTTACGTTGCAGCTAAGACCTTAGTTCAAGTAAAATACAAAAAGGAAATCTGTACATATCGCAAAATCAGAATTAATTACATCGATAACCAGTGTTCTGATATGACAAAGCCCTCTGTGCTGTAAGAACTGTCTACAACTCTTATTTTCATAGCTCAGCCTCAGAATAATAAATAATACTGAAAGCAGAAAATCTAAGACGCTATTTTAAAATATCGTGAATCTATTATGTTTATGATTAATCGTGTTAATCCCAACCTACCCAGATCTAGTCACTGGTTCGAGTTCCGATCGCAAAGACATTGGGAGCAGGTTTTCAGTCAGGTACCTAAGAGTACTAACAATAAGAGGCAATCGATAAACGAATAAAAAAATTGACCAAAGAATTGCGCAACAGAACAGAATGATATTACCCCCAGTGGCCGTATGCACGAACACCGGGATCCTCCCTGGGTGGGAGGATTTGTCTCTACGTGTCGCTGGTTCGCGTGATCCCTCTCGTCCTCTCACCTCTCACCTCCGACTGGGAAGCTCCCGGCGTTCGTGCATACGGCCAGTCGGCCACAGGTCTCTTCACACGCAACCCGCGATCCTTCCACGTTTTTGTTTAACCTTATGTACACACAATTTCTTTAATGTTGGTTAAACTATTGCGCGAAAACGCCCACTAGCACTAGCTTAATTCTATAAAAGTCAACCCACGCCGTACCGCACATAAATAAATAACATAACATCATAGTTTGGTACGAAACAGAAATGAACGGTAAAATACCTGAACAACTGTGGCAGGTCGTTTTTGTTGGTTGTGTAGTAAAGCAACTTGTCCTGATAAAGGAATAAAATCTTTTCCACGGCGGGAAACTCTTCCCGCAGTTCACTCATCAATGTTTCGACTTGTATGTACACAGAACCTGGAACACCAAGTACCAATCAAATTTTCCTGAAACGTCACAAAGAAAAACAAGCGAATGTTGAATGTACAAAGAAAAAAGCCAACAACAACATAACTGACAAAAATTCCCAACTTACAGGGCCTAACACCTGGGCAGGAATGCGGAAAAGCCACGTAATGCTAACTCCATCACGTGAAAAAATACTGGAAAACTTAAAGATCACACTACCACCAGAATTGTACATGTCTTCAGAAAACGCGTTTTATAATATATCCGGAAACGACTAACCATGCAACTGTTGAAAATCAACACCGGAGAAATGGTCCAATAGAGGCATGTTGTAGAGTCTCTGTTGCACCAAATAACGTCCAAAGAAGTACTGCAATCGCTCACGCAGTGTCGATGCATCCGTATTGTGAATTGAGCGCATCGTTCCTAAAAGTGTAGCATTATTCTACTATCATAGCATATAAAGCACCATAAAACAATAGTGCAGGCACATTTAACCCCGAGGCCTCGCGGGTTGGCACTGGTAATGGTAACCGTCTCCGCGTCTCCGTCTCAATTTCAGTTTATTAGAAAACACGTTAGGGAAGGGGAAGCCTAGGACGAACACGGAAAGTGGAAAGTTAATCCATTGGATGTGCTAATTAATCGAATTATGGCCCCACCGCAAGTAAACAATAATGATTCATAAATGTGACTAACCGAAAAACAACTTAAACATCTTGTAGGCGTCCATGGCAATTGTTCGCAGTGTTGGTGGGAATATAGTGTATTCCATGTCGGCGCAAATTTTCCTGAATTGCGCAAACTTATTGCAAAGGACAAATGACAAAAGATACGTCAAATTACTTACTATTTAGTCGCATTATGATAAGAGCAATAATATCTAAACACTCATAAAAAATAACTACTAAGGGAAGAGTCCAACATTCGATAGTGGTAGTTCTCAAGTACAGAAAATGAGAAGACACTTTTCAAAACCAAAAACACGGTTTTCAACCAGCAATCACAATAAAATTATGCAAACCTGTCGAGACCCAATCCGATTAGATATTCTCCTTTCTCGACCAGTAGATAGACATGGACGGTCTTCTGGGTGTTCACGTATCGATATGCAAATTCCTCGGGAGGACCAGCGCCCTTCTCGGAAAAATTGTCCGTGAAATTGACCACCGCCTCAGCGAATCCCGTGATTTCAGTCTAAACGACTGCACTAATAATTTGGACTAATAGTAATAAACATACAATAAATATGGCAGCCGTCAAAAAAAAAACATGAACCAAAATTGTAGGATAACCCGATTGCCCGCATGACAAGGCCCACGTCACACAAGTGCGTTTTATCATATACTTACCTGTTTGTTGATGTCAGCGGTTCCATGAAAATACATGACTCTTTGGGGTTCTTCTCCCTCTTTGCGTCCACTCTCTGGGTGTGCGACAAAGAAGAATTCAACAACATCGCTAAGTTGAGACAGACTTCCCCTTAATAATTATCATTAAATAATAGTAAACAAAAAATACGCCGCTAAGACTATGAAGCGTTAAATCCAGCAGCAAATTCAGGCAAAGAGCAAGAAGTAAACCAGAAAAGGAAGGGCAACAAGTCCAAACCATAGTTACAAAAATAGATAAACGCACGAACTTACTTCTGTGTCAATGGATATGAATTGAAACCAGACAGAAATTGTAGCATGCCTGAAACAAAGAAGATTACATTTTAATGCAATAAAAACCAACAAAAAACGCAGAGGCAGTCAGGGTCAGCATCACTTTAACAACGGTGCACAAAGCAGCTACACAAAATAAGGTACGGCAATAACACACAACATTAGCAAACTGAGCATGAGTTTGTTTGCATATTGTTGAGTTTTTCAGAAAAAAATTATTTGTCGCAACTACAAACTACACAATTTGAATTTACCGCGCTACAGATAGTGGGACAACTACGGTAGGTATCGATGATTTAGCAATCTTGGCAATCTGCAAATCCTAAATACTGTAATTTGAACGTTTTTGTTGTTCCCGATATATGCCTGATTATTTAAAAAAGAAAAAAAAACAAAGAAGGAAAAGCTATATGTACCAGATCACATCCCGAAACGTGCCCGGTCATAAATAAATTTAAATCCTTTGTTAGCGCGATAGCTTAACATAGTTTGGGTTTTAAGTTATAGGATGAGTTCGGTAAAATACCTTGCGGATGACCTTGTTGCAGTGGTCCTCCGGGCCCTCTGGAACTCATAGTTCAGAAGAATATCTAATAGGCACAGTTACGACCTATACCACCCTCTTTAAAAATAGTGTCCAGAAGAGTATGCCAAACCCAAACGCCCTTTCACGTATCACCTTATTGTTAGACACTACGTCCATGTAGAATTATATTTTTGCGAAAGATCAAACCATCTTCACTTATTTATGCATATATAGTTCACTGACGATATAACTAGTATTTCTGAGTGGCCTTCAAAAATGTCAGCGTCCAAACCAAAGTCTGTAACCCAATTGACCTCCATTGAGTTTAGGGGGATGCCGTTGAGCCCAGTAATTCATTATACATTCATGTCTCTACCACCGGCCAGGCCCGCCTATTAACCGGCGCGCCGCCTACCTCATATGCTAATTATAAAGTGTGTGAATGCCATGCTGGTGGTCGGTCCTTTAACTAACCTTGTAGATGACTGCATTGGTATGCATATATTACTGTGCAGACCCTGAAAGATTACTACTTACAAACCAAAGGAAGTTTCCCATACACCGCATTTAAAGCGACACGACGGCCGGTTTTTAAAACGTATATTGAACAACTGCATTTCCATATGTTGTAATTGGACTAAAAATCGCGCAGTATCGTATCGCGTAGTTATTTGCATGCACTACGACGTATGTTTCAAAAACCGGTTGTTATACGGTTATACCACTTCAATGTTCAGAATACTTTCAACCAAAAGTAATATTTTTCTTTGCATAGTTTTCTTTTTCAAGCGATAGAACCATTTTTAATCTGTTCTCTCTCTCTCACTCTCTTTCTTTATCCCTCCATTTTCTCTCAATTTTCACTAAAGAATACTTGGATAGTCCACTCGGTAGCCACCCAAAGTTAGTAGACTTACAGTATTCTTCTTTTGAATATTTGGATCTTTTTAATTGATTTTCACTTTTTTGTTGTACAACAATTGTTGTGTTTCTTCAAATTAAGTGTGTCACATTTCATTACCAAATTCAGAGTTTAGTTACTAAATCAATGCTCCCACTACGGTACTGCTGTTTTCTATTATTATGCATAATATTCGTTGCGGCAACGTCCAGTAAGTTTGATTTCATTATTTACTTTTTGATTACTTTTGTCATAAATTTTAAACCTGGGAAACTCAGGAACGAGCATGTCTCCAAATTTCAAACTATTGTACACTTTACAACTGTCGCGGGGACAGCTTAGATACAGTAGGCCTTGGCCTCCAATTTGGACCTACCGTATCTAGTACCGCAAGCCTATTTTTTTTATTAAATTTGCATATTCATATTCACTACTCTTCATACGTTTCAATATCAAATACTAGTGTGTTATCTCAATTATAAACGTTTCAATATCAAATACTGGTCGCAATTACATGAAAATTGACCATAAATTTGTTGTTTTCTTGATACCTCAACTCTAAATGTCATGCTATAAGCTACGATCCAAGTCTACACCTATGCCCCTTTTGAAGTATTTCGAAATTTCCCCACCGATGACAATAAATAGTAATGGTGACTCAATTTGGGTTTGTCTTCTTTATAATCGGTCATCCTTGAAAGAGGTCGGCGGCCGGTAATCCGTAAAATGCTCTTTTTTCCAACAAATGCAAAATATCTCCTACTATGCATACCTCCGCTGACAGAAATACAAAGAAACTGAGTTTTCGGGTATTTGGGAATTCAAAGCCAAAACAGTATACGCATTTCACCCCTGACAGTTGATCTTTACGAATCTGGGTTAATCCTGGGGTTGACTTCCGGATACGTAAGTCATGCCGTTTCTAAAAATGATGAAAAACAACAATATTTATATTATCATATCACATGATGGTAAGCTAGGAACTCGCGAAAACAAAAGATACAATAAAAACCATAGAGCGGTAGTTTTGATAGTCGTGAGGTAAGCTCAAAAAACCATAGAGCCGTAGAGTTTATGAGGTAGGGACACCAGATTTTGATACTATCAAGGAACAGTGTTGCTGTTATGGAGTCAAGTCAGTTACCGTCAATTAATGGCGGTTGTGGGTGTGGGTTCGGAACCCGATCACCTACTACTGACCGGGTATCTGCGCTTGACCTATGCTAATTGCCATCTGAACTCAGCTTCGGTTTCGGGTAATTAACGTATTCACATTCCTACAGGAGTCTGTGAGTACGATGGAACTTGTCGTCACTGTGGCGATGGGCGATTCTCATTCTATCGGTGTGAGAGTGGAGAAAACTGTTATCAGGTACAGCAATTACTGACTTACAAAAAGAAAAAAACAGGTCGAAGCTGTCAAACTTCGATTTTTAGATTCTAACATGCTAGCAGAGCTGCAATGGCTAGCCTCCTGTGTACTAGCACATACCACAGTGAAAATTGACCTAGCAAATTCAGTTTCAATGTAATTATGGTTAATTATGAAGATACAAGTGAAATCATTAGCTCTTTCAGGGCGAGGTTTGCGACGGAGGGTTTTGCTGTCCTAATGCCGCGCCACTGCCCACGGTGCACATGCAAAACGACTGTGAGACTTTTAATTACGATTTATGACCATATCATAAGTAATCCGTGAACTAGTGTGAACTGCTGTGGCCGTATGTACGAACGCCGGGAATATGCTCCCAGTCTCCCAGAGGGAGGTGAGAGAAACAGAAGGATCACACGAATCGTAGACACGCTGAGACAAATTCTCCCCGGGGAGCCTCCCTTTGTTCGTGCACACGGCCACAATATTCATAATTCATACGTACTCTTTGGGAGTGTCGTGAAACAATGGTACGCTTTTTCTGTGTGAGTGAAAACTATTGCATAACCAATGCTAGTGGTAAAAACCTTTTTGAACAATCAATGCTTTTGCCATAAAGGAGAAATCTACATTGTAGATTTCTCGCTTTTCCCCTTTTAGAACGCTCATTTCCATACGTGTTTTATCACACTCTATCTTTCTACTGTCTATTGCTTCTATAACAACTAACAGAAGTAACACTTATTGCTGTCGTATACAACTTTCTAGCATAATATCGCTAGCTTTCTGTCGCTCCTCTTTCCGCTTCTTACCCTGCGCACCCTCTTTTCTATTCTACAGCCACCTCACAAGAGCTAGAAGAAGAAGTCTGTCCTGATGGATCTTCATGGTTCCGACGATGTTCTATCGACAGTCAGTGTCATCTAACCAAAGAATTCTGCGCCGAAGGAAAGTGTTGCTCAAGTGAGTTTTATAGGATTTTAACTTTTTTTTAAAATCAATAATTAATATTATGTTCATCACCTTTGTCAAAAGTACATAGAAAACCTGATGGCAGGGTACAATGAGAAAAGTCCCAATCGGCGTGTAAAATTGACGCGCAACAGAATTGGCCCGCGATTCTGATAGCCAGTCTCGCGCTGCTTGCACTCTAGCGTGCCAGATCCGGCTTGCTCAGAATATTGGTCCAACAGGAGTCTTGCTTTGTATAGTACGACCACCTCCGCACCGTTTCCGCGCATTCGGTTGATAGAACTGGGTGAAGTTTTTTCATTTTAAACCTTTTTCTATTTTAGAAGTCTCGAACTCCAAATAGATAGGTCGAATAATGAGGAATTCTAGAGAATTCATTTATCATCAAAATGTTTATGCAAAATTCGATTTCCACATTGTGTTGCTAACCTTGAGGACAGCGTTTGAAGGTTTTATTACCTCAAATCTGACTCTCAGGCGCCACCACTCTCCATCTCTGCGTCTTCGTACTTATATTTCTCTCTCTCCCTTTTCTCTCTCTGTTTCTCACAGTTCACCTCTATCTCTAAATACAGTTTCTCTCGTTTACCCTTTACATTTATCTCTATATTCTTTCCCTGCACTTCTATTGAATTCAAATTAGCCCAACCATTTCGTAAATTTTCCAAAAGTAAAATATTTTCAGCAACAAAATTTATTGTAAGGGTTCAGAGTTCAGGTTGTTTATGTAACAAGAAGTAAGGTAAAGAATATTAACCGAATCAGCGGAAACGGTGCGCATGGGAGACTAAAACCCCGATATGTGTCCGATCAAGTCGCTCAAATAATCGGGGCCTGATCGGGCACATATCCGGGATTCCACTTTCCTGTGAGGAGGTCTTGTAGAGCGGTGGTCCTCCTCAAATCTAAGATAAAGTGGACTTTTTTGTAGATGAGTTAGTGTAATAACCACAGACGCCATGTATCGGGGGAATTATACGAAAATAGCATTCTACTAACTTGGGAATTGCAGGGAAAACCATAGAAGTTCCCCACAGGGAATAATAGAGTGGTTAGCTCAGTTTTCTATGTAACAAGTTACAACTACGGGGAAATGGAGAAATAAACCATCAAGTAACTTTACGGCCAGCTCTCTTCAGCCTGCTCTGTTCGACGACGTGAAGTTCTGGATGCCATGCCCTCATTCGAGCTATATGGGGAACATATTCCACAATGTGTGAATACCGTAGAAGGACGAGAGTACAGACCGCGACAGTGTCTGGCAGGCACGCAGAACTGTTGGTGTGTCAACGACTACGGTAGAGAGATTCAGGTGATTCACACCCCGAAATTTTAATCAAAGTTTTAGTTTAATCCGAAATTCCGAGCTGCTCATGTATCTGGGCTTGATAAAATAAACTCAAAACTGCCTCATTGTTTGCAAGGCGAACTAAACCTAACAATGAGTGAAGCACGCGATTTATCGTAACTACCTAAAACTTGGGTAACTAAACCAAGACATCTACCTAAAACTTGGGTAACTAAACCAAACAACTACCTAAAACTTGGGCAACTAAACCGAAACTACCTCAAATCTGGACCATTTAGGGTGATGACAACTGCGAGGTGACAATGCGTCGTCGGCAGGAGAATCCTTTTCTGAAAGCTCAGAAGATTCGTGACGAGATGGCACGTCGTAATGTCTACGACACGGCAGACGACAGCAATAAGAATCGTCCAATCTCCCAATCGGGAGAACTGAATCTCCTCGAAGTGTACAATATCACGTACAAAGACCTTGCACAAGCCAATAACGCTTCCCTCCTTCCGCTTACTAATAAAAAGGGTAATTTATTGGCGGATGCCACTCGTTTCTGCGTGTGTCGTGTTTTCAGCACATTCATTTTTTATTATTTATCTATTTATATCACCAACACTAATTTTATATTTCGCGGTTGTGCGGCATTTTCTTAACTCCGCTAAGCTATGATAGGGTAATTGAGTGTTGGTCAATGAGGTTACCGATACCAATTAAGACTCAAGGAGGCATGCACGCAATTTTTCAAATTTCCCACTTTTTGCTAGATTTCAAGCTTATCTGAGACCAAGCACAGCACAGCTCTTTTACACACCTCTTGTACAAGCCTAAACAACCTCATCGAACAACGCTCATACTGGCAAAACTGACAAACTAACTGACCCAAACCTAACTGACTCTAACCTAACCTAACATAACCCTAACTGACAAAGCGACGAAGTTGACATTATAGGCACTATGATCTAAAGAGCATAAGAATAGTAAAACCTACCCGTTATATTGCAGACCGCTCCTCACAGAATCTCCCTCAACTCTCTCCCTATCCTCCCCAGTGTGGGGTGAACGAGGGTTGGGTAGCCTGTTCGTCTACCTGTCAACCATCTTGTGAGGATTCCTCCACTCCCCAGTGTCCCACTATGAACTGTCAGCCGGGATGTCATTGCTTGCCGGGTAACTTTCTTCTTTAAATATACCATGCGCGATAAAACATAACTGTTTACAAGCTATGTCGTTTGACCTGATTTTCCACAGGCATGCTAGGGAGATTGCGCCTGTGCCGCGCAAAATAAAAGCCAAAATAGGGAATCAATTGTCAGAGGTGCGCGAACGTTTGGCGCACTTTTTGGAGGGGCACGGCGGGTGCGCCAAGGCTTCCCGCACTGGCGACTGAGCAAGTTCCGCACATGGGCTAGTTCGTTGTTCTCCTAAATCTCTGTTATCATTTGGAGGATTCGTCCGTCGTGATGTCAACCCCTCATCTCCATGTCTTCCTACAGCGATGTGTGTTTCTTACGATGCAAAGATGCAATGTATGGATCCTAATAGACAGGTGTTGAATAAGTTACCTTTTCAAATATTTGCGCAAGTTCTTTCAAGGACCGGTCTTCTATGATACATCTTTTTTTTTTTGCGTTGTCTCTATAAGGCGACCCAAAGTACACCATACAAACCCGTAGTAGTACACGAAATAAAAATATGTTTCCCCTTTTCAACCTTCGGGACATTAGAAGAGACACAAGACATGTGTAAGATAATGTACAGCAATTTTATATTTCAGTACCTCACCTGTGGCTCGGCATGCCCAATCTCATGTGATAGTCGTAATTTTCCACGTTGCGAAGAGAAATGTGTGAGGGGATGTTTCTGCCGGCTCCCGTTTGTTTTAGAAGATGGGAATGATCCATTGAATAGCAGGCGAGTATTACATATCTTATTATATAAAAAAATAAAGCTTATCGATCTAAACGCATGCACTCACTTACATTCTTCATTCTAATTTCTTAATACATCGGAGACCGAATAGCATGAAGCCCCAACCTCCATTAATACTTTATGCACTTACAGTAGTCTATTTGGAAATTTGTAACTTGATTACAGTAGCAACGCAACAAACATGCACCTTTGATAAGACACCCTTGATTTCCACTGTGTGCTCCTTTCTCTGATCAGACCTATTAAAAACCCCAAAATCGTTCAGATGCATCCTCCCCTCTCAATGCCCGCCCTCTCCACAATTCTCTGGAGTGCCAGGCCTCCCTCACCCTACTCTCGCCGTCTCAGTCTCCGAGACTACTTTCGGGAAGTTCTTCTCCATACCAGGTATGATTATTTTAAACTGATGTGTTGCTTCTTCCTCTTTTCCGTTCAAAAGGATCATCAACACAAGTTATGTATATTTTCTCACGTATGGACGAGGTCAGCTCCATGAACAACATACACCATTGCATATTCCCAAAGGAAAGCATTACTAGTGTGTTTCGTTATCGGGTATATTCTCTTCTACTCTATATTTTAGTTCCCCCTATGGATGGCGGTTTCGCTGAGCGTGTGTCTCCATATGGCGGATCTCAGAATAGACAGCCTGACCTGCCTCTCACCCCGTATCTGCCCGAACAGTGTAAAGACCCGCTCAAAATGTTCATTTCTTGCGGAACGAGTTGCCCACGTAAGTGTTTAAAGCGGTGTGACACGGGGTTGGTGAAACGTGTCCTGCACAACCGCATTTCTTTCCCGCACAGAATGGACCAAATTTTGCACATAAAACATGGGACTTAGTTTACTGGGGAGTTTCGCCCAAAGAACGTTACCTCTATTATATTTCAGAGGGTTGCGATAGTCCTTCATTGCAAGTCTGCAGTCAACAATGTGTATCTGGTTGTTTCTGCCATCCGCCTTACATACTCAAGAATTCAAAGGTGAATTTTGCCTTATTATAATAAAGGTTTATTGATTTCATAAATAACATACAATTAAAAGGCAAGTTATTGATAGTTGAAGTGATGGAGTAATAGGACTATGCATATATACTGACCGAGCAGTGACCGATTAACATGAGTGAAAGGGGCAAAAGATGCAAAAGCTACAGATGCACTTATGGCTTATGGCGCATCAATGGCGCAATTCTGGCGAACTGCAAATTGTGCCACTTATGCGCAGCCTAATCACGGATTTTCATCAATGCACGGGAAAATGGAAACGTTTAGGACAATGACTCGCAATGTGTTCTTCCGTCAGAATGCAATAAGGAACAAAAGACTCAATCTGCTTCTGCACAAGGGTCGGGTTCATGCAGCGACCCACGTAAAGAGTGGATAGAATGCGCTGGAGTAAAGTGAGTGAATTTTTATTAAACATTGAAACGTGTCATTAGAGAATCGTTGGCAAAACGCTTCAACAAAAAATCACTTAAAACTTTGCTTACAATTAGAGCAAAAACCGTTCGAGTTACTATTTTCGGTATCCAGTTTTTTTATATTTTATTTACCTCAACATAAATGGGGGAGAGCTCTCGCTCAGTTCTTCTACTTTTCATTATTTAGATGCGCCCGAACCTGTACCAACCCTCAGGGTATCTGCCCTATTGGATTATGCTCTCCCGGCTGTGTTTGCAGAGAGCCGTGCGTTTACTACATGTCAATTCCTATAGTTTATAATTATGTTTCTTTTATGTAGTTCCGGACAAGTTACGTATTTGAGGGACAACTTACGAGTTTTTATAAAAATTAACGTTACTGCATAATCGGCATAATAAACAAACACAAAGCAAAGAAATTTCAACTCTTGCCAAACAAAGATTGTGAAAATATAGATTGTGAAAACATAGCAAAGCAATTTCTACTCTTGCCAAACAAAGATTGTGAAAATATTGTTGTTTGTTATAGTGAAAATATTGTTGTAGTATTGTTGTAAACAACAATATTTTCACTATAACAAAGATTGTTATAGTGAAAATATTGTTGTTCTTCAAAGTAAAGTCCCACAACCTACAACGGTGAGAATCATAGAGATTTCCCAGCATTTTAAATCTGATTCCTTTAGTTATGTCCTTTCTGACGCCAACGACATCAGCAGTCGATGTGTCCTTCCAACAGAATGTGAAATGAAATGTGATGATTCACGAAAGGTGAGAGAAATTCTAATTCTGACTGTAGACCGACTTCTGTAGAGACTCATGTAGGCACTTCCTGTGTAACTTTTGCAAATCCTTCACCCTTGCAAGTGCGCGGCGTCGTCTCCTTGTCAGCGCAAATTGAGGGATCCAACTCACGCTTTATGCTTGGCGACGATTCAGCACACGCGAGCCAATACCCTATCACATGTGAGCGCACCATGTGCCCTCCATAAAAATGGCGCATTCCTGCAAAATTCTTTATGTTTGCCCTGCCATAAATCAATCACTTTGCAGGAGTATCTGACGTGTGGTTCTTCCTGTCCACTTGGCTGTGATAATCGCAATCCGAAACACTGCACACCATGCGAACCAGGCTGTTTTTGCAAGAACGGTAATATATATGAATGCCTATTATTATGCTTTATCTGACGTAGAAACATGGCCAAACCTGCCAACGCCAACGCCAATATTGGTAATTTCTTACTTTAACATTGTCGAGAAACGTACGTTGCGAGAGTGATCTTGCAGTGTTAAAGAGATCAAAAAATAAAAGACAAACCTCGGGACCAATACCTGGCTGACACAAAAAAAGAAGCTGTGCTAAGTGACTACTCACAATCAGTTTCACTACAGAGCGGCGCGACCACCACTAAGCGACTAAGCGAGCTCAAAACTATGCGCGACTACGTTTCTGTGTAGTAGTCGCCGCGCAGCCTAAGATTTCACGGCTGACGGTAACTGTGCGTCGAGTCCATAAACTTATATTTTTTTATATTCTAGGGTACATGTTCCGGAACTCGACCTTCTGGCGCACATCAGACTGCGTACCAGTGGATGAATGCACAGAAAATGTGGAACTTACTTCATCAACCAGTGAGGAATCGACGACAACCACGACCACGACCTCCACCAGTTCATCGACAAGTTCTGCCGAGAGGCAAATGCAGTCGTCCTTCCCCATGGCACCAAGTAAAGTTTAATTGCAAACGCTTTGAATACATTGGGTGGGCGGCGTCTTCTCGGCGCACAGTAGGTTTGTTAGCGGCAATGAATTAACACAGGTATTGTTGTGCATATATCAATTCTCTGTTATCCACTGTTTTTTTACGAATGCTCCCCACGAACAATAAATATCCTATACAAGCATCCAGAAGAAAATATCGTTATGACAAGCTCGTAACGTAAGGTCAACTAAAATGTCCATTGATGTCCGTCAACGGTTACGAGTCATAATATTTACCAAATTCAGTGTCTTCAAAGTGTCCAAATACAACACTGGATATAGCTGGAAAGGCGTGCGTTTTTGATTCCGACTGTCCGGGAACGCAGGTTTGCAGATTATAGCACATTTTTCTTGAAACCAATCGTGTTCCTCTATCTCTATCCAACGCAACCCCCAAAACCCAGAAGAACCGCAAAGCATCGGTTCTTACAATGTTGTTTTGTGTTGCTCAAAGTGGTGGGTTATGCGAAACGTTTATAGTTCACGGGAACTCAAGTAGTTGCGTTGAGGACGTGGGTGCTGATGAACTTCCAGTGGTACAAACTACAAACTAGAAAATGGGCTCGAAATAGCAAATATGACATCCAAGCATTATTCAGTACTGTTGTCGTGCAACTGTTCTCCCTCTCCAATCCGCCCCTCAACGTTGTACTTGCTCGGATCCGAACTCTGTATGGGCCGCGTGTGGTTCACTCTGTCCGGAATATTGTGGACAACCAAAGGTTGGCTTTCTTCTCTAATTATTCAGCACTTTGGCGTTGCTAGATTGATGGGTTCACATTCCTATATGCTTACATTTTGCGTTATCAAGTTGCGAAGGTGGGCCCTTCTAACCGTCAGGAGGTGCAAAGGGTTACGATATAAACCGTACGAATTAGGGTTAATTGGCACCTTCTAGTTCTGTGCTCGCTTAGCGTTGCTAGTTTTTGACAGCTGGAAAGTGTAGTGTAGATACTGTCAGCCGCGAGCTAACGTATCTAATGAATAAAGGAAGTAATTGTTTACTATTATTATCTATCCTTGATAGTTGCACGTTTTCGCAGAAACCCTTGTGTTCGGCGACCTGTGATCCATCGTGTCAATGTGCTTCTGGATTCGTGCGTCTTCGCAATGAAGTCAACGCTCCCTGTGTGAAGTTTGAAGATTGTCCAGGTACGAAGTAATATTCACTATTACTATTACAAGTTTTGCTTCTTTTTTTTTGTATATGACCAGGCTGCAGGCCATATATTTTTATCTGCACTTTTTGTGAGTAATAATTGGTTGATCGAGTGCATAGTGCGGTGGTCTTCGCGCACCTTAGCGATTCCCTTACCTTAGAGGACGCACTCTAACTGCTCGAGCAGTTGCGCGGGTCCTCGATTTTCCGCTTTATTTACATGATGGGTTATCAATGAAATTGTTTGGGTGTGTCGATAAACATATTAGAAAAGAGTTGCTGTAGTTTTAAAGGGAATGTCAAGCCGGTTTTTCATGTTGGGCTCAAAAAAAGATTATGTTTTGAAGGTGAGGAAAGTGAAAATAAAAATAAACAAAAACTTTCGTATAAGAAGAAATGCAATTTCAAATCCCTCCAAAAAAGGGATTCTGGTCATCTGGACAAAATCAGCCTATTCTCTGCCCACGGGACGTTTGAATTTACGAGGCTGTTAGTCAGCAAAGAAAAAGAGGAGGGCGCAAGAGAAATTTTATAAGTCAGCAAAGAAAAAGAGGAGGGCGCGAGAGAAATTTTTTAAACTACGGTATTTTGTGACAGCGTGTTATAGAATATCTGTGAATCAGGCTTGACATTTGCTTTAATATACCGACCATTACAGTAACGGCAAGCAGCGAAGATTCGGTGGCAATTATTCAGGACATTACACCAACTATGCCGCCAAATCCATTTGCTGAAGAACACGTAAGTTATTGAAGCGCCATCAACGAGATAACTCATTCCTAGACTGTACTTTCAACTAGAAACTTGTGACAATGCATAGTCTGATGCACATAGTAATTGTGCTCAATCCTACACATAGTCAGCCAACCTGAGTGTGCTCATTTCATACATATAAGGCTCATATAAGGCTAAATAGATCAAATGGAAAGTTGATGAGGACATTTATCCCTTTTTGGTTCTTTGTCAGGTGTCTGCAGCTTTTTTTCCGACTTAATTAATTCTTCAGCTGGGCGTCGCTACAGCAAATCTACTATCGTCGGACGGACGGATTACTGGCCGCTTCACTTTCACACAAATAACTTCATCGACAATGAGGATTCGTGGTAGGCGCTCAATTTATTGTTATAGTCTGTAGTTTTCCTAGATTCATCGGTTTCGATTTTCTTTTCTTTTTTTCGGTCGCATAGTGGTGTATAAGTTTGTTGTCAATGGAAAGGTCACGGGTTGGCGCCCGGACGCTCAACACACTAATATTTTAAATATCCTTTATATTTTAAAATTAACAAATTTTAAATATTTTTCTGCTTTACCATCAGATTACGGTATTACGAGTGCATGTCCAGGTTCTGTGGTCAACCTGCCCTCCTCTTCACATGCTATAATCATCCATCAATATGGCGATGTTTCTGATAGCTGCCGAAGGATCGGGCCCATATTTACTGGTTCACGACCACACACATCCGCTGCATTAGGAGATATAATAGGAGGTCGGTGAAATTTTTATTGTTATTTATTTTACGACGTTTTTCATCGTGCACACAGAAATAAAACAATATAGCGTGAAGCCGACGTAACTCCTAGAAATTGTAAATTATGTTATGGTGATTAATCAATGGTCATTTGTGTATTTTCCTGCAATTATCGTGCTAATTACCTGACCATTAGTTTCTAATTATCCTCAAACATGTTAGAAACCGGTGTTCAACAATTATTCTCTCTCCAGGTTCCGGTACTTCTGAATTCATCCGTTTGGTCGATTGGCCGGTCACCGAACTTCTTGGACGATCAATTGCTATTTACGCACAGGTAATCAATAAATGTTGATAAATCAATAGATCACTAGATCAATCGATAAGTTGATTTCTCTTTGTTGATAGTCCCGAGCAATGAAGATTTTTATGCCAGGCGAAGCGCTAAGCATTACAAGTCGTATCGTATTGACATCCTATTCATCGAAAGATTCAGGAATCACATTTAAATACTTTTTCGAGAAAATGAAATACCATGCTTTGATCTTATTTCTAGTAACCTAAGCTTACAGTAATCACCTCACGGCTCACAGTATGATTTGTAGAAAAATAAATACAGTAATCCGAATCTAACCTCATTCAGGGAACGCGCGATTTGGCCGCGAGAGAAACTACCGATGGTCCGCTCGCATGCGGCACAATTGGAATTACAAACAAGTGAAACAAACGAACAAACAAGTGAAACAAACGAATTCTGAACAAGCTATGAATATTACTATTTTCATAAGTACAACCATAACATATCTTAAATTCAGACCCAAAATCCAGGTTAATATAATACAAAATAGAAATCAGTTCCACAAAAAATTTACTTGAAACCTATGCTCTACCCCGTATAGCTGCTCCCATTGAATACATACATATATATGCTTGAATTTTCGGTAATTGAGAAGTAAATTTCTGTCGAGGAAAGCGCTCTGAAGTCTACTATTCTCAAGGTGAATCAACAATTCTATTCCTTTTTTTCACTCTATATGCGACACGTGTATCTCTGAATAAGTGCTCTTCGTGACTTTACAAACCATTTTTTCCTCATAATAATTTGTCAAACTTCCATCTTGTTGCGTTATTCGTGGTGCTTTATTTTAATCAGTTAATAAAAGTTTATTCGTCAGTGACATGTAATTCAACAAAAAAAGTTAGCTAATACTGGAATGGTATACTGGAGTGAGCAATCTGTCTTTCAAAACTACTTTCGGGTTAAAGCGGTATAGCAGGCGGTTTTTGAAACGGATTGTGATAATTGCATTCCCATGCATCATATGCAAACGAGTACGATTAGAATAAAAAATCGAGAAGAATTTGGGCTGAATTAGCATGAATTACTTTTAGGTCCATCATAGGCTTCAAAAAGCGGTCGTTAGACTCTCTTTAGACAAATTACCTCCTAATTGCTGCCACTTAAAACTTAGCTAATTGCTTTGATTAACTATTTCCTTCTGTTTCTGCACAAACTGCACGGCTCTCTTCAAATGGTCCATTGTGATCACCATTTCTGCTTCTTCTTCAGTCGTTTCACCTAAAAACAATTAAACATTTATAAGAATAGTTAAAGGGTAGGAGAACCAATGAACGGAACTCCAAATGACTGAATCCTTCATCTACATCTGGTCAGTAGTTCCCTTCTAGAGAAGTATTAGATGGGCCTAGCCTTTAATCATGTACTGTAGTTTTCTCACATTAAGTGGTACTTTCTTGCTGGACTGTCCATGTCCATGTATGCGATTCGGTACTTGCGAAGATGACAAATGTCTGTCCATGTTCGAGTCAAAGTAAATGACAATGTCCCGCAGCGATTTTGAATCTAGTACGGTCAAAATGTGTTATTCGCATGGTTACGGTAGGCATTTGACATTCATGTAAAACGGCCTGAACATGGACAGGCAACCCAAGCAGGGCCCCAAGAAAGCCAACTGGACATAAGAACCCAACCATTCTCAATCCTGAGTACGGTTTCCTTGAGTGCTTCATTGGTCGCAGTTTGTATTAGAGAGTTCAATTCAGCTCCAGACATGGCCCCTTCGCATAACTCAGCCTACAATAAAAACATATTGAACCACCGTAAAGATCAGTCCTCCCAGGAAGAGGGCTTATTACAGTGTTCAAAGGTAATGACCTATTCCGCCGAGCAGATTACAAATTGCTAACTACTTGGCTATTGCCTCATGCTGGAATCAAACTGGCGCCTTTAGGTTACCGGACCATTTCTCACCACTTGTCACTTGAGCGTGATTTACGAAACGAAGTTTTGAGTTTTTCAGAAATGATTCAAAACCTAGTCGCCACAATAACCTAGTTAATACTTAGTCATCTACAACTGGTCGTCAACTCTGCTTACAATTAGTACCGCTGTGGAACACTTCATAAGCTATGAACATACTGTATTGAACCACCATTAAAAATAAAGAAGTGTAAGTGGAAGATTTAAAAAAAAAATCTTACAACTTTTCGGAGATTCACATTCCTTCCTAGCGGTTTCTTCCTCGCACAAGTTTCCAGAACACGAAGTTTTGAGTCGACATCAATACTCGGTTCCACATTGACGATCTTATCGAATCTTAACAAAAGGACTTCCTCTTTCTATACTGGGATCATTATTTGTTTGTTTGTTTGTTTGATTGTATGTTTGTATGATGTACGTTACGCTCTACAATTAATTGTTTCAGTAGTTCGTGCTCCTCAGAGCCATCCAATGAATCAAAGAAACAATAAATGGATAATAATACGAGAACTATATTAGAAAAAATAAAAATTATGATAATAAATATATAAATAAACTGAAGTAATAAAATTCAATATCAAGCTCGAGCTTGCCAACCCGTTTCGGCCCCTAAGCCACAGACGGGATTTACAAAATCAACTCCAGAGTGAATGGTAAAAAGGAGCATATACAAAACGCATGTGACGTATAGGATCAATGTTGACGATCTTTTCGAACTTAAAAAAAGCACCCTCTTTATACAAAAAAGATCCTCATACTTGCTAATCTTACTATGTGAGGGAGGAGAGTTTGTTTGAAGTTTTGTATGACCACAACGGAGTTCTTTCAAAGAAATTAGTATATTTAAAGGTATAAAAAGAGAGTAGGAGCTCAGTCTTGAGCAAGCCAAATAGCTACGCCACACGTTTCAGGCGTTTGACATATGTACATCAAAACAAAACAAAAAAACAGCATGAAGGAATATCACAAGCATGAACACGGTGACCCCAACACAAAATCATACCCCAAATAAAAAAAAACACGATTTGGAAGCATATTGCAACACAAATCAGAGGTTGTGACAAATCAAACGAGCACAAACCCACAAACCACAAACCATACAAACTGAACAAAATCATCCGTATAAAGTAATGAGATTTGCACGGCGCAGAGATTTCCACTTGCAACCCAAACAAGTTTCGGATATATATTTGTTATTAAAAAAAATAATAGCCATATGAGTAAGCTCCTCCAAACCATAGATGACAACCAGGTAACTAAGCAGTTATTTGTACATGAAGTTGAAGTGGAGCCGCACGTGGTTTGAGAAGCGAATGCTGGATAATTGTATTCCAGTGTATTCACAAATAAAATTCGCTGCACAAACCACAAACCACATGGCATATCGCTTTAATGAAAAGTCCCTGTGAGGAATAGGACCCTGACCATTAGAACGTGATACAGGAGCTGAACCAACTAGGCTACGAGGTTCTGCGAAATGCTTACCTGCCAGGTGACAGAAGCGCTGGATCTAGGAGGTCGGCTCTATTCGTGGCAGCCATAACGAACACCTTCACCATTGGATTTGCCTGCAGAGCATCGAGCTCAGCCAGCAGTTGAGAGACGATTCTGGAAGCGAAAGATAATCTTACAATTAGCATACATCTTTACCTATATTCACAATTTACAGTTGCTCCGCTGTTTTTCTTCTCTAATGGGGTTTCCAAGTATGATGAAAACTTACAGTATTTTGGAACTACACGAGAATATTTTTTTTTAATTTTTCATATTAAATACACAGGTTTGGTGCAAAAATACGGTAATATTGACAGACTCAGGGAGATTTTTCGGGATACTTGGAAACCCCATAAATGCCTTTCTCTCCACTCCAAATCCGCTCCGTTTCAAATACCATCCCCCAAACTCAACGTATCCTATAGCCTATAGATATCTCCCTAAAGGTTCACGATGTTGGGGAGCACAAACTTGGTCACTTCCATGAGGGGGTCAATATTAGCTCAGCATAGTCAATGCGGAAGGGTGACATGCAAATTTGTTAATCGCTCCAATTTGCTTATGCATGCAGATGCGTGGAAGTCATAATATATAGTCATAGAATTCTATTCGAACCTGTCCATAACTCCTCCAGAATCTCCTTGTTTTCCCCTTCTCGGTGCTAACGAATCCAGCTCGTCGAAGAACACAATACACGGAGAGGCATCACGGGCACGCTCGAAGACTGCAATCCATTTTATGCTAATTGTATACATTGTAATAACTTAATTGGACCTCTATCCCACCCACCCACTCTCATAGTCTCGCTCTCTCTATCTCTCCCTCTCTCTCGCTCTCTCTCGCGCTCTCTATCTCGCTCTCTCTCTCTCGCTCTCTCTCTCTCTCGCTCTCTCTATCTCTCCCTCTCTCTCGCTCTCTCTCGCGCTCTCTATCTCGCTCTCGCTCTCTCTCTCACTCTATCCCTTTCTCTCTCTCTAATCCCCAATAATGTGAGTTAAAAAATAATTCAAAATAAAGCTAATCACCATCAAGAAAATGTTTCTCTTCTACTTCTACTGCCAACCCAATAAACAATGTCATATGCAAAATTGGCTTAGAGAAAATGACCATAGCTAGAACTATTCACTGCGAAATTATGTGCAAACGCACCATTTCTCAGATTCTCCTCGCTTTGTCCGACATATTTGTTGAGAAGTTCGGGTCCTTTGACCGATAGGAAAGATACACGGTACTCCGTCGCCACAGCTGCAAATTGTTAATAAAATTAAAATGAATTAAAAATAAGGCTAACCTCATGCTTAATATAAACAAATCTCTGCCTTGTTATGCAGTACTCAATATTTTTATAAACTCTTAATAACTTCTGAGTCATATACTCAGAACACAATTTTCCAGCCATAAAAAAAAACAATTACCAAATCCACGGGGGCAGTTATTGTCAGTGTGAGTAATCCTAATTGGTACTGTAATTCCCCTGTCTCTGAGGCCGTATTCACCACTCCGTTTACCCCTGGAGAAAACTGTCTCTCGGAGAAAATTTACCTAGAGAGCGAGAGAATGTCAAAAATTAGCATTCACCACTTTCTCTCCTTCCCCAAATATGCGTGGAGACAGGGGTAAATTGTGACCGAGGTTTGCTCGGGTAAAAAAAATTTCCCTTGGAGAATTTTCGATTTTTTTTAGTTATATGACTTTACACTATATTGAATATTGTATTTTTAGAGTTTATAGCATACCTAACTTTAAAAAAAAGCTATTCTGCACTTTGCTTTAGTGCGGATTTTTGGCAGATTAATCTAACAATAGCATGTTTTAAAATAAATACCATGATTTGAACGATTTCTTAGTTTACTTTATCACTGGCAACTAATAAGACCTACTAATTTCCCCCTCATGTTAGCTTCATGTATGTAAGGCTGCGCATTTCTTCGCTATTAGCCCAAAGTTTAGAGGATCAGGCAAGAGTGTGCCTGATACGCCGCAAGGTTTCTCTTGGTTATAAAGGAAACCTCCTCACCTCACCACCCATAGAAAAGCAACGAGGGAGATTGTGTGAATTACTTGTCTCCTCTTTTTTACGCTTTCCTTTTTCCTACTTATTGCCGGAAATCTGCAGATATTATTAACCAATTGTTCAACTAATTGCAAAGATGTCCCTAATATAGATTCAATCGTTTAGAAACATTTCGCTATGTCATGCGCAAAAAACAAGTTCCGAAAGTAAAAAATTAAGAAAAATGAGACTATAAAGGATTAAAGTTAAATATAGTACAATCTAGACACTTGCAAAGTAGAAAAATAATGAAGCAATGAAAATTAGAAGTTAAATATGACAAAACAAAGTAGTTTACTCCATTATTGCATCATGCTTTTTCAAAATGGCACAGGAAAAAAAATAATCTCTAGTCAAAAATTCTCCATATGCAAAATTCCACGTGAATACGTTTGCAGTTCGGACATAGGTAAATTTTCTCCAAAGAGAGGGGTAAATCCTCTCTAGAGACAAGTTGTCTCTAGAGAAATTTTACCCTCGAGTGGTGAATACGGCCTCTGATCTCTCCTCTCTCTCTCTATCTGTAGAGATTTAATATGCAAATTATACATCCTCACCATCGCCAATCGCATCACAGTACAGCAACACCTATGCTTATTACCAGACAAAATTTTCATACTGCAACGAGCAAATCAATTACAAAACTAGTTTTCAAAAGAGAAATTCCACAATTTTTATTAGCAAAAAAAAGCTCCACACTTTTGATGTTGATGATTTGTTCGTCCAAAAAAAATGCCAGACGATTATCGGCACGATTTGGTTCAAAATTGGATGTGGTGTACGGTATTACGAGCGCTCATTATAATCGGTATGATGTAATGGAGAGTAGTTGCGGAAAAACATTGAAACCAGCTTTGCGTGTAGTATATAATAGACTGGGATGGAGCACTAGAACACAACTCATATGGAACTACTACCGTTCAACATTCTATTCAATATCAATAGTAAATCGACTAACGTAATTCACCAATAGTCACTTTTTAACATTGCTGCCACACATTCATTGCTATAGGCCTATCACAAGATAGGCCCAATTGAGTGGTTCCTACCACCCAGCCGCCCACCTGTAGCTGTCCTTTACTCCGTTGCGCTTTTTAAAATTATAGATCTCTTTGTGCAGTATAAAAACAATACATAGTGGTAAGTGGTAACCCTGTTACCCCATTCTTACATTATTATTCTCTATCGTAAAATCTGTTGTACGTTTCAGTGGCCCATTTCATGGCTATCAACGTTTTTTAGCGGCACGAGAAGTAACCAATAGCAACATTTTCCCCTTAGAAACATTATTTATGCATACATATTAGAAAAAAAAAACAGAAAATTCTCCTTTGCGTTTCTTACAAAACACTCATCGAGTTAAAGTGGTACAACATTCGGTTTTGACATGTTTGCAGGGCGCTGTATTCTCATTTAGTGTATACACGTGCGATTTTTAGTCCAATTCTATTTGCCATCAGACGGGAATGCAGTTGTCCAACATCCGATTCAAAAACCGACCGTTATATCGCTTTAAAGATCAGAGTTAGAGTTCTCGAAAGATTCATATTTTTTAATTAATATTCGTTCCATGGGGCCGTTCTCCTTTTTAGCGCAAAACGAAATCCGAAAAAAGGAGATTAAATCAACAGGTGCTCCACAATAATTGACAGCTGAATTTTAAAACATTCCGCTAGTTTAGACATGCGTTGAACTTACTATTAAGCTCTCTGCATCTCTCACTTGCACCATGAGGTTAACTTGAAGAAAAACCCTCAGTTATACATGGAAAACTAAATCCCCCGATATGTGCCGGAGCACGTCCCTCAATCGGGACCGGATCGGGCACCTCTCGATTTTTTTACATAATCGGGCACAATCGGACACGGCTTTTCCACTTTCCTGTATAAGTCTTTTAGTGCCCTCTTTTTACTCTCACAGCTTCTTTTTTATTGAACTTCTTGGCTAGCATCAATAACCTTAAAGGGATCGGTTCACCTTAAATTGTGTCTGTTTTTTTTTGTTTTTTTTTTTATTTTCTATAAGGGATAATAAAAATTTGGAATACAAAAAGTAGTGTTCAATTTCAATACTCACGAAGATATTGGGTGATAAAGTAGTGGATTGATCGGTCCGGAATGCAAAAAGGGTAATTGTCTCTATACAAACAAGGCCGCAGGACAATTGCCCTTTTTGCATTTCGGACCGATCAATCCACCACTTTATCACCCAATATCTTCGTGAGTATTGAAATTGAACGCTACTTTTTGTATTCTAAATTTTATTATCCCTTATAGAAAATAAAGAAACAAAAAAAAACAGACACAATTTAAGGTGAACCGATCCCTTTAATTGTATTTATTATTACCAAACAAGTATATCCTTACAATAAGTTTTTTTCTCACATTTGGTGTGAATAAATATTAATATTAACTTCATTTCACAAAATGATCTTTTAGAAAATGCAGAAACTTGTTGCATTCTTCGTGATTGCCCTCGTTGGAGCCGCTATTGCACATGAGGTACCGATTACAGTAAATTTATTACCCTATATTCAACGTCAGTTCATTTAGTGGTCATACTAATTAATACAATTAAGAAGGTTTGTCTATATGCGCGTAACTGATGACTTCGAAAAAAACTCACTTTCTTGACTTTCTCCAACATCTCCGTGCTCGCAGTAAATAAAATCCACAAAGGGGAATCGAACCCTTGAATTATAAAATCGCAATCAGCAGGCGCTATCTCCCTTACACTACGTGGGGTGTAAAACAGGATCCCATACAAGTTTAAGACAATAGGCCCTCCTTCTTCTATAGACTCTATGGGTCACTGGACATGTAGGCCCTTGGTCTCTAAACTGTAGGCCCACAGAGGCCTGGGCATGAGCTCAGCCTTTGATACCGTAAGTCTAGGTCCATTTCTGTTGTTTTTAGAAGATAATTCCAGGCGCTGACTGACGAACAGAAGGCCGCAATGAAGCAGAAGGTTGGTGAACCAAATAAAAACTATTATAAAATAATGTATCATCATTGTGACATACTAAAACAATGTTAATTCCACACATGAAACAATAATGCAACAAAAATGGGACAACATTTTGACTATATCACAGAATAATATATCAACGATGTCACAGTGATGTAAGCTTGCCAATGTGGAAATTATCGACTCTGTGAGACAATAAACTTATTATTAATACGACGTCATAAGAAGTCAAAGGATGGCATGAGAAGTTTCACAGACACTTGACGAAACTCCAAATCCAAAGTTGTTTTAGGTTGAAGCCGCGCTCGCCCCTCTGAACCTTTCTCAATCCACAAAGGATATCATGAAGCAAATGGAGGAAATCAGAAGCGGAGATGGCAGCTGGGATGATAAGAAACAAAAGGTAACGCGGATTCATGGAGGAAAACAGAAGCGGAGAGGGCAACTGGGATTAAGCCTAAGCCTAAGCCTAAGTCTGACTGGTACAATGTGAAGGTTTGATGATGCGCGGTGAAAAAAAAACTCACCACTCTCGCCGCTCACCACTCGAAGACCCTAAGACAGACCCCTACTTTCGGGAGATAATTTGAAACAAACTAGGAAAAATAACAAGAAATCAATCAATAACTAAACTTCAGATGAAGACCCTAAAGGAAGGAGCTGATGCTGCCACACAGGCCGAACTTGAAAAGGTGAGCTTACAAACAATAAGGAATAACCGTTGCTTGAAATGAGCTAATAAATGAAAGCTGAAAGTTACATAGCTCCAAAACCTGGCTCTAGCTCTAGGGCGGTCAGTTACCCATGTTTTTTCACACTTTATTTCGCTGCATATTTTGTACAAAAAAAAAATAATTGGACTCATTTTTGGGTGTACAGAACGATTTTCGGTACTTGAAAGCGATATACCGGCCGTTTTTTGAAACACATGTGGATTTGAATTCTTACTTATTTATGCAAAGTGAATTCTTACTTATTTATGCAAAGTTGCTCGAATTTCGCCCGATTTTTTATTCTAATTTATGTTCATTTGCATAAGCTGCATAATACTGCTGGTGTACTCGATGTGCTTCAAAAACCGGCCGGTATTTCGCTTTAACCTTTAACATCGACCATTTCAGGTTCGCGAGACACTCAAGTCAGTCTTCCCCCATAATGCCGACCGCAAACAGCGTGCCATGAAGAAAATGCACAAGAGACATCTTAAGCACTAAGCCATTAACCATAAGCACAGGGTACACACTATGTAAAGGCTTCTAAATAAATGGTTTTGTTACCTGTGGTTTCAATGTTGCGCGTTATTCTGATAGAGCTTTCTTTGATTTCGTTTATTAGAGCGTACGAGATTGTTACCAGTTCATACCAGACTGCTTACATATACAATTTCTACGAAATGGGTTGAGTTGCCGCTGACCGAAGAGTTGCAGGCCTCGCACCATACAATAAGCAACGGTCATTCGGGACAAAAGCCCAGTTCAGCAGTATCATTCATTATAAAGTATGCGTACCATCCAAGTAGTTTGGGAAGCAAGTAAAGCGATCTATCCTCGCTATACGGTCACATTATGTACACATTTAGTACAATACAGATACTTTATGCGCATATGTATCGCCAATTTCGATTACAGTAGTGCAATAGTATAAATAACTGTAGTGCAATAGTATAGTATATAAAAGATGCCTACCTTTCGCCAACAGTGTCTTTCCACATCCAGGAGGTCCGAACAGGATGATACCGCTTCTCTTCAAACCTGAAAAATAAAACAGAAGATAAGGGCGTTCCAGGCAACTAGTCACAATCCACATTTCTGGAAAGATGTAAAGCGAAACACCGGCCGGTTTTTGAAGTGCATCGTGGACTACTGAATTCTTGTGTACTTATGTTAATTTACTCGAATTTAGCTCGATGTTTTATTCCAATTTTTGCTCATTTACATAAGCTGCATAAGAATGCTGTTGTACGTTGTACTCGATGCTTTTCAAAAACCGGCCAGTATTTCGCTTTAACAAAATCAAGACTGACACTAGGTAGGGGCGCAGGATACTTTGTGCTAAGAAGTGAACACCTCTCGCGCACTTCTGGCGCACCAGCAGCCCAGCGATTTTCTGTGGTGCAGCCTTTCCCACAAAAATCGACCAGAGACGGCGAGGCCCGCGCGAGGAGTGCGCGGCCCTCTAAAGGTGGGCCTAGAACGCGTGGCACATCAATAAAGTTTCCTCGGTGTAGGGGGTCGGCGCAACGCCGGCCCTTCTCATCATCATTTTTTTTATTCATAATGCTCACCTTGACCCAATGCCCGAATATTGCTTTCGATGCATAACTTCAATGTTTTCTTTGTGTCCTCAAGACCACCCACATCCGTCCATTTGACGGAAGGAATCTAGGAAGTTAAAGCGAAATACCGGCCGCTTTTTGCAACATCGAGTAAACCAGCTTTCTTATGCAGCTTATGCAAATGAACACAAATTAGAATTACAAATCGAGCTAAATTCGGTAACTTGGCATAATACGTAAGAATTATGTTGTTCACGATGCGTTTCAAAACCCGGCCGGTATTTCAGATGCAGAATTGAAACGTGAAACGAAAAAGACCATCGCGAGTAGCCCAAGCAAAAATCTACAAGCACAATCATGGACAAAACTTTTTTGCTCCATTGTAACATGTAAGGTTTGCGCACCTTTTGCGCACGAGTTTGATTATGTTCTTTTTATTGAAAAATGTAAAAATTTCCAGTCAATGTGCCAGACAAGCGCCAGATCTGAGCCATACAAGATCTTATATAATCCTACCTTCGCCGCTCCAATGCTATCTGCGAAGCCCTTATTCCTGTAATCGATTGCCCATTCCACATCTTCCCACGTTAATCGATAATCGTTGGTCCCGCCCACTTCTTTATTCCTTCGAAAGGTGCGCATTTCCGCGTGGAAGAACATGTCGTGGAGTTCGGTGAGTGTGAAACCCTAAAATACTCGAATAAATCAGTCAATCAATAATTCGATTCCATGAACAAATCAAGTCAACTCATCACAAAGCATCTTACCATAATAGTTATTGTCAGAGAACTAGCTAGTAGAAAAACAATTCACTCCTTTAAAGCGAAATACCGGCCGGTTTTTGAAACACCGCGCACACCAGCATTCTTGCATTCTTATGCAGCATATGAAAGTGAACATAAATTTGAATAAAAAACCGAGCTAAATTCGAGTAACTTTGGATAAATACGTAAGAATTCAGCTGTCTACGATGCGTTTCGAAAACCGGCGGGTATTTCGCTTTAAATCTGTGCGACCTGGCTATTATAGTTTATTAGCTTCAGTCTTGCTGGAATGAATCAGGAAAGAAAAGGTGAGTAGTACACATACCGCAACAAAGTAAACCCAAACAATTGCTCATGACAAAAGCAATAAATTACACAAACCGTCGTATGCTGAGCGAGTTTCGCAGCATCCATCTGATGCGAGCAAAGTTTCTGGTATTTCTCTAGAAATTCCCTTCTCATCTCCTCTGT
Source organism: Pelodera strongyloides (assembly GCA_036852015.1). Taxonomy (NCBI): domain Eukaryota; kingdom Metazoa; phylum Nematoda; class Chromadorea; order Rhabditida; family Rhabditidae; genus Pelodera; species Pelodera strongyloides. Next base: position 355,971 of record JAANDG010000013.1, read on the forward strand.
GAGAGGTTCGATCTCCAGAGCATACAGACACAGAGAGCGGATCCTCTCAGGAAGCACTTTCAGCTAAAAAAATAAAATCCCCTTACACAGGAAACAGGAAAACTTTGAGCAGTAGCGGCGCAGAAAAAAAACTAGGTGCGCGGGATGTGCGCCAAAGGTGTGCAATTTCCATTAGCGCACCCTTCGTGCCTCCTAGCCGTTTGCACGGCGATTGCGCAGAGTTTAATCATTGCAATCAAGTAATTATATTCACAAAAGCGTCATTTTATAAATTTTGCGCAACTACGATTGTAAATACTTTTAACCATGCTACAAATATTTTCTACATACAGAAGTCGCTATCCAAATAGTGGCCGACTAATTAGCAAAGCAATTAACAAAGCAATTACCTGTTTCGGTGTGCACGTAAAGACAACAAGGACATCTTTCAATTGATTGAGTGCTCCCTTGAGAACAGTCATCACACGCTCATCTGGCAATTAATAGGCGTAATTAATAACAAACCATAACCAGATAATTACATCAAATCAGTAAGCAATGAAGCTGCCCCTTCGTCCAGCTACTGTTACTTATTCCAAGTTTAAGACAAAAACGGGCTACAATAATCTGTAATCAAATTGGATAAATACGCCTGCGAGTATGCTCATTTGAATAAGGACTGAGTGAGATTACTGCAACGTTAAAGCGAAATACCGGCCGGTTTTTGAAACGCATCGTGGACAACTGAATTCGTATGTATTTATGCTAATTTGCTCAAATATAGCTCGATTTTTTATTCTAATTTATGTTCGTTTGCATATGCTGCACAAGAATGCTGATGTACTCGGTGCGTTTCAAAAACCGGCCGGTATTTCGCTTTAAGTAGTATGACAACGAAAATAGATTAGTACATAGTATATACCTGTTTGCGATGAATGTTCATCGTATCCGATCACGTCACAACTGCTTATCTTCAGCAAACATGGTGCGTAGTTCTGCACTAAAATGAAAACAATTTCGCAGATGAACGCTTCAATCAACCAACCCCGTGCCATACATCTTTAAAGGAATCCCCACTTCACTGCGGGTGATAAGCTGATATACAGTGACGCACAACAAAACACAGTAATGCAAACAACTATTTAACATGGGGCAGCTTATTGTTAGCTTGCGCGAATCGATCGGTGTATGTTTGGTTGGCCGACTGATTGCTTAATTGATTGATTGATTGATTAATCAATTAATCGATAATCCCCTTGACCTACCATCAGCAAATGCTTCTCGAATCTTCTTCTCCGACTGTGCTGGAATATCGTCCCATAACTCATGACCTCTAATTGTGTAGAGATTTCTAAACACAATTTATTTATTATCACATATTCCATTTATTACTGCACATTGACAGAGTTCTGAACTGTAGTACTGTAAGTAGTGAAACTATGCTATGTTTCTCACACCGACACTTGAGGTCAAAGGGTAACCCGGTATTGGTGTGGAGGTACTTCGAATGGTTGTACCCTAGGGGTACGGCAACGGTATCTCGGATGTTCTTTATGAAGTTACGCGGAACGCGGAACACTCGAAATTTCAGAGGTTGTTATCCCGCGATTTTTCTTTATAAAGTTTCGCGGAACGCGGATCAGTGGATCAGGATTGATAAGATGTCAATTAAGTGTGAATGTAATAGAAAAAAATAATAAATGATGCTATGATTAATCAACGCGCTTTTGATAGCTAAAAAGGGATGCCACGGGCTGTCCTGAATATTTACATTCCGTATGTGTTCTATGCAAATTGTGTTTCCATTCACCTTCTGCGCCGGAGCGCCCACATCGTAATTCCGGAGATATGCTAATTAGCTAGAACAAGGTGCTAATTATCTGGAACAATGCGCTAATTCGCTGGAACAAGGTAATTCCAAACATACCTGTGTAATCTAATCGCCGATGTAGAACATGCTTCAGATAGTCCCGAGCCAGGAGAACCATATAGCAACAGCACCAGTGAGCTGTCAAACTCCAGCTGAAATAATAAAAGTAAATATCTTTTTAAAGCAGAATATCTCTTTAAAAAAGAATAACAACCGGTTTTGATAACATGTGCGCGCCATTATGTACCCTTTCCGATACGTATTGGCGCACAATGTAAGGAAGGCAGTTGTCCTGGAACCACGTACTGAAACGCTCTAAACATCAGTTCCTAATAACACCGAACCTTGTCATTTGCTCGTGCCAGTTCGCACACACGATTCACAACATTTTCAACATTTGTCGGTAAAATAGGTTCTTTGAATTGTGCAGAGTACGGTAGCGGACTGTGTACATCACTTGATTGGTATACAGAACAACCAACATCGACGATACATGGAGAAGTAGAGGAATCGAACTGCAATAATCATGATTATATTGATTGATTGACTGATCGATTGACCTTGTGGTTGATTGATTATCTTAATGGTATTATTTATTAGTGCCCTTTAAAATCAGGCACAAAAAATAGTACGACATAGGTCATTGTGCGGAACTCTACTTTCAACTACAAAATAAAAGATTATAACGAACATATGTCGTACTAATTTAGTTATGAATTGTGCCAGTAGTTATTAACGGTAGTTATGAACTGTGCAAGACTCAGAACATTTCAGTTATTTCCCTTTGATGGTACCATACTCCACAATAGCCCGTATTCTCGCGCCACTTTGGGAAAGGCATTTTGGTAGGCCATTTCCAATCTCCTCTGGTAGGTCTACCAGATTGGAAATGGGAGAGGCCTACCAATGGTAGGCTCTGGTAGTGGTAATCCCCTCTGGTAGGACTATGCACGCAACAGCCCTCCCAATCCGCTACCAATTGGGAAGCCGCGACGCGCGACGCGCCTCCTACCAGTACACCAGAATTAGCGCCTTTTCTACCTCTGGTAGATCATTCCCAATTTTGGGAGTCCTACCAGTGACGCGAGAATACGGGCTAATATTAACTTGAGCTAGTTACCTGAAAATAAAACTGCAATTTCCTTCGATGTCCCCTTATCTCCTTGACAATCGATACGAAGTCGCCAGAGTAATATATTCTAAACGAACAGGTAATTAAATTTTCAATGATTAGAATAGAAACCCGACCACACTTAGCATCAAAAACAGGATGGTGCACCGCTTTGACATAAGATATAGACTTATAGTCAGGCTAACCTAAGCCTCCTCACCCGGGAGTTTTGAAGAACTTCTTGAGCTCCTGATCCAGCTGACGATGCGCTGGTGGCAAGTGACTGTGTTCTCTACAGTGAACCAGAGAGACGCGGACAGAATCCGGACGAGAGAGCGTGCGAAGAAATGAGGGCACAGACCGATATGCAACCAGATTCTAAAATTATGTGTTTGAGGTGTGTTCTATAACTTACAGTAATCTTTTCCACAACTTACAGTTACGGTATCTGAGCGCGAAAAATAATAACACATCCCAAGTGATCACACTATATGATCCATGATACGGTTGAGCAATTGCAAATGAAGCAAAGGAATGTTACGCCGCGAAGGACAGTCCTAGATCTAATCCTTTAAAGGAACGCGGTCACCGTTGTGACCCTTATGTATACTTTGTGTTTTTATTAACAGCACAGTATGAAAAACATAGTGTTGGAAAAAATTCGACGAAAAACGCTATTTTCAGTGAGAAATTAATTGATTAAAAAAGTCGCGTCCGATCCAAGGTCCACAGTTAGCCATAGAAAACCAAATGTTATAAAGCCCGCTAGGTATTCGACCGATTAATTAGTGGAATAACGTTCGTCGAGTCATTATCAGCACGGCCATATGCTGGACAATTACTAGGGTTACGGTGTGTAGTGGTTCGAGGACAAAATTTTTCGTTATCATTTCACTCGCTGTTGCCGCATTTCTTGCAAAACATTTTCCCAACACTATGCGTTATAAATTATGAAGATATCTTAAGATATGAAGACATCTGCACAAATAAAGAGGCCTAACAATAAGCCGCGTCCTAGATGTAGGTAATCTTCAACCAACGTCAGTCTTGAAACGCACCGTAACTGTTATCTCTTCCGCTGGTTCCAATCCAAAAATATTGATCATATCATTGCGTCCAACAGCTACCTCATCAATCGATAATGATGTACATAGAGCCAGTCGCACGAAACGAGACACACTCCGTAAATCTGCAAAAAAAATATAATAAGTTCACTCACCAGCAGTATTCATTGAGTTATGCGCACGCACGCACACGGCACACGGACATCACACGTAACATACATTCATACACACACATACACAAACAAACACAGACATACATAACGCACACACACACAACACATACGGCACAACACACACAAGCAAGAACACACATACTCACATACAAACACATAGACACATTACATCGTTAATATCTAATTTTATGTAAGCACAATAAATTATTGATAATTTAAAATATACCACCTCCATCTTCCGATTTGCCTCCACTAATTCTGTATGCAAATTCCACTTGTACGATTTCTTGTGGTATCAGACAACGGGCAAAACATTGAGCTGGTGACAAGAAGAGAATTCTACAATAGGATAGATCAGTTTTCAGTCCAAACAGTTAAGCGATTACGTCTTATTGACTGTGATCTCACTTCTATGGTCTATGAACTATTACTATCGAACACTACCGGACTCCAACGCTACTCGTTATATTAATTAACTTTAGTAAATACCCTGACACACAAACAATTAGACTTTTAGACTACCGTATTGTACCGGCTTACAGTTGGAGTTAATCGAAATGTGTGCGAAAATTGTGTGTGCGCGTTGGCACAAAAAACCAGTGCGCGAGGACTTCGCCGCTCACATTGTGCACGAAAGTATTTGTACAATCCTGGTCAAAGCGCCACGACAACCTTACCGTATCCCGTACGTATTTCCTGCAATGCAAACCTCGGAAGTTGCGCGGCGAAAAAAAGGGGTTCGCATACATGTCTACATCTCGCCCAGTCTTCGCCAGGTATGCCCGGCGAAAGAGTGGCGCACCGACCGGGTGAACATGTGAAACTCCATGCGAAAACAGATAAAAAGGGTGCGCGGCGCTTTCGCCCGGATTTCGCGAAAGAGTAGTCAGAGTACTCGCATTGCGGACCTAGCGAGAGTCCAGCGAAGCCTTTTTCGCCGCGCACCAACCGAATTTCGCCAGTGTGCTTATACTATTCAACACTCACCCATGTGTTTCCTTTAGGTTCTTGGATAATATTAATGTTTTTCTCGTCCAAAATAATCGCCGTAGACGCAGCAAATGATTTTTAGCAAATAAAATCCGTAATAAATACGGAATTAACCGAGAACCTGGCGGCATTTCCAACTATTTTCCTGCAATCAGAAAAGACTGAAGACTGAAAGAAAACTACGAAAAAAGGAAATATCTTTAGAATAAAGAGAATTGTGGGTGTGAGATGTGCATGATGTTATATTTACTGAGAATTCCAAGTATCATTCTATATTTTAGTATAGAAATGATAGTAGCTTGAAACAACTATACACAAAACGCTGAATAAACTGTTCTTTAATTTTTTACAATGGAGTAAATAGTTTAATACATAAAGAAGGCAGAAAAATATTAGAAATTAGTCGGCGTGTGGTGTGCAAACGGCGATAAGCATCAAACTACACAACAGTGAACATGTAACCTTATCAAACTACAGCGCGATACTGTTGTCTGAATTGATACTGTCGGTTCTACTACTCAACAAAATGTCATAGAGGATCAGAATAGGATTTCGTAGAGTTACAGTAAGCAACCAAACTAATAGGATAAAAACATACGCAGAATTAGTCGAAGTTTACCGGAATGGACAACAGAATACCGGAATGGACAACAGAATTCTTACGTATTTATGCTAAGTTACTCGAATTTAGCTCGATTTTTTATTCTAATTTACGTTCATTTGCATAAGCTGCATACGAATGCTTGTGTACTCGGTGTTTCAAAAACCGGCCGGCATTTCGCTTGAAAATGCAGAAATTAAAAGGCAAAAGATATTGTGAAGCGCAGTCTTATTGTTAGACATGTTGAACATACGAAAGTACTTTGGCGACATTTTTTATTTATTGATATATCTGTGATTGGTAACATGTTTTTGATTACTGAAATATACTGAATGACATTTATTTCCACAAGAGTTTATTTGAGAATAAATAAGGGAAAATATAAAACCATAAAAGTCAAGTTCTATGTACAAAATAAGTGAACTACAAATATGATAGACAAAATACAGCATCGAGTACATCAGATCAAATTAGCATACTAACTATCAAATCACAATTCCCAATGCACAGTAGTAAATTACGGGAGAAAGAAGCGTTAATTTCATGCATCATAAAATACATAAGCTGACAGTATTAACATTAATTCGATGACTAATCACGAGAAAAACGTTCAGCATATCACAAACACAAAAACTATACAAATATAAACGAATCCACATTATAAAATGGAGCAAAAAAATTGATAATGAGACCAATTATTTAAAGCAAGCAAAGTTATTACACCAGCAAAGCGCACCATGAGCCAAGTCACTAGTAGATAATTTCCAAATAATTTACCAAAGAAAGAATACGGAAAACTTCATAGGAAGAAGGGCGGGGGCACTTCTACCACTTGGCCAAAGGTTCCCGGCGAGCCAAGCCATTTGCCAATAAGACCACGCGGTAACATTTTTTCTCGAAAACACGTCAAAGAGTCACCACGAAGTCTCTAATGGTCGCCAAACGGTCGGCAACCGGCGAGCAAATGGTTTTCGACCGGCTACATACGGGTTTCCTGTGGTCATGCATGAGTAGGGAGTAGGGGCTCATCGTCAAAATTTCAAAGCAGCAAAAAAATATATAAAAAGAAACTGTCAAAATATCACTTCTTCTTCCCAATTAGTCCCATTGTGCCGCCAATAAGACCACCAACCAGCGCACCACGCACAAAACTTCCCACAGGGCTGCCTGGAAATATTTACAATAATAATAATACTTATTATTAGATAATAGCTAGTCGGAACTAGCCTGTGTTGCAATTTGTATGATGGTGTCCTTGCCGCACCAACATCTTAGGGTACCTTTTGGTTTGCGAGCTCATAGCCACTACGTCAAGAACTTTTCTTCTTTGACTCGTTGATCCAATAATTTATTATAATTTTTCTTCATTAACTTGGTTCTTTTTCTTTACTTACCGTAATATATGTATTATTCATTGGACGGTTTCTAATAAATAAATGGTATTACACAAACTCACGTCTGTATCCATATCCATAACTCCCATATCCTGGATATCCCATTCCCCCATAATACGGTGACGGATATCCACCATAACCCCCATAGTATCCTCCTCCATACATTGGCGGAGGCGGTGCAAAACCTGCAAGAAATATAAGTTCATACAATTCTTCCCTGACTGGAAAATAAAATGACAACTGGCAATGATATGTGACAACGACAACTATCAGCTCATATCATAACTAGACATTGCTAACTAACAAAAAATAAACTATCCATAGGTGTCCGCCAGTCTGGTATTGTAGTATGCTACTTTTTATGTTACTTCGGGAATTTTTGATTTTTTTTAGCACGTGTAAAGCGATATACCGGCCGGGTTTTGAAACACATCGAGTACACCAGCTTTATTATGCAGCTTATGTAAATGAACATAAATTAGAATAAAAAATCGAGCTAAATCCGAGTAACTTCGCATAAATACGTAAGAATTCAGTTGTCCACGATGCGTTTCAAAAACCGGCCGGTGCTAGCCCCTTTGGAAAATTTGCATAGGATAAGCAAAATGTATCCTATGCTAATTTTGTACGATCGTCCACGGCAATCGTACAAAATTAGCATAGGATACATAGGATTTGCTTATCATATGCAAATTTTCCAAAGGGGCTAGCATTTCGCTTTAACAAATTGTGCTACCACCCACTTCAATTTCAGTTTACGGCTACCTTCTCTCCTGCGAGAAGCTTAAACCGCTAATTAAAACAATTAACATTTCAATAAACATACCGTAACCTCCATATCCGGGATATCCAAACATCGGCCAAGCAAGTGCCAATTGGCAAAACAAAAGCAACAAAGACAAGGTGGAAATTTTCATTCTGAATCAATTGAACATATTGTCATTCAAAAAATATTCACGCTAAACACGAACCGGAACTTATCAAAACTAAATTCACAACCCTAGACAACAATAGATACCTACTGTAAAACCATAAACTATCTACGATATACACAATCATATCAGATACGCATAGAATAGAGAACACGTAATGAAATATTTTCCATGTACCCATTTCAAATAGAAGGCTATTGAAGCGAAATTACCGGCCGGTTTTTGAAACATCGGCACTCTTATGCAGCATATGCAAATGAAGCTAAATTCGAGCAAATTAGCATAAATACATAGGAATGCAAGTACTTGAGATGCGTTTCAAAAACCGGCCGGTATTTCGCTTTAAACTCCCTTACAAATGGCAAAATTATTCATGAAAGCTAACACTCAGAGCGCACAAAAGCTTACATCCTACCTAACCTACTTCCTAGAACACTACGACTTCTGACCAACAATAAAAACTGAAACAACAATCTTACATGCAATTAACACCTAGCGCCTAACCAAACTATATCTACCACTGTACGACGTACCAAACTTTGTATTTCACACTCATAAATCTCGATACTAAAACAAGCGTTTGCCTACGAAAAATAATAACAAGTACAAAAATACTGCCATCAACGCATACCCTTCTTATATATTCTAATTTTTGGATAACCCTCCCTCTTCCTCTAAACATGTGACTCATGACTCAGAATGAAAATGAAAAACATAATAACCCATTACCAAAGGTCATCGTAGGGTAAATGGGTCGTGTGTCAGATTCAAAACCATTGTCGAAGAGACGCAGACAAGCGATTAGCATAGGGAGCGTGAAAGTACAGTATACCCAGAGAGAAATAGACGGCAAGAGTAAGTTCAGGAGTTCAGGACGATCCCCCATAATACCACCAATATTTACCTGAATTCCAAAAAGGCTATTCGCCAAAAAGAAGAATTAGAGAGAAAGAGGAAACAATTTGGAAATTCTGCTCAAACGAAAACGTTTGTCAAATTTGAAGGTAATCTGTAATCTCTCTCCCAATAGGGGTTTCAAGTCGCTATTTTGGAAAATGACTAAAATTCTTTAATAAAACATCACTTCGATTACACATACTGAGCTGAGCCATACCTCCATAACTTTAGTTCTACACTTGAAAGTGTTCAACACTTTCAAACTTTCAAGTGTAGAAGTGTAGTTATGGAGTGTTCAAAAAATTGAAGAAAATAAAGTATACTAATGACTTACGTAACTACAAATAACTTACGTAATTAAATAAGAGCGGTCAATGAGAAATAAGCATAGATTCATAATACTGTAAAATGTCCGCCTAAACCCGTGCAAGAATGCTCAAAATAAACGGCAATAGGCAATGGCACCTGACGAAAAACAGATTAAACGTCAGCTAAAGACAAATCAATCCTTATTCCTGTAAAACAGTTAACAACAGAAAACTAGTAGCTGAACTCATCATGCTTCCCACTAGACTTATATATGCATTGGGTGTTTTATTGAACACACGGACATGTTCCATAGTTTACCAAAGTCATTGTGTTTCAAAACACAACTCCTATCACGAGGCAAGAGTACCACTAGCCCCTACTTACTTCAACGGAAAGACCTACTTACTTTCCTCACCTACTCCCATGTTTCGTACTGTATTCTGGACGCCTTTTCCAATTTATCGATCAGCTGTTCTATTCCATTCATTGATCCAATTCGATCAATAGCCGCACACACAGCCTTCGGCATATCACCCGAGCTGCCCGCGATGAAGATGTATGCTGAAACATAAAGCGGGACGTTACGTGGTTTTGAAAAAAAAAACGACATTCCACTCCATTGTATAATCTACAACATTCCACTCCATTGTATAATCTACAACGTTTCATTTTGTACCCATTCAGTACAGAGGGCGCATAACTTACAAATACTAAAACAGTTCACAAAAGCAATGCATGTCACAGTACAAAATATTGACAAGCGAGCTAAACCCAAAGAACCAAAATATCAAAAACAAAAAAAAATCAAACCTCCTCTGGCGATCAGCTCCCACACTAGTGCTGCGTTCTCGGCAATTACATCCTGCACGTACACCTGGAAAGCCATTCACTGATAATACATTAAAAACCCGCATCCGTATGACTTTTAGGCTTAGGCTTAGCCTATGTGTCACCGTGCGGTCTTTCAATACGCAATATTGCAATCATTGAAGTAATCTACCGCTGCGGCCCCCGCTCTCATCGGTCAAGAGTCACCGCCTTGGATTGGAGCTCAAAATGAAGAAACCCGACTTGTGAGAAAACGAGACCATCGATTTACATGCTTAATTCTAGTTGTGATGATCGTATGTCTGAATAAAGTGGTATTCACACTTTTTTACATTAAAACGGGCTATTACTAGAGTATGATAGACAAAATAACAAAAACTGGTAAGCTCGGAGGATCCGAGGTAATGGGACATTGAAAAGTCACTGGGAATCTATATGTACGCCTTATCCCTAGAGAAGAGAATAAGGAAGCAGACGCGGCATCTCGAGCGAAAGTTAACGTCGGCTGGGCTATTAAAACTAACATAACATAATTCAAATGACTTCAAACCTTCTCCTCCTGGTCTCGACTAAACGCCGTCAGCACCGTGCAATGCGAGACTGAAGGCCACTCTTCGGAGAAATAAAAGTCTCGCTCCTTTCCACGACAACCAAAGAATAGGATCGATTCTGATAGGGGAAGATCACTTCTGCAATATAATACATGATTTCGTTTACAAATAAGAAATGAGCTATGAAAATCGGCTTCGCTTCGGTGGTGCCACACGCCACAGGTTTCTATATGAAAATATATTATCTGCACATTATGGGTATGTCTTCCATATAAGAAAAGAACACTATGGGTTGCTCAGCTCAAATATTATGATGCAAAATGAGCAAATCGGTAAAAGATTAACATAAAAAAGTACTTACTTGCTTCTAAAGTTGAGAAGACTCCTGAAAGGCGCGACTCCGGTTCCAGGTCCAATGCAAATACTTGGTACCGACGGAGACGGAAACCGGAAGGTACCCGGACGAACACGCACCCACACCTAAAGAGAGTATATGGTAAATAAAGTACATCACAAAACAGAAATTAAACAAGAACCAAACCCTCAAACCTGAAAAGCTAAGCATTTGTGTTTTCTCTTGTTCCCTTCCCTTGTTCTTATTTCTATCATACATGATATGCTTCACACATATTATGAAAATAATACCATTGAGAAATTGAAAACTACAAAACTAACCTTATCTCCTGGTTGTAATCGCGAAATAAATGTGCTGCATAATCCTCGACGCACTTCGGCCATTCTAGCCTTGTATTGAACCTTAATTTCATATCAAGAATCAAGTCAGAATAGCATCAACAGCCGGAAAAAAAAGTTTGAGCACCTAGTTCTGTTAAAATAACAAAGACTGTGTCTTCATTCCTCTAAAATAGACTGATAAGTATACGATATCAATTATCACAGTAATTTAACGAAGTTGAAAGCGGAATTGGCGGAATATGGAAAAAAAATAATAAGAAAATCTATTTAGAAAACCTATTTAGAAATGTTTACCTTTGCAACAAGAAGTTCGATGCGGGAGTCATGAGTAATCGGGCAACTCGCAATACTAAATGCCCTGAAACACACAGTTTTAAAAGTTACTTTTGAAGTAAAGAAATTACACAAAATTACAAATTGACCAACTATAAGATTATTTCATAAAACCAGAATCGATCACACTCGCATTTTCAAGTTCGCGCGAAATTTTCATAATCGGAACAAATAAATGATGTCGAATGAGCGAATGAACGTTATACTACGTTATGTTATAAGAAACTTTGGAGACAATGAAACGACGCATAGAAAACTTTTTAGATTAACTAGATGAAACAGCTACCCGTTAGTGGGGACAACAAACATAGTCATATCAACGCTAACGCATAGAAGAACTAGTTTACCTTGCTCTAATATAAGGAAACAAGTCGAAAAGTCTCTCAGGGGTTATTGATGCTGCTGTCCTGTAAAAAAATAATAAACATTATTAAACAATAAAATGAGCATGACAGCTCACCGACGATGCATATCTCAAAGTATACGTGTAGGATGTACTTGACAACTTGAAATTCTCCACTTGGCACAATAAAGATCGTTATGCCCCAATAATTGGCAAATAAAAAGAAGGAAAAACACTAATAATTCTAGCTCACCATGTACCTATAAAAATCCCTGAGTGCTTCGGCCGATGTCCTTCTTGCGCGAGTGCTGTACGCCAACAATTCGTCCTGAAATAGCAAGCATAGAAGGCGGAAACGGTAACCAACTCCAAACACAGATGTAGGAGACACAGAAAGAGAGAGAGAGAGAACAGAGAGAGAGAGGAGAGAGAACAGAGAGAGGAGAGAGAGAGAGACGAAATGAGAGCATGCGCGATAAACATAGCATATCACCACATATCGATAATCCCCGTACTTCCTCCAACAATCTATTGTATTCTACTCGAGTGATTCACATTACGATAGTATTCTAATTATACTCATGTAATAATCATTAATATAGTTAAAAGGAAAAGATCAAACAAACCAGCATCTCGGGCTTGGCTAACTCCAATAGCCTCTCCTTTTCATCTGGATCAGTGGAAAGACCTCCAAGGACTTCAAAGAACGATTTGCGCGGTATGTGTTGCATGTCAAACAATCGATTGAGACAGTCACGTATAGTTGTCACTTCTGCAAAAGTTGTCTACGATATGGCTCAAAACATAAAGTTCATGTAAGAACACGATCAATTTCATAGATTTCCTATTTAACCAACCAGTACAAAAGCATGGTGAACAGTTAACTTACACTTCTTTCTTGTTACAGGTAAATTTCAGAGTGAAAAACAACCATTCAATAGTGACACCAACTCCAACAAGACAAAGGACGTACCCAATTTGCATTTTCTCAAAAAGAAAACCCTTTAAACTGACAAATCTACTTTTTCTCATAAAAAGTCAGGAATAACAATATACCCACCTCCAATCAGCCACGCAGGTGGTGCTTTAATATTCTCATCATTTGCAATTATGCGAAAAGGTCGGTCCAATACCTAAAGTGTGAAAGTTTACTGTATCTGCATCATTACCATTCGAAATTAAAAGGAAAAAAGGAAAGAAAACAAAAACAGAACATGAAATCGTTTTCACAGAAAGGCACTGACCTCATCAGAATACTGTAAAGCTTCAATAGCAATCCTAACCGTCTCCACCGGATTACAAGGCTGCACCATGAGCACATCGCCGGGTTTATAGCTAAAAGGTGATTTCTTGGGTTATTTAGTGTGACCATATATAACAACCCATAATATAATATTAATAATATAATAATATTTATTACGCCAAAATGTACATACCCTATAATGCCAATGCGATCACATAAAGCAAAGAAAAGAAATAGGAGATTGAACTAAAACGAGCTACCTCAATTTGTCTTTCCAACACCCAATATCAAACGACACCAAGCGTGTATCCTGAAGAAAGATTCATATAGAGGTTGCCTTTTGATTATGTGCTATTTATGTAATCAATATCAATAAATATTTATTATTTTTACCTATTAGCATCTGCCGGGTTCTTTATGCCGAATACTATATCACTGATCTCACCTGCTTGCATATCTATAAAGTAGTCTATAGCCAAGCTGTGATTTGATACGAAAAGGCCAAAAGAAAACAACTGAACAACTAAAACCATAAACAATCAAACATACCTGGAAATGTGACTCCGCAGTAACACGCTTGTTGCTCAAAACCTCCACAGGGACATAATCTCCGGCAATAGGTTCCATAATGCTTTCTGTAACAACTAGACAGTGCGACACACAAACACACGGAAAAAAGATCAAACTCAAAAAGTAATAACATCATACAACAACCACAATACATAGCAAACCAAACAACTCAAAGCAACCCACCTGTCGTATAATCAAGGGTAAACTTTGCATCAATAGGCACCGAAACGTCCAAAGGTCGGATATTCTAAATACCAGACGTAAAGGATCGTATTTACAAAACGGATAACGGAGGTGGGAAGAAAGGAAATGAGCCCCTTGAACTCCTGAGGATGCATCAAAACTCCCTACGGTACTAACAATAAACTACAGTAATCTAGTAATCTAGTAGCTCACCTCAAACCACTTCTTCTCACTAACAGCTTCGAATAAATGTTCTCGGAACGGTGTCAACGCGCCATCAATCCCCAATTCATGTTGATCGTCACAAAGACACACTGGGAGTAGGTGGTTGGCACCAAGTTGCAGAAGACGCCTAAAATACATAGGCTATCAAGGGCAAGTTACTAACATATTAGGATGTGAAGCGGAAGCAGTGAAGCAAAGATCTACAAAGTACATACACATTAGGAGGGGTACAACATAATCGATCATTATTATAAATTATTATAAAAAGGTACAATACTCCTCATCCTAATGCTATGTTCCTTTTTGGCGAAACGGTCACCCTAGCCCCTAGCGAAGCGCCAAAATTTTCGCTCAGCGTTTCGCTAGTTTTTCGTGAGCCTCGTCATCCATGCAATCTCTCCTTGCATGACAATTTAATTGTTTTCTCTACGCGGGTTCGTCAGTAATAATTGTTCTTTCGCTGAGCATTTCGCCAAAAAGGAACCGAGGATGTATCCCACGGACTACACGTCTCGTATGAACAAACTTTCATCTTGAACATTACCTAGTTTATTACGATTACTGAAAATTTAGGTTTCGCTGGTAATAGTCATCACGATTCAGTATGATCTACACCACCCAACAAATGATATAGAACGAGAGACACATTTGCACATGAAGTCAATGAAAGCAACCAAAATGAAACTAGTAGATTCTTTCATTTATAATAAATACCTGAACATCTTCTTGCCCGCAAAATTGTACTTGCTGTATGACGAGTCGCCAAGCGCCACGACGGCATACGATACCTAAAAACTAAAGGAAATTTTAAGAGAACTGTAGTACTCCTATCAATCCCTAATTCTTACAAACCAAGACAAAACAAGCTTCCCAAGCGTTCTCATTGTTCTAAATATCAAAAAAAAGTTACCGTGTCACATAACCAGTGTTACACACAAACTTTCAGGTTTAAGGTTTAAAAGGAGTAGTCTCTTAGCAACATAACAGAGTAAGAATCAAAGTTAAGAACTGCAAAAATAACCCACCCCATGAAGCCAATCCTTTGGTAGGGACTTCCGAAGTAGAAAGCTCCATGATGATCTCATATTAGTTGGTAGTTCACCTTGGCCGGAAGTCGCAATCACAAACACTACCATCATCTCATCGCGTAATCGCTAAAACACAACGCGTTCACCCGTTCACTATTCACTAAATCACAAATAGAGAAAAGGCACTGAAGAACGCGGCAGTTCCTTGTTACTTGATACACGAGAAAATGCATATCACTACAAGTGACGCAGTTGAAGAAGTCTGACAATGACACGTTCAGACATACGTCGTATACTTGTATACTACGTCCTACGCTTCTAACTGTAATTCCTACGCGCGTCGTATACTACGTCCTACGCGTCGTATACTACCCTTTCGAGAATAACAATAAGGTATGGTAGGACTGATGTTATCATAAAACGATGCAACCCAAGCCCCACACAGTTTGGTTTTTGGCTAGCAGCTTCCCGTCATTCCTCACTAACCCTCCCCCCCCCTCCAAATATTTCCCAAATCTAAAATAAGAAGTCTACCAAAATCCCACCTCTGCATTATACTCGTCCAGGCCTGCAATCCTCGCTGGCACATTCCTCTGTCTGCATTCTCTCCACAAAGATTCAGCCACATCTTGCGCGGTACCCGTTTCACTTCCGTATAAAACTAAAATCGACATCTGAAAAAAGCTTCACATTATTTCATCACATACTTAAAGTATTAGGCGCACATCCAATTCAAATTTAGAACAATACTTCAAACAAGGAACGAGGATTAAAGAACAATATTAGAAACACAACAAAATATAAATTAACAAGCGTCTCACGCATTCGAGTCTGGTGATTAAAAAAAATCTGCAAATCTCGACAAACACATTTTCTCTTAATTCTTAATGCAAACAAATAGTACATCGATAAGTAAAGTAACAATGAGGTGACTATGGGCCGAATCACCCACCAAAACGACAACAACACTTCTAAATTACTTGATGAAAGAAGGAAACCCAGACACTCAACTCAGACTATGTCTTCAACTTGAAACAAAATAAAACATACGGATACGGATACGGGTTTTCTAGAGATCTTCATCTTCACAGGGTAACAATCAATAAATACACGGGTGAAAGTAGTGAGCTAAGATAACAGAGAACTGTCAAACAAAGCAACCCAACCTAGCAACATAGTTTTTCGCAGTTAAAAGTGCAGGAAAGGCTCACATACACAAAATCAAAAATTCATCAAACTGAGCTCGTTCTCTTGTGATAAAAGAGTGCCTCCGATCTATTCCGCGTGTTCCTTCCTGTCTTTAAGTTGGTCCTAAAGCAGAAGGCACAACTTCAAACAAATTCGACGTAAATACGAATAATAGATCATATCGATCACTCAACTCAAGTAAGATTAATGCCTATCCATAGCATAAAGCAACCCGCCGCATGCGGACGATCACCTCCCGGTCATTAGCTTTCTAGATAGGCGAATAACTTCCCAACAAAACTGTCATGACCACCAAATCCTAATCCGTAATGATTTATATGCAAATTAGTCTATCATTTCCCGTCGAGGGAGGTGATTTAGACTTAGCACCTCTCAAAAATTGTGAGATGCGGACGTGGACCTAATTTCTAATTTATGCCCGGTGCCTATCTATATATTAAACAAAATACTGACAACATCATTTCTCCCATCTCCAAAGGAATGTAATCAGGAAGAAAACGAAGATAAAGAAAGAAACCCACAAGAAATCGTTCCTCAAATAGAGATAATTCCGACATGAGGTCCGTTATTGCGAGTGAGAGTGCGTCGGACGGAGTGCATTGGCCATTGGTTTGTACCTGAACAGCACTAACTATACCAACCACTAATCAAAACGACAACATACAAACACACCCATGATCAGCGTAGAGACTACAATAATACAGTACTAGATCAAGAAACTCACACAAAAGAAGAGTACGCTAAAATGAGCTACAAATTCTTCCGCATCACGCCAACAATTCTACACAGTTCGCAAAACAGAAAAAACAAAGCAAGGCACCAATTAGCCAACCACTATATAAGAACTCCATGAAACACTACGTTTGATTCATTTCCCATTGCTACAAAACTCAATGAAACCACAAAAAAATTGAAATGTAACTCTAGGGGTAGGTAGGACAATGAAAGGATAGGAGAACTGGATATCGTATCCAAGTTCCAAGAGTGATATTAATTTGGTCAAGCTGTATGTCAAGGTAAAGAAAGGTCAAGGGTATACGTAGCTAAGAGCTAAGCACGATAACAGAACTGACAACGAGAAAAAACCAACCCTCAATAAGAACTTGTGTTCCAATGGATGTGGGTTACGGTAGCCGGCGAACAGAACATTCGGATCCTTCAGCAATTGACTGAATTTATATTTATTATTTATTTGTTTATTAAATAATAATAAATAACACCGAGGTGTGCATCAAATAATATGATACATATAACGAAACCATTTGTACTGTAGCCGATTAGTAAACGGGTAAAAGAAAAATGGAAAGGTGTATAATATGTAATTTACATTTATTAAAACGCTATGGCAGTAGTAGTAATTTTAAGATTTTGAATTTTATACTCCATTTCCATTCCCATGTATTATATGCCATTTTCGGTACCGTACACATAAAATACCCTTACAGCGTTTACAACGTTCATAGAACTAACATTACTGCACAAAATGAACATACACACTAACAATACAAATACTAAAATACTTATACTAACACAAAAATAATCTTATATTCACAAAAAATAATATGAACAATAAGCCGAAAAGGAACCCACTGTTTGAGCAGGTTACCCAGGGTATGGTCTTCTTTGTTGACCGTGAACACAGCACAATTTGGCACCTGGAAAATAATACTCAATCACAAAAAAAACAGGAAATTAGACCCAAAAAAAATTTATACATAAGAAATGAGAAATGCTGAAATCAAAGAGTTGTGAACTATGAGTGCTCATAAGAACCACGCGGATTCAGAAATAACATTGGTGGTTAAAAAAATGAGGCCGTCCGCTGTTCCACGTGTCCACAAAACCCATAATTTTGAGAATTAAAAAATAGATTTGCAAAAAAATAAACGCCAATGTAGGGTTCACCTTAGTATCAATCTCGTATTCAACCTTCTTCTCATCGTCGAATATAATGAACGAGTCGAATGCCGATGGTGCGTTCATACTTCCTGCAAAAGAGAACAAAGATTACGCTCACAGTAAGATCACATACTACCAGGATTAAAACAGTATGACACGTGGTTTCTGAAGGGTATTCACGACAACTGAAACCATAAACCGCTGCAGAACAACTCGTAGGCAAAAGCACTGAACCGTCTTTCAATCAATAAATGACCCCATCCCGTAGACTTGCGATGTGTCAAAAGAAAAACGGTGCGCCACTTTGTCGGATTTTGTGCCTGAACGCTTCACAAACCAAGTACCATACTCTAACAATATAATCAAGGTTAAGGCATCACATCAAACGGTATTAATAAATAATAGATATGATATTGGATCTGAACCATTAGATCGAAAATAACAAGGGACAACAACACTTATACTAAACTGCCAAACGTGCGGCACGAGGCACGATCTTATTTATTCAACAAAATGTCAACTGGAATAAGAAATTGAAATAGCATAGAGAATAGAGATAACAATATGAGACCGTTCACAAAACCGGCATTATTAAAACTAAATTTCAGAATTTCAGACAAATAAATAAATAAACTAAATGTATAGAAGACTCTTTTTACATAAATAACCGAATAACCCACAAATTACACGCTAAAAAATTAAAATTCAACTAAAATACTAAAAACATCCGATGCGGAAAACAGCTACAAAATAAAAGGAAAAGGAATACCTTATCTTGTAAATCGTCTATTAAATAAACATGAAATCACCAACGAACAATAAACTCTTTCACATCAAATGATCAAATATCAAATTGCTACACAATAATACATGACAACATATTAAAGCGATATAACGGCCGGTTGTTGAATTATATGTTAAACAACTGCATTTCATTTCCATATGTTGCATGCAAATGAATGAATATAATTGGACCAAAGAAATCGCGGAGTCATTCGTATACACTATATGGTAATATATACACTATATGGTAATATATACACTATATGGTAATATAGTGTCCAACATTTGTTGCAAAAAAAACGGCTGTTATATCGCTTTAAAACAAATAGCGCCTAGCGCTTTCAAAAAGTTGAATAAATTAACTCACGTTCAGGCCTCCACCTTCAAGCTAGCAACGGCAAAACACAACAGACACCGAAACGTTCACACCACCTTTTCGCTCCTCAGAAATCTCAAAACTCATCGATCCGGCCAGCTTCTTGGAACATTCTCAATAGATTATCCGACTTCTTTCTCGTAAACGACAGAGTGGCTTTCTGAAATATGGAAGAAACAATTAATAAGAAAAATGAGCATGAAAACTTCCAAAGAAGCAAGAAACTTCCAAAAGCACTTATTACTTATGTACATATTACATTACTTATTATTTTATATAAATGGTTGCTTATTTATAATACAGGTAAACATCTAACGGACTAATAAACCAACTAACTGAATCTCACATCTCACATCAATCGTAAATTCCTCTCAAAATACATAAATGAACATAAAGTAAACAAATGAAAACCTGGTAATAGTCCGGGACGAGTTGAATATTATTGATCACGTCATTGAGCAGAATGGCACTGAGCGTTGTTGATGCAGGAGCTTCGTACCTGAAATCCATATTTTATAGTGAAAGGCGAAAAATCGCAACTTGAGATGGGATCAAGAGCACAGAGCAGTCTTAATCAAACTCAACATCTCAATCTACACACATGGGGTCTTAAAACAATATAGGGCGCATTCGAGTTGTGCAAAATGCAAAAATTTCGCGAAATATTCTGTTCGAGTTGATAGGGTGAGAGACTGTTGACAAATAAGAGGGCCCAGAAAAAAAAACAAGACTCTGCAAATGAGCGGGAGCGGGCTATTCGGCTATTTCATAGCGCGCTAACACTGACTAACAGTGAACTCGAACTGATTATTTCGTATTTTGCCCAACTCGAATGCGCCCATAGAAACAAATTAGCAAGGAAAACATATAAGTAAATTGGTAAATGTACAATTCATGTAGTTATCGTATTGTAAAAATACCTTCTAAATTAATAAATTTAAATACTTAATACTTTATCAAATATTACAGTAGCTGGCAAGAAAACTACAGACAACAATACAACTCACTTGAGGTTGACGAAATGCACATGAAGATGATAAAATGATGGCTGGTAGTGGAAATACGCACGAATTTGGTCTTTGCGCAGTCCGTATCTGAAAATAACGAATGCATAAACATGTCAGCTATGCTGCAGACTACAAACTACAACAGCTAAAATGTAAGTTAAACTCGTATACCGCCGAGAATGACAACGGAGCATAGGCTTTCTATTTCAGTTGGCTTTGGCTCTTTCCTGACCAATGATAGCGGCGGAACACCTTTTGAGCACCAAAAATGAAGTTAATGAGTGTAAATGCCAGAATAGCGAAAGCGAACATACAGAAGAGAAGTTGGACAATTACAAACGAAAATGAGAATTACCACATTTACCAAAATCTATAAAATGAAACTAGAAACTAGAAACAAAACAAACTTCTCAGTAATTGCTTGCATGCACTTGTCGCGCACGTTTTCCAACAAGGGGAGATCATTGGCAGTCAAATCTCTAAAAGAAGGAAAATGATAAAGATAAAGTAAAAATTGCGGATGGGGAACTTCTAATCTTCTAATTCCCAATTTCCCAATTTTCAATTCATTACCATTAGGGCGCGTTCGGGATTGATTTTCCGAAAGGAAACTCGGCCAAATTCTCGTTCGGGATGGACTTTTTGGAAACGTTCCAATGCTTGGAGAAAACAAAAAATACAGTATGAATTAGCTTGCGAAAAACGTTTCCCGCGCATATGTTTCAAATTTTCCATGCTAATTCATACTGTATTTTTTGTATTCTCCAAGCATTAGAACGTTTCCAAAATGTCCATCCCGAACGAGGATTTGGCCGAGTTTCCTTTCGGAAAATCAATCCCGAACGCGCCCTTAGGCATACGATTTTCATTCAAAACTCAAAAAGTGGAACGCATCAGATCAGAATCATATGAAATACACCAAACAACTGCGTCCTTCTAATAAATATTTGTTGGTCGAGTCGATAGATGAGGCAAAAACGTGAATTTTGTAAATGACCAACATCAACCGATCAACCCTAATATGTCAGTTCAGTGAGGACACCAACATACTAACAAGGGGGCTTGTGCGTAAAAATAAAAGAGTAATACTGCGGAATGTAGTATAAATACGATCATAACAAGTAGCTCAGTTCGTCCACGACAAAACCACTCTACCTGACAGACTTGATTCCCTTCCTGTGTACCATTGCCAGAACGTACAGGTTTTCCACGGTCTTTCCGTCCCACTGAAATATAACCATTTAACCAAACTGTATACATACAAAAAACACTTACTATCCAAGATAAAAAAAACACACAGATACAAGGTGCATGGTGACGGTGGAGTAGCAATAACAGAATTCCGTATGTGCCACAAAAACCTAATTTAGGTATTTAGGTCTGTGAAAACACTGAAAGGATAAGAAACCAAAATATTCCAAAATTAAAAAGAAGAAGCCAACCACACCAACCTTGAGGTCTGGAGCCAGGATGAAACCATTCTGTGGATCAGGGTCCTCAAAAATAATCCTCTCAGCCTCCGCTTCCTTGTTTAGAAAGTTGTACACCCACTGAAAATTCGACATTATTGTTATTTGTGGAGCAACCATTATCACCATTATCATGTTGTTAACTATGTAGAATTAACAATAAAATGTTTGAGAGCCGGAGAGCGCATTCGGGGTGGCCATTACCAAAAAAAAATGTTTGGTGGAGTGGAGCCAGTAGTGTCATAAGCACGACCATAAACTCATCATTCACGTAAAATTCTCAATTGTGCACTGATATGTAACTCAGAGTCATGCGACACACACACGGAAACGGAAATAAATTGAAAACTCACTCCCAAACTGTGCTGATACTTTTCAATGTATTGAAGCGTAATCGTCTTATAGTCTTCATATGTTTCCATTATCACAAATTTCTCCTCACTTTTATATTTGGCAATCAACTTTTCGTTGGCTGGATAGATCAGGCTGCTGTTCACAACTAAATCGACGAGTAAATATGTGAGACGATGTATAAAATCAACCAAGCTCGTTAAATAGGTTAGCAATATTTAGCGTTAAATAGGTTAGTAATATGATATTTACAATAAAAAATGTTGCGCATTCACCCACCATTGAGTTCCGCACGAACCAAGAGCTCATAGTTTCCAAACACATCGTTTTTGGCCAACTCCTTCAGGTAACTTCCAGCAACCAACTAAATGGGGTCCGAATGAAGTGCAAGTGCAAAGTCCATAGTCATATCGCCAAACACTCCCATACACATAGTCGATACGAAATTACCATTCACGAACAAAACACTTATGATACTCGATGCATTATATATAAAAAGTAGCTAGATACTCGATGCATACAAATAATGCAATAGCTTACTCGTTCAATGTGTTGCTGATCCTCGGGAAAGGCAGACTTATTGAGTAGAAGAATGCCCTGCTCACCATTCTTCTGGGAAAGGAGCACAAATAAACTCTGAACAAAGATGTTTTTAAGTTTCATCGGTACTGGCCACAATTTGGCGCCTAAAATCAAGCACGCACAACCTCCGCTTTGGTTTTGGCCATCCCAGAAAGCTACTCCAAATGGATACAGTTGATTGAAGCAGGGACCAGGGACCACCTATCAAAATGTCCCTATCACTAAAATAAACATGGCCACACCCGAACATCTCCACTACGCAAAAAATTATACCGATTACACTGCTCACCTTATGACTAGCATCGCTCGCCAATATTTCAACGAAACGAGACGTTTTCAGCCATTTTTGTGCTTCTTCCTCAGTTGATAACACCGCACCTTCAACGGGAGGGTTCGTGGGTGGAGGAGCGGTAGCGGGAACAACTTCGGTGGGAGGAACATCAAGAACACTCGTTTCGCTTTCAGATACCATCTGAATTAAGGTAAAGAAGGATGTAACAATCACTATCCAACATTGTGAGACTACAATGAACTCTAATTAACTGAGAACAGTTCAAAGAAAGGTTGTTTCCCACAAGAATTGCAGTGTTTGGAATGTCGTCACTAAACTTACATACTGGTAATAAACTTAAATAAACTTTCGAAAAAAAAACAGACAAGGAAAAAAAATTTGGTTTTGGTCCCCGGCGGCAAATAGAGGGGGCGGAGCTAGACAAATGAGCGTCCGGTAAACATTGAAGTAAACGCACAATTGAAGCAAACCTATCGGGCCAGAGCACAGACTTCGCACAGGGTCAGCACGAAGTAAGCACAGAAATCGCACAAGTGTGCGCACAAACGTGATTTCTGTGCTAAACCTGTGCGATTTTTGTGCTTGCCCTGTGCGATCAGCCCCCTATTCGGCCAGGATTCAACCCCCAATAATAGTTACTAAAATTGAATAGAGCCATCACAGAACAGTAAAACAAGTTCATACACACATGTATAAGATATAAAACATATTTATTCCGCAAACTGAGCACATAATGAGGGAGAAAACCGTAGCAGCCCAATGGCAGCTGCTCCAATGCAAATGCATCGTAATCCAGATTCGCATCCGCCTGCTTGGAAACTTCTTCAGTGGATTCTGCCTCAGAATAACACGACGCTGATCGAGCTGTAAAGGAACAAACTATATTATTTATCAGAGAAATTCAAATAAAAGAAAAAGACGAGTGTTGAATTCCTATGCACCGTTCGACAAAATTGTTCTATAAATTGTAAAGAATATGCTCACCTCTCCTACTTGTCAGGTTTCCCTTCCTTCCCAAGTTTTCGAACCACAACTACGGCTGTTCGCCGGGCCGGGCAGCTTCCCGAATGCGCTTTCGGAGTCTCTTGCTTGCATCGTTCGTCAGAAGTGTTCATCTCCCTAAAACAACAAGTTTGCTAACATAAGCCGCAAATCCTTGTTTTCAACAATAGGATCTTGTTGATCGCTGAACCAACAAACACAAACACACGTAGCACAGGCGTAGTATTCGTGAAATAAGAGTTCCACACTTGGTGCAAACAGTCAAAGATTCGTAAGAAAGGGGGAAATTACTTCAATTACGTACCGTTTCTGCCTTTCAGGCGCTTCAGATCTCTGATTCTGCATTTATGCGGACGCATGTTCGTTAAATTCATTATTTATGTTGTCCCGATTCTGGCGATGTCCCTGACGATTAGAAAACAGGAGTATCTGAAGACAAAAATACTGCATCGAACTAACTATCAAGATACGAGTATGCCCCATTGAATATAAAACGGGGAGGGTACTAAACCCGGCCCGGCCCTCCGACCGTACCGTAGTTCCGGCCCGTATGCGTGTCGCGTCGGGGCTCATTTCTGTGATTTTAAAAATGTAGTCAATATACAAAATTAGAAAAAAAACTAAATTAAAGGCATATTTCTCATGTTTATGGCTTGGTTAGCTGGAAAAGGTGCTATAGCAATCCATTAGGTAGCTTTCCATGGGATTGTTTCTATTTTTGATACTGTGCACCATTTTACGTCAAAATTGAAGTATCGGCGTTGAGATTTTACCGAGCGTGCTCTAATTTTTGGGAAATCATCATAAGCTAATTGTAATCCTCCTTGTGTAATGCTAATGCTGGGTCACACCATTGCACACAACTTGGTAGCACGTCTGGTTTTCCCAGTCGCGTATGGCATTATAATATGAAAACACACCATTGCACAGAAGCGTGGAGCCTCCTGAGCAGTAAATAGAAGAAAGAATTCCGTAGTTGTACATAACAGTTCATGAGCCTAAATGGAGAGAAATAAGAGGAAAATTACGAGTTGCGGAGAAACTATTCATATGCAATTGCTTGCCATATATAATTAACAATTGCTGGCGAACCTTGGCACGTGCGGAAAGCATCACTGCGTCACAAGAAGTCTTCGAAGACACGAGGGCTGACGACACGACTGCATCCATCATTCCGTACGGTGAGCCTCCTCACCTAAATCAGACAGGAGACAGAACCACATAGAGACTCTTATCTTAGTGGCTACTATTATTCAGCATTAGTCTAACTACTGCAGTCTCAACAACTGGCACAAATTACACAAACGTTTCGATGCGCCTCGAAGTTTCGAAGCGCCTCGTATTCGGCAGGCGCCCCGCAGCAGCCATCTTCCCCTACCTATCTAAACTAAACTAAATATTTTAACTAGAGTGCCACGCTGCTTCATGACTAATAATAAAAATATATGTGGTACCCCATGCGCGCTAGGCAGGAAACTGGCGCGGGACGAGCACACACTACACTCGAAGTGTGGAACTCGTATTCGGCAGGCGTCCCGCAGCAGCCATCTTCCCCTACCTATCTAAACTAAACTAAATATTTTAACTAGAGTGCCACGCTGCTTCATGACTAATAATAAAAATATATGTGGTACCCCATGCGCGCTAGGCAGGAAACTGGCGCGGGACGAGCACACACTACACTCGAAGTGTGGAACTCGTATTCGGCAGGCGCCCCGCAGCAGCCATCTTCCCCTACCTATCTAAACTAAACTAAACTAAATATTTTAACTAGAGTGCCACGCTGCTTCATGACTAATAATAAAAATATATGTGGTACCCCATGCGCGCTAGGCAGGAAACTGACGCGGGACGAGCACACACTACACTCGAAGTGTGGAACTCGTATTCGGCAGGCGCCCCGCAGCAGCCATCTTCCCCTACCTATCTAAACTAAACTAAACTAAAATAAATATTTTAACTAGAGTGCCACGCTGCTTCATGACTAATAATAAAAAATATATGCGGTACCCCATGCGCGCTAGGCAGGAAACTGGCGCGGGACGAGCACACACTACACTCGAAGTGTGGAACTCGTATTCGGCAGGCGCCCCGCAGCAGCCATCTTCCCCTACCTATCTAAATTAAACTAAACTAAATATTTTAACTAGAGTGCCACGCTGCTTCATGACTAATAATAAAAATATATGCGGTACCCCATGCGCGCTAGGCAGGAAACTGGCGCGGGACGAGCACACACTACACTCGAAGTGTGGAACTCGTATTCGGCAGGCGCCCCGCAGCAGCCATCTTCCCCTACCTATCTAAACTAAACTAAACTAAATATTTTAACTAGAGTGCCACGCTGTTTCATGACTAATAATAAAAATATATGTGGTACCCCATGCGCGCGAGGCAGGAAACTGGCGCGGGACGAGCACACACTACACTCGAAGTGTGGAACTCGTATTCGGCAGGCGTCCCGCAGCAGCCATCTTCCCCTACCTATCTAAACTAAACTAAACTAAATATTTTAACTAGAGTGCCACGCTGCTTCATGACTAATAATAAAAATATATGTGGTACCCCATGCGCGCGCTAGGCAGGAAACTGGCGCGGGACGAGCACACACTACATTCGAAGTGTGGAACTCGTATTCGGCAGGCGCCCCGCAGCAGCCATCTTCCCATACCTATCTAAACTCAACTAAACTAAATATTTTAACTAGAGTGCCACGCTGCTTCATGACTAATAATAAAAATATATGTGGTACCCCATGCGCGCTAGGCAGGAAACTGGCGCGGGACGAGCACACACTACACTCGAAGTGTGGAACTCGTATTCGGCAGGCGCCCCGCAGCAGCCATCTTCCCCTACCTATCTAAACTAAACTAAACTAAATATTTTAACTAGAGTGCCACGCTGCTTCATGACTAATAATAAAAATATATGTGGTACCCCATGCGCGCTAGGCAGGAAACTGGCGCGGGACGAGCACACACTACATTCGAAGTGTGGAACTCGTATTCGGCAGGCGCCCCGCAGCAGCCATCTTCCCATACCTATCTAAACTCAAACTAAACTAAATATTTTAACTAGAGTGCCACGCTGCTTCATGACTAATAATAAAAATATATGTGGTACCCCATGCGCGCTAGGCAGGAAACTGGCGCGGGACGAGCACACACTACACTCGAAGTGTGGAACTCGTATTCGGCAGGCGCCCCGCAGCAGCCATCTTCCCATACCTATCTAAACTAAACTAAACTAAATATTTTAACTAGAGTGCCACGCTGCTTCATGACTAATAATAAAAATATATGCGGTACCCCATGCGCGCTAGGCAGGAAACTGGCGCGGGACGAGCACACACTACACTCGAAGTGTGGAACTCGTATTCGGCAGGCGCCCCGCAGCAGCCATCTTCCCCTACCTATCTAAACTAAACTAAATATTTTAACTAGAGTGCCACGCTGCTTCATGACTAATAATAAAAATATATGTGGTACCCCATGCGCGCGAGGCAGGAAACTGGCGCGGGACGAGCACACACTACACTCGAAGTGTGGAACTCGTATTCGGCAGGCGTCCCGCAGCAGCCATCTTCCCCTACCTATCTAAACTAAACTAAATATTTTAACTAGAGTGCCACGCTGCTTCATGACTAATAATAAAAATATATGTGGTACCCCATAACCCCATGCGCGCTAGGCAGGAAACTGGCGCGGGACGAGCACACACTACATTCGAAGTGTGGAACTCGTATTCGGCAGGCGCCCCGCAGCAGCCATCTTCCCATACCTATCTAAACTCAACTAAACTAAATATTTTAACTAGAGTGCCACGCTGCTTCATGACTAATAATAAAAATATATGTGGTACCCCATGCGCGCTAGGCAGGAAACTGGCGCGGGACGAGCACACACTACACTCGAAGTGTGGAACTCGTATTCGGCAGGCGCCCCGCAGCAGCCATCTTCCCCTACCTATCTAAACTCAACTAAACTAAATATTTTAACTAGAGTGCCACGCTGCTTCATGACTAATAATAAAAATATATGTGGTACCCCATGCGCGCTAGGCAGGAAACTGGCGCGGGACGAGCACACACTACACTCGAAGTGTGGAACTCGTATTCGGCAGGCGCCCCGCAGCAGCCATCTTCCCCTACCTATCTAAACTAAACTAAATATTTTAACTAGAGTGCCACGCTGCTTCATGACTAATAATAAAAATATATGTGGTACCACCCCCGCGTAGAATAAGTCACGTCATCATACTCAATTACAACAAAAATGAAATGAATAAAATTTCTACAATAGACCTACACCCCATGTCGCGCAAGACCCCCGTATATAATATATCATGTCATCCTACTCAACAAAAATGGAATGAATACGATTCACCGGTTCTGGTTTTCTGTAGACTTCTGCGCCTGCACTGCGGAGCTCTTCTCAGTCGACCCGAGGTAGTAGACCAGTTGAGTAGACAACGAGTCGAGCGCTATCTGAAAAAATCTCATTACGTATTCAGTTGAAATTTTCTTCTATGATAGCACCGATATAAACGTATACTTTCAAGATGCAAATCAAAATAATTTAGTGAAGAATCTTGGATTATTACGCAAAGATAAACATTGTGCTCAGTCTCGTATAGGAATTTTATATTTACGCAGAGCTTCAGCAATGAAAAGGTGAAAAGGAAGAAGGCAAGTTATGCGCACGCACAGGAAACATCGAGTATGTATAAACTTGGCGAAACTTGGCGAACAACAACTGCGTCGCCTGAGGATAAGAGGGAGAGAGAGAGGGGCAGGGGAGAGAGCGAGAGAGGCAGATACGGAGGGAGGAAGAGAGAGAGAGACTGAGCTTGGTTGACAAAGGAGACTAGGAGACGTTGTGGTTGGGAATGAATAAACTATGAAGACGAATGTCGTAGTGGGGGCGGAGTCTCACGTTGGGGTCAAGGTCAAGGGTACAGATGCAAATGGTATGGGAACAACATCTGCGTCGCCTGAGGCTAACAATAAGAGGGAGAGAGAGAGAGAGGGGCAGAGGAGAGGGCGAGGGAGGCAGAGACGGAGGGAGGAAGACGGAAGAGAGAGAGACAGAGTTGGGTGTTTGAACCTTATCATCGCGTCACGCTAAACAACCCACCTTTAACAGGTTAAAAAATAACGAATTATAAAGCAGTAATAGAAAGGATGCGAAGCCCTTTACAGTGAAATCAACTGACCATTACGCCCCAATTTCCTTCGTGTCATATCCAACTGTCCAGGTCCAGGATTCGTAGGGTTCCTTGTGATCGTATGTGTACGACTTCCAAATTGAGGTAATCATCGGCGCATCCCATCAAATCATCCTAAAATAGAATAGATTAATACGCACTAACCATCCATATAGACTGTCATATGAATACAAGTGGTTAACAAAACAAGTACTGATGAGACTCGAAACGTGTAATGGGGAAAATCGGTGTGATTCTGTCAATACTACCGTATTTCTGCACGAAACTTGCATATATAATACGAAAAATTAAAGAAATATTCTCGTGTAGTTCCAAAATACTGTACATTTTCGCTATACTTGGAAACCCCATTATTAGCTGACAAGCAGATGACGCCGCACACAACGAAACGCTCAAAAGAAGATCTCGTCTTTCAAAGTACCTCGTTCACGTTCACGGGCTTGCAATCCTCCGGTCGCGCTCCATATTTGATGGCGGCGGAGCTTCTTTCCTCCTCCGTTTTGGATAAGCCGGCGGATTGTGTTCACGAGGATGCCGTCCGTCAAATGTTAAGCGACCACGTACTAAAGGGATATGATAAAGGTCTAGGCAATTGGCAATGAGTAAAACTATACGCTGAATGTTACTACACTTGACCTCCGGATGTTACCTCCGGATGTTACCTCCGGCTGCGCCTGCGCTCTTACTCATACTGTTAAAGAAACCATGAATCATGAGACAAGTTAGTTCGCGACGGTTTTTTTTGCAAATATGTCCCTTCATTTGCATTCTCTCTTACGTAACAAAACCACAGAATAGTCTTGAGAGTTGAGAGTTCGCGTTTTCATAAACCGGGAAAACATCATTCTCCTCTATTCCGCAACCGCGCAACACACAACGTACCCAACCTCCTTCGCGGATTGATTGTGTTGCAATTGGCACGCGGTTGCTGTGCGGCCGACTGCGCGCGAACCCAGAGCCTGCTCGGCTACATATCCTCACAGACAACAAACAGCGCTGCTGGGTGCCAAGTCCCGCGGCAAGCTACGAATGCACGCCAATTAGCCTAACTGGATGCGCTGGCGCTGCGCACCACAGAACGTAGTTTATAATGCACAAATGCACGTGAACTTCTTTTTCTACGTTTTGTGGTGCGCACCCATCGAATCGTTTGCCGCTTTTGTGCCGCGCACACTAACAGTCGAAAGAATTGTGCCGTATGCCACTTTTTGCAAACCTGAATTTAAACTTTAACGTTACGTCCTTTGTTTGCCCCTACATTTGTTCTTGGTAACCACAAATGTGGAGGACCGTCTCCTCCAAGAGAAGAGACACCAAGGATTCAGGGTTCTCAACGGCTATTCCTAGCAACGTGCAGCTTCACGCATTTGTCGTATTTGCAAGTGCGCATCGCAAACATACACAGGCCAATTGGCCAATAGAGGGACGAAACACAAACGCACCGACAAGTCCGACAATCTTGATCACTTTTGTTGTGGTCTGCCATGGCTTGTTTTTCTCCTTATTCTCACGTTTCACTTGACAACCCTCGCATTGGCAATTTGGCATTCACGCACGTCCACCATGCGTTCTTCTGTAACTGAGGTCAAAGTAAGTGAACTAATTATGAATTATAATAATATCCAAACAGTCGCCAACTATGAAAATAATAATCACTATAACCGCGGACCGCAGACCGCGGTTTATATCCTCCCATACAAAACTTGGTTATTTTTAATTACATACACTTTTAATCACATAAATGAGCCGCGACGCGACACGCGGACGGGCCGTACGGCCGGGTTTAGTACTGGGGTTTCCATGTTTGCGATTCGCACTGGCGAAAATGACAAACCGCTGTCCATGTACAAGTCGAGATAAATGACATGGTCCCGCAGCGATTTTGGATCTAGTATGGATCTATTTCAAAATAGTACGGATCTATTTCAAATAGTATGGATCTGATGCACTTTCCCTGCAGGACCATGTCAAACGTGCGATTCGCATGGGTTACGGTAGGCAGTTGACATGCATGTAAAATGACTTGAACATGGACAGCGGTTTGTCATTTTCGCAAGTGCGAATCGCATACATGGAAACCCCATACCCTCCCTATAAACGGGACCTAAGCGCAGCGCTCACAGTTTGGTGCCACATCATGATTTACGCCACCAGCACAAGTGAGGTTATCGTAGCAAGTTGCTTCTCACTAAGCAGCTTCTCCAGCACATTCTCGAGTTTCGTTTCGGCATTCTTATTCGCTCTAGGACAAAAAAGTCCAATGAATTAACCGACATAATTAGCTGCGACCAGGGCAACAGAGTAAGAAACAAAAAAAACTGCAAAAGTAACCAAATAACACACCAAACAACCCAGAAATAATAGTAAACCCATCTGAGGCGTCATCCTGCAGATATCAACACTAGAAACAGGAAAGAAGTAAACAAATAAGCCCGACGATACAGCAATACAGCAAAGAAGTGCATACCTTTTTACTTCTTCGTTGGAAACGGGCACTTCCGACGTTTGAACAGGCAGAAGTAGGGTGGAACTGAAAGTTAAACATAGGAAACACTCAAAGTGATAAATAACATGAATAACGAAAGCAAGGTAGAAGAAACAACAGCAAAAGAAGAGCAGAAACAAAACTGTCGGTCGAAAATTTTCTAGTATTTTCGCAACGCAACCAACTGCGTTACGTGCGTTTTTCCGTGCGATTTCTGAGCGCACAAAAATCGCACGTTGGGCGCACAATTCACCCACAAATCTGTGCGAACCCTGGGCGAAATCTGTGCGATTTCTGTGCGATCGGGCCGGCCCTGTGCGATTTCTGTGCAGCGGCTTTGCTAGGCACTACGCGAATGTACGAAATGACGAATTCTTGTGCTTTCACAAATTGGGTACAATCCCGCTCTAAAACCGTGGAAAAAAATGTCATAGTATCTGTAATTTTCCATCCTTTACTCCATCAACTGTGTGTAGTGTGTACAATGGAAGAAAAATCCAATAAAGAATGCCATACGAAGAAAATATGTTTTATTTGTATAATATAATGAACAACAGCTGCAGTTTGTATAAGAAGAGAGTAGTGGAGAGAAGAGAGATGTAGATGTGATGCATAACGGGGTTGAACAATGCAATAGTCGAGCCGATTCCTTTTCGAAGTTCACCATCGTTAGAGTGTAATTCAAGTGTGGACATCTGAAAGCAATCAATAAAAACCAAATAACAGGCCAACATCCGAATTCATCCGAATAAGAGAAATAACATCCGAATTTGGAAACGCATCTCAAGTATCTGTTCCTATACCTGTATATTTATGCAAAGTGGGTTGGGCTAAATTATTTTATTCTAATAATGGTCATTTGCATAAATATGATGAATGTGAATGCAGCTATTTGACAATCAAACACTTCAGACAAATTATTGAAAAAAACTTGGAGTTCTAACTCCTGAGCAAGGGAACTCCTGAGCAAGGGAAGCAAGGGAAGCAAGGGAAGGGAAGAGCCGGGAGGCTCCCAGCCTCCCAGTGGGAGGTGTGATAAAGAGAGGGATCACACTAAGAGACACGCAGAGCCGAATTCTCCCACCCAGGGAGGTTCTGGCTGTTCGTGCGTACGGCCACTGGGACATTAGAGTTAATAACATTACAATACTTAGTTAATATATGAATAAATAACGATTTTTAATTACGTAAATTTACAAAGCAATTAACAAACCTTGCTGAGGCAGAAAGAAAGAGCGGTAAAGGGCTTCCAAAACGACCCGTATACTGTTGCGTCTAAGTAGCGTCCTTATTCCATAAGCATAAGGAGAAGTTTCATAACTGTAAAAGACAACCAGCAGAAAGAAAAATTTTGTAATTCTAAAATTAGGTAACCGAGATTCTCCCTACACCAAACGTTGCTCTAGGCAGGAAACCGGCGCTAGACTAGCACACACTACTCTAGAAGTGTGGTACTCGAATTCGGCTGGAGCCCAACACCGACCATATCCTACCTATCTAAACTAAAAGTAAACTACATCTGTTCTCTAGAGTGCCTCATCAGTCAGTAGTAAAATAATAACGTGTACATAGCCTCATACCTCATAGAATACGTCATGTCATAATACTCAATTAGGAAAAAAAAGTGAATAAAATTCGAAATACGATGTACACATCATGTTGCTCTAGGCAGGAAAGCGGCGCTGGACTAGCACACACTACTCTAGAAGTGTGGTACTCGAATTCGGCTGGAGCCCAACACCGACCATATCCTACCTATCTAAACTAAAAGTAAACTACATCTGTTCTCTAGAGTGCCCTCGACCGCCACATATGACATAGCATGTACGGTAGCTCTTCAGAGTAGAAGTGAAGTGGCTTGCAGTTCCTAGTTCATACGATAAGTGAATCCGTTTTTTAACATGAAAATTGAATAAGTTTAAAGAAACATTACAGTATATAATAATAATTAATAATAATTTATTGACACATTATATAAAGTATACAAGTGTGTATACAAATAACATGACTATGCACTATGCTTTTAACGTGCCCCCTTTGGAACCTTATTGTTAGACGCTAGATTACCAAATTTGACTTCACAAAGAAAAAATCTGCATCTGGCAATCTTTATTTGCTCTATAGGAATTGTATGGAACATTTATTTTTATGGAACTTCTTTGCATTTTCCATTTCTATGATCCTCGGACTTTCGGGCAACCGTTGCACTGTGCATCACTTGGTCGTGTGATGACTGGAAGGAGTTTTGGAAGATGGGTCATCGCCACGTTCCACTCGGGACATGTGAGACGGCACTTGCAACGCTGTAAACATTTAGCTACATAGTTAAAGCGAAGTGCCGGCCGGTTTTTGAAACACATCGAGCACCCAAGCATTCTTATGCAGCTTATGCAAATGAATGTAAATTAGAATAAAAAATCAGCTAAATTCGAGCAACTTTGCATAAATACGTAAGAATTCAGCTGTCCATGATCCGTTTCAAAAACAGGCCGGGATTTCGCTTTAAAGTGGGAAACATTTGGTGACGGTGCTCGGTTTCATCGTGCTGATGCAACACAACTAATGCAAACTTATGCTCGAGGTCCCACAGTGTCCCGTGTTGTCCAACATTGTCAGTGTTTATTTGTCAGTGTTTATTTATTTGTAACTCAGGCAGGCATGTATAATTTCTATAATGCTTACCTTGATCACTCGGTCAATCAACTGATAGGTGCTCGGTTTTATTGCTCACAGTAGTTTGGGTTATGCTTCCAAGGTACTGCTGATACAACCAAGTGACAACCAACGACAACCACTGACACTGACAACGAATGGCAATGACAAACACTTGACTACCCCTGGATACCTTGATCACTCGGTCAATCAGCTGATAGGTAGTAGACGCGTTTGCAATCAGACATGCTTGGTTCATCCTTTGTGTCAATTCTTTGTTGTTACTGATCATCGTTGTCATTTTCTTGTAGCACTATAATTAGAACTTATTTTTTTTTTACAAACAAAGTGAACTGCAAAGCCAGTTGACGAACGATGTTATTCGGTTAGAGAGAAACATGACAAAGCCTGCGATCTCACAAAAGGGCCGTGCGCACGCTTGCCCGCCTTGGAGCGTATTATCTTCACATAGATTAGCTATACCTGTTTCAGATTGTAGTACTGTATTTATTGCATTCTAGCACTATACTTAATGAATCAATCATCGATGAAAACTTTCTTCTGGTAATGGTGGAAATGGGGTGTCACGATCTTTCATAACATTTTTGTATAGTTCTTTTATAATGTAGTTCGCTGCCATATTTATGCATTCACTTAATAGCATTCTTTCTTTCGTCTTCGTGTTGCTCTATTTATGATGAAGCTTCCGTATACAGTACCCACCGAGGCTACAGTCTACAGTACCCACCGAAGCTACAGTCTACAGTACCCACCGAAGCTACATCTACAGTACCCACCGAAGCTACAGTCTACAGTACCCACCGAAGCTACAGTCTACAGTACCCACCGAAGCTACAGTCTACAGTACCCACCGAGGTTACAGTCTACAGTACCCACCGAGGCTACAGTCTACAGTACCCACCGAGGCTACAGTATACAGTACCCACCGAAGCTACAGTCTACAGTACCCACCTGATTATACGGGGCGATCAGGATCTCCGGGAACGCGGGCGCCGCAGCCTTGGCCGCCTTTACAACAGTACTACCGGCCTTCGACTAAAATAAAAGTTTAACGATTTTATATTTATTCATACAGAATTATTATTTATTTATAACAATTGTATAAAATAAGCGTGATTACGCACTTACACACTTAATTATATACATATACTCAGCTTACTCTAGCTCGTTCTTTTGGGTTTGAACTTGTCGCCTACGTAAAGAGTGCCGGATTCACGCGCGCCTGGCGACTGGTGTTATATACACCGTTCCGTTCATTCAACGAGTTGTTATTTTACAAAGAAATGTTTTCAATTCTGCTGCACACATACACATACATACACACAGACACAAACAAACACACACGCGCATATACACACGCGCATACACACACATACACACACATACACACACACATACACACACATGCACACACATACACACAAACATACACACACCTTCATGTCGCTCTCAGCCCTCGTGTACAGGAGTCCCAATCCCAAAGGATCCGCAGCGACAATGTCCATGGCCATTGAAAACACATCTGAAATATGTTTTTTTTTGTCAATTTTTTTTGAGGCAAGTACAGACACGCACACACGCACGCACACACATACACACACACACACATATACAACACACACATGTATACACACGCACATACACACGCATGCACACACATACACACACGCGTACACATACACACACACACACACACTGCCTATTATACTACAACACACCATCAGCAATTGCCGACATATTCTTCCTCACAGCAATCCCGTTGGCAATTTTGTCGATGATCTAAAATCATGAGCATCATAGTATTTTCATCGTTACAAGTTACAACTTCTTCCTTACAAAGACAGTTTGTAGGCGATTGTGTTACGTGCATAGATAGAATGAGAGAGGGAGTTGTCGCTTAGGCTTAGGCTTGGGCTTGGGCTTAGGCTTAGGCTTACGTTGTCATTGGCTGTCAATTTTGTATGACATGCTTATTCTAAGACACAGTGGAATGCACAGTGCTCCATCCAACCTTGTTCATAATGTTATCCTTGAAATAGCTAGTAACCATCCGTTTGAACGTGTCCCTGAATGCAATACAATTCTTCGGGAGAGTCTGCGAGCCGACGCCCAAAATGATGCAACCCAAGAGGAAAAGTGACGCGAGACGCATCGTCGGACCTGAAATTCGCATAATTGTGCCATCTTAGAGCGGGTTGCTAGCGCATCGGGGGCGCTGAGCACATCGCGATTTTATCGCGAGTTCGGAACGCTTGAGAGAAAAAAACACATTGAGTAAAAAACTTTTCTGGAGTTGTAAATTTACAACTCCTCCTCACTACAAGTGATAAAGACTGACACATGAAAGGAACTGCTATTACGCATCTGTATTTGTACGTCTACTGGGAAAGACAAACTGATCATTGAAAAATGTGTACCAACATGCCCAACAACTCTTTATATAGTAATAATTCCGGTAAAGCTAGAGCGTGGTCAGCCCTAATTGGGGGTCCAATTTTTGGAAATAATTGGCAAATTTTGAACATCGAAAATCGCGGTCTAAAACCACCACGCAGATCAATTAGAGCACCGATTATTGGTCGATGAAAAAGCCCGCAAAAGGTCGCTTTACTACCGAAAAAGGGAAACAAATTACAATTATATTGTATGTAGTATACATGGACGTGGCAAGGGCTTCTAAACGTATGCTCACGTTTTTATGAGGAAATTTTCTGTGCGCATTTGCGCCGAATGGGCGCGCAAAATGGAACAGGATTTGCATAAAATATTGTAAGCATACGTGCATACGTCTGTAAACCATGTGCCAAACCGCTTTAATTGGCCTACCGCTTTAATTGGCTGCTTGTTACCAAAAGGGGATATTTCAAAAATAATACGTGGAAACTGAATTTCGAAGTTTGTGCCTAAGAGCTACGCTATTGGTTCATGAAAATACCTTCTTTTTTTTGCTTTGTCCCTTTTGCTTCAAAGATATGTGATGTGTCTTTAATTTGCCTTTCTACTCCAATCAGAGCATGCATAGTTAACGCACATAACCACCAAAGCGAAATGCGGACCGGATTTTGAAGGCATCGTGGACAATTGAACTCTTGCGTATCTATGCTAATTTAGCTCGATTTTTTTCTTCTAATTTATTGTCATTTGCATAAGCTGCATAAGAATGTTGGTGTACTCGGTGCGTTTCAAAAACCGGCAGGTATTTCGCTTTAATTCATTATTCTGTACAAAAGCACCAGAGTTCCGTTTTCACCGGGTTCCGAGTGTGGGAACCACGCAATACGTTGGGAGATTGAGGGAGATGGAGAAAGATAAAAAGAGAGGGAGAGAGACACGAGAGAGGGGGTAGAGAAAGAGAGAGAGAGAGAGAGAAGAGAGAGAAAGAGAGAGAGAGAAGGGGAGACTAGAGAGAGAGAGAAAGAGAGAGAGAGTAGGGGAAACCAGAGAGAGGGAGTGAGTGTACTTCAACATATAACGTGGTAACTGATAACGAATCAACTGCTTCAGTCCCCGCTATGGACTCGCAGGAGGACGCCGTCCCCCGACCAAGGAGACAGACAAGGTAGTAAAATCTAGGTTCACTAATTGATTATCGACTGATTTATGCCTGGTTATCGATTTATTGAATGATTTATTCCTAGTCCACATTCAAAAGAGCCCTTACTTTATTTATTAGTTGAACATTCAACCTAAACCCTTCAACTGTGCGGTTGAAACAGTAACCATTCACTTACCTTTCAACAATGGAAAAATGTTTTTGTAATAAAAAACGTTCCGAAACGAAATGTCTATACAGGCTTTCGAACTGCAGACCAACTATGCAGACCACATGTAATTTATTAATAATTAAAGCGAAATGCCAGCTCCTTTGGAAATTTGCATATGATAAGCAAATCCTATGTATCCTATGCTAATTTTGCGCGATCGTCCACGGCTATCGCGCAAAATTAGCATATGATACATAGGATTTGCTTATCATATGCAAATTTTCCAAAGGAGCTGGCATTTCGCTTTAATGATAGAATGATATGCCTCCTGTTGAGCCAAAGTAATTATACTAATAATAATGTTTATTACTGTGGTGTGCAATAGCACACATACTTATAGACAATATATCAAAATAAAAAGCACAAAAAACTGTCATAAATTACATTGTATGGTGAGAAAGTGACAATAATGTATAGTGATAATGATTAAAGCGAAATGCTAGCCTCTTTGGAAAATTTGCATATGATAAGCAAATCCTATGTATCCTATGCTAATTTTGTATGATTGCCGTGGACGATCGTACAAAATTAGCATAGGATACATAGGATTTGCTTATCATGTGCAAATTTTCCAAAGGGGCTAGCATGTCGCTTTAAAGATCTGAATCAACTTCTACTTCTACTCATTGCAGGTCTCGTGCCGTATTTGCTCTCCCCAAGAAGAAGAAAGCAGACGTTGTCTTCTATACGCACTTTGAAGAGGTCAGTCGTTCTGAACTCTGAACTCTTTGAAAGATCGTAAACGTAAGCTGGACAACAGCATTTCTATATATTATATGCAAATTTCTGTATCATCTCGGAGTTGCGGCACTGAATGGAACACTTTTGCATATAATACATGGGCATGCAATTATATAACATACATTTTATGAACCACGTTCCAGAAGCGATATATCAGGAAAACACACTTGTTCAGCGCATTTTTCTTTTCCATGAAAAAAGTTACTAATCCTCTTGGTCCTACAAATTGATACTAACTAAACCCCCAGTCCAGGTGCTCCAGAAAATCAACCCTTTCGGCCAGTATCAAATATTTTGCTGTATTGTCATCCTCTATGCTTCAATAGAATGGACAGGTCGGTGATTATTTATTGATTATTATTATTTTCGATCTATCATTAATTTATCGATATCTTATATTATGCCCCAAGTTATTCTAATAAACCAAAAGTATAGTATAACTGGTAATGAAATAAAAGCTAACTATTAGAAAGAACTAAAAGAAATAGTGAAAAAAGAAAATTATACAAAAGTACCCGGTAATACCCAGGTAACCCGTTTCGAGAAGTATAAGAAAACAGTTATACTTCTTTTCAATGTACAACTACTTCTCTCTCAATATTCTATTCTTCGTAAATTGATGCGCGATACGAACCTTTTTCTGAACTACTGCTACGTTGTTTCTGAAAGGAAATTAAGCGTCATGCTGATAAAGAAAGAGTACACATTCCTATACTCATATTAGTCAATATATGATCAATAAATCATATTGACCCATGCCATCCAAGTGGCAAAATCTTCACTTCTTCAAAAGCACAATTAGCAAAAATGAATTCGTAGATTTACTATGCGTAAAATACGTATCAGCCCAACCCCACATTGTAGAGGGCTAGCATATAGTACCTAGTAACATGTAGTACATATAGTACCATATTAGTATCATCTTCGCAAGCCAGCAATCATTCCCAGATGGCTGCTAACGGTAGCAAAATCAGAAGTGCCGGATTAGGCTTATAGTTCTATTTAAGACGACTATCACTAAGGCACTTATCACCGTTTCCCCTTTCTCAAAATGCGTAGTTTCTTATCAGAAACAACTCAGCGTTGACTACACAGAAAAGGAATTTTGAGTATTTTGTTATAAGGACAACGGGGTTTTTTAATAAAGAGAGAGAGAGAGAGAGAGAGAGAGAGAGAGATAGAGAGAGAGGAGAGAGAGAGCGAGAGATTTTTTGCAAGTTGAAGAAAAGGTACGAAAGCCAATTACTGAATAAATTATAAAAACTTTGTAATATCAAGTGACACCAATAAACAACGTCACTTTTTAACTTTACCATCAGCGTTACCGCTGGCTTTACGGCTTCGTAAATGCATATCAGTTCTGCAAAACATCGTGTAGCTGAATATTTATTTTGAAGGAAACACCACGTTCATGTTCATGCTGGGGTCTCTGGAGCCGGACTGGAACTGCACTATGCATGATGGAACGCACGTTAGGGTAAGCATTATGTTAGGGTTAAAGGTTAAGGTTAGACCCGTCATCGCAAGAGATCTGAACTCCGTGCGGGTCCCGTGCCTGAAATACACGGTCCGGCATTATGATGCTCTTTCTTATTTGGGATTCATGCTCACAAGAACTGAACACTGTTAGGGAATGTAGTTGTAGTCTCATCTCCCTAAGATTGTTTTGTCTAATGTTTGATCTTTGATCTTTACGTTGTGTTGCTAATACCTGTACGTGACTTAGCCATTCAATGCTAAACTTTGACTGCGCGCCGCGGACGTGTGGCGAGTGCGCGGCGAAGGTTTTAGAGGGTCGCCACAGTCGAATGGCGAACTCTCTTCCGCGCGCTGCTTTCGCCAGGACCTCGCCCAGATTTCGCCGCGGGTTCGCCCAGTCTTCGCCAGAATAGAAAAATCGGCCGTGAAATATCCGTACTACCCATTCAAAATAAAAAAGGGAACAAATAATAACAAATAAAAAACTTCAAATACAGACAAAAATCTTTACTTCAATTCACAAGCAAAACAACTCCGTACTCCGAAAAAAAGCGAGAAATGACAAACTAACTCAACTAACGAAACGAAATGAAACCTAAAGAAATGACAAACTAACTTAATGAAAAAAATTAAAATAATTTGTGATTTAGCATTAGTTACCGGAATGCTAAAGCTAGGAAATGACCTCGCTACTTACAGGAATACTAACAACAGTAACGGAAATAACCTCGTACGTAATAATAACATCATAAAAAGTATTAGCAACCTTAAAAAGTACGTATAAGAATAAATCCACTCTATTGTCCTTCAATTCAATAAAATAAATTCACAACCGAGGAACTAGAAATATAGATGTAGGAGAAGCCCCTAAGAAAACGGATGCAAAATGTTAATTTGCTGGGCTACACACGCTATATATACAACACATACAGCGATCCTGCTCTGTCTATGCTTTTAGTTCTGGAAATTTATACGAGATGCCTGAGCCTGAGGGTAACAAAATAACAAAATTCTGGGGAGGAATTTAGTCCTTACTGATGATTATTGAGTGTCAATGAAGGGACACCGTTCGCACACTGTCCAGTATTCCGAATAATCGTCCTTTCGTTTGGGCCTGGACAGTTTCCATGTGGGCATAACATCCGCTACACCCCCTGAAAAAAAATGATTCAAATGTACACCCTGCACCTGCACTCTAAAGGACTCTAACATACGGAAGTTTATTATTCGTCCTCCTAAGTTTATTTATTTATACTCATTAAAAACAGCGCAACGCCGTGAGAGACGATGAAAAACTCTAAAGGAC
The DNA here is from genome assembly GCA_036852015.1 of Pelodera strongyloides. Taxonomy (NCBI): domain Eukaryota; kingdom Metazoa; phylum Nematoda; class Chromadorea; order Rhabditida; family Rhabditidae; genus Pelodera; species Pelodera strongyloides. Next base: position 397,935 of record JAANDG010000013.1, read on the forward strand.
TCTAACATACGGAAGTTTATTATTCGTCCTCCTAAGTTTATTTATTTATTTATTTATTATACTCATTAAAAAGAGCGCAACGCCGTGAGAGACGATGAAAAATAAAAATCAAAGTAGATAATATAGATATTAGAATATAATTTCCACCAACAGTATATAGATTGTAATTCCACAAGAGTTAACAAAGAAAACGATGTTGATAGCGAATCAAAGAATTTGGTCCCACACAAACAGCCAACCCGTATTTTGTGGTTTTAGTTTAGTTTAGCCACGTTACCTCAACAACAACTAGTATGAAGATTGAGTACAGGAAAGCCATATCTCAAAAAAACACCCTACACGATAAAAAGAAAAACAAATGCACGTAGCAATTTATGCATAGAATGTGTTTCAGTTACATAGCGTCATAGTAGAGGCACGCTTGGCATAATAAATAATAACAAAAAGTAATCAAGAACAAGTATTCACCTGCAGGTCTTCTGTGTGAACAGACAGCTAAAGTCCTCAATGCGTCCTAGACTAGACTGGGCCTAAATAACAATGAATATGTATTAAACGGCACGGAACTCCATTACCACGCAAAAGGTGGCACTAACGCCTCACGTAATCAGCAAGCTCCCACCTTCCTTCCACCATGATTAAACATTTAGCCATACTTAGCCTGTTTAGCTACTAGCAACCGGTTCGAAAGAGATTCGGGTATAATAAATTACAACACGAAACACAAAAACCTAAACATACTGAAGGTCGACTGAAATAAAAGATAAATCTAGGCTCACGTGACATGAATGAAACCTTACCTTATTGTTAGAGGGGTTTAACAATCCAGTCAATCGTCAACATGAAATCGATGTCGATTGATTAGATGATTAGAAGAGGACGAGGACTCGAGGACACTTCCACAATAGTACGTATATTGTGTGATCGCGATGAGTTCTAAATGCAATGTAGATGAATAGAAACCAATTTCATACTCGACTCGAGGGTGACATGAACCATAAAATAATATAAAAATCGACGCGACAGACGGCGATATTAGCAGGATAAGCAGCAAAAAAAAAAAACACCCTAGTCAGAGGATGTAATCAGTCGACCACCTATACAATATGTGATACGCGCTCGAACTGCAATAAAGCCAATCAGTTAACCATTTAATGCAAGTTGCGGGTCAATGAAAAATATAAAAGGACCGAAACCGAAGTCATAAATAAGAAAGACAAACCGTAAAAACGTATCCTTATGATCGAACAGCAATCCAGCGGCATCACATACAACTACAATATTAAAGTTTACTGGTTTACTAATATAAACCCTTTTTAAACAAAAGAAACTACATACAAAATGAAAAGCAAAGAGCGAGCGAATAAAAAAAGCTGTCTGCAATATATTTTTTGGATCAAAAAAGCAAGGTGCATGCGAAATTGATTAGCTAGACTACGGTAGGTACGCTGCCTTATAAAATGTTTTTGCAAACAAATGCAATGAAAATGCCAATGATGGTACTAATAAAATTCATCTTATAAATAAATAATAAAAAGGAATACGTTCAGTCATTCGGCACACCATTTTTTACTACATTGCTATATGAAGGAAATAAGCTTTAATTAACCATACTTAAAAGGAAAAACAAACACGGCAAAATGCAAATATGAGAAAATACTGGAGATGGTGCAAGATTTCGAACGTCCAAGTTCGCTGCGTACCACTTGACTGAATAACAAATAGTTTTCCCTGCAATCCCTGGCGACAACCAGGCGAAGATAGGGCGAAGACGCCGCGAACCGTTTTCTCAGAATAGGGCAGTTTTCCGGTCGATTTTCCCTGTTCCGCCCAGTCTTCGCCCGGCTCTCGCCAGGATCTCGCGGCGCGGCACTTCCGCGCCAGGGTTTCGCCGCGCGCAGCCCAAGTTTCATCAGTGTGCAATTGTATGCAATTGTCCTAGTAACCTAATTGCCTGTTCTAGAGTGTTCGCTAGGAAACGTATATAAACAAGGGTCAACAATCATATTTGATTCTCGATACCAGTGCTACCTGTCTTACTATAATAAACCTATTATTATCAGCATACGCCTACTATTTGACTCTTCAACAAACACCGAACAAGTATTTGAGCTATTTATGTATGGGACTAGACAAATGAGCTAGGCTACATCTCCAGAGGCTGACCTAACTTTAGCAACAAAAATATAATTGGTTAATTTCTATATTTTCAGGTCGAAGCCCCTGCCAAAGACGACAAATGCGACTTCCTAAAGAGTTGTGCTTCATTCAAAGCTATTGTTAGTGATTTTTCTTGCTTCGCTAGGCTTTTATGATAAACTTACCCAAGCCCTGTTCAAATACCGGTTGCTAATTAATCAGTCAATCGATTAGAATACTCATTGTTCGGGCAATTCCGTGTTCCGTGCATAGCCATTGCTCTAGCACATACTCGTGGCCCAAACTATATATACCTAGGGAACTCACAGGAAAGCGAAATAATTGCCGAACCCACACAAAACCGTCGTTGACCGTCACCAAATGGCTTTTCCTGAAAAAACCATTTGGTGACTGGTTCGTAAGCATTTGGTGACCAGGTTATGCCGGGTTTAGATGCAACTTGGTCACCACATGGTCACGAAGTGGTCACCAAATGGGTTCACCCATTTCCTATGTAGGTGAACATAACCTCGGGTTAAGTAGTTAATAAAACGATAATCCGCAGCGTATTTTCAGCACGATTCCGTTGAATTTCGCTCCCTTGTGGCGGATTTCAAATTGGTTTGCGATGACAAAGATAAAGTGAAATGGATTGAAGTAATTCAAGCCGGCGGATCGGTAAGAGTCTTTTAATTTGTTTCTGCTTTACCTCTCTCTCTCCTCTCTCTCTCTCTGCATTTCTACCTCTTCCCTCTCTCTTCTCTCTTTCTCTCTCTCTCTCTCTCTCTCAATTTTCCATCTATTTATAACAAAGATCATTGTTTATTGGGGGAGAGCTGCTAGGTGTTGATGATATTCGAACCTAGATTACCCCACCACAAACTTGTGGGGGTCAGGATGATTGTTGTTCCGGTTGCATGGTGGTGCGTATTGCATTGTGGTGCGTAACACCATGGACACCCTCGACATCACTGGACACCATTGGACACCACTTTAAGTTTTGCATGAAATGAAGTATTTTATTAAGATTAATCATTAATAATCTAAGTTCATACCATAATTATGATAATGATGTTATGAAGATACTATGATCCATATTTCGACATAATCTTGGAAATTGGCACCTATTTAGCTGAAGATGTCCAGTTGTGTTCAGTGGTGTCCAGTGGTGTCTGGTCTGGGTGTCTGGGTGTCTGTGATGGATTATCCAATAAGCCCTCAGTATATATATATATATATATATATATATATATATATATATTTAGTTTTAGGCTTTAATTCTTATTTTGTTTTAGTTGATTGGCAGTGTGATTGGCGGACATATGGGTGATCACCTCGGAAGAAAGACAATGTTCTTTTCTGGTTAGCCTTTTCCTTTTGGGTGCCCTAATCAGGAAGTTATTTTCGAATTTAGGATTACTTCACCTTGATTTGCCAAATTGTAAGAAACCCAAAGAAAAGGGTAAAATACACACAAACAGTTCATGCATTATGTAGCAAAGTAATTAATAGTTAAAGCGAAATACTGGCCAGTTTTTGAAACACATCGAGTAGACAAGCATTCTTATGCAGCTTATGCAAATGAACATAAATTAGAATAAAAAATCGAGTTAAATTCAAGCAAATTAGTATTTCAGTTGTCCACGATATGTTTCAAAAACCGGCCGGTATTTCGCTTTAAAGGATCGAGTCACTAGAAAATCGTCGTTTTTCTTCGAGTTTACTTGAATTTAGTAAAGAATAAAGAAAAATACTTTACCAACACCGAATAATTTGAATTCCAACTCAGGGAGTGAACAAGTAGACGAGTAGTTCTACTTAATTACCGCAGGATCACGAAACGTGTTCAGACAGCTGCTTCCCGATCGGGAGTATGCAAATTATTTCGGCAAATATCTGCATATTATATATTTACATATACTGCAAGGGTCTGCAGGCATATCACTACACGTTTCATAACCCGCGGTAGTTAAGTAGAACTACTTTTCTACTTGTTCTCACCCCCTGAGTTGGAATTCAAATTATTCGGTTTTGGTAAAGTATTTTTCTTTATTCTTTACTAAATTCAAGTAAACTCGAAGCAAAATGATGATCTTGGAGTGACTGCGATCCTTTAAAAGTAAAAAGTAAAAGTAATGTTTTCCGCGAATTAATGATTTAAATATAAATTTTACTTAACACTGTACCTTTCCTTCAGGTCAACTTCTAATTATCATCACGTCGATAATGAGCATTGCGGCGAGAAATTGGATCGCGTTTGCTTCAATTATGGCAGTTAATTGCTTTTTGTACGGAATTATCGAGGTTGGTATTAGGCAATTACATGACCCACTGCAAAGTCAACAACTCCCATAGAAAAAAATAGCTTACCATAATTCCGTAGATCTACAAAATACAAATGCATGCAAAGTTCTGTCAGCACGCGTTGTTCGGGACAGACTTCGATTAGAAAGTTGCAAGGAAGAATACACCCCTAACAATGAGTTTGAATGATTTAATAATTTTTGTTCGTTCAACACGGTCACGGCCCTTATTCACTAAAAAAATTTTGTTTTGTTCAGGTCACCTCGCTATGTCTGATGATGGAGTACACAAGCAACAAGTTGGTTATACCTATTATTTTAAACTTTACTTCAAATTTTCTAAATCATGTTTTGGACTTAGAAACCAAAATCTCAAAAGTTTGCCAAATGTCAACTTACAAATACGTTCCATCATTCGGAATTTTTTTGGTATAGTTATGAGTTATGAGTTACGGCCGAGCTTCATTGTAGCTATGGGGATACATCACCTTGGAGCCGAGAGCTAATCAACTGTATAAAGCGTTTCGAAAAGGGAAACATAAATAAAAAATTTTTTTAGATTCCGAATTATTCACACAAACGCCTTCCAGCAGCCAATCGCCTATATGGCTATCGCACTCATTGCCTATCTTACCAAAGGTAAGCACACATTTTAAAGCGAAACACCGGCCGGTTTTTTGCAACGCACCGAATATGCATTCTTATTCAGTTTACGCAAATGAACATAAATTAGAATAAAAAATCGAGTTAAATTCGAGCAACTTACCAGGAAACGATAAGTAGGCAACCTCCGATTTTTGTGGTTTTTACACATTATGTAGAGTTTGATGTCCTGAAAAAGAAAATCAAAAAATTAGCTGCTGAACTTTGCGGCGAAAAAAGTTATGAGCCCTGAAACGTGTACCTGAAATCTCACAATATGGATTTCAAAGCAATTTTTTTGATTTCTTTTGCGGTTCTGTATTACAACTACACAACACAAAAGTTGAATCATAAACAAAAATCAAAAATGCTTTGAAATTCATGTTTTGAGATTTTCAAGAAAGTGTGTGGGAGACAGGGGAACACGTCGTTTAGTTAGGGTTTTCCAGCTCCCGACTTGGGACAACTGGATCCCTATGTAACGAAAATAGCATCTTCACGAAAAGATCAATCGTTCAAGTATCAATATACAACTTCCAATTAACACATTTTCACTTTCAACTCTTTTCTTTCAAATTTCAATATCGCAACTTTCACAACTGCCTGTGAGCACGTTTTGATTTCGAATACAAATAATATATCAATCTTCCAACTTCAACAACCGAAGTCAGGAAGGACCGCGAATCGTAACACTGAACACAACACAAATGAACAAAATATTAAAGGGCATGTCAAGGGGGATTCTGCGCAGAAAGGCATCTTCAGGCGCAGACTAAGTAAATCTCAAACGGCGCCCAATACAGTAACCCATAAAAATGGCGCCAGAATAAAATATTTGAGATTTTTTCAAAAACGTGAACAAAACACGCCGCAACGCAAGCAAAAGGGCGCGTTGCGGCGAGCCGGTAATTCAAGCCGTCCCGTGGACAGAGATTTGGCTTAGCTCTGTCCGCACGACTAGAATCCCATACTGAAGGAGTTTTTTAGAGGGGTTTGAAATTGTTTTTCTTCTTACATGAAAGTTTTTGTTTATTTTTATTTTCACTTTCCTTACCTTCAAAGCGCAAGCTTTTTTTTTGTGCCCAACATGCAAAACCGGCTTGACATTCCCTTTAAGTGAGTAAAGGAATATCGAGTAACAATGAACAACGAGTAGAATCGGTACACTTGGATAGGTCAATTGACGGGTTAGAATTTACCAAGTATACGGATTCCACGACCACAACAATGGTGAGATCGTAGTGATCGCGAGAAGAGGATCAATGGGCAGGAATAACGGACAAAAATCGAGTAACAACGAAATATATGGTGGACCACTTGTCAAACACCAAAAAAATCAATACAGCAACAAAAACGGGGAAAAACGCTACAACAACAACGGCATAAAAAAAATAAAATAACGAATATCGACAAGTGGTTACGGTATCCGAGCGTTAGAGCGTCGCGGCGTCAGGGCGTATCTGGCAATTTGCCAGCCTCGTTTAAAGGTGTATACATGGTATTTTATTTATTTCTCAACTGTTTGCCGCTTTTGTAATCCCCTCCTTTTCCTGGTAACAAACACTTTGTGTGGGCAACCTGTATTCATCTTAACAATAATAAAAAATAATAACGTTTATTCAGCAGCGCATTGTCACAAGGCGTGTTGTTTTTTACTCAGAAGGCATCGGGAGCGTTGTGGACGACCGGCACGTAGAAGTTTTCCTCACTGTGGCAAAGGTTGCGACCCTTTTCCATCTAAACAGGGTAATAGTTGACGCTGGCTGAACATTAGACAACTGATGAAGTCCAATGTCTTAGTTCGGTTACTTTTTCGTCATAAAGAAAAAGTTAACGGCTCACTCTTAAGTATCCATTCTCTCCCCATCCCGTTCCCCAACTATTACGAATAATCCAGAATTGTCTGCCGTTGTCTTCTTGTCCTAAAACAATATTAATGTTCATTTCAATTAGCTAAAGTATGGATAGGATGTTGGTTGTTCAGTTCAAATTTGTCGTTTTACTTCGATGATTATTAAAATAGGTATCCAAAAAAACTTGGTACTCTGGAACTTACCGTATCCTACCACTGTCATTGCATGCCATCCTTGCGCTGTTTGATTGGGGATGCAATCATTTGGATTGGGCGAAAAGACTCCTCCTCTGTAGTGGAAAAAAGCATCGGGTACGGACATGCCTGAATTAGTGAGATATATTAGCGGCCAATGAAACATGTTCATTTCAACAAGGAAAAGAAACTTGGATCTTCATTACTGCGCAAGTTAGGTCCGATACGGTCCGGATGTCGCAATCCTGCCGACCTTGTATGCTTACGGCGCTCGGTGATTTTCTTTGCACCAAATAAGCGAATAACCACCTTGCGTACCTAGCCGGGATCGAACCCCCGACTTCTGGATTGAGAGACGGGTGCGTTACCCACTAGGCAATAAGACCCACAACTTACTAAATGTAATAGGTCCATTTTTATGCAGATAATATTCACAGCTGTAAACTCTGTCTTCTGTTCGATCACCGCCCAAGTGGTACACCTTACGTGTTGTAGAGTAGCGTTGCTGTAAATGTAAACCGTCAAGTGACACTTAAGTTGTAGAATGCGCAGCAAAAGCTCGAGCTTGAAGTTGAAAATAAATGGCGAACCGTTTAACGTTATCAACAAGCAATTTCGCACTATATTAGGCATTCTGAGTTGTGTTTGGCTTCCACCTATGTATAGTATGTGATGTTGGACAAATCCGGAAGAAGTTATATAAGTTATAAGAAGTTAAACCTACAACATTACGGCAGTTCTCTGTTCTGGCAGTGTATGGATACTCGTTGGCCAAGGACAGTCCATATGATTGAGTAAACCTGCCAAAGCAAATGTTAAATATTAACACAACATACCTAGACCTATCATTTTGTTCCTTTATCTGATATTCAATGGTGAAAATACACCTAATTGAGGTTATAAACCAAAAAAACTTACAGAAGAGCCTTATCGACAAATCCTCCATTGCAACCGTAGGAATCACCGTCACAGTCAACGAGAGACTGGAAAATTCAAATTTATATTTCACATGTAGTCGACACAATTGGGACGTGAGGCGTGAAAGAGAAAAAACAGTCAACCGAAAACAAAAATTATTGAAAACGAAAACGAAAAGAAAGAAAGAAAAGAAAATACCTGTTCTGAAAACTCCCAACGGTGTCCATTAAATTTACAGTATTGAAATTCGACCGAGTTAACAGCTCTAAAACAGATGATTTTCTGAAAGTGCAAAAGATTGAAGAATTTGAAAAAAGGTCTGAAACTATTTGTATATAAAAAAATTCCAAAGAATACTGTTGAATGGTACAAAAACTGACGTGAATGCCCAGCATGAACCACATTGGCCTTGGTCCCGGATTGGGGACATACATCCGTCCCTTGACAGGTCAATGTTGACACTCTGAACCAAAATGTTCCTTTATAAAACTAAAATAGTGATAACTACATAGTACATAATATAATTGTCAGTTTGTCACAACAATTGTCAGTTTGTCACAAATCAACGTACATCTCTTGTCTTTGGACCCAATACGCGGGTCATGTTCAGAGTTGTGGCATCCATTGTCATACGCTCCTTTGACAAGATCTAAAAAATTATATATCATCAATACGACTGAGCAATGACTTGGTCTAATAATAATAATAATTTATAATAATTTACGCACACATACAATTCATGAGAAAATATATACAACGTACAGTTTTGTCGAGTAAAGCAACAGTAGCACAAATAAAAATGGTGTATATTTTTTCTTCAGGGGGATGTTTTGATGATTTTTTGTTTGATTGTGAAAGCTTTCCACTTATTTGTTTGTTGATTATTCACGCACCGCTCTCTTCTCCGCGTCGCTTCGATCCGTAAACTGGGTAACTCCCAATTGATAGGAGTGGTCATTCTGATTTGCTTTTTCTTGAAGGTCCCGCATTTCTTTCATGTTCTTCATGAAGTACACCAGGCGCTCTTTGAATTCTGATTGATTGGGATTGTACTTGCGTTCGAATCTAAGTATAAATAAATAGTAAACAACAAAAATGGAGACTAACCAAAAACTTGACGATCGGGCGCTGTTCCGATCGTTAAAGCGAAATACCGGCCGGTTTTTGAGGCACATCGAGTGGACCAGCATTCTTGTTCTATGTATGCGCAGCTTATGCAAATGAACATAAATTAGAATAAAAAATCGAGCCAAATTCGAGCAAAGTAGCATCATTCAGTTGTTCACGATGCGTTTCAAAAACCGGCCGGTATTTCGCTGTTGACGGGCTGGCAAGACTGAGGCTTTCCATAACATAGTAGTCGCGACCTGGCGCTGTTCCCGGGCAAACAGGTGACCTGTTTTGAAGGTATTCAAGGTGCTGTAACTCAACCAACTCTTTGATAAAATCCTGGAATTGCTGTATGTACTCCGCAGCCTCGGGCAATTCAGCAATAATTGATTGAATGTTCATTTCCTCTTTCACATCTTTTAGTCTAAGAGTTGCCATAGAATCTACCGTACAAACGGCTACCGCCAGAAGTCCGACAAACTTATACATCTGAAAATGTACTGAAGATTTTCTGAACCTTAAGCACCTTCACAGTTACATTTTTGGGCATTTTTACAAGTTAGATAATTCAATGAAAGAAGTGGAATAGCGTGCAAGAGCTCGAAGGAGCTGATGATCTACACTTGCCCGTGGCATCCTCTTTTATACGCTTTGATCAGGGATTAAAAAAAACTGATAAAGCACATATGAGTTAAAAACTCGTGGCCTATTATCAGCGAAGTGATTTTTTATTGAAAAAAAATTATCCGCACGGTGTGTTATCACAAGTTTCTGTGTAGGCGGAAGTTCTTTTGTATTACCTAAAGTGTGAATTTTTTTTTTGAAATTGGCAAAGAAATGTTTATTGAAATATATCACAGAAACATCAATTCAAGCAGTTGCTTAATCTTCTATCTGTCTGTATCCTCCATCCTTGTCCATCTTGGATAAAGCGAAATACCAGCCGGTTTTTGAAACGCATCCCAAATATTTGCGTTTCAAAAATCGGCGGTATTTCGCTTTATTTTTTATTTGACTGTTTAACACATGTAACTGTATGGTTATTCTTTTGAATGTTACTTGGATAGCGTCTGGTGTGTTTCGTGAGTACTTATTTTTTTAATTAAAGGGCATGTCAAGGGGGATTCTGCGCAGAAAGGCATCTCCTGGCGCAGATTAAGTAAATCTCGAACGGCGCACAGTACAGTATACCCATAAAAATAGCCGCAGATTAAAATATTTCAAATTTTGTCATAACGTGAACAAAACAACCCGCCGCAACGGACGCAAACGGGTGCGTTGCGGCGAGCCGGTAATTCAAACCGTCCCGTGGACAGCGATTTGGCTTAGCTTTGTCCACACGACTCGAATCCCATACTGAAGGAGTTTTTTGGAGGGGTTTGAAATTGTTTTTCTTCTTACATGAAAGTTTTTGTTTATTTTTATTTTCACTTTCCTTACCTTCAAAACGCAAGCTTTTTTTTTTGAGCCCAACATGCAACACCGGCTTGACAGTTCCTTTAAGGTTGCAATTTGAATCATGAGATCTTGATCTACCGCCGAAAGCTGAGAAACGTTCAAAAGAAACTAACTCAATTTTTCGTATACTATTACACCAAGGGTGTTTTATCAAGGTTTCTGAGCCATATGATACTGCAATAAAGGCCTGTCCCTCGGCCGTAACTTTGAGATATTTTTATTAATTTTTTATTTTTATTTTACAGACTGGCAAAACTTCTTCGTCTGGCTGAATATGGTGGCTTGTCCTCTCGCCATTGGTTTTATGCTGTTCCTGGAGAGTCCTCGCTGGCTGATCGCCAAGAATAAGCTCGACGAAGCCTGTGATGTAAGTGCAAGTAGAACCCAGACTGACTGGTTTTTCAATTGACATGTGCGTAGACTACGGTATTTAGGATTACGGAGACATTATTTTCAGTAAGGTATTATTAGGCAGTACGAAAACCAGTATATCTAAAATGGAAACGAAACCGAGAGAAGAAGTTCAGTTTGGCAATAGTAAAAAATCAGTTTGTTCTTTTTCAGGTGCTGAATGATATCGCGCATCGCCGTTGGAACAATACAAAGGCCAAGTTCACCACGCATGATTTGAGTTCGATCCACACCGAACCTAAACAAGTGGGGATTTCTTTTGTTAGTCGTGGATAGTTCAACTAATTCTAAGCAAAATACAGTGCCTATATAGTCGGAAAGAGGCATACTGTCATACACAAACACGGTATCGTCATCTCGGAGCGCGGCCACATTTTCGATTTCATGTTGGTATAAGTCATGTCCAGAAATGTGTGTCTGGCAGTCTTTAAAGCGACATAGCACGTAATTTTAGCCCTTGTACAACTTCTTCCACCTGTTCTCAACCGGGAGACTTGCCAAGCAATCGCTAATGCAGTGGACGAGCATGTTCACTTACGCTATGGTCTCCAATACTTACCAGTTTACGGCGCAGGGAATGCATGGTAAGGGTAAACTTTACAGCGGTATAGCACCTGTTAAAGGGTCAGGCCCATTTCAAATGACCCCTATTTTTGATGAATCCATCTGGTTCTCCATGACAAATATAGTAGGATACGATATTTTTCTAATTTTCAAGCGCAAAATTCACGCAGTATTCAGCAATTTACCGTGGCCAGTCATACCCAACTATATATCGCATTTGTCACGCCCCTCTGCGCTAATTGGGCAATATGCTCTATTGGGCGTGACAATTGCGATATGGGCCAATCAGCGCGAATGGGCGTGACAACTGCGATTGATTGTTGGGTATGACTGGCCATGGTAAATTCCTGAAAACTGCGTGAATATTGCGACTGAAAATTGGAAAAAAAATTCAGCCTACTATATGTGGCATGGAGAATCAGATGGAATCATCAAAAATAGTGGTCATTTGAAATGGGCCTGACCCTTTAAGCGGGTGCTAGATTATGGAGTATAGATTATGATAGTGCAAGGGAGTATAGTATGCATCATGTGTGGGGAACTATAGGTTATGTTAGCCCGCCTCTCCTCAACAACCTCGGCATCCTACAATTAGAGCTAGGCTTAGGCTTAGGGGCTTACAAGAACAAACCTCCCAATTGCCTTTATTTGCCGAGAATCCGAACTACTATTGTGTAACTTATCGAACTTAGGTTCTTTTCGTTGGTAACGTTCAGTACGACAGATGGATCGTAAACGACTCAACCGTGATGTAAGTACCGTAGCTTATATTTCTGTTGTTTAGATTCTGTGATAATGTTCACTTTCCTTGATGGAGCCTTCCGTTGTGTCGCCCCTCCACTCATTATCTTCTTCGACATGAAAGTCACGCGTTTCGGAAGGAAATTGCAATTTATTGGAGCACTTTGTAAGTTTTTACATTTGATTATTTGTACATTCTTTCTCAAACTAACCTCTCGCTCGAGAGTTGATTTAGTGCTAGAAAAATGACCATCATAAACCGATCCAAAGCAAAAAAATAATAATAAGTCAATAAGTGTATCAATACAACTACAAAATTGACGGTGCACGGTATTATCCTCGTTTTCAAATTAGCTAATGATCAAGCAACAAGTATCCAATAATTGACATCGGCCTTTCAGTGATCGAATTTGCTCTCTTTGGCGCTGTTCTCGCCCTCGTTTGTACTGGAACGGACTATCAGAGCAAATCAGTCACGATTCTGGTTAGCCTTTATAAATGTATCTTTTGGATAAATGGATATACTTTTGACTTTTGATGACTTCCGCGCTGATGCATAGATTACAAACATGGTATCCGGTGTCTTTATCTGCAATTTGAACAAATGATCGGCGAAATTGCGCTCTCCATTTTCCCGCGGAAAATACGGGATAGTCAATAACGCGCGAGAACCTGTCGAGTATAATATGTGTGCGCAAAAAAACGCAGCATTCTTTTTTTTACCATGCGCCATCAAAGTTTTGCAGTGGCACGAGTGGCACTATACAACAAAGTTTCATTCCTTTTAGGTAATCGTAGCCACAATGATAAACGATTGTATCTTCTGGATTAATATCGTGCAGATCACCACGCAGAGATACCCAACTGTGGTCAGATGCATCGCTTTTGGTTCACTTCACTCAATCAAGTAAGGGATCATTCGGTAGTTCGAGCTTCTCACAACTGTGCACAGGGTTTTCTGGAGCTGGGCTATATTGCGGGGGACCGAGGAGTAGTTACCCCAGGGTAGTGATACCGGGGAGTAGTTTACTTACACCAAAACGTACGGTATACTTACACCGAACCGTACAGCACTTTCACCGGTAGGTACCTTTCCCCAGGGAACTGATGTTGATAGTCTATCTCCGCTTTCCAGACATATCGGTTCGATCGTCGGATTCCTCGTCCTGCGACCACTGCTCACTGGAAGTCACTCATGGATTGCGTTCGCTATTCCAGAAGCATTGATTCTGTTCTGTCTCGTTGTGGGACTCTTCTTCCAGGTAAGAGAGGGCAGAGAGAGAGAGAGAGAGAGAGAGAGAGAGAGAGATGGAAGGGTAGAGGAGAGGAGACGGAAGGAAACAGACCCAGAAAGAGAGAGAGAGAGATCGAGAGATTATTACATAAAGATAGATGTATTAAACAAATTCCAGCCCGAAACCAAAGGAAAAGCAATGTTGGACCAAATGGTGGAGACTAATTTCGGTCGATTCGAGAAGCAGCTACCACAGGCACTGATGAGGTGAGAATATAATTTATAATTAATTTTCTTTTCTTTTTCTTTTCTCCTCTCATATCTCTCTAATCCTCACCTATCTCACTAATCTAACACTCTCTATATCTCTATTTTACTCTACGAAGATCGCTCTGGGTATCTCTGTATTTCCATTTCTCTATATGTATTTAACTCCCTCGCCATTCATCCTCTCTATTTTACTCTCTCGATCGCTCTGTGAATCTCTGCATTTGTCTGCCTCTCTCTCTCTCTCTCTCTCTCTGTCTCTCTCTCTCTCTCTCTCTTTCAATTATATGAGTAGCGCCAATTCGCCAATTGAATAGCGCGACTTTTCAAAACTTCCGCGTCCGGAAGAAGTCTAGTGTTTGAGAATATATACTGTTTATTCCAGGCTTGCCGCCGGTCATAAAGTACAACAAATAATGGTGAGAGAAGAGTTAAAGAAAGAATTCGTCGAGGCACAAAATAAGAAGAAGAGAGGCGAGGCGGTAGACAGTCCGTTCATCTACAGTGTGAGTTATTGATTGGAATATTTTGCTGGTAGAACATTGGTTTGGTGGCGTACTTAAAGGCACACCCACGAAAAAAAAACGCAGATAATTGGATTCAAAAGAACTAGAAGGGTTTCACGGTTTTACGAGCAGTGAAAGTACCCAAAACGCGCGGAGTTATCCCGGGAACAGACACACACACACACACACACACACACACACACACATATACACACACACACACACACACACACACACACACCACACACCTTTCGATAACAACGTACTCCGTAACAGACATTATCGAGCGATCTCCGAGGAGCAACGACTACGGTCCAAAATGTCCGTCTGCCCGTAAAATGGTCCATTGTTTCAGGGTCCCGAAACCAGTTCAATGTCCAGTGTGCCGGTCAACGAACCTCCTCGAGGACAATCGAACAACGGATTTGAGAGTGACAGTAGTGAGAGCAGCGACGGATCTGCTACCGCATCCAGGTATTCACCTTTCATTTGTAAATCCAATCAGTCACCAGCGATCCCGACTCGCAATCCAGACGTCGGGGGTTCGATCCCGGCTAGGTGCGCAAGTTTTGTGACCGATTCCTGGGTTCAAAACAAAACGTCGAGCACTGTAAGCATTCGGGACTTCAGCATGCGATAGCCGGACTTATCCTCAAGGTATCCTACAAGTCGTGCCAACACCGTGCTTATGCTTAGTGCTTTCCCCTGGTCCTGGTCTATCGGCGCTAATTGAAAACTTATATATACAAACTAATTTGATTTCTCCCTACTTCAGAAGTGCCAGCTATGTTCTGAATGATGACAAGACATCGCATTCGACCCACATGTAAATAGGAGCTGGATTGAGAAAGTCGAAGATATATGTTTTCAAGTTATTATATTATATATTATTGATCGATATTTTGAATAAATATATTCTTGTACAACAATTTGCTCCTATGCTTTTCAACTTGTCTTCCACGCAGGCAAAAGAAGTTCAGGTAAGTTACATATTTGCAAGATATAACAACATAACAACTTTATTCCAAATACCAAAATATATAAGGGAAACTGAAATGTTGGAGGTGAATTTCAGATATTATATCTAGATTTGGAAAGAGCGAAGGCAATTTGGTCAAAATACTCAGTACATCACACGATTGAAATTTATTCAAGGTTTGTTCAAAGGTAATTACGGTGGTTGCTAAATATCAGCTACTTCGGCGATGTGGACGATTTTTTGCTTTAATTGTCTTTTATGACCAGGTGAAACTGGAGTGTTTACTAAATAACTAAATTAATAAGTAGCAAACGGTAAATTTTTAGTGAATTACGAAATGTTGCTCAAAGTATTGCACATAGTAAATAATGCAGAGAACATAATATACAAAATACAAGCGGGAAAATTGTTAAAACAATATGGCACGTGGTTTTGTGAAGCACGTGCTCGATACTCGACAATTTCTTTTGTATGCATATTATGTGAAAAATTTAGGTGCGAGTATTATGGAAGTACAATTGTCCAGCCTAAGTTCCAAAACCACGTGCCATATCGCTTTAAAGTAGAAATATTATTTGGCAAAGACAAAGGCAGACAAGATTCCTAGCACTATGACTGTGATTGAAAATTGTCCTCTTTTCTCCGAACTGTTGCATCCATCTCCGTAACAGCAGCAGGAAATCTGAAATAATGCCACTGTAAATATAATCTAGAAAACAGCATGTGCACAGCCTGCAGCAGAGAAGCTGCGCGCTATAATTAGAATTTTTCTATACTGAGTGTACTGTCTGTCATTCAGTTCATTAAGTTTGCTCAGTTGCCGTACAAAAAAGGGTACATGGGAGTGTGCCAAGGGTGTAGAATTTCAGTTGGTGCAGCTCTGGCGCACTTCTGGACGCCACAAGTGCACCAACCGGAAATCCCTGACGCATGACGTCCGCCCCGTTGTTGCGACCTTTTTTCGCGGAGATTGTTCGAAATTTCGTGGTGTTTGTATGGATATGCTGTATTGGAAAATGATTCTATCAAAATAGTTCCTCTGACCTGATTGGAAAACATGCTCGACGTATTCTGACAGTTGGCGATCGCGTTGATTTGTCCGTTCAACTAAACAACGAAGTAAGTGGTGATGGAAGTTGATGGTTGAAATGAGCCTAAGCCTAAGCCTAAGCCTAAGCCTAAGCATAAGCCCAAGCCTAAGCCCTTTATTGTAGGTTATACGATTCGCTTTATATTAGAATTAGAACAGGTACTCCTCGTATAGACAGAACTCATAGTGTGTGCACGATAATGGGAGCAACCTCCTGCGCCTCCCGCGGGAAGTACATGAAAAAGAGGAACAATAGGATTAACCTAGACGTAGAGACAAGTTCACGTGGGATGCTCAGGAAACCAAGACTTCCAAATAATTCCCCAACTTTTCCTCCCATCGTGTGATGTTATTGTTGAAAATTGGTACTCCGTAAAATTGTGTAATCCCTCCCCAATCTCACTATCTTCCCCGCTAGCTCCCCAACTCATCCCCATCCCTCCCTAATCTCACTATATTCCCCTCTAGCTTCCCCAGCCCTCCCCAATCTCACTATCATCCCCGCCAGCCTCCCCAACTCATCCCCATCCCTCCCTAATCTCACTATCTTCCCCACTAGCTTCCCCAGCTCATCCCCAGCCCTCCCCAATCTCACTATCATCCCCGCCAGCCTCCCCAACTCATCCCCAGTGAGATTACTCCCCAATCAATATATTCTATAGTAGTTCTCACCGTGCAATTGGTCGCCTGACATCCCTTAGTGACAATGTACGAGTTGTAGTCCATAGTCTTCACACATGAATAATAGCCCATGCCGCACTCTTCCGGCTGCAGATTGGTCAGCATCGACGCGTTTACATTCACAGCTTTATAGCAGCGAAGCGCGACAACGGCGCCGATAAGAAGCGAGAGGAGGAGTAGAAAACGCATCCTGAAAGAAGAACTCCTCATATTTTTGAATACTGCTTTATTTCAGCACCCACCACACAATATCATAATAGTCCCCGTATGTGACGGAAACGGACTGATGTGTTATTCAATGAAACGAAAGAAAACCAAGACCAAGGTGGTCAGATGCCGCTATTGTCGTAACTTTATAACCAGGCCACTTGACTACGCGGAGCAACATCTACAAGACTACTGCGTTCTCTTTCAATAGTTTGCAGAAACAACGCCGTCGTGGATATTTCAACATTCCCTATAGATCAAACACCATCAAACTTCTAAGCGAACTTCTTTACAAAAGTCCAAGCAGAAGCCTAATTGTGTGCCTATAAGCCTAAAAATGCAAAACCAGTTAACTATCATTGACAGGAACTTCTGACCAACGTGACAAAAAGTAATGCGGACAGGTGAATGTAAAAATAAAGAATCAACCGAACGGACTTAGAAAAATCAGAATTTTTAATTATATTTTCGCCACCGTCTACCGTTCGATGCCATAGAAACGCTGGGAGGAAACAATTACGCAATTTCCTCTCGATTAGTCAAAATCTTTCGACCGTGAAATGAAAAACAACAAAAAATTTGATGAATGGAACTAGTAGATGCATTAATTAGGCGTAAGTTATACTTGTTGTTGAAACAGCTTTTAAAAGGATATACCATATGATATACCATATACCATGTAGCGTTTGCATGCATAACCATTCAGTTTTGGCACGAGTTATGCGTAAGATTCACTGCTAACAATAAGCCACATTATACATGTTATCTTATTTAAAAAATCGTTGCTTTTGACAACACTACGTAGAGAAAAAGGAAAAGCTAAGGTACTGTACTTTTATTGAAAATTACGAGGTTCTTAATCTAGAATACCAGCTACCTCACTACAAAGCGATAGCTCACGTGGTACGCGGAAAGAAACTGGCAAAAGTGCTATAATCCAGGTTGAGAAAAAAATGGTGCGCGGCGACTTCGCCCTGTTCTCGCGAAATGATACTTATAGTGGTATCGCGAGAAATTGGCGAGAGCCTGGCCTGGCGAAGGCTGCGCGAAATTCGTGGCGAGAGATAGACGCGCATGCTTCTTCTTTACATCTTTCAGCAACAAACTTTCACGTTGTATTTGGATCGTTGAATACTAAAATCGTACAATAATTGAGTTTCGAAGGCTAATTTCATACAGTACTCTTGGAAATTTGAAGTCGGTAAACTAATTACAAATTCAATAGAAAGAATTTTCTATTACAGTACGGGGTTATGAATTATGAAACTGGAACTACCTCTCAAATCTTAAAAGGGAAACGAATAAGTACGAAATTGTATTAGTGAATTATTATTCTGTGATAAAACCGGGGAAATTCTCTAGGCGTTTCTCATTTTGTAGGGAGTAAAGTAGTTCCATGAACTCAATGGTGTATTACCAAAAAGACCTGGCTTGAACACTAAAAACTAACAACAAAACCGTTAAAGAATGTAGTGAATTGGTGAAACTATGGCAACTAGTTTTTTGTTAAACCACTGAATACTACAAATTGAGAAGGAATAATTTGAAAATCGCCATATATTGCGAGAAGGGAGAAGCCCTAATTTAATAAATGTAGAGCGAGGAGCGAAAACAAAAACTGGGCAATATTACACTTGACAGATGGATTCAGGTGGAGATTAGTAGACGTCTTACTATGTAGCATCTAGCGCATGCGAACTACGCGCACACTTTGTGCGGGGTTCGCGGATGGGTGCCATATTTGCGCCTTGCGCGCGCAATAGGTGGGCGGCACCACCGAGCTGTTTCATTAGTGTGTACCGTTTAACGCTTGCGCCTAACTAGTTGTAGTACTAACATGAGGTGCAGCTACACAAGCAATCGAATAATAATCGTGACCTCTAAAATATCCTACATTCTTATCTACCGTACCCCAAAGAGGCGACCAAAACAGAAATATGTTCTCCAGCTGCCATAATCATAAACATAGGTTCCATGACAACCTCACCCACCTCCCTTTATTTCCCACAATGAAATTCTACTGCCCAGCCAAAAAGTAAAGGTGCTCAATAACAAGAACTTTCTCAGCAAAAAATCAATTCATAGGCCAGAAAAACAAGGAGTACTGTGTGGCTCTATCATGTGGCATCGAATGTATGAAACTGGCCGAATTCTGCCCAAGTGATGAGGGAAAAATATAGTTAGAATTCTCCGCTGATAAATCTTACAAGCGAAATACCGGACGGTTTTTGAAACACAACGAGTACACCGGCATTCTTATGCAGCTTATGCAAATTAGCACAAAGGGGCATCCCAGAAAGAACTCCTAGATCCCCAACTATTGAGGAAGTGGACTCCCACTTACATTACCACGATGATCATCAATGTTTCTCCTTGAGCATAAAAGTACGTAACTACGCACATAGGCAGCTCCTTTCAGATAGTCGCGTCAAATTTTGTTTTCTCGAAAATGTAATCAAAAATTATTCAAGATACTGTACGAAGCCTCGTCACAAAAACGCGTGGATTGTTTATAATAATCCCAAACGGGTTCAAAATAATATCTGTATCCATCCAGCAATTTTTAAAGGGATTCTCGTAATTAAAGAAAGGCTTCCCAATAAATAAGGTGACAAATGTCGGCTTTCTGAATGTCAACCGGCAGGAAGGTATTATTTTATGAGTTCTACAATGATGGAGCTCTGGTGATGTGCAGCAAGAACCTGGCGCGCAAATATCGCGAGGCGAGTGCCTGGCGGGTGAATGCAAAAAATCGATGCAGAATACGAACTTCGCTCTATACTCGCGGCCACTTGGCCCTACCCTCGCGGCCACTTCGCACTATCCACGCGGCCACTTCGCCCTATCCTCGCGGCCACTTCGCCCTATCCCCGCGGCCACTTCGCCCTATCCTCGCGGCCACTTCGCCCTATCCCCGCGGCCACTTCGCCCTATCCTCGCGGCAACTTCGCCCTATCCTCGCGGCCACTTCGCCCTATCCTCGCGGCCACTTCGCCCTATCCCCGCGGCCACTTCGCTCTATCCTCGCGGCCACTTCGCTCTCAGGTTCATCCTCAGTTTCTGAGAATATGTTCTGTGGCGGGATACTCAATAACCCGCGAGAAGCAGCTGACGTTTGGCGAAGTCTTGGCGAGTGCTTCGCGGTTTTTCGCAGCAAACCACCCAAGTTTCACGCTGAACATTTTGTAAACTTTTCTCTCTCCCAAGTATGCTTATTTTTATTTTCAAGAACACAAGACAAAGATAACAAATACGCGTTTATTCCACGTTGCTCGTATTTACACGGTAATACAGTCATATCACAGGGGAAAAACAAAATAGAAAATCTTTGCATAACTAAAAAAGCAAAATAAAATATTATTAGACATCTCAACTCAAAAAAAAGAGCTAGCAATGTAATTAATTTTCATTTTAACACATATACCAATCCGAGATAAAACACAGCAAATATACGTAAGCGGCCGTTTAATCGAAAAGTATGGAATATTCTCCGTCATTACAAAAAGCGAATTGCCTCAAAGTTACTGTAACACAATTACAGTAAATTGCAGAAACTAAACATAAAGTTGTACTAAAGCGTCGGCAAGATACAAGGAAAAAATCAAATTATTAAAAAGATTCGATTCGGTTAAACAAGAGATAAAACCCGTAAAGAACCCACAAGTGGACTAAAAGGAATGAATGAAACTTGAAAACGGTATAAACAAGAATCCACATGTCAGAAATGGATATATAGAATCCTTCAAAATATTGCAAAACTAAACGAATTGCCCAACAACGATCAAACGCTCTATGTCTACCAGTGCTTCTCTCTCTCTACACATTGTTTCTCTCTACACGTTGTTTTTCTCTACACATTTTATATTTAGCGTATTTGAATACAAAACGTGATAATAAACCGTGATAGATATTGCACATTAACTCTTCACAAATTCAAACTGAACCCCCTTACATGGGTAATATATCGTAAACAAGAGCCGACCGTAGAAGCTTAGCTGTGATGCCAATTTTCGATTATATGCGGCAAACTGCAAACTACACTACAAACTCCAAAGGGGAAACATAAACTACAAAGTACAAACGTGGCCTCATTCGATTCTCTCCACACCCTTTTCCGGGGCCAGCATTGTATACGCCGTGACATCATGTAACAGTTTCTCGCAGTCATCCAGTGTTTCGTCTCCCTTTGTCTGAATCTGAATTGAAGTCAAGAAATACTACAAAAATTTCCTCTTTATACAGTGTCGTCTTACTCCCAAACTTCTTCTCCTTCTTGTTCTCAACGACTTTTGTAATGTGTAAAAAAAGAATGTATTTCCGCAAGAGACGATGAACTAACCCAACAAAGTAAACGACATTTCCTATTTGTACTACTATTTCTATACACGTTACCTATGATTGGTAAGCAACAAACATTCAAATACTACTACTGATTGTAATTATTCAGTGTTGTGGTGAGCTTGTAATTCCAACCAAAGGAAACAAAGTGTGTTTAGCACATTTATTTTTTTTGGAATAAATGTGCTAAACACACTTTGTTTCCTTTGGTTGGAATTACAAGCTCACCACAACACTGAATATCTACACCATTCCAACTTCATGGAGCGTGCATCTGTACAACTGATTGTAATTGTTCAAAACTTATTATTAACGTAAGCTCAACACCCCAATAAACATGAACACGGTAAATCCGCGTTCGTTCGCACAAAAGCTTGGACGCCATTTTTAGAAAGAGACTCATTATCAGTCCATAATCAGTAGCAGGCTTTATTAACTCTTGATCGTAGGCTACCAATTTTCTCTCTCTCGCTTCCTCTCTCTATCAGTCTCTACCCTCCACAAACCCCTCAGTCTCTCACCTTCTTCTTTGGACTTGTCTGTGCACCTCCCTCTCTGTCTCCTATTCCTATACTCTTCTCTGCTCCCAATTCGCTTCCCTCTCGCGTACGACCTTCTTCTCCTGATTCTACCGCTCCGGAAGCGGAAGGCGGAACACTTGTATCACGACGAGACCTAATCAAATATTATTAATTAAACTTCCAATTAAACCGAAATACCGGCCGGTTTTTGAAACGCATCGTGGACAACTGCATTCTTATGTATTTATGCTAATTGGTGTTGAATTGCGGTATATTTTTATGCTGAATTATGCTGATTTGCATACGACGCATAAGAATCTTGGTGTACTCGATGCGTTTCAAAAACCGGCCGGTTTTCTTATTAGGACCTATACGAGCCACGAGCACAATGAGGCAAACAAAAAAATACCTCGACAAACTGGCGAAGCTCTTGGTGCGCCGCGGTGTTCGATCGTCAGTGGAAGGCCGTGGGGTTACTTGGTCAATGATTCGTGGTTCGGGCTGAAATTATATAAAAAGCTTTATATTGAGGAATTGAGGGAGTGCTCGTTGATATTAAAGCGGTATTGACCGTGATTATGAACCTGAACGTCCTGAACCATGTATTACGTCACAGAATGGGACACAATTTGTTTACAGTCATTGAAATTGCAACCATCACAGGAAAGCGAAAATCCCGATTTCGCCCCGATCAAGGCCCGTTTTTGAGGGACTTGATCGGGGCAAAATCTGGGTGTTTGGTTTCCCATGATATGTAACAGAAAGATAATACGATGTTCTGGGCTCCGAGCCATCCCATATCACCACAACGTTACACCAATAACATCAAAAGCTAGTAGATATTATTTATTAAAGGGAAATGCCGGTCTTTTTTGAAACACATCAAGTACACCAGCATTCTTATGCAGTCTGTGCAAATGACAATAAATTAGAATAAAAAATCGAGTAAAATCGAGAAAATTAGCATAAATACGTAGCAATTCAGTTGTCCACGATGTGTTTCAGAAACCGGCCGGTATTTCGCTTTAAAACATGAAATGATGAAATAGGACAATAAAAACTTTTCACCTGTGATTGCAACTCATCCCAAAGATCTGACATTGTGAAGCCCTTAACACCGGGTGGTTGGTGGCAAACATCTGCAACAAAAAATAGCCGTAAGCTCTTGCTCTCAGCGTAACTTATTATGTATACTAATTACGACAGAAGACTTAAGACTGAAAACTTTGTCACTATTGAAACAAACACGAAAAAAATAAAACCACTCACCATAAAATTCGACAATACTCAATTTCGGACTGCTTGGCGCACTTTTGCTCTTTTTTTCCAGGATACGCTTTCTGAAACTTATATACTATATATATATATATATATATATATATATATATATATATATATATATATATATATATATAAACATTGCAATTTGCAATACAGCAACAAATTTACCATAAATCCACAGCGGCTCTTTCATAATGTCATTAAATGTAACACATTGCAAACCAACAAGAAAGGATCGAAACATTAACAAGTAAAGGTGAACCTGTATAGATCAAGCTCTGAGCGAGCTTGCAGTTCCCTATAAGTAGCCACATTATTACATGCACGTCCGAGGAGAATTATTCCATTCGATATCTTTATGGATAACATGAGCAACCAAGCAAGACCTGAATTAAAACACAGATCAGTTGGGGGCACGCACGCATTAATCAGGGAAACCAATTACTATCACAAGAGAACGACGTTAAAACGATATGGCGTATGGTTTACGAAATGTATACAGAACAACTGCGCTATATGCAATCGTTTATTCAGAGTACACTTCCCAACCCAAGTGCCACCTCGAAAAACGGGTTCACAGTTACCATCCATAGAGCGCAGTATTTCGAAATAATTTACACAAAAATAAGATTCAAAACATAAGAAAATATGGCTAAAAGTAACATACCCAATAAAACAACACTTGGCCAATTGTTAAAAGAAAACGTCTGTGATATTACCAAAATTAGCATTATAGACAAGGGAATAGGAATGAAGCCCATACGTCGCGAAACCTGGAATATACCCTTATTTCATAGTTTTCCAATGAATAGAAAAGCATACTTCTTCTCTACTACAAACTACAACATTTCATAAACAGACCACCCACATACTGACATACAGCTGGGTTTGAGGATAAACAATAAACATTGGAAAGCTACGAATCTACCTGATCCGAGTAATCCGAAAACGCGCTAACATCGCGACTCTTGATTACATCGAACGAAATCGTTATCGTGTAATCTGAAAACCTTCGCATCAAATCCAGTGGGTAGTTCAATACTCGCCAAATTAAAAAATCTCATACTCTCAAATATAATGTATATTTCTATTCATCCAATGGCTACAACGTTGTTAGTTGCTATCTGTCAAGGCAAGTCATGATTCATGATTGACCTAATCAAAGGATAGACCAAATAGGGGGATGCGCTATACTTCGAGAGACCTACTTGCTCACGCGCACCCACTAGAATAGTGAAAGCAAAAGACCCACCTCTGTAAACGGCCGCATTAATTTCATTAAACTTTGTGATGAACGCATGCTTCAGCCAGTCAACCAGCAATTCGGCACAACAAACCATCAGCTGCAAAATAGAGTGTTCTTCAACTAATCTGATTTACATAGACAGCACCGAGCTTAAATATGCAGCTCTAAGGTTATCCAGTTATCCATTCATAGCTCTAACATTCGAAAGTCGCATATCTTGCAACTGTCCAGTCTCACCCCAAAGTTATCTATAAATTTTGCCGTATGACCCCCACACCGCTAACCGCTCGGAATAGAAAAAGTAAGAAAAGTAAACATAACTCACCAAATCAGGGATCATTTCCAGAAAGTGATCAGTGCTCCAATTAACTGCCATCATATTCCTGATCATCACAACGAATAAGAGGGCCATGATGTGAAATCGTTCGCGTACGTCACTAAATGAACCTGATAAAACAAATGAGCAAATCAGATAGTTACGCCTTACCGGCTTTACCTTAACTCAGTAACCTTAGATATCTTAGAGGCAAAACTTACACCGTAGCCTTACTTAAAACCTTAGACACTTTACAGGCAAAAATTAATAAAACAAACCGGACCGTAAAGTTAAACTCGTAAACTAACGGTAACGAAATAAAACAGGTACCTTAGTGGTATTTAACTACGTGATAATACAACAATGAACCATTAGAAATTTAGAAATGGAGGCGGAGTCAAAATTCATACAGATAACACTAACACTGCCTGACTGCCGTAAACCAAAACAAAGGCCTACCTGCAACTCATTTGAAAAAGGTTTGCTTTGGCGAACTTCTTAAACACTGATCCTTTCAGCTCCACAAAATTATTGCTCATCATAATCATCAAGAGAGACTGATTGTGAGAATTGAATGCTACATTCAAAGTGGTGGCCTGAAAATGAAAAAAATATGATTGAAAATTATAACGACGATTATTGGCGTTGATTACAATCAGCCCCACGTAAACGGACAATGGGGTTCGTAAAATTCATATACTGCACGCGAGTTCGTTCTGCATTCTGCGATAATGCGAGACTGTGAACAACCATGAGAACGGTATTGCGTAACAAGAACCCACGTCGATCGATCTTTTCGTGAGCCCAACCCTGGGGATGATCGATAATCCCGTTGACGAACAGAAATATATTCGAAACGTATCATAAATAGACAAAATTTCGGGAAACACAAGGATTTCCTGACGAGATTTATGCCCTGGCCCAACCCAAACCTTTTAATATCAGAATACTGTTAAAAATAAAACCCTCACCTGTAGAAGCACCAAGAACGTATGAAGAATGGCGTAGATCAAGGCAAAGACAAAGTGAAGGACAGTCCATAGAATACTTCGCACACCGAATTTCTCGTTGGCCGTCCAAAATAAAGAGTCCAGTACGTCCTGAAATTTCTTCCAATAAGCCATACTACAAACTAAAGAAGCTGTCTTTAGAGCATAACAGAAATAAGACATATTATTAAACTAAAGAAGCTCAAGAAGCGTTTTGGAGCCTAACAGGCAATCGTTCACTCATTACTCTGCCATACTGAAATAGACATTGGGAAATAATTAGTTCTGCTAAATAGCCATACTAATCAGGCCCTTAGCAGAAAGATTGTTGATTCATTTATTTATGTAGTATTAGTGTTTTATTCTATATTATTGTCTCTCGAAGCGCCCTCCAAATAGTCTACTACACAACACGTTCAAGCATTATAGAAAAAGGAAAAGTTCCGTTCCAACCTGTCCAAGACTGCTGAACAGCTTGTCTGCAACTTCCAGCATATTATAAAAAATATAGAGTTTTATGACGCCTTGGCTTCTGACCTATAACAGCAAATTACAACACCGTATTACACTTACTTGTCTTTAGTCATAAGACAAATAGCGGTACAGGTTACTTAGTTGTGCAATAACGCATCACAACTTCCTTTTTACAAAGCTCTGTGGTAGGGAATTTTCGTTACTGGTTACTGGCAAGACTGAGAAATAACAAGACTGAGCGGCTGCGAACTGCAATACTTTCCAACTTACGTTTCAGAAGCCGGCTGTTACACCGCTTTAATTATGTAGCGTTCAATGAAAACAAGATAAAGTTCCAACCTGATGGTATACAAATGATGTGTCGATCCACTGCATAACAGCCGTTGCGCATACAATTATTCCAACCTACAAAGATAATTTTATGGGAATAAAACCTGAATATTCGAATACTACAGAGCACGCTGCACGACTGCACATGCATATCAAACAACAAACACACTGGGTGTTTGAATACTGTAAACATAGAATAGAAAGGAAACCAACTTTTAGTAAATCACACGTTTCGGCGGAAGTCCATGGACGAATACGGCAAATAAATCCGAAAATTGACATCTGAAGGTATCTGTTTAAAGGGAAATGTCGGCCGTTTTTTGAAAATTGAAACGCATCGTGGACAACTGAATCCTTACATATTTATGCTAATTTGCTCGAATTTAGCTCGATTTTTTTTATTCTAGTTTCTAATTTATGTTCATTTGCATAAGCCGCAAAGAATGCTAGTGTACTCGATTCGTTTCAAAAACCGGCCGGTATTTAGCTTTAAAAGAAAACAACAAAATCAGATACGCCCTGTAATAACTATCCAGCTGATAGTTAACAACGCTTGTGAATAACGATAGCTCATCGAGCTAACAATAATGACAAGAAAAGTTGTAAATAAATCAATTGAACACTCACAACAAATCGAATAGGTAGAAAGGTGAATAGATACGTGAACGCATCAATACACTGCAAAAGTCCAAACAAGAGAAAACGCTCCAATTCCCATGGAATCCAGAAGAACGCGTACACTTTCCGTCGCTTTTCCGAATATCGCGACTGATCATTATGAAGTGAATAACCTCTGAAATAAGAGAAAATAATAGTGTTCAAGTTCCCTTGACTATATTACTGAACAACTCGACTGAAAATCGTGTGCGAATTGTGTATCAGCTGATAC
Source organism: Pelodera strongyloides (assembly GCA_036852015.1). Lineage (NCBI taxonomy): Eukaryota > Metazoa > Nematoda > Chromadorea > Rhabditida > Rhabditidae > Pelodera > Pelodera strongyloides. The sequence continues at coordinate 425,616 of JAANDG010000013.1, forward strand.
GCTATGGAGATGTTTCTCATTTCTGTATTTACCACCCTCCTATGCGGGCGTGTGCTGCAGCTGAAAAACAAAAGCTAACAATTCTTAGAAAGCTTTGGGAGATCAAGAAGCCAAACCTTCACGCATAATATGAAGGAAAACTGGAAACTGGTAACAAAGATGAAAGATATAATAGTGAGAATGAAAGAGAATAAAAACGATTTAAAGTGTATATTGCTTACACTTTAAATACATAAAATGGCACGTACCGTGTTAGTTCTGACCAGAAGTAGGAAAGAAAGTTGGTTGAAGACGGAATTTCTTGCAGGAGTAGACCATGTGCTTCGTCAGCGATAGGCGCTTCTAAATTATAAAGGTTTGGGTACTATTGAACTTGCGCAAACCAGCCCCAATAACAACTTTTTTTCTGAGTTTTCCTAAATCTTGTCCCGTGTCCCGTCCCCAGAGATAATGCTGAATCGAAAAAAAAAGTGGTTTATTGCAGGTCTCAGTCTCAGTGTCGTTGGGATCCGTTACGGCCCACTACGGTCCCAGGTGCTTCGGTGATTGTAATTTTACAGTAGTTATGGAGCTTGTAATTAATTTAAAACAAGGGAAAATTGTAACTTAAAAGTAGTCACTTACCGTAATCATCAACAAATACGGTCAAATTATCTGACAGAGTAACTCGAGATGGTTTTCGCGGCACGTTCTCCTTCAGAAATATACCGTCGAGACGGTTGTAGGTTGTCGTCGTTGCCTAAACGTTGCAATGGTTGAAGCTAGATAACGGAAAAGACTGAATTGTGAATGCAAAACTGAAAGGTCGTACAGTTATGACATTAGGTAAATACTTTTTTTCTATCGAATACATTTCCATACACACCTAACAGCACGGCAACAAAAACCATGATGTTACTTACCACGTCTTCCTCACTTATTAGTTCTGAGGGATCCTCTTCGGGAGTATTTTCCGAGCCAACATCCACCTTTCTTTTTCGCAACTGTGAACTGCAATTCTCTCCATCGTCACACATCTGCACAGACTAAACGATTAAGTAAGTAAATGGGAAATGGTGCTCAACGAATACTATTTTATCAACGGCACGGTTCACTCTGTTCACAGCCACATAAACGACACTTTCACTACGAAAAGCGCAAAAAGATCAAAGCAAACTGTCATAAAGTGTCAGACAAATCAACAACTAGTGTACTTCGGAGGCAAACATATGCCAACCAACAACAACTAGCGGAATGGAATGAAACAACATAACCACAGTTCGTAGATAAGGGCGCGTTCGGGTTGCTCTTTCCGAAAGGAAAACATGCAAATTTATCGTTCGGGTTGGATCTTTCCGAAAGGATTTAATGCTTTGAGAAAGCAAAAAACACAGTATGAATTTGCATGTTGAACATGCAAATGTATGAATTAGCATGGTTAACATGCAAATTCATACTGTATTTTTGGCTTTTTCAAAGCATTAAATCCTTTCGGAAACAGCCAACCCGAACGATAAATTTGCATGTTTTCCTTTCGGAAAGAGCAACCCGAACGCGCCCTAACAACGGAAAAAACCGAATCAAAAAATATTAGCGGAATTTACGCCTACCGTACACACGAATAGAACCCAGTCCCACCATAGTTCGTAAGAGAGCGCAGAGTTAACACTACATGAAACTACTAGTGACGAAAAATAGAGGATTTTGCAAAGCTACCCAGCTTGCTCTCTTTCTAGCGCACAATTTGTTCAAAATTATGGCATCAAGAAGGCTCTTATTTCAGAAGGCATCAGAAGGTCACCTTTGCCATTGGATTCTATTGGCCTGTTTCGATACTTTTCATATGGTTTGAATTTACGTAGAGCTAGTAGATCGTTTATTATGACAAAGTGTTTGTCCCAGGATATGTGCTTTCCTCTGAGTTAGCGACCTAGAGTCGGCTTAAATAACTTATCTATTTATTGCAATGTTTAGTGAGAATCTATCTGTGATGAGTAGGTACTATTGAACTTGTGCAACCCTTTTTTCTGAATTTTTTTAAAACTCCTCCCCAATAGGTTAGCGATGATGCTGAGTCCGAAAAAGTGGTTCATTGTGGATCTCAGCGCCGTTGGGGCCCGTTAAGGCCCACTTACGTCCCAGGTCCAAAATTATAAAATTCGCTCTCCACAATATGTTTGTGATGATGCTGGATCCAAAAAAGTGGTTCATATTTAATTTTGAGCCAATTGGGGCCCAATTATGTCCCAGGTCAAAAATTAAAATTCGCTGACATTTCTCCACAATGTATACTTTATAACACTGGTGCTCATTAAGTTTGTTATTTAATAATCCAAGATTCTTCACTAAATTATTTTGATTTGCATCTTGAAAGTGTACGTTTATATCGGTGCTATATGAATAGAAGAAAATTTCAACTGAATACGTAATGAGATTTTTTCAGATAGCGCTCGACTCGTTGTCTACTCAACTGGTCTACTACCTCGGGTCGACTGAGAAGAGCTCCGCAGTGCAGGCGCAGAAGTCTACAGGAAACCAGAACCGGTGAATCTTATTCATTTCATTTTTGTTGAGTAGGATGACATGATATATTATATACGGGGGTCTTGCGCGACATGGGGTGTAGGCCTAATGTGGAAATTTTATTCACTTCATTTTTGTTACGTAATTGAGTGTGATGTCGTGACTTATTCTACGCGGGGGGTACCACATATATTTTTATTATTAATCATAAAGCAGCGTGGCACTCTATTTAAAATATTTAGTTTAGTTTAGATAGGTAGGGGAAGATGGCTGGTGCGGGGCGCCTGCCGAATACGAGTTCCACACTTCTAGTGTAGTGTGTGCTCGTCCCGCGCCAGTTTCCTGCCTAGCGCGACATGGGGTGTAGGTCTAATCTGGGAACTTTATTCACTTCATTTTTGTTACGTAATTGAGTGTGATGTCGTGACTTATTCTACGCGGGGGAAGTACCACATATTTTTTTATTATTAATCATAAAGCAGCGTGGCACTCTAGTTAATATATTTAGTTTAGCTTAGTTTAGATAGGTAGGGGAAGATGGCTGGTGCGGGGCGCCTGCCGAATACGAGTTCCACACTTCTAGTGTAGTGTGTGCTCGTCCCGCGACAGTTTCCTGCCTAGCGCGACATGGGGTGTAGGTCTAATGTGGGAACTTTATTCACTTCATTTTTGTTACGTAATTGAGTGTGATGTCGTGACTTATTTTACGCGGGGGAAGTACCACATATTTTTTTATTATTAATCATAAAGCAGCGTGGCACTCTAGTTAATATATTTAGTTTAGCTTAGTTTAGATAGGTAGGGGAAGATGGCTGGTGCGGGGCGCCTGCCGAATACGAGTTCCACACTTCTAGAGTAGTGTGTGCTCGTCCCGCGCCAGTTTCCTGCCTAGCGCGACATGGGGTGTATTTCTAATGTGCGAATTTTATTCACTTCATTTTTGTTACGTAATTGAGTGTGATGTCGTGACTTATTCTACGCGGGGGAGGTACCACATATATATTTATTATTAATCATAAAGCAGCGTGGCACTCTATTTAAAATATTTAGTTTAGTTTAGATAGGTAGGGGAAGATGGCTGGTGCGGGGCGCCTGCCGAATACGAGTTCCACACTTCTAGTGTAGTGTGTGCTCGTCCCGCGCCAGTTTCCTGCCTAGCGCGACATGGGGTCTACGAGGCGCTTCGAATTTGTGCCAGTTGTTGAGACTGCAGTAGTTAGACTAATGATGAATAATAGTAGCAGTGAACCCACTTAGAGTCTCTATGTGGTTCTGTCTTCTGTCTGATTTAGGTGAGGAGGCTCACCGTATGGAATGATGGATGCAGTCGTGTCAGCCCGTGTGTCTTCGAAGACTTCTTCGTCCGTAATAAGATTTGAACCAAAGAATGGAATTAGCTCTAATTATTGCTGCGCACACCCTTTAGAAAGGCATACACTTAATGGGGCTTGCAAGTATCATAAAAGGATTTAAAATAAAAGATAAAAAAAGGCAGACACTTATAGTTCTTTTCGTACTACCGTAATTTCGCACAGATCTGCAAATTTAGTACGAAAAGTTAAAAACATTTCGTAATTCAAAAATACGATAGTTTTAAGCATGCTTGTAAACCCCATAATGACTTTTCTAGCTGTTCTAAAAAAAGAACAATTTACTTAATTACACACGACTTTATGGAATAAACGCAAGACATGGGACGTGACATGATGCTTGATAAATAGTTATGTAGAAGCTAATACATAAAAATTGAGTAGAGTAGAGATTTGATATTAAATAAATAGTTATATTGAAGTAAATAAATACAAATTGAGTACCTTATTACAAATATTTCATATTTCAGTGATAATTCATTATTTATTTTGAGAAATAACTGTCAATTGGGATTGCAGTAGTGTAGAAATTTCATGAACTGATCAGAGGCCAAAACTTCAGTGAACGCGCAGGCAAACTGAAACCGCCTTCATTTTTCGGAAAACGCAGCCTTAGTTCGTAATTTGGAGCAATGTGTACACTCTGTGCATTCTATACAGTGCAAAGGTACCGTACCCAAAACGGTTTTAAATCTTTTCTTTAAACCAATCGATATATTTTTGTCCATTTTGTTTCAGACGGGTGTGTGGTGAGGTTGTGTGTCTTGTGATGGGTGCTCGTGCCCTTTCAGTGATTTTCGTTCAGTCTGACTGTTTTTCATTCCTTTCGGTCTTTGCAAGTTGCTGAGCTGAGGTTACTTTTCTCTTGCATATTTTCATTCTTATCCTGTGTTACACTACGCTATTGAAAAGGTACAGCGTCGTTTTACTAAACGTGTGCTTCGTAGAATTGACAATGACTATTATAACTCGTTTTCCTATTCTGAACGTCTTGTTGTTTTTGGTCTCAAATCTCTCCATCATCGTAGAATTTTGTTCGATCTCATTGAATGTTTCAAAATTGTCCGAGGTTATAATGCACATCCGGTTTTGGCAAACATGTTTCAGGTGAATCACAGACCACGTCGAAATGGTAACTCTTTATTCAGGATTCTGTTAAAAGGATTCTGTTAAACTTACCCGTCTCTGTTCTCGTTTAAGCACAGGGCCACTCGTTTGTGGAACCTACTTCCTGATAGTATTGTTCTTTCGAGTTCCGTTGATTCGTTTAAAACCCGCATTGACGAGCTTGATCTAATCGAGCTTTATGAAGTAGCAAATAGAAACATTCACCCTTAGTTATTCACATGTACCTTCATTCCTTTGTTGTACATAGTTTTTGTCGCTTGTTATATGCGCTTTGTTACTCTCATTGTTATTTGTTTTGTTGTTGTTGTTGTTATATTATTATTGTCGTTTTTTTTGTCTTCCGCTTTACTTCGGTGTACACTGAATAAAGTATTCATATATATATATACAGCTGAGACATGGACGTTCATGTGGGAACAGAGATCGGCGAGCCGCAAATTTTAACATCAACTCCACAAGGATCGCCTTTGTAAGTCGCCTGTGGTTTACCATTTTACTTTGCTAGTGTTCACTATGCAGTTTGTTCTTGTTTCTGTCGGTTTTCGTTGTCTTGGGCAGAGTTTAACTAATACATTCACTTCAAGATATTGCTCAACGTTGGCTTCTCCTACTGGAGCATTTATTGCGCACGTCTCGGACTTCGTGGCGCCTTCCTCTGAGTCAGAGATGCCCAGCTTTATATCCAATGCAGATGTTTCCCGGAGCACGGTGAGTTGTTCCTGTGCCCATTGTGAGCGAGCTTTTGGTTTTTTTAGAGACTTTTTCGCTTTGACATCAAGAAGCGCTTCGTTTTTATTATACCGTCCGTTTTCGTGTTTACTAAAAGGTTGGTAGAACAACCAGGCAACCGTTAAGAGAAGTATGCATGCGGTGATTCGTTAGTTTGTTTTCTTTAAAACCCATTTTTTAGATATTGTCCGAATTTCCGTTTTCTTCGAATGAGGTTAAAAGTTCTGGAAATGTGCTTTCTGGCCTCTATAACAGCGTATCGCCTCCCAACTGCATTGATAATCCTGCTGCAGCAGTGGAATCTGCTCGTTGTCGTCCTCATCATCGGAAACGAAAAAGTGCAGAGGTATTAAAATAAGTAAACAACACTCTTACTCATAATTGTCATTATAACACAATCTTATTATATAAAAGAGTAACTGTAGCCTAATTTGCATACCGATGTGCGTTACGAAATGCAAATTTTCGTGTTCGGGTATAAAAAGAGTGTCGCAGCTCAATATCGAAGTATGCATATGCAATTGTTTTATATTATGTGAATTGCTTATGATACGTTTGAAACTTTGTATATAAGTATGCCCATGCTAAACCAATCATATTTGATATTTCCATGTAAGACGCCGCAGGCGGCGTGAGCCGACTGGTACGAAATATTATCCGATTTTTTCCCATCTTCGTTTCTAAAAGGCACAATAAGTTTTTTTTTTCATCATTGTCATGTTGCTCTAGACGTTTTTGTAACTCTTGTTCTATACTAATCAATATATATGTGATAACAATATTAAGTAGATCCGGAGTGTGATCTAAACAAAAGTCCGTGTATATATACGGTGTACGGTGCTACTAAAATTGGGGGGGGGGGGGAGGCAAAAATGGCTTTATAGGGGCGTGGGCCTAATAAAACTTCACACATAGGGGTAATAGACCAAGCCTGATCGATTGCAAGTAAAATTATCGACTAGGCGACTGACGTCAAGATATGCTGACTTTGCTAGTGAGGTTCCCCCCAAATAAGAGTGCGTTGATTAGTAAGAGGGTGCGATACGATCAGCGTAAGACAAAATGAGAGAGTGTGTAAAGAACGAGACTTAGAATACCCTAGGGGTACAAATAGGCAGATGGTAGGGGGTTCCCCCTTCCCTCTAAATGTTAGGTGGAACCCCCTTTTAGACATGTTTCTTGACCTATGCTAGGCGATTATCTACTTATTCATTTTCGCATTTTCTTACAAGTCGTTTTCGAAGGCTCCGAACCCAATAAAAGGCATTACTGTGGTAAATCGTGTTGCTCAAGCTGATTGTTGTATCTTTTGTCATCCCTCTAAGTAAACGGTGCTCGCACAGAATGAGGAAGGCGCATCCCAATTTTTCTTTAAGTGCACAGGCAAGGAAAACGAAATAATTGCAGACACCGAGACACCACAGAAAAACCGTCATTAGTCATTAGTCCATCAACAATTGGAGTTTCCCGTAAAAAAACCATCTGGCGACTTATTCATGACTGGTTCTTGACCATCTGATGACGGTTTTTGATGAAACTGTGTCAAGAGTTGGTTACCAAACGGACAAGCTAGCCCATGAAAAGCTAGTGAACCGTTACAAAATGGGTTCATCCATTGCCTGTGTGGTCAGATTCTGAACTACTTCTCATGAATAGCAGGCAAGGACAGTAAGTCAACTAAACGGATCAGCGACACAGTTTATGATTCGCAATTGTGTAGTTGATTAAGAGGGTGCTAGAACCAAATTTGACTCCAATTGGGTCACTTGCACTATTTTTCTAAAAAAAAATCAATAAGTCATGGTGACTGATCGATAAGTTTGTCAGAAATCAACTGGGCATGGTCTATTACTCCTATATGTGAAGTTTCATTAGGCCACGCCCCCTATAAAGCGATTTTTTGACTGACTCCCCCCCCCCCCCAACTTTAGTAGCACCCTGTGTACTACTTTTTTTCTGCCCAACATCAATTTGGTGTGAGTTTGGTATCTTTCTTATAAGGCGAAAGTTTTGTCTTCGTTTATTGTGTACTGTCTTTAGTCGGCACTGTCTACTGTTGATGCTGATAGAAGCCAGGTTCCCGTTAAAATGGAATGCTCTGATGTGAATGGTCTCGTGAGAGAAGTGAAGGTTGAAGTTGGTGAGACGCCTACGCCTTGCACTCCAAAGCCCAAGGGGCCCACCAACAAGGTAACTAATATTAATTGAACTATCTGAAGAGTGTTTTTCATGTAGTTTTTATCTTGTATAGCCTAAATCTAGGATATTTGCACTTTTCAATTCTTTAAATGTCTTAGGATCTTCTCAGCACTCCGAGCACAGCGATATTGGATGATTCGATAGAGATTCTTTCTATTACGAAGAAGACTGACGGGTGAACAATCATTCATTAGTAGGGTGACAAGACTTGTGTTTCAACTTCGAATTCGTGTTTTGTTTGATGTGCTAGTTGCTGAAATTGCCTTAATTCCACTACTGTAATAGTGTCTCTAAAGTACCAGAGGATTGCTTGTAGCATTGTCATTAATTAACTGATGATAAAATTTGATTACGAATAAATGAGAAAATCTGACTGTATGTCTGGTTGCGATAAATATTGCTCCCATTTCATTTTCAGACCCTTTGCGAAAGTTCCGTTGAGAAATCGTAAAAGGAAACGCGTTCCTTCAAGTGTGAGGGCAGTTAAGGTCAGTTTCGATATTTTGTTTGTGCGGTTCACTGATTTACACTTTTCTCGTTGTGCCTGTCACTGTCTATTATGTTTTTCGTTTTCCACAGAACGTAGAAATTTTTATATGAATTTTAAGTTAGTTTTTACAAATACAAGCATGTGTGGGTTTGATTTTTTTATTTCCTTTGTTAGCGCGATAGCGCTGCGCTAACATATATTAAGTTTTAACCTTTTATTTTTATTTAATTTTGAATCTGCCTATGCCCGCCGGCTGGCGACGAGTTGGCGACCACCTAGCCAAGTTTTCTGAGCTAACGATCTAACCACCTCGATTAGCATATTGCCGTTTCCGAATTGGGAAGTGATACAAAAAACCTCACAAAACCAATCATAAATTGGCTGGCGACCACCTAGCCAAGTTTTCTGAGCTAACGATCTAACCACCTCGATTAGCATATTGCCGTTTCCGAATTGGGAAGTGATACAAAAAACCTCACAAAACCAATCATAAATTGGCTGGCGACCACCTAAGTTTTCTGAGCTAACGATCTAACCACTCGATTAGCATATTGCCGTTTCCGAATTGGGAAGTGATACAAAAAACCTCAAAACCAATCATAAATTGGGTTTCGTAGTTTCATCTTCCATTCCCAGACTTACCTGTGGGGTAGGTGCTCCGTGCTCTTGTTCGCATTGGGGTTGGGGAACGGGAAGTTGAACATGTTTTTCGAAACTAAGTGTTACCGTGCCTTGGTGCTTCTCTTCCCATTGTTTCTGTTTGGATTGCAGAATTGTGTTATTGACGACACCGTGCTGACGCACAAATCAAGCGCTGCGGCGACTTGTATGGATATCACTGTACCAGCAAGAAGGTCTTCAGATGAAATAAACAGCTCCCCAGATGAACAAGGCATGATGATGCAGGAATCTTATTATCATTCCAACCCGAACCCGAAGGTATTCACCATTTTGTGTTATATACATGTATTCACACATGCACACACGCGCTTGTATGAGAAATAAGAACACGTGTAGAGTACATTGTACATAGGTCAAGAAGAGGCGGAAATTGTTTTCGGCAGTCCGGAATTGGTGGAAGGGTACGCCAAGAATTCATGAAAAAAAATGGGTAAAATTTGGTGGAAGAGTGTCTATACCACGCCCCTTTTCTAGCAAATTAGGAAAATTCGTGGAAAAGTGCAAAATTTATGGAATGGTTGACTCTATAGGGACATAAAAATGTCCAATTTTGGTGGAAGGCTGGAAGGGATTTTCCACACTTCTTGACCTCAGGTAGAGTAGTGACTGTTGAAGGTGGCTTCTCGGTGCTAGCGTTAAAAGTAAAAGTAAGACCATTGTGCGGGGCTAACGTTTGTTTAGTTTACAAGTATCAAGTAATCATTTTAGCTAAGGACCATGCAAATGCACTGAGAGATCGACCGGACCGCACCGATCTTTTCCTTGTACGAAACTAGTTGAAACATTGACGAAAAACAAATCCACCGTGGGTAGAATAGCTTGAAAATTGTTGTGTTCAATGTTCATTTTCATTGTTGCATTTACTTTACAGAAACCGAATTCTGTGTCTTCTGGAAACGTGGAGTGTGAAGTGAATCTGGGGGCATGTGCCAAACCCCAACAGAAACAGATTTTGGTTCCGAGGCAAGCATGTTAATAATTACTTATCACTTCACGTATACTATAGTCTTAGCCAACTGACAAATATTCCAGAAACCTATCAGGGGTAGACAGGAATATATCTGAACTTCGGATGTAAACTGTAAATTCCGTTGTGCCGGGTGTGCGCTGACCTAAATTAAATGTGTCTTCTTGCTGCGTTAAGAGTTATAAACTGTGTCGTGGAATAATTCTTGTTATGGGCCTCTTCGATAATTACCAAGATACCAAGGCAGCGAACGGTGCGTTTTTGCTTCTTTAATATTTTTTTCCAGGATGATTCGCGAAGTTTGCAAGCTGGCAGAACTTGATTTGCGTGTAGAGGTATGTTATTGTGACGTGGGTTGGAGACGGAACTTTGTTTGGTTTTGGCTCTTGTTGTTTCTGGATTTGCTTGTCTAAGATTTCTCTCTAGTGTTTGTTTGCTAGGATACTGACTGACTAAGTGTACCTTGGTCTTGGTATCTTGGTAATTATTGAAGAGGGCCCATTATTTTTGCCCGTCGTAATTTTTTGTCGCCTAGTCGTCCTTCGCTGGTTATCTATCCTATAAAATTACCATCTGTATTTTTAGAAAGTTGAAGGCGAAGCTGCTTTTGGGACCCCGCTCTTGGAATTTTTGTGCTGTTTTGCGGTGAGTCTCTTTTTCGTTGTTCTTCCTGTTGTTGCCGAATGCAGCTGTCTCAGGCAAGTGGCGACCAGACACAAACCGCGCGCATAGCCGAGGGCTAGGCTAGACCATGTGCATTTTCTTTTATATTTTTTACTTTTCAGACCATGTGCATTTCCTTTACGATCTCATACTGTCTTGTGTGCGTCCTCGGATAGTCGGTTGGTGGACAATATTTTGTTTTGATAGCCATACTTTAGCATTGTTGTTTCTGTCTCTTCGTTTTTTGTTGCTGTGAATAGAATTTTACCTTGTCTTATCTCGAATTTTAGACTGTTCTTTTGTAAAATGACCGTTGTGTTGTTGTAGTACACTAGACGTGAGTTTGTTTTCCGGGCATGTAACGTAGCTACGTAGCGCTGTGAATTGTTAGTTTCTTGACTTGAATTTCTTACCCCCTAACACCCTCCTAATAGTCCTAATTACCAAATGGCAATGGAAGATTAGTTTGTTAGTTACTAACATACTAATTAACATACTAGTTGCTGTTTTTCAGTCTCTGTGCTGCTATCCTAACATGTTGTGTAGTGTATGAGTGTGAAATTTTGGGGGATTAGCTCGGCTTTTTTAGAAACAATACATAGTGAAGCCCTGTTTAATTGTTATCTGTGAATTGGATCTCCTCCTGTATTTTGTAAGTTGAGTTGCTAGTTACGTAGTTACCATAGTTGTTATTTTCCTGTGAATATTCATTTGTTACCGATTGTTGTGTATAAATTTTTTGTGAAAGAGTGAATGTTATAATTGACACGGCAAGTTTATACGAATAAAATACTGTCTAGATATATGCGATGCGGGTGTACTGGATATGGGCGTTAGCGAAGCTAGAAGTAAATTTGTATATTATTTTCATGGGCGTGGTAAGCAAGCTCTGCATTCTGGACCCTCGTCTTGCTCTTTTGTGTTGTTGTTTGTTGCCAGCCGCTCTGCGGGCATCGATTTTTAGGTTTTCTCTCTTCTCTTCTCCGCATTTATATGTCAGTGCGACTATCACATTTTTAGTACGGTCCCGCCTTTCAGTGATTTAGAAACTTAAAATAACTGTTTGAATATATTATTTTGTTTGCCTTGACTTTCATTTTCTGGGTTCCAATTCCAACCAAAAAACGCGGTAAATGTAAATGAGGCACATCATGTTTGTTTTTGTTCTATGTTCATTGTTATTGAGTATTGCTCAATTCTGACCTTGTTTTGTACTTGTACCCTGATCATTGTTGTTAATAGCTGTGAATTCCGGTTTATCAGCAAAATTTCGCTTTCGCCCCCCCCCCCCCGCTTTTTATGCAACTGCGGAACGTTCTTGATAAATATTACAAGAGAACAAATATTTGGATGATCAAACTAAACTGTGGTTTACTCTTTTAGGGCGCATTAGAGATGGACATTTTCCGGAAAAGAAAAAAAAAGTGGTTCGAGATGGGCACCGAGAAAAAAAAATACATGCAAAATAATTGTCGAAAATGCAAATATACCGTAATTGAAACTAAAATCAATCGATCATTTGCATGTGTCTGCGTGGCAATTGCATTCTTTTCTGGTGAAATCCATCTCGAACCAAACGTTTTCTTTTCCGGAAATGTCCATCTCGAATGCGCCCTAATATTTCGTTTTTACTAGTCGCTGCTGATAACACTCGCCCAGAATTTTGTGAAGATGTATTGCTTTTCTTGGGAAAAAAATGTATTCTATTTTCCGTCGATTGTGTTTTAAAATGGACTTGTTCAGAAAAAAACTCGAATACTCGAAAGTTCCCAACGGATGAGTGAGTATGGGTTTGAGCTGCATTGCGCAATTAAACATTCGTTGCGCAGCCCATCAACTCTGTGTATTAATTGGGTGAATTTTTGGGAATTTGGGACGAACACTCACTCCCGCTCCCGGAAAGTTCGCATTTTTGACATGAGCATTATTATAGCCAAGTTATGGTTTACCGTTAGTATATAGGTGGTAGACTCGCTGCGTAAACCGTAAGGTGAACTACTATAGTACTTTCTATGTGCTAACTTAAGTTATATAAATTATCCACCAGACTCATTAGTCGACGCTAGAATACTGTCACCTTGTCACCTAAAGCAAATAATATAATCTATATAATATTTTAGTAAATCTGTGCTATATATGTCATAATGTCATTAGTTGTTCAATTGCTTGTTTTATACGAGGCTGGAAATTTTTACGAAAATGTATTATCTTCGTGCATGTGTTTGTACCCTTATATTTCAGCCATGTATTGGTTCATACTGATTTTTTTATCCTTCACGAATAGTGCAAAATCGTCAGAATGGGATGCGACCAACTTTCCAAATCCTACGGCTGGACAATTCAAGGTTGCTATTCATAAGTATACGGTAGATCAACGGATTTAAGGATATGTTATATGCTTTAGCGGTGTACGTGCTGTTATAGGAATGGGGCCATTATATGAGTATGTCATAGTGAGTATTTATGAGTATTTAGTATATAAAGTACTTTAGGAATGCAATATGCGAACGACTGCGAGCATTTGTGATCCAGATGGCGTACTGTCCGAGTCTGCGAGATATAGACTGGATCATGACCTAAAACAGTTGGAAAGCAGAACTAGACAGGTGTTCTCTTGCTCTCTTTCCTCCTTTATCTCTCTCTCTATGTATGCTCATATTGCTCATGGTTTTTTGCATGCTTTACTCAAGACGTTCCTTTATGCAATAACTTATTTTACTTATCTCAGGATCGCGCTCGTACATTCTGCGACAAGAAAGGCGTTACTGCAGCGATGGCAGTGGCTCGGCACGTCAAAGGAGGGTCCACTGATGTGAGTGACTTTCATCAAACTACACTTTTTTTAAGATTGACTTAGGTTGAGCATGAGGATCAGATAACTATAAAAAATAACTATAACCTCAGACTTGTTGATATGGGGATTATGAGTTACACAACCAAACTCTGGAAAGAAGACCTAACATGGGTCCTTGTTGAAGATTTCCATGGTGGTTTATGCGACTAATATGAAGTTTTGTCTTTCTTTATTAAAGTTCTGGCATGTGTACATTTTAGGCTGTCAAGCGTATGGCGAACGACATGTTACAAAGATGGACGCTGGATCCACAGTGTCAGGTTCGTTAGGGGAACATGAAAACGAGGTAAACACTGAGGCGAGGCCGCAGACCCGCAGAAAAACGGGCGCTATCCGGTCACCAAATGGTTTCCATCGAACTAAAAAGAGAAGAGACTGATCATTTTCCGACATTTAGTCATCAACAGGTTGCCAGGTGGTTTGGACAACCGAAAAAAAGAGGTATACCTGGTTAGTACATAAAGTATCTTGCCTGTTGATAATCAGTTGTTGCGTTGTTAGTGCCAGCCCAGGGTCAAGAAAGAGAGCAGGAGGCGCAGACGTGTGGGAGAGATGGAGTCTATCATTGATTACAAAATATAGTACAGAACTCGAGCTACTAGCGTAGCGGAGTTAGAATTCTCGTAAGCTAATTAGCGATAAAATGTCATAAACATGAACCATGTTGAAAGGCCGATCATTTGAATGTCAGGGTTTTTCATATGACACTTTTTTGAGTATATTTGTAGCTTGTAGATGGGTGAACACCGATTGGATGTATCAAGCATACGACAGTGCCTTGTGGTCTTTGTGGCCGAAAATTCTACAACACTACTCCCTGAATTTGTATCGGAATACTGTAGAATTTGATATAACTTGTAAGTTGTCCTCTTTTTCAGAAGGCTGTCGTGATTGTCGTGTCCACTGACGACGCCAAATTCTGGGTGGCCAGAGATGACAAAGTGCCCATTTATGCCCAAGAGTTCACTGAAATTTTCGTCCAGCAGGTTTGACTTGTCAGTGATTAGCAGATACATATGCTAATAATTCTGTAGTAGTCCAACTCAACTAACTCAACTGAATTGTACTTCGATATTTTTGGCATTTACGCCAAATTATCTAGAAAATCATATTTCCTTGCTTTACGAATAATTAACTAATTTCTTTCAGAAAAGTCTCTTCCAGCAGAAAAACTATCAGCAGGCGCTTACGAATATCCTTCAAGGTGAGGCTGAAGCGTAGTAAAGGTTTAGCTCAAGACCAATTTACACGAGTACATGTTAAATCTGACAATAAGTTTAAGGAGCATACAGCAACCTTGATTTCTTGGGAAAAGCCTTTATGACTACGTTTATGTTCCTCGTGTGCAGCTTTATGAGCTAACAATAAGCTTTACGTGCAACGCATCAACAAAAAATTTATTGAAGTTAATCAATAAATCAAATCACTAACCAGGGATTTATTTTCTATGTCGCCGTTTACTGGTGAATCTGCGTAGGCCACGTGAAAAGGCATAGTTTCAGCTACACTTTCAATAAATAAAAGTGTTCGTTATGTTTTTCAGAAGCGAGGAATTGGCCTTCAGAATTTTTAGCACGTTATGCGTGTAAGGCAAAAAACGGCTAAATATTTAGTTGCCAGATAGCAATTTTCAGTCATTGGTAGTATAGTGGTGAGGGCATGGGATTGTCAAGACGAAGGTCAAAGGTTCGATTCCTCTATAATGATTTTTTTTGCAATTTTTTTGTGTGTCTAATTTTGCATTAAAGAGCTAATAATTTTGTTTAGTTACCTTTTTTCGACTTTCAAACACTTTCCTAGTGTGAAAAACAACCATACCTGCCAACCAATACCAAAAAAATGAGAAAAAAAATTTCCAAGATTTTCTGATAAAATTATGGTCCACTACGTGGAAAAATTTCGATGCCATAACATAATTTTTTTTAATGAATATTCATTTGCAACACGGATCTTACGACGATGGAAATCGATAATAAAGTGTTTGCTTGATTAGAATGTGCGCAGACAAGGAGAATGATGTCGTCGTCAACTGTTGATTGTTGGTTCGTCTCGTAACAGATCATTTGGCTGGTCGACAAATACCTCTCCTTCGAGAATACCACGTAATATTGTTGAGAAGCTATCAAATAGCTCTTACTCTAAATGAGAAGGAAGCAGATATCCGGCAAACATACCAAACTAATCCTTGAATAGTGAAACTACTTCGGCAGCGTCGAAGAGCATTTTTGGGCAGTGAACTGAACATAGGGTGATTCAATGCTTTCCACCAATGTGTACTAGCCTAAACTACAAAGTTTATACTTTGTAGTTTGTTTATCGATGCAATACCAACTATGAAACGATCAGGTGCCCAATGGCATTATCATGGCGCGGCGTAATTCTCCTTGTCTGCGCATATTCTAATCAAGCAAGCATTTTATTATCGATTTCCGTAGTGGTACGACCCGTGTTGCAAATAAATATTCATATAAAAAATTATGTTATGGCATCGAAAT
Source organism: Pelodera strongyloides (assembly GCA_036852015.1). Lineage (NCBI taxonomy): Eukaryota > Metazoa > Nematoda > Chromadorea > Rhabditida > Rhabditidae > Pelodera > Pelodera strongyloides. The sequence continues at coordinate 441,694 of JAANDG010000013.1, forward strand.
TTTTCCACCATGATTTTATCAGAAAATCTTGGAAAAATTTTTTCTCATTTTTTGGTATTGGTTGGCAGGTATGGTTGTTTTTCACACTAGGAAAGTGTCCGAAAGTCGAAAAAAGGTAACTAAACAAAATTATTAGCTCTTTAATGCAAAATTAGACACACAAAAAAATTGCAAAAAAAAATCATTATAGAGGAATCGAACCTTTGACCTTCATCTTGACAATCCCATGCCCTCACCACTATACTACCAATGACTGAAAATTGCTATCTGGCAACTAAATATTTAGCCGTTTTTTGCCTTACACGCATAACGTGCTAAAAATTCTGAAGGCCAATTCCTCGCTTCTGAAAAATATAACGAACACTTTTATTTATTGAAAGTGTAGCTGAAACTATGCCTTTTCACGTGGCCTACGCAGATTCACCAGTAAACGGCGACATAGAAAATAAATCCCTGGTAAGTTCGGTTTCAGCAACTTGGGAGAAGGCTCTTGACAAGCAAGGGACTCCCAGTAATTCTGGAGGTGGGCGTGGCACTGGTACTGGTGGCGGAGGTACGGGCGGTTTCGGAGGCGGAGGAACGCAGGGTGGGGGTGGGCAAGGTCCAGTTGGAGGCGGAGGGAAGGGGTGAGTTTTCTTTGGTTTGGTGAGTACGGTAAAGACTAATTGATAAGTTAACTAATTGATGAATGGGGTAAGTGAAGTTTGGTATTAGTTACATCCTAATATGTAGTACGGTGAAGACTGACAGTTAACAATTAGTGTTGCTTATCTAAGTCAAAGAATTATCTGTTCAAGCAAAATGATGCACCCATTTAATACTTCTTATACATTCTCTCATATCTTACGTTGCGCAAAAATAGTATCAATTACATGTCGTGCATTTTGCTGGGATTTAGAGCTTGACATGTAAGGTATCCTGTTTCATCACCTCCACTTTCCGTTTCAGTAGCGGCCAGGGATTCAAAATGCCGTCGATCTCGAAGTGGGTCGTGCTGTTCATCGTCTGTGTGGTCATTCCGTTGTTGTTGTGCTGCTGCTGTATCTATTGCTGTTGCTGCAAGGGCAAGGGCGGTGCTGCCCGACAGCCGCTGCCCCAGGACGGTGGAGGAGGTAGTGTTTTTAAAGCTGTATGGCATGCGGATTGTGAAACATATCTAGGCAGAGTTTTAATTCGGTATGACACTTGGTTTGTGAAACAAACGTTGGTGATCTACACCCTACACCCTCGTTTACATATTATGTATGGGCGAGTGTATTCTAGAAAAGTCTACTCGGATGAAGTGGGAACATTAGTAGATTAAACTCTTGGTTCAATCAATCTCGCCGGAACAGATTATTAATTTATTTCGATCAATCTTTTCATATTGTTTATTTTACAGGTCAAATGGGCGGGGGAGGAGGCGGAGGCCGCAGGTAAGCTTACCGTTAATTATTAATTTGTTTATTTATTTATGATTTTTATGCTAAACTATGGTTTATTAAGAGAAGTGGGGTTCTCCTTGATTTTCCTCCAGAATAGTCTTTTAATTAACTACAGTACTGAACTTTTTGCTCGGTCTACCTACTGATAGATGGGAATATAGTTATTCAACATACTTTCAAAAACTGGATGTTATCTTATTTAACATTCTGTCGATTTACCCCCATTTACTGCCAAACCACATATTTGCATATCGGCGACAAAGACAAAAATTTGCAGTGGCGGTGGTATGGGCAACTTCCTGAGCACGTTGGGTGGCTCTGGCATTGGGAGCATGCTGGGCGGCCTGCTCAGCAGGGGAGGACGAGGAGGAGGAGGTGCGGTTTTCACTGATATCTTAGAAGAATAACAATATATTATTTTAAAGAAAGCGTACGGATATTTAATTTAATTATACAGATAAACCAAGCAAGCGGTGGTGTAGTGCCTTGCATCGCCATTGTTGTCTACCACGAACGTTGCTGGTTCAAGGTTTAGTACGCGCGCGCGGCTGGTTGCACTGACCCGATCGTGTGGTAAAACGTTAGCGTGTGAAATTTGGATAGATGCTAACAGGCCACCCATTCTGTGTAACGTCCACTGCGAAGGACAGTCGAGGTTTCTAATTTTCCTACTAAGAGAGTCATCTCGGCCTGATTGCTAACTGTAGGATTTGGCTTTTCAGGCGGTGGGGGTGGTATGCCAATGGGTGCAAGCGGAGGTGGATACGGTATGGGCGGGGATAGTGGATACCAAGGGGGAGGTGAGCCTTTTTTATATTCTCATATTCTCTAGTCACGCGCCTGTGCCTCCCGCTGTTTCCATATGTCTCTCTCTCTCTCTCTCCATATCTATTTCTCTCTCCCCTCGCTGCTTTCCGACTCTTTCTCTCTCTGGCTTACTAGGATGTTGTTCTGCGAATTCGCACCGGAAAAAAACCAAAAAGAATTCTCTTGGAATTCTTTTTGGATTTCTTGCTTTGCGAATTTGCAGTATTTCCGGTGCGAATTCGCAGTGCAAAATCCTAGGCGAGAGAGCAGGCACTGCGGAGAGAGAGAAAAGTTTTTTGACGTTTTTCGGTGCCAATTCGCAGACCACATGGGAGTCTGCGATTTCGCACCGGATATTTTGCCGGTGCGAATTTGGAAAGTTTGCTGTGCGAATTCGCACAGCCCGCTTTTCCGGTGCGAATTCGCAATCCATTAACAGAGTATATCGCCACCGCCAGAAACCTAAACGTAAACTTAAATGCAAAGATATTAGATATTTATAAAATCTGTTGTATGTTTCCAGGTGCATATCCTTCCGGACCTCAACCTGTGTACGACGATAATAAGGGAGAAGGAGGAAAGGGTCTCTATCCATCTAAAGCTATTAAAGATGAAGGAGGCGGTGGCTCTTGGGCCTAAGGACTCATAGCCTAGTTGAGTAAGGAGGGTAACTTTAAAGCGGTATTATACCTGGCTTGGCCCATTAGAAGAACTAAGCAGTACAGAAATTAGCGTAGAAACATCCATCATAGTATTCGCGTCCGCCTTTATAAAGACAACGATTCGCTTGCGGGATCAACCTTTCTTATTTTTGAGCAATATTCCATATGGATACAGATCCTAGATAGATTTGTTTCGAAGAGCTTTGTTGCTCAAAGTATAAGTGAGGTTCGGTAACGTTACGAAATCATATAGCACTTTTAAAGTACATATATTTTTGTTTAATTTCATTATAGTAAGTTTCTTTTGCTGAAGTGTAATAATTTAGTGACATTGTAATTGATGTAGATACAGGTTGAGAACTTTTCAGTTTCATTCATCTTTATGTTAATCACCAACTGACTACTTACTAACCACGTTTTTTGACTTCCAAGGTTATCACTCAATAATTTGTAAATACATTTTAAAAATGCCCAATATCAATATGTACACTTTCTCGAGCGTGGAAATTAAAGTGGTGGGCTGCGTGTTTATGTAGCTTGCGTTTGTTAGTTAATGGGCAGCTACGAAAAAGTAGTTGTGCCCTGGTGTGGCCGCCCACCCATAAGTATGCCGAGAACGCGCGGCCAATCTTCAAAGTTTCCTCATTCTATACAATAGATAAGATACTCGTCTATGTCTATACACATTGAAGGTGTGGGATGTAATTGTCTGTAATGATTGCCATGCATATTCAGTTTTGTTTAAAAAAAGAGTAAAAAAATGGTATACAGTTCATTTCGAGCTCAGTGCCGATTACCATATTTTTTGCGCATTTGTAATTCCCATTATTGTTTGTACCCCAATTCATTATTTCGGTCTGCCCAAAGAAAACGAATCTCATTTACTCATTTGAGATTTAGGCTTATTGTTTTGTAATAAATGGTTTATGTAATAGATGCCGACCAAATAATTCATAGTTTTTATTGTTCTAAATTTGCATACCATTCGCCTTTGTAATTGTTCAATGTAATAAACATGTACAGTATAGTACAGTATACACTTCCTTGACTTCCTGCTTCATTCTGCGAGTTGGATGCATTTTACGCTAATTCATGTCCTGATCAAGGTTCATTACAAGTGTACAAGTGAAAGATGTGCATGTGACAAAATGAAATCTTACAAAGCTTGCACATACATATACTGTGCAATTATGCCGGTTCTACAACATCACCGAACGTTCAATAAAAAGTAATACACGGTAAAATATACAGCACGACCAGCATATACTATGCATCAAAAATGGATAATGTTAAAAAGAACTACTGGAAGTAAAGAAGACAAAGAAAAGTATAAAGCACGGATGGGTTTTAACAAAAAAAAAAGAGATTAGCATAACAATCTCAATACGGTGCGGGAAACACTTTTCTTGTTCGACGCGCAAGTTGTGCATCGCACCATTTCTGCACCTTTCCGGCAACTTTTTTGAAAGCTCTCGGATTTGCCGTAACTGTAGTTGTTGTACTAATATTTTTCCGCACGAACAAGTCTCACATGTGTTGTGTGGTCGAGTGGTCTAAGGCGCTGTTTAGAGAAAGTATCTAATTAAGAGTGTATGTTCGAATCGAACACTCTACTTTCTTTTTGCAGTTGCTACTTTTCCCGCACCTTTTCGGCAAAGTTTTGGGGGTGTTTCCCGCACCAAAACGGCAATCAGAGACGGTGGACAAACTTTTTCTGCGCGCATCAAATTCTTTTGCGGGAAACGCCCCCAAACTGTTGCGGCGCGCAACTCTTGAGTTTCGTTGATTTTCGTTGCGCAATCCATCAACTCTGTATTTATTGGGTGAATTTTTGGGACGAACACTCGCGCTCCCGGAAAGTTCGCATTTTTGACATGAGCATTATTACAGCCAAGTTACGGTTTACCGTTATTATAGGTGGAAGAGAACTCGCTGCGTAAACTACTACAGTACTATGCGCTAAAATATTATCCATCAGACTCGTTAGTCGACGCTAGAATACTAACTCTATTCTACATGTGTTATCAGTTGTTTTATACGAGACAACGAGACACGTTTTACGAAAATGCATCCTCTTGGTACAGACGTTTGTACCCTTATATTTCAGCCATGTATTGGTTCATACTGATCTTTTTACCCTTCACGAATAGTGCAAAATCGGTAGAATGGGATGCGACCAACTTTCCAAATCCTACGGCTGGACAATTCAAGGTTGGTATTCATAAGTATACGGTAGTCAACATATTTAAGGATATGTTATATGCTTTAGCGGTGTACGTGCTGTTATAGGAATGGGGCCATTATATGAGTATGTCATAGTGAGTATCTATGAGTATTTACTATATAAAGTACTTTAGGAGTAATATGCGAACGACTGCGAGCATTTGTGACCCAGATGGCGTACTGTCCGAGTCTGCGAGATATAGACTGGATCATGACGTAAAACAGTTGGAAAGCAGGACTAGACAGGTATTCTCTCTCTCTTTCTCTCTCTCTCTCTCTCTCTCTCTTCCTTTATCTCTTTCTCGTTATATTTTCCACCTCATATACGGTAACTTATTTTACTTATCTCAGGATCGCGCTCGTACATTCTGCGACAAGAAGGGCGTTACTGCAGCAATGGCAGTGGCTCGGCACGTCAAAGGAGGGTCCACTGATGTGAGTCACTTTCATCGGAATACGTCTAAAATATAATTATTGACCTCATACTTGGGAACCTTCACGCCTGGCTTCGTTCAATTCGGGTCATAAGGAGCCAAAGCCTGAAAACCTAGAAATAAGTCCTAACATGAAGATTGCTGCACGCCATTGACTGTGTGACCTTGTTGAAGGTTCCCATGATGGTGGCTTACACGACTAATATGAAGTTTTTTGTTTCTCTGTAGCCATGGCCGTCGTACTGACGAAACCCCACTATGGTAAAAGTCCTCGTGTACGACAGGGGTCGAACCTCGAAACGGGGTTCCATATTCATATCTGGGCCATACTTTTGTCTTCACTTTCAGTTCATGTAATTTTTGTATAGTTCTTTTCTTTATTTCTTTATTACAGTTGTGCATGTGTACATTTCAGGCTGTCAAGCGTATGGCGAATGACATGTTACAAAGGTGGACTCTGGATCCACAGTGTCAGGTTGTTATAGGGCATATGAAAACGACGAAATCATTGAGGCAACAGAAAAACCGTCGGTATCCGGTCACCACGTGGTTTCCATCGAACTAAAAAGAAAAGAGACCATTTTTGATGATCATTTGCCGACATTTAATCACCAACTATTCTCCAAGTGTTTGTTTTGGACCACTGAAAAAGAGGTGCTCCTGCGTTCCCGGTTCGTACAAAAACTGTCTTCTCTGTTGATAATCAGTTGTTTGCCTAACAGCAAGCCCCGAGTTAATGGGATTTCCAAGTATCCCAAAAATTCGTTGTGATTCTGTCAACACTACCGTAGTTCTACGCGAAACTTGCAATATGAAAAATTAAAAATATATTCTCGTGTAGTTCCAAAATACTGTGACTGTACATTTTCACCACACTTGGAAACCCCATAAGAGAGGAAACCCCATTTTTTAAAGTAAATTTGTAGCTTGTAGATGGGCAAACACCGATTGGATGCATCACAGTATCGTGTGGCCATACAGTGTCGTGTGGCCGAGAATTCTACAACACTACTCCCTGAATGTGGAATATTGTAGAATTTGATATAACCTGTCACTTGCTGACTTCTTCAGAAGGCTGTCGTGATTGTCGTGTCCACTGACGACGCCAAATTCTGGGTGGCCAGAGATGACAAAGTGCCTATTTATGCCCAAGAGTTCACTGAAATTTTCGTCCAGCAGGTTTGACTTATCAGACCAGCCGTTCGAAGAGCCCTACGGGCTCTTCTCCGACCGGAGGAATCGGACTTCGGCCGATTGTTACCCTATTTAAAAAAAAAAGAATTTCTGCAAAGTTAAACAGACAATTTTCGCGTACTCTTTTTCATCTGCTCTCTCCCACTTGTATGTACCTTCCCTCTCTTGCTCCTCTCACTCTTCTCTCTGTCTTTCATACCTTTCTCTTTCTCTCCTCATCTCACACCCTCTCTCTCTCTCTCTCTCTCTCCCTCTCTCTCTCTCTCTCTCTCTCTCTCTCTCTCTCTCTCTCTCTCTCTCTCTCTCTCTCTCTCTCTCTCCTATCCTATTTCTCTCTTATCTGTGAAATTTGGTAGAGCGTTGGTCTGTGAATCGGGAGATTGTGTGCCTGTGGGTTCGAATCCCGCCAGCGGCAAAGATTTTGTATGTTCTCTTTCGATTACGGTCATATATTTATGAAAAGGCTTCGTCCTTCACACAAAACAACAATCAAAATGATAAACAAACTATTCTCCTTTATATAATAAGAAGATATCAGATACATAGCTCTGCAGTAGTCCAACTCAACTGAATTTGCCTCGATATTTTTGGCAGTTACGCCAAATTAACTAGAAAATCATAGTTCCTTGCTTTACGAATATTTAACTAATTTCTTTCAGAAAAGTCTCTTCCAGCAGAAAAACTATCAGCAGGCACTTACCAATATCCTTCAAGGTGAGGCTGAAGCGTAGTAAAGGTTTAGCTCAAGACCTTACTTACGAGTACATGTTGTGCCAGAAAAATTGTAATTTAATCAATAAATCAAATCACTAAGTTCGGATTCAGCAACTTGGGAGAAGGCTCTTGACAAGCAAGGCACTCCCGGTGATTCTGGAGGTGGGCGTGGCTCAGATACTGGTGGGGGAGGTACAGGCGGATTCGGAGGCGGAGGAACACAGGGCGGGGGTGGACATGGTCCAGTTGGAGGCGGAGAAAACGGGTGAGTGTTCTTTGTTTTGGTGAGTACGGTAAAGACTAATTGATAAATTAACTAATTGATGAAAGGGGGTAAGTGAAGTTTGTTAGTTATTATATCCAAGTATTTACGGTGAAGACTAAAAGGTTAACAATTAGTGTTGCTTATCTGCGTCAAAGAATTAACTGTTCAAGCGAAAACTCGAAGATGCGCCCATTTAATACTTCTTATTCCTTCTCTCATATTTATGTTGCACAAAAATAGTATGAATTTTAAAAGTTGTGTCAATTACATGCCGGGCACATCGCTAGGCTGAGAGTTACAACTTGATTTGAGTTGAAAAAAAATTAATTGTTTCTTTCACCTTATCTCTCCGTAGCCGCCAGGGATGCAAAATGCCGTCTGTTCAAATAGAGCCAACAGCCCGCCCGTAGGTGTTGCCACCTCTAACATAATGTGAAAGGCAATCGAACCAAATAAATCAGCAAGTGTAATAAAAACAATTTATAATAACAACAGGGGTATCTCGCTGTGGGTCGTACTGCTCATACTGCTCATCATCTTTGTGGTCGTACCGTTGTTGTTGTGGTTGTTGTGCTGCTGCTGTATCTACTGCTCCTGCTGCAAGGACAACGGCGATGCTGCCCGACAGCCGATGCCACAGGACGGCGGAGGAGGTAGTGTTGTGTTAAAGCAGTATGGCATGCGGATTGTGAAACATATCCAGGCATTGTTTTAAGGCGGTATCGCACGTGGCTTGTGAGTTTGTGACCACCCATTCTGTATAACGTCCACCGTGAAGGACAGTCGAGCTTTCTAATTTTCCTAATAAGAGAGTCATCCCGGCCTGATTGCTGCCCTGACTGTAGAATTCGACTTTTCAGGCGGAGGCGGTGGGGGTGGTATGCCAATGGGTGCAAGCGGAGGTGGATACGGTATGGGCGGAGGTAGTGGATACCAAGGGGGAGGTGAGCCTTTTTTACATTCTCTTATTCTCTATCTATTTATCTCTTTGTCTATTTACCTCTTTGTCCCCTCGCTGCTTTCTGTCTCTCCCTCTCTCTGGAACCTAAACGTAAATTTAAGTGCAAAGTTATTTATAAAATCGGCTGTATGTTTCCAGATGCATATCCTTCCGGACCTCAACCTGTATATGACGATAATAAGGGAGAAGGAGGAAAGGGTTTCTACCCATCTAAAGCTATTAAAGATGAAGGAGGTGGTGGCTCGTGGGCCACCACCTCCTTCATCTTTAAGGACTAAGTTCCCAAGTCGAAGAAGTAGGTTATTACTTTAACAATGCATCCCTGGCTTAAGGGCCTACCAGTTTTAGGGATTTGTACCACTAATCCGCTTCACATACTAACTTGACCAAAGAAATTAACAACATATATATATATACAACGTATCTCGTACGGGATTGGACCCCTTGCTTTTTGTTACTGCCGTGAAAAACGAGATTCCAGAACCTAGAGGTTAATTCGCTTCTCGAACTTCGCTGCTCAAAACCTGTAAGTGTTCTCTACTTATTATCGCAACATCAGTTTCAATAGAACACTAAAGTATTATTTTATTAATTTCATGATAATATTCAATATAACACTAAATACATTTTTTAATTTCATGATGATAAGTTTTTCTTTTATATTCATGCAATGATAATCTAATCACCGGTTGAGAATTTTCAATTTCGCTCTTTTTTTCTTGTTTTTAATCATCAACTGATTGCTAACTATGGAATTTTCGTCTTACAAGTACAAGATTAGCACTCAATAATTTGTAAATGCATATTTTCAATTATGCCCAATATGTATGCTTTCTCGACACAGACAACGTGGAAATTAAAGTGGTGTGCGGCGCGGTTATGATACGATGGACGTGTGGGCGGCAGAAACAAGGTGCGCCCCGGTGCAGCCGCCCACCCATACATGGGCCTGGAACGCGCGGCCCACCGCAGTTTCCTCATTTGAACTCAGTATCAAGTACCGACTATAATTTTGTTGTTAGTGCGCCTTTGTGGACTGTGTGCTTCCCACGGTTGTTTTACGCCCATCGCAAAATTTCTTGTCCAAAGAAAACGAATCTCATTTACTCATTTGAGATTTATGGTTATCTTGTAGTTAATGGTTTAGGTATTGTAGCTCGTAAATATTTGTCGAAGAATTCAGTTTTCATCGCTCGAAATTTTCTTATTTTCATCGATTCCATTCGCCTTTTTTGCAATTCTTCTATGTAATAAACATGTACAGTATACACTTTCTGCTTCGTGCTGCGAGTTGCATGCATTTTACGCTAATTCATGTCCTGATCAAAGTTCATTACAAGTAACCTTGTGCCAGAATACGGTACTTGTAATAACTATAATTTTGCTTCCGCTATAAGTGCGGTGATACAAATGTTGTGATGTTATATAGCTGGTCCATTTGCAAAATTCAGTGAGTGTCCAAGACCAGCACCAGGGAATCCTGTACTAATTTTTTTTGTTGATCTGCAGCGAAAAACCAAGCCAAAAAGATTTTTTAAATATATTTTACCGTAATGCCAAGACATCTGAGTAAGCTCGCGCGAACACCAAAAAATACGAAAAAAAAACAAAAAAAAAACAAAAAAAAAAAAAAAGTACAAAAAAATAAAAGGATAATAAGTATATTTGAAACGAATATAAAGTGCGCAAGCAGAGACGCTTGGCGTACGAAATGAAACCACCGAATAGGACACCAATCGAGAGATTAATAATAATATGTATATTTGAAACATGTGCAGGTGACCAAATGAAATCTTGCAAGTTTGCACATATCCATATTGTGCAATTATATTACGCTGGTTCTACACCAATTGCAAGGGTTTAATAAAAAGCAATACACTTGGAACTATTCAGCACGACCAGACACACTATAGCATCAAAATGGATAATGTTAAACAGAACAACTGGAAGTAAAGAAGACAAAGAAAAGTATAAAGCACGGATGGGTAAGTATAAAGCAAAAAAAAGAGGCAAAGCGATATTTCGGGAATTAGCATAATCCATACGTACTCCCAGTTTTCACTGGTTTAAGGGTATGGGTCGAGGCAAGCAAGCATTTATACAGTAATGAGAAATCGTGACTAGAGTGTCTGTGTACGAGTCGGAGAGGCGAGTTCATGTGTGATGAGATTTGGCATTAAAGTTGAGAAAAAGTAGTCGAATAGTAGTTGCATTAGAGTTACAAATAAACCTAATAATATGAGTATGGTGTGGATACGAAATTGAGTTGAACGATCAGATTGGGCAACGCTAAGTTCCAAACTGCCCTATGGTGGGTAGCGCACCCCTCTATCCATACAGAGCCGAAAGTTCGAACCCTGCTAGATGCGCAAGTTGCACTCCAATTTCATATCGTTCATGCAAATTTTCAATAGTGTAAATTATCACCAAAAAAGGGAAATATGGGATCAATCTAAAGCTCTGCTTGCGTCACAAATCACGTCTAATCTCGCTTTAACCATCCTAAATTTCTTATGAAGCAGCTATATGCCCACTGAGGGAGGGGAGCGATGCAAGTAATAAACAAAAATGTACAAAAAATGTGCGTGCTGCTTTAAAAGAGGACGACGGCCAATCAAATTTTGTAAAAATTCAAGTTAGAAAAAGCACATTCGAAAATCACCCAGCTCCTTCAATATAGCACACATACGCAAAAACAAAACGGCATGCAAAACGAAGGCAATTGACACGCTAATTGCATATATGGACAAATTCGACAAAAGGTTATGATGATGGCCACAAACGATAACTATTATTCCCACGCTCTACTAAAACAGTATGACATGGTGGGGGTTTATGGTTTATAAAGAAACGTACGCTGGAAAACTGCATTCACACGTATTACATTTCTAAGCCGGAATGACCAGAAGGGTCACAAAAATTTGCATACAATACACGGACGTACAGTTGTCCAACATGCGTGTCCGAAACCACGTATCACACCGCTCTAATATGCGAATTTGCTTGTGAAGAGGGCCAGCCTCAAAGTTGAAGCACAGTATATATATATCACTTCTACTTATAAGGAAGATGCACAGAACATAGGCCAAAGTAAATAACATACAAATATCCGTTGTTCATAAAGATGGTGCAATTTTTGTGAAAATGTATATATAAAACATGTTACTACATATATATATATAATATCTCTCAAACCCAAGTCAATAAATATAAACTATCATAAGTAATGTCGGCGGAAAGAATTAAAAAGTGGTAATCACCTAACAACTAGTGTATTTATTAGTGCATAATGAGATTCAACGCTCAAGTTTGAAAATGCAATTGTCAATTATGCTGGACATGTTGGTTGCTGGTTAGCAAAAAAATTCAGGTTTGAACAACAAAGTCTTCATGATTTTACACAAAACAACAAATGTCTTTACGTAATCAAGGTCCCAGGGTATGTCTGTGGCCGTATGCACCGAACAACGAGCGCGAAGAATGCCCGACTTGGGGATTTGTCTCTGCGTTTCGTTGATTCCGCTTCTCCTCCCACTGGGAGGTTGGGAGCATACTCCCAGCGTTCGTACATACGGCCACTGGTTCAAAGACTAGATATAATCAGATTCCTACTGGTGCCGTAGTTGGTGAGCATCCGCTGGATCCGCCGGAGCCAGGCGTTGCTCCAACATTCAAATTTCGCGCCGTCGACGAAAATCCGGGAAGATTCGGGAAGCGGATTCCGATATCACGCGACATCTTCACAGGGGCCTGAAACGAAAAAAGTGAGTCTTTTTTTTTGGAAACATTGTTTGAACTTCATGCACTGGTGAACGTACCACTTGGGAATCATTGGAAACAAATAAATTGGAAACTAAAGTGGTATTGCACGTGGTTTGCGAAGGGTACACTGGAGCATTGCACTTCCATTTATTATATGCGGTTGGCAGAGTATTGGTATATAATGTGACACAAATTGCATACAATATACGGGAATGAGTTGTCCTGTATCGCTTCAAAAACCACGTACCACGCCGCATTAACGTGTCACCAGTGCACAAAAGTTGTACTTGGGCTCAAATTGCAATCTCACCAAGGTACGGTTAGTGGTTAGTATTAAAAGCTTCCGTCCAAGATCATTTTCCCAAGTTCTCAAGCATTGGTAACAAATAGTAATAGTTTTAGCAGACTTACAAGTGCAGAGAACCTGGACTATCTGAATCGGCAGACATACGTCACAATCAACAGATCAAAAACTGTGTCAAACAATCAAATACAAAATACAACAAGCGAGGTTAATCATTGTACGCTCACTTTGTTATTTCATAAAATCAATATACGATAGATCGATTTGATGAGGATGTCTCTCTCCTCTTCACTATACCTATCTTTCCCTCCCACTCTCTCACTCTCCCCCCTCTCTCTATCTCTCCCTCTCTCTGAGCTAGCCAGGGTTCGGCAAACATTTTTCAAGACAAAAGGAAAGCATTTCTGATTCCAAGACGGTAGACATATCTTCACTTGAACCCATACTACCCCTCCTAATAAAGGTTTCGTGCGGTCAAATTAAGTATTACAGGAGCCCTTGTGACCCCAATTGTGCATACATCTCTTTTCTCTCTCTATGCGATCCAGCACGGTGATTGCATGAGAGGTCCAAAGTTTTGATGTGGTGCTGGGGCCAAAAAGGGGCCCGTTTAGTGCTAGAGAGAGAGGGAAGGAATGGCCCCATCCAGTGGTTTTTTTTGTCCCTCCGAGATCGATGCGTCTCCCTGCTAACTCTCTTCTCCCTCGCAGTCTCTCTATTCTCTCTTGGCCTTAGCCTCTCTCAAGATTGTTAGCGTGCTATCCTCTCTTACCGTACTCTCTCTCCCTCAAAGTCATCTCCCTCTCTCCACCCTCCCTCCCTCCACGGCTCGATCTCGTCGTCGTTCGCACATACGGATAGACTGGCCTTCACAAATGCACTGTGACAAGGAAGACCTCCGGGCGAGTAACAACTTCCCGGCACTGACATCAGACGTTCCACTAACGAAGTGTCGCAGTGACGAACGATAGAGTGAAAAGGGTAGTTGCCTTGCCCATTAGCAAGGAATAACAAGAATTTTGGGTAGACTGACGATTTTGTTGTGATACCGATTCAGTCCAGAGTTGGGACACCTGTTTACCAACAAAAATATGGAGTAGGCAAACTCTGGATTCTGCTAGGCTCATTCACAGTTACTGACTGGATCTTGAACGAAAGAAAGAGAGAGAGAGAGAAAGAGAGAGAGAGAGAGAGAGAGACGTCTACTATTTCCCTTTGTTACTGTCTGTTGCTGAAGGGGGAGGGATAGGGTGGGAGGTGGGAGGTCGGCTGGGAGATCCTTGGACCATGTTCGTGCCGTCGATGCGTTTCAAAAACCGGCCGGTATTTCGCTTTAAGATTTCGTACAAAACTAGTAATCATGGTGATGCCTGGGCTACGCGCTGAAAATAATCGCTGTACTCCAGTAGACCCATTTTCGCAGTGATTTCTGCAAAAGAAAAGCTCCCGTCGAAAACCCCCGAACCGGCCTTGCTTTTTGTAATCGTAAGCAAATTCTCTGGGGATTCCAGAGGCGCGATAATAAACGCGGGTTGTTCTATGATAAATTGCCGGGCATAAATCCGCACCAAACGGACTATATCTATCTCCATAACCACTACTTAAATGTTCAAATACTCTCGAAGAAAATAAGGAATAATAATAATAATACGCTCAATGAAATAGTGAATCCGCGTTTGCGGCAATCAATTAACATAATTCAAAAACTAAGGTAAGACTCACGCAAAACCATTAGTCACAAACCACTATACTTCACACTATTTCGGCTGCTTAATCGTCATTTGAACAATAACAAAATCAAAATAGAAAACATGACAAAGCAAAATGGAACACAGTTTTCGAGGATGGTTAGTGGAAGCGGACGAGTTCAGTAACAAGCATTACGCGCAAACTTGAGCCTCTCGATTCTTCCGGAAACCTTAGCTTAGCATATGGAGGTAAAGCTCAATTCAATAGTAATCACGCAATGGACGCGTTCGAGATGACGAAAGCTGGCGCTAACTCAATGTCACAAAATCACGAATCAATGGATAATTTATAGCAAACGCAGCGGAACTTCTGAACGATAGCGAAACTATGACGTCACGACGTTACGGATGTAGTATCTTTAGCCATACTATGACGTCACTATTACAGTATGATACAGTACGAGTACAGTATACAGAATAGGATGGTCACCTAGTGGCGATGTGGCCGACTTGCTGGAGGAGCTCTTGTTCCTGGTTATTCTGCGCGACGCCTTCCGCGCAATCATTGAAGAGAATGAAGTCTGGAGCGTAAGCTCAACCCGCAATTAGCAACAATTAGGAAATTGTGATCGGTAGTCTAATTACCTGCGCAATTAGCGTATGCAAATTTGTCCAGAACTATATTTAAAGTGAAATGGCACGCGCTTTGTGAAACTATGATAGGAATGCAGATGTCCAGCTCACGCAACACGTTTAGTACCCGCATGCCATATCACTTTAAAAGAAGTCCTACGAGTGGACGTCTAGTCGATGAAATAAGTGGGAAAGGTGAAAGGAAGGTGTGTTATGGTAATGAAATGATAGTGGCAAGTTATAGTGTAAAGGAAATATCAGCATGCATACATATCACTATGAACATCAAAAGAGTCGGGGAAAACCCTTACTAATAAAAGCAAAAGCATATGGTATAGAGCTCCTGGCTCGGGGACGAATTACCCGAAGGACTCTTGAAAGGTAGAACATAATCATAGTTTAACCACAAACAAATTTACTTTCTTTTATTTAAGCAAATTTAAATTTAAGTTATTTTTAGCTGTGATACTGCTCACGAAATGAATTAGGATGTGGTTTATAATTTGACAAGTTGACTCCGACCCTTCGTTCGAAACAAGGTTCTCAGAAGAAAGAAACATTTTCAATAAAAATTACTCAAAGAAACTGAATGTGAAAAGCAAGCGAAGGTATGTGTCGGAGCATGGGTGTTGTAAATGGTTTAACACAAATGAATAAAATATAAAGGAGAATAAAAACAAAAACTGAGCTGATAGTTGTTAGGCAATTGAAAAATATAGGTATGATGAACACCTACCTTTTTCTTCGACTGCGCTACTAACTCCTTGTAGATATCCGAACGCAAAAATCGTTGATAGCTGTCATTCTTCATGAGGCAGAATATGTGATCCTGCAATTGACTTTTATTTGTCAACTTATTTGTTTGTCACTGGCACTGGGGGAACTCTGTCCCGCCTATACCGGGCTCAGAAATAATGTACCTCTACCTCCTCGCCTACTCTTCGCCCACGTGTGGGACAGGATGTGCCACTGGGTGCGCATGGGGTGCGCGACTTTGCGGCAAGCAAAGTGCCCGGTTCTCTACTATTTTTCTTACGAGCAAACTTGGAAAAATATTTAAAAATAAAATTCAGTAGTTAAGAACCAACCGCTGCTTCGTCGAAACTCCATCTATTGGGGTTTTTGAGGTTTTCTTCAGTCACGTCCATTACCTAAATTATAAAGCGGACGTCAACGAGGGAAAATAGTGCAGAGATAAAAACGAACACTCCCAAAGGACACTGTGGGTGATCCCCGAGAATATTTGCTCCTTCGGTTCTCTGCAAGCATACTGTAGGTACTCGGAAATATCCAAACCCACATTTATGGAACTATAGATAGAGAGGCGGGTCCACCTACAGCAAAACGACTATTTCTAGGAAAATGACGCAGATTTACTACCGAATTCAAATATTATTTGTGATAACACTGAAGCCACAACTACGGTCTTGTTCTGCCAGACCTACAAAGCGGTTTACACGGATTCTTTGGATGCATTTTCTCTGTTTACTTTAAAAATACAAAATACAGTAGTATCATCTTATATAAAAAAATAAAGATAAAGATAAAGTGAACCGGGTTATATCAACCGAATCCGCGGAAACGGTGCACCGGGGTCCAGCTCAGAAGCTGGACATACTGTATATCCATCTTATATCCAATATAATTAATAAAAAAATAATCTCACCTTACAATCCACATTAACTGGGCTAGTGGAGTTGACATCGATGAACTCGTTATAGATCTCAGTGACGAGGACCGGCACCATCCGACACGCACATTTACGCAGTTTTTGGACCTGAAATTAGATTTTTACGGCATTAGATTTTCTGCTCTAATTGTAAGAATCTAATCGTTTGTAGTCTCCATCTGGTCGGTATTTGGTGGAATTGGCAATATGTTAGACTTTAAAGCGAAATGCTAGTCTCTTTGGAAAATTTGCATATGATAAGCAAATCCTATGTATCCTATGCTAATGTTGTACGATTGATGTGGACGATCGTACAAAATTAGCATAGGATACATAGGATTTGCTTGTC
The DNA here is from genome assembly GCA_036852015.1 of Pelodera strongyloides. NCBI lineage: Eukaryota > Metazoa > Nematoda > Chromadorea > Rhabditida > Rhabditidae > Pelodera > Pelodera strongyloides. The sequence goes on from JAANDG010000013.1 coordinate 458,783, forward strand.
ATATGCAAATTTTCCAAAGGGGCTAGCATTTCGCTTTAAAGAACCAAAAAGGGCGCGCCTAGCCCCAATATACAGTAGCGTAGAATACGGCATCTTAGAATACCGCATTTGTGTATGTTAGACTTTATATACAACGGCCAAGAATACGGTAACCACACCTTCAACACGTTTCCCAATACGGACTCGTAATATGTATGCAGATTCATTACTGTTGGAAACGGAGAGCATGAGCCATTGGCATGGTAAGGCAAGTTTTATAAGCCGTATTTCATACAAGAGCATATTAATGTATTGCATTCTTTGTGCCATTTTGGCTCACAATGACATATAATTTGCATATATCACATAGGAATGCAGTGTCCAATATATGTGTCACAAACCACGTGCCATAACGCTTTGAAAGATTATAATATGCCACTCACCTCCCACCAGAAACGCAGATTCTCTCCGGAATACTCTTTATCCAAGAACTTTTGCAGTGTTTCTCGACCAAGAGGATCGCAAAGGAGTTCTTCGAAGCATTCTTCCCACAGCTTCAATCGACGGGTGGAAATATCCCCGGTACTGGAAATGTAGACATTTAGTATTAGAAAAACATAAAGCGCGCCCAGTTATTTTAGCCGAATCCGCGGAAACGGTGCAGTCGGTCTTGTTGGCCGTGACCAAAGCTTAACCTTCGAAGGTTCATTTTAAATTTTGTCTTTCTAAAGTCTATTCGATTTGAATAAAGTCTCTATTACAAATCAAGTTCGCCAAAGTCATGCCTGCGAGCTTGTGCGTTGGCATATGTATAAGTATGTCATGTTTTTTTTTACCTAGACTGTTTTTAGGATTCTGAATACCATACATCAGGAAAGGTAAAAAAAAAAAAAGAAGACGTAAATTTACTCACATTTTGTCGTACTGCCAGAAGTCTACTGTGTCGGAGATCCATGGATTTGGTTGACTATTAAATGGGTCGTTGACCGAATTCAACAGTGTTATGAAGGGATCGAACTTGGAGCGATGCTCATAATAGGCGAGGTAACTGAAACAGAAAGGATTATAATTAGGCTTAGGCTTAGGCTTAGGATTAGGCTTAGGCTTAGGTTCAGGCTCAGTGTCAAATGTTGTCAATTGTTGTCACACAAATATGCCAGACGTTTCTGGAACTGGGTAATTAATATGAAATATTTTAGACACTATGAAACATGTTGACAGACACTTCTGATAGCATATCACCATTGCTATGCAGTGTCATGTGTTGGCTGAACGTGTCAGATGTTTTGACAATAAAATACTCATTGGCAGAATTAATGAAAATGAAAATTGAATTCTTACTTTTCGACCACCTTCGACGTCCTCAATACATTTTTGGATAACCGAGAGTTGAGCTGACATATCTGTAAGTGCTTTTAAGTTAAATTATTTTTATTGTGTGCCGCCTACATTGTTGTAAGTAAACAATCAGACATAGTGTTATCGAAATGATTCACAACTTATAGGCTTAGACTTAGGCTTAGACTTAGGCTTAGGCTTAGACTCCAGTTGGTGCATGATTCTTATGTTTCTTCCACTTACTTTTATGCTTTTTCGGTTAGTTTTTTATTTCTATTTTTAATTAGCAAAAAGATAATACCTCCAATTTGAGTGTATCTTGCACTTGAGTACACCTTCGCAAACCAGGGCGATGACTGTACGAATTACGGAACGATCCACTGGAACTGAAATAACAAGGTATACATCAACCAAACTACCGTAGTCACATTGAGTTTTTATGGCGCGAGATTTGAATCTCAGATTTTTCTCAAATTTTTTTTTCACGTTTTCTTCTTGTTGTATATTTCTTGTTTGTTATCATTGTTCTTTTATGTTTCTTTACATGTGGCAAGTCATTTCAGACCAATCTAAAAACGGCGCGTACTTTGGAGGCCTGTCCCACTGCAGTAGTCCGAGTAGATGAATTTACGGGAATCTTGAATCAAGAGCAGGTCAATTTTATATTAGTACACACGCTTTGTTATGCCTTACCTGGAAGACTGTGTTTGTGTGGAGGTTTGACCTCCTGACCCGTTTGATGTTGATGGCATGGAAGCGTGTGCTACCGCAGCACTTGTGGAGTATGGACTGCAGCCTGAAAAGGTCCGTCGTATTTAGCTAAAGTGCGCACGTTATTTCACTCATTGCAATTTCACTCAAGTAATTCTTGCCTGACGAAATAGCAGCATTGAGTGCCGCGTGGCCGCCACTGCTGTATTTTGGCCGTCCTGACCGTGATAGTTTACGAAAATCCACCTTAATATATAAGTTATTGGATCTGTACATATTTTATTTTTTAGATAATCATGACGCATTCAACGTAGTTCTGTGATAGTACAATGTAGCAATCTGTTTTCGTCATATAAAATGCCATTTTCTGCTAAATTTTCCGCTAATTGCTTACCTCAGTAGTGTTTACACATCCGGGGACTGGACGATGCACATCCCAAAATGCCCTTTCTTGTGAGTCTAGGATTTGCCGTTCCAACCGATCCCTCTTTTTGTCCACTCTAAAATTTCTAGTTTTAGAAGTACTGTTTTGCCTTTTGGCAACCTTTTTTGAGAACAATTTCTATTGTATTTCTCACCGTGTACATGTATTACTGTGTAAGATAAAGATTACCTCTTGAACTTTTCGTGCAAAATTCAAACCAATGAAAATAAACTGACTTGTATTGCGCTTCGGCTTGCATGAAGACAAACTCCCACTTTCGACTGAACATCTTTTGTAATTTGGCGAGATTTTCCGCCTCAAAGTCCTCCAGTTCCAAGTGCGCCTTATTTTGCATCGTTCGTTTACATAGGTACACCGCTAAATTTTTTTATTGTATTTTATTATTTTTAATTTCCTCTCCACGTCTTCTTGTCGCGCGGTTAATTTTTTTATTTCCGACTTACCATAGTCGGTGTTTTCGGGTTCCCAGCAATTTGATGGCCAAAAATAGGGGGTTTGAAACCGGTAGAATGTGCCATCATTTTTCACCGTCAACACATGATCGTCGATTTGGAAGAGATAGCCGTGCGAGGCGACTAGGTGGGCTAGATGTAGCGCATCGGCTGCAATAAATAACCAATGCTGAATGGGCGAGTGCCGACAATCTGGGGGGTAGTTATGGGATTCGGCCGTATATGTACTATTCCCCTTGGATACAACGGAATATGATGGATTCATATGAAAGGAGAGGAGAAACGTTGAGGCCTTACAACATTACAACATTACAATAAAAATTTGAGAAATCGAGGAAAATACAATATTCAACGAAAAAATAACGAGGCGCAGACAGAAATGCACAATTCTAACTAATTAAAAAAACTGTAATAGACGAGATAGACAATGTAATTCTCAATCAGAGCCTAAGGCTAGTCAAATTATCAAATAAAATTAACAGACCGAGGTCACTCATGTCGACGTTTTTCATGATCCACACTATTAAATCCTGACCCGTAAATACCGAGGGAACCTGCAAACCAATTTCTATACCATTTTTGTACCAAAAGTAATCATGTTGTCAGACAGCCTTATTGTGTTGTTTGTTCACTGCATATATAGTCTTCTTGGGCGTACCTTGGAGAGGAAACTTTTCACAGTCTTTATGGGAACTCCAGATTCGGCATCCAACATTTGTTGAACCAATGTTTCCATTTTTTGGTATACCATATGATTGGGATGTACAAGGCGGTCCTCCGCGTTGGCGTTCACCCTAATTATTAATTAGGTTAGATATTTTATATAGGAGGGGTAGAGGGGTTATTGTTTTCAATAGTTCATCAGTCGTCTATCAGTCATATTCATATTAAGTGAAACGTGTTCTTTTTATTACGATAAACGATATTACCGTACCTAAGTCTTGGGATAGCCATGCTTTTACGGGAGGTTGCTCTCAGTTCGTCACCAACAAATCATCAATCATCTGAAATATTTTTCGTATGCCTTTCAGATATCTTGTGTAAAAATATTGCGAACAACATAATGTTACAAAGGACATTTAATTAACAAACAGTGATCCAAACTGCGCGGCAAAAAAAAAACAGACATGGTGATACATAAACGACGACAAAGAACGCGGAAATACTATTGACGGTGATGGGGTGAGACACTATAGCATGAAGCATGATTCTTAGGGTTTTCCTAGAAATGAGTGAATGATATTTACAGTATTGTAAAGTTCAGTAACACATGATGGAGAGTTGTGTGGTGGTCGACTTCGTCGGTCGGGATTGCGTATTGCTGCGTGTGGATTGATTAAACGAAAGGGAGGGCTCCGCATATTGATCGGGTGCATTCCCTAGTCTGTTGGCAGCCAGAAGGAAGGAGAGTGGCCGCCTCAGCAGAGGAGAGCACGGAGCTCCCATCCGTGCCGCATTCGAGGCAAGTGAGGGCTCTTGTCCGGCGTACGCTCCGCGTTCTCTTGCGTCGCGGCTGTGATATCCCGCAGCGAAGGGGAGGAAAAACAGGGCCCGGTCAAAGTTGTACCTGGCTACTGGAGCCATAGTGACCAACTAAAGCCTGAAGTTGGCACGAATTACTGGAAATATTAGCCTCGCCTGTTCATCTATCTGATCTCTTTTGAGAAATCGATCACGACGACGTCGATCAAACGAGCGATTATTCTGTCTTCGGGTGACCTTGGTGTCCCCTGATATTCACTGCTTGTATACTTCAAGTTTTTGTTTCCCTTACGAGGCGATAATCTACGCACTGGCTGTACAACCTGCAACTTCGTCCTCGTCGCTTACCGGGGATGCGACTGCGGACACGGCAATACAAGAAGAACACATGTCCATGAAGTTTTTCTCCGGTCTACAGGTACTTTTTGTATGTTTACCTATATTTGGCTGTGGTATGCGAAGCTTGAAGCTGGTCTGACTTTACTTTGATTTGCTCTTGGGGTTGTGGTTTTTGTTGCGACTGCCTGGGTCGGATTTGAGAATCTGTTTTGTAAAGATGAGGGCTGATCACTCAACTTGTTCACATGTCGATTTTGAGAATTTGTATGACGGCCCGACGGATGTACTTTCATTTCAAATCTCCTTCGACGGTTGTTGTTTTCTTCCGAATTCAGAACTGCATGTTCCTCGGTTTCTTCTTATGAAATATTCTGTTCTTCTCGGTTCATTTATCATTTCATTGATGACGCAGTTTGTCGAAAAGATGCTATCGTCATGATATGATTAAAAGAAAAGAACGTGAGCACGGAGAAAGCACCTGTATTCCTTTCTTACACCACTGTGCGTTGAATCGAAACAGGTTTTTTTTCTTTTCGCAGGTTTGACTTTCAAGAGAACCGTGGCACATATTATTTTATTTAGTATTTGTCCGCGTACCACCAAAATGACCAAAATATTAAAATTTAGTGATCTTGTGCACTTCTTTTTACACTATTGCTCTGAATTTTACCTCGTCCTCGTATTTTGAATCGAATTCTCAAGCTTGTTTTTGAGATATCGCACAGTCGCTGTCGCGCATCAAATTATATGATTTACGATGTCAGAGTGTTACATGCAATTCCATTCTGTATATAGATGAGCGCCGCAGTCTTAGAAATTTTGTCCCGGTGAAGTCAGCTTCTGTTTTTCTACTAAGTAGTTCCTATCTTATAACACGCGTCACGACGTAATGTGACATTTTCACTTACGCAGTTGATTATGTGATGTGGTGGTGCATTATATGTCCTTTCCCACATTTCCGATTGCGCATTACTATCCGATCCGGAAATGATTTGATTTTTTTGTTGGTCAACGATTTTTATCATATTCTCCGTTGAGCAATCTTTAGTCGTCATACGCAATCCTTTTTGTGCATTTGAAAACTTCTCCTCTCGCTGAGCATTTGAGCAACATCACATCAACAAATCAAAATATCTATCTCTATCGGTTTCCAATTTTCGATTGTGATCATTCAGTGTTGTATTGGCACTGTCCGTCGAGAAGACATTATTTTTCGTGTGGAAAAAAAACGTGAATGTTGTCGTTACTTTGCTTACTTACTAAACTGAATTCGCATATTTCCCATCCCACTACGGCTTGTTTTGCTATTTTAAGGATTAGTAGTAAGGCACGTTTCTCATTCGATTCTCCACATTTTTTCCCTTACTTTATAAACTAAACAGCTTGTTTATGATATTCCTCTTTTATAATGAAAAGTCGATCTGTATGACGGTATGCAAGTGTCTGGGGGTGGGGTTTGGGTCATTTGGGTGTGAATGACTATGAACTATGAGAATGTGTGAAGTATGAAAGGAAGGCGATGATTCCTCTTCTCGGACGCTTTGCTCTTTGCTCTCTAAAATGTTATTGCTTGCCCTTTTTTATCGGTTTCACTTTTATGGGGGGCTTCATTTCTGCGTATTCTCCTCTCCTGCTCTCCTCCTCGCGCCATATTTGTTTGTTTGCAGTCCTTACATGTACGTATGTGAGGCTGATTAGATCATTTGATCATTTATCATTTGCTCTACATGACTTTACTACTTTGTTAGGTGACCGGTCTGCTTACTTTGGAGAATTAATATGTATAGCTTTTGATATCTTTGGTATGTAAACATGGTTGTCGACTCTCGACCTCGACGTTCCATGGTCCATTTATTCCTCTGCCGAATTTTGGGCTCTTTGATTTTCAATTATTAGTAATGATAATGATTATTCCTTCCTTCTCAGGCCACCTCATTGTCAGTAATGTCAGTATTGCCTTTTTACTTTCGTACTTTTGGTATGCACGTTCGCACGTTGTCCTGTCCACCTTTCCTTTCTGGTCTCTGTCTCTGTATGAATATGAATTAAGATGACTATGACTAAGACTAAGCCTAACTGAACTGACCATTGTTTGTCGTTCGTGAATATTCTATTCGGTATTTTTCTTGTTATTCAATAATTCAGTAATTCACCATTTTCGGTGCACGATGCACGCACGTAATAATCGATACGTACAGTACTACAGTCTTTCCTTACGCTTTTTTTGGTGCCTTGATGCTTGGTGCTGAGTGCTGATCTGATTCGAATATTGAATTGCAGAGGTGCACTCCTTTACTATTAGTGTAAGTGTTCGGCCATGCTATGATGACCGAATCAGCCCCTTCAGCCATTGAACGTCTGTGGTCACGCGTACGCAGGGATTGGGTAATTATTTGTTATGGCAATTAGCAATTACCTTAAATTAGCTTTGGTTCGTTGGTTATAGAGTTCAATCTTCAGCCGTTTGAGCAAGTGGCGTGGGTTTCTGCGTTCTATTATCCTCTATCAGCGGTTTTTAGTGTTACTTATATACTTATATTGCTGCAATTATTTACCAGAGACTGGTTATGTGACTCCTTGTTACTTGTTACTAGCTGCATTTGTTGAATGGTAATTTTAGATTTTTAACACTGAATTCATCCTACCTTTAGCTGTGATGAGCAATTTTTGTTCAGCTCAGGTTCTGGATTTATTATGGCCACTTTAAATTATACCGATTTTTTTTTTGAATGAGAGGCTGAGAGGTTTTTTTGTATTCTTATTCTTGACAATTTAAAGAATCGTACTGTGGTTCTATAAATTAGCATATCCGGTTTTTTTTTGCTTTGGTCTGATCAGTAATTGGACTGATCTGGATCTCTATTCAATGAAATAATTAGAAAAATAATGGATTATGGAGTTGTTTGAGCTCTTCGCTATCACCTTTCCTTTTATTGTTCTTTTTCTAGCATTTCGCAGTTCACTTATCACTTATCACCTTTTTGATTCTGAGAAGCTCATTTGTTTTCGCAGGGTCTTTACTGTGTACGTGTGTACAGCTCGGAAAGTTTACATTGATAACACATAATAACACTTAACACACTTTATGATGCATTTAGTATGGCCGAAATTAGAATTGACCTCTATGAGAATCGATCCCAGAACGGCGTAAATCGCATGCGTAAACAAAGCTAGTGGTGGACTGTTTTTCCCTTAAGCTCAGTGAGCTGAAAATTTTACAAGGGGTTGTCTTTGTGTCAGCTATCCCCTTATAAAATACTCCGCGTTTTTTTCTACGTTTCACGTTTGTAAATTTACAATGAATTTGCCCTTGTTTGACAATTGACTAGGGCCTTTGACTCTCGTATTTCATATTGTATATGACTAATATCTTTATTTCGCTAGGTTAGCGCTAGTTTGTCAACTTTTTGGTGTGATCTCTCAAAAATCGGTCTTGATTCGTTTCTGAATAGTAATAATTGCTCCACATATATTCCGGGTGTTCTAATGATTGAGTGTATCTATGACGGAAACTATGTTGGAGATTGGGTGAGTTTTATATTGTTTGTTAGTTTGTTTGTATGAATGATGTTTGCCTGGGGAATGATTTTTTGATCCGTTACGTTAGTTTATATGTTTATTATAAGCCTACCCAAGGAATTCATTTTGGGACTTGGTAAGATTTATATTTCATAGTGAACTGTATAAATTATTATTTACGCACATTTAGGACCTGCTGGGAGGCCTGTATAATGCTGAGGGTGGTTCAATATCGAACAGTGCGGGAAATTCACCCACGTCACCGGCTGGGTCACCGTCAGTACCGATTCCACCCACAACTATCTACTCAGGTGAATATTATTTATTTTAAAGCGATATTGCATGTGGTTTGTAAAGCGTATATGCTTATGCGCCATGCGGGACAACTGCTTCTATACAAAAGGTGCAGGAGGCACCTCATTGAACGTATACGTAAACTTATGAAGTCTAAAGACGGTTCACGATTCACAAACCACAATGCAATATCGGTTTAACTTGGCAAGATATTGGTAGTACTGATGATAATCAGCTAATCGGCGCCCTCGCATCTTATTTTGATTGTAGTCGTAAAGAGGATAAACCGGTAAGGAGTAAGCGAAGTTCTTAATGACCATATCCCACGGTATTTCTTCATTTGTCACTTCTTAGGCACTGTGTTAGGCACTGTGTTAAGCCTTATTTCTTGTTGACCTTATTTTCTCATAACAACTATGTATGTTCTTCAGTCAGTCAGTGTGCATACATATGTATTTTGCAACCGTCTTTATTTTTTTCCGTACTTTCTGATATGTTGTGATACTTTTCTGTATTCCGATTCCGGGCTGGGTTAGTGTATGTGATGTGGTCGGGTCTTTTCATGTCAGTCTATGTGATTCATTAATATTTATTCACTTAACTTTCTGACTAACCTGGCGTTGTAAATGGCATGCAGCCGGCAGTCGGTATGTGCGCTTTTTGATAACTGAAACTGAGGTAATTATATGCGCTTGCGCTATAATTATCTCAATTGTGCCGAGCGCTGAGACTGAACACTGAACTGAGATCGCTTCTTAATTTTTTTGTCTCTCTGTAGGTAGTGGGTCATCGGATATTTCGCGCCGCCGAAGTATACAAGACTTAAACGCAGCTTTTTATGGACAAACTGATTCAGGTATGCTTTGTGACGTTGTAATATGCTTATGATCTTCATGATTGATTGATTGGTGGTGGTTGTTGTTAGTTTGTTACTTTTGTTTTATTTCTCTTATAAAGTCTTAGTGTGTTTCTGTCGTCGTCTTCAAACTTCTACTAGGTCTTGGTTGCCTTTAGTGCCTTTGTATTTTGTAGTGTACAGCTGTCGCGATTTTTTTCATTTCGGAATTTTGTTGAGTTTTGGGTTTCTTAACTTAGCTACTTAGCTCCATCGCATGAGCATGTCATGTGACCGTCTATTACTCACAATCTAGGGCAAATTTTTTTTATAACGTGATTCATAAATCACAAATGTACATAATTACTGCCTTGCGCCATATTTAGTTTCGAGATAAGTATGTTCGTTATGTGTTTTTTCTTGATTTGTTGCTCAGTTAATAACTAAAAATGTTATTTAATTTTTTTTTTCAATTCTAAAGGCACATATACTCTCGTCAATCAAAAAGCCCTATAGCCGAAAATCATATAGCTAATGGCGTAATTAAAGATATGAATATATGTAAATGCGAAGTTTTTATATACATAAGTTTCTACCTTTACACTTTATACTTACTGTTTTAACTATGTAGAAAAGGCAGTGATACCTCATATATACACTCGATGCATCTTGCAAACAGCGATATCTCTATTTCTTATTGACCAAGATTCTAACATCAGATAATCTTCGTTTCGTTTCGCTTCTCACCTTCCTGGCGTACAAAATGCCTGTTTGATTGTTCTGTCCTATGTTTTCTTATCCCACATTCCTTCGACTTTTTCCCGTGCACAGAAATAACGAGTGTACAAATATTTACCCAACTAATGTGTTTATTTATGTATATGCGTACACGGTTGTCTCACCCCATTTGTTGAACGTTTCTTCTTTTTTCCCACTAAAATACACGAACACGAGGTTGGACTGAACTACTGAACAATGTTGTATGACCTGTGTTTTCATATTATGGGATTTCCATGTATCCCAAAAATTTGGTGTGATTCTGTCAATATTACCGTATTTCTGCACGAAACTTAAAAAAATTCTCCTGTAGTTCCAAAATTCAAAATACTGTAAATTTCCAGCATACTTGGAAATTTGGAAACCCCCATTAGAATCAGAAGAATCTTACTGATACTGATATTGACAGTTTTTTATGAGTGCGCGTCATCCCTAATGGTATGTTTTGAATAAGAGCATAGGAGTTATGAATAAGAGAATAAAAAATAAAATGTTGGTTTTCGCGCTTTTCAAAGTTTTTTTTGTGTGTGTTGAACACCCACTGACCCTCCACCCCCTCAAAATCCCACTTCTCGACCATTTCGGTCGGTTTTCCCTGAAACACTTGACAATTACCCAAACAAAAAATACTTGCGTGCCCCTTATCCTCGTTGCGGTATCCCCGTAGCCCAAGTGCTTATGACTCGAGTCAAATTGTGGTAGTCCTCAGGGAATAGGCTTTAAACAACTTGGTTAGACGGAAGATTGAATTATTGTATTTTTATAGTGAGTGAGATATTTTTTGATCTAGGATCTAGGTACAAAGTACAGACTTAATTCATTTTATCAGCTAAATCTTAAAACTATGTTGGTATTAATATGGAAAATCGATGGGATTTCAAGTGCATGACAGTGGGTTACAGGCGTCCGTTGGTCTGTTTCACTGTTTTGGTTTTTGTAATATTGATAAAATTTGATTAATTAGAATTAGATCGCGTACGCGTTTTCTTTGTACTGTTGTGGCGTCTAGTGTACAGGGCTAGGGGCTGTGCTTGTCTGTTTTCAATCTTATTTTTGCCACAAAGTATGAGTCTTATCTTTGGTGGACAAGAGGAAAAGTGTGAAACGAACTGCTGCACTATTTTTGAAAATGATGTACAACTTGGGGCAATCCAGTAATCAGCAATTGTTGAGCAGTACCGTACGTTTAGGCGGTTAGGCTTTTTAGGCTTTTATTTATTTTTTTACTAGAAGGAACCTCGCGGTTAGTTAGGATGAGTGAGAATTTTCTGCTGAAACATTTTTGCAAGTTTTTGCCGGTGGTTTTGCCTGGAAGTGTGTATTCAACGTATTAAATCGGCTTAACTGTGTTATCTTCTTGGAGGAAATATCACAAGACGTCTGTGTTGCTCACACATATATTTTCCCAGTCCCTTCTATTTTCGAACCAACGATTAGGTTTTTCGTTTTTACAATTGAATGATTTTGTTGCTTTTTCTTTCATGTACATGATTACATGTTTTGGTGGATATTGTGGTTTTCCTTAACTATAGGGTAGCATGAAATTTGAAATACTTTCCCGTCTTTTTAACCAGTAGAGCGTGGCGTGAAGCTTTATGAAATTGCTTTTTGAAATTATTTGTGAATTTTGACATTTTGAAATTATGCCTTTGCCTACCCGACCATTTTCGTTTCTTTTATTGCTCCCGATTTATTTTTGTGTAATCGGTTGTTTCGATTTGACTTGACTATTCCTAGCCCCTAGCTGAAGTCTGCAATGTATGGTCATTCGTTGTATCAATGTGAAAAATCGAATCCTATTTCCTATTGCGTAATACAGCCTGTGATTCAGCTTCTGCATGTTTAGAGCAGAAACACTGTCAAAGTTTGACTGCTTGCCTTTTCAATGTTTATTTGTTTAGTTTGTAATATTTGCGCATATCTCTGTAGTAGTAGTAAATGAGTAAACCGTTGTTATTATTAGATTTCGCTTCATAAATTCAGAAAACTCTGTTTCAAGCCTCGTACGCAGGGACCCCAGATTGGGGGGTGTCATGTGATAATGTGTTTTGCAACTGACTGCAGTTTGCATTAGTTTTGGTGACTGGGCACATGCAAAGGAATGGGCACTCCCATCTTCTTCAAATTTGTATTTAATTATTAAATTGCGTAATTGCAATTAGTAAGTTGCATCACAAGAAATATGTGCATTATGAAAATGTCGTCCTTCCCTTGCAACTTGCAACCGTTATTTTTCGTCAAGAACTTTACACCTTTAAAATGCCTTGCAATATATTTAAGTATTATCATTTTTCTCATATTCAATTATAATTTTTAAAAGAATCTTAGCCTTACACCCTTACTTCGACACTCTTTTGCAATCTAAGGGCTTTATGATCGAATTCACCGTCAGTGTTATCAAATCATTAACACCTTTATTTCACACTTTATGTGTGTCTTACTGAATGTAATGTGCAATTAAATGCTAGTCACTGTAGAAGTGTAGTGGTGGGGGGTTGCTTGCTTGCGTCTGAAATGTGTAAAATTTAATGTGAATATTTGAATTATTGAAGATCCAGTCACCTTTCTGTTTATTCTTGATTCTTGTCGTGCGTCGTGAAGCTTGTAAACGGAACATGTTCATTTGAATAAGCTGAATAGTTGAATCAATAATCAAAACTTCGGAGGATCTTGGTCTCTTGTCTGTTGTCTTTCTGTAGAACTTTGAGTCTTCAGGCTTCTTAATTTGGGGTTTCAATATTCTAATTCGTTTCCTTTTGTGTTGATTTTGAGCAATGTGCATAGCATGTGTAGCTGAAAACGGTAGTTGTTGACAACTTCAAAAATGAAATTTTTGTTTACCTTGTTTTGTAGCATCTACCTCTTCTCTTCTGCACCACACAATGTGACGATAAGACGGTATTATTGAGTGATTAAGATAGGGTTTCGGTTTGAGAAACTGTTCCCAACTTTTAGATTCGTAGCATATTGCACACTTTTGTATACTTTTGTGCTATTTGCAACCTTTTATATAATTTGCTTCTGGTCTTGTCATTGACGTATCTTGTATACTACCTAACACATTGCCTCGATGGTAATTTGGTTCGTTAGGTACAAGGTAGGGACAGTATTTTTTGATTCATTGTGCTTTACCATTGAAGATTGCTAATGCTAATCAATGATCACTATTTTGTGCGGTCTGAGTCATTCTAATATTTGCAAAAATTTTGCATATTGCAAAGAACAACCGGCTTTTCGCTTTTGTGACGATTCGGGTTTTCGCTGACCTGTGGTGGTGTGGTTTTGCATATATAAAGAGAGGCATATATGCATATATAAATCAGAGCCTCAGAGCATCACCATCACTGGAAGTGTTCTTTTGTTGACGTATAGGTGCGTTGTTGCCATAATGCTGTGTCACTTGTGAACTTTTAATCCTTATGTAGCATTTTACCACCTCCTACCTCCTTTCGTCTCGTGCTACGTGCTGTTTCTGCATTTCTGCTAACGGGCCCCTGTTGTCCATTTGTCCATCCATTATGTCACATGTTTTTTTATATAAGAGTACTTCAGTACTTTGGTTCCCTTTTTCATTTAGTTCCATTTTAGAGAACGTCTTTTGCCGTCACCCGTGACCTATTTGCTTACGCAGCAATGCGCTAGAGAATTTGTTGCATAAAAATGCGCAGAATTCATCAATTCCAATATGTATGCATGAACTCTCTCACGGATTTGGAAATTTTGAATTAGAGATTAGAGAGGAAACTCTATCTGAGGCCGTATTCACCACTCAAGGGTAAACATTTCTCTAGAGACAAAACTTTTGGAACGCATTTTTCGGGAAGGAGAGTGAGTGGTGTGGTGAATGCAAATTTTGTGACATAATCTCACTTTCTAGGTAAATTTTCTCCGAGAGACAGTTTTCTACAGTTGTAAACGGAGTGGTGAATACGGCCTCTGAGGCCGTATTCACCACTCCGTTTACCCTTGGAGAAAACTGTCTCTCGGAGAAAATTTACCTAGAGAGCGAGAGAATGTCAAAAATTAGCATTCACCACTTTCTCTCCTTCCCCAAATATGCGTGGAGAGAGGGGTAAATTGTGACCTAGGTTTGCTCGGGTAAAAAAATTTTCCCTTGGAGAATTTTCGAATTTTTTTAGTTATATGACTTTATACTATATTGAATATTGCATTTTTAGAGTTTATAGCATATCTAACTTTAAAAAAGCTAGTGCACTTTTTGCTTTAGTGCGGATTTTTGGCAGATGAATCTAACGATAGCATTTTTTAAAATAAATACCATGATTTGAACTATTTCTTAGTTTACTTTATCACGGGCAACTAACAAAACCTACTAATTGTCCCCTCATGTTAGCTTCATGTATGTAAGGCTGCGCATTTCTTCGCTATTAACCCAAAGTTTAGAGGATCTGGCAAGCGTGTGCCTGATACGCCGCAAGGTTTCTCTTGGTTATAAAGGGACCTCCTCACCTCACCACCCATATAGAAGCAACGAGAGATTTTGTGAATTACTTATAGCCTCTGTTTTACGCTTTCCTTTTTCCTACGTATTGTCTACGAAAATCTGCAGATATTAATAACCCATTGTTCAACTAATTGCAAAGATGTCCCTAATATAGCTTCAATCGTTTAGAAACATTTAGCTATGTTCATGCGCAAAAAAAAACAAGTTCCGAAAGTAAAAATTTAAGAAAACTAAGACAATAAAGGGTTAAAGTTAAAAATAGTACAATCTAGACACTTGCAAAGTAGAAAAATAATGAAGCAATGAAAATTAGAAGTTAAATATGACCAAACAAAGTAGTTTACTCCATTATTGCATCATGCTTTTTCAAAATGGCACAGGAAAAAAAATAATCTCTAGTCAATAATTCTCCATATGCTAAATTCCACGTGAATACGTTTGCAGTTCGGACATAGGTAAATTTTCTCCAAAGAGAGGGGTAAATCCTCTCTAGAGACAAGTTGTCTCTAGAGAAATTTTACCCTCGAGTGGTGAATACGGCCTCAGGTGATGCATTTTACCTTTGTTTATACGAGTTGTTCCGAATTTGAAAGCTTTGTGTACTTGCATTTTTTCCTCTTTATGTAAAGTTATCTTGCGTTATTAATTTCTCCAGTGTACATGTACATGTAGCGACATACACAGAACGCAATGACGCAACACATGTTTGGGATAGCAAATAAGCAAAATATTCACTTTTGGATTATATTGTTTTCTTTTTCACTTAGGACGGCATCCGGTCCGCTTAGTTTTTTTTTACCCGTTAGCGTATTTTTTCTCGTGCACCATATTACTGTTTGTGTTTTCGTGCAAAATTGCTTTACCTGATATCACCCTCTCTCTGTCATCCTCCCTCTTCTTTCTATGTTATCCATAGAAAACGTTGGAAATGAAAAGTAAACCTATTTTTATCATGATTGCTCCGTTTATCTCCTCTTTGTTTATGTGAATTACTGGCCATCTTGCAGTGATTTTCTGATAAGCAGGTTGGCGAACCTGAGACCAACTGATACTGATACTGAGCTAAAAACTGAACTTCACCAAATTACTTTACCTTTACCGATAACGGATTGTGGTTGACTGTATTCTCATTGGCCATTTCCATTCACAACACTTTTTTGTTCTAATTTTTCAGATTAATTATCTGTATATTACGTAGTTCCGTTTTGGAGTCGTGTCGAACTCTATTAAGAATAGATTTTGATACACATGGTATTGATATTTCTGCTTTGAGTTTGAGTTGACTTCTGGTTCGTCCTTTACATACATAATCATATGCATTTACTAATTGCTTATTTCTTCCGGTTCAGTTGTTCTGTAATGGTATAAGAAGAACTTGAAAACATCATACAAACTATAAAAATGATGAAATTTGAATCGTTCTCAAATTTTGTTGAACGACGATTCATGGTGAAGATTCGACATCTGACACTATGTGAGGGTTTTTTGTTTTCTTTTGTATTTTGAAGGTGGATGGTATTTGTCGGGAGGCTAAAGGCTAAAGGGGAACACAAACAAATAGGTAGACGGGTACCCCTTGCGATGATAATACTTGTTAGTTTGTAGTTTCGTCTACCATTACCAATATCTGAAAAAAGTGGAATTTCACAGGTACTCCCAAAGTCCAGTGGTCCAGTCCATATCTTCAACGAAAAAAATAATCACTGTTCATTTTTGTGTGTTCTTGTAAACAGAGAAGAGAGAGATTAAAATTCCCGCTCAAAAGAATGCATGGTTTGGTGCGAGTTCATGATAACATTAAAATTCCTGGGTAAGGGTTTGTTCGATTGCAAATCTGTTCTTGAATATGTTAAGCACTCGTTCTTATGTGATTATGATTATGATGTGACATGTCACCTTATGTGGAGAGTGGTGCCCGCGCGCCCACGGGGATATGCCGGCGAGCATGTTAGAATCCAGAGGCCGTATCCACCAACACACCCCAGGGAGCTAAAGAGTGCATAGAGACTGCGAGAGCAGAAGAGATTCAGAGCGAACGTGAGCCTAGGGAGGGCTCCCTGTATGTTGGTGAATACGGCCGCAGGTTGCCTAAGTTGTAGAGAGAGTGGAGGAGGGACAACTTTATATAGTCGCTCTCTCCCTTTTATTTACCTTTTGCATTTTTGCAGACGATTCCGCCCCATCGAAGCGATGTTCGCACACGCGTACCGTCCACTTTCCCGATGAGGAGGAGCTAGTCAGTGGATACCATGAAGCTCCCACCTCTCCGTTTGTGAATATCGAGCAGCGGATAGTTCGTGAGTTTAAAAAATGTTTACTTTTTAATGTTTATGTTACGTTAGAGCTAGAGTCCGGTCTGTTGGACAAC
Source organism: Pelodera strongyloides (assembly GCA_036852015.1). Classification (NCBI taxonomy): domain Eukaryota; kingdom Metazoa; phylum Nematoda; class Chromadorea; order Rhabditida; family Rhabditidae; genus Pelodera; species Pelodera strongyloides. The sequence continues at coordinate 475,787 of JAANDG010000013.1, forward strand.
ATTTTTGTTATGTAGGGGATGTATGTGTCGCATTTGACGCGAATAGTCAAATATACAAATTTGCAAATGCATCTGGAGTCTGGAGCTTAGCCAACCCCAACCTTAGACATTTATTTTGGAAATTCTAGAATTTTTAAAAGCGTTGGACCGTTGGACGTTTAGAGTATGGGGAAACACGGTGCTAAATTGATAAATCAGTGATTTGTTTGTTGACCAAGAATTTGAAGCCGTATTGTACCTACTTTGGCAAATTTGCATACAATACGAATTGCCCATTTATCCTATTCAAATTTTTGGTGCCCGCCCGAAGCTTACGGCACGAAATTAACTAGGATGCATAGGAAATTCGTATCATGTGCAAATTTCTTAAAGGTACAATACGGCTTCAACATTGAACTGTGTGATTTAACTTGTGACCGATTTAGAAAGTCCCATTGCAGCACCACCTAACGAAGAAGTGATTGCGCAGTACAGACAGGCTTGCAATCGATTGGGAGTGGTACCGAATTCGAATGTCGAGCGACAAATTACGGTAGGTATATTGGTATATAGAATTTGGAGTCTTAATAATTGTCTCGTTTCTCTGTCTGTCTGCATTCTTTCATTGACATTATTTCTGTGTGTTATTCATTGTTATTTTTTATAGTTCTATGTATTGTACTGTACTTTGAATTGGAAAAACATTTTCACTTTTTAATTGTTTAATGGTTAGGTTAGCATAAATGAAATTCAGCATTTCCATCACGCTCCCGGCGTTCGGCAGGAGCAGATGTCGCTGAAGGGCGAACGTGTCTCACATCTTCACATGGAAACACTGGAGGAGATTTTCAGAAGGGTCCAGTTTGACTCGCTCGATTTTGAATACACCTTTCTTGATGATGATGTGAGCTTTTTACTTTATAAATGAGTAGGAGTAAATTTGACAAGTAATTAGATATTTTAAGTAGGTATGCCGATATGAAGAGGAACAGTGGAAGAAAATCAGAAGTGTAAAAATCATTAGTGTGAAATGGTAGACATGACACTGTACCTTGTTTCGAATCAGTTTAGTCATCAGTCCTGTAAGATATAGTTTTGAAAGGCTTAAGGCCCATAGATTATTGATTTCAGTTGAAATTTGCCACGTTGGGTTTCCAATTACCAGTATGTAAACCGAAAAGAATACTAGGATTTTCAATTATTTGTGTACTTTTATTGCTTGTGGACAATCCTTGCTCTAACGTAATTAGTGTATTGTTCTTCAGTGTGTTACTTCTCTGGCGGAAATGCTCGAATTCTATGACTCAACGCACAAACTCAACCTTTCATTTAATAAGCAAATCACTGTGCGTGGATGGCAGTCGATATTCAAGGCTGTACGAAATGTGGGTTATTTTATTGATTCTAAATTATTTCCCCCAAATTTTTCCTGCAGCCTTTTGTGTTCTGTTGTGGTTCAAATAATTCTTCCTTCAATCTTTTGTCGTTTTTGAAATGTTTCACGATTGATATTACACGGGCTCAAGTTTTCGAGGAGATTATCTTTTCTTCCGACGTGTTTTATGTTTAGTAAATTATAATGTGTGGTGTATTTATTTATATTTATTAAATACACCAAAAGGTAGAACTTGTGTGGGAATCAAAAGGTAGAATCTCTGTAGAACTTCTGTGGGTCTTAGCGTGATAGTTTTCAATTATCGGTACTACGCAAGTGACTCATAAATAGACAAGTACATAGATAAGCTGTGTGATTCATAAATAAACATGAAAATGTAAGGCATTTTTCAATTTTCAGTGCACCTCTCTTCACACACTGAATCTCCGATACACATCGCTAACGGACAAGGCGCTGCCTCATTTGTGTCGAGCGCTGAGGTCCCAACCCCAGCCAACACTCACTTGTCTACATCTGGAGAATGTGAACGTGTCGGGCAAGAATCTGCTTCTCATTGTCTGCGCCCTCAAGACAAATAGTTCTCTCAAGGTGAGATTGTGGTATCATGTATCTTTCTAGTAAATAGTAAATAAGGTAAGGATTTCGGGAATTAACTTTGCACTTAACGGCTTAGTGCGCTACTCTTTCTGAATGCTGAACTGTATGTATTTTTTAGGAGTTATACCTTGGTGAGAACTCGTTGCACCAAACGGACGGTGCCCATCTCTATCAGTTGATTGTATCAAATACTTCGATCACCACATTGGATCTCAGAAATAATGAGCTATCGGTGGGCGATTGATAATTTATCTCTATTGTTGACTTTCATTTTATGATGTCTCATAGTGTCATACAATTATTTTTAGGATGCCGGTATCTCCATTTGACCTACAGCCCATACTTCCATGACTATATGGCGTGTATTTATGTAATTATGTCTAGCTTGCGAATTTCAAAGTGGAATTTTTTTAGGATGCCGGTGTTCTACATATTTGTGATGCGTTGCGGAATTCCGAAGCGTGTGCGAGGAGTTCGTTAACCGTATGTTTCTTGAAACATAGTTATGAGTTATGACCTGCGTTGTATTGTTTTATTAGTCTTCGGTTTCATCTCCAAGAACAAAGGCATTAATAAATAATAATAAAGTTTATTCGCGGCATATCAAGTTTTTCGATTCTGTGTTTTTGTTTTTAACGATTTCTATTTATTGCAGGCCCTCGTCCTATGGAACAATCGTCTAACATGCAAAAGTATGGAAGCTATAGCAAGGGCGCTGGTTAGTTTTTTTTCCATAGAATTTTTAGGTTCATGACTTCTGTTATATTTCTATGGTTTTATTATATACTAATAATGAGTTTCTCTGTTTTCTACTAGTGAGTTTAGTTGATTGTGATCAGTAAGGTATACTCAAGGAGTTATCCCTTTATCTTTATTTAGTACTCTAGGTTTATCGTACACCCCCCCCCCCTTCTAAGAGCCATTGTTAGTGAGTTACTAAGTTGTTAGCAACTGTTTTTGTTTAGAAGGTGAATCATAAGTTGGAGACGATCAACGTCGGCAACAACAATCTCGGGCAGGCGGGTGTGATGGCACTTCAGGAAGCGATTAGGCAGACGGACACCTCACTCCATAGATTGGGACTGCAGAGCACCAACATGGATAATCAGTGTGAGTGTTCACTGTGGCTTTTGGTTCATCCCTTTTCTCTCAGTTAGTTGACCTGCATTTTAGTATGGTGTTGGTGATGTCCTCACCGCACCAACACCTTAGTGCACCGTTGGGGTTCGCGATTTCCTATCCACAACTGTTGATTTGTAGATACCTTCGATTCGTTAAACCAATAACACAGTATTGCTATTACTATTTCTTACACCTAGCTTCTTAGGAGAACGATTTGAGTTTGTTGTTTTGTTTGTTTGTGCTGGCAAGAACAACATGGATACTTGCTTTCAGGCGCTATAATGTTAGCAGAATGTTTGGCCGACAATAGTGCAATGGTGAGAATTGATCTCAGGGACAATCCGGCGATTGGATCAGCTGGTGGGCTATTTATTGATTTATCTATACTTGCCTAGTAGCTGGCGGCTTCAAACATTGATGCATTTCATATTTATGTATAAGTAATACTTTTTTTCTGCGTAGATATTCGATGCCGGTAATTCTACCCCCGACTTTTCGAGACTATTGTTAGCCTTTCTTATTGGCTGATTTTGGTTTGATTCACGTATTTGAACTTAGCAGTCCTAATTTAGTTGCTTATAAGGCTATATCAACGGGCAGTCAGTTGTTGAAACCTTATCATATTTTATGCTTATACAGTGCCTTGCAGGTCTCTTGGCCCTTCACTCGGCCATGAAGATGAACAAGTCGATCACGCTGCTTAATCTCGATGGCCGAGTTGCACAACCGTCCAGTGCTAAGGTGAGTGTGTGCCTGTGTTCGTATGTTATTTATTTGCGGTGCATTGTGATGAAAAGTGAAGTAGTGTGAAAAAAAGAATCTGGTAAATCCCAAAATATGTTAGCGTAAGGAATCAGCCTAGGTTTTTTGTTTGGCATGTAGTGTAGAATTTAATTACTACCCGAACGAGAATGTTGCATCATGATACATAATAATGGAATAATGGAATAAGAAGGGTGTTTATGGTTGCTGACTGATTAGAAACGAAAGTTTATTCAGTCCTTTCCTTATTCTATCTTTTGGCCGATAAGTTGTTGTGTGAGTGTGTGTTCTCTGCTGACTCTGCTCTATCATTGTGCTGTGGTCTCCCCCGGCGTGTAGTAGCTCGTGCTCATTAATCCAGGTTCGCCCATATCAGGACGAGTTTCGGCGATACTTTGACGAGATCCGTGAGTACTGCGAGCGCAACAAGGAGGCCGCTATCCGAGCTCTCACCGCTCACGTTGACACCACTGAGGAGGAGGAGGAGAGGGCGAGAGAAGCAGAAACTGTGAAAGAAGCGGAGAGTGTGGTTGCTGAAGAGACGGAAGAGATTAATGTAGTCAAAGTGAAGGAAAGCGAGGAGAGTGCAGAGACGAATGAGGAGGGAGATGTTGGTGAGTATTTTTTTGTCTTTTATTGCCTTGACCAGTTTTTTTTTCGGAATTCGACCGAGGCTGAGATGGTCTGTTTGTTTATTGCCTTTTTTTAAACGGAATATGAAAGTTATGTGTTTTACACAATGTAGAAATATTAAATTGCCGCCCGGGTTGACTCTTCCATAGTTTGTTCTTGTTCGATCTTACGTACGTAGATACTAGTTTATTATGCCCAAATGAGAACGGACGATTTTTGAGTAATTTCAGTTGAAGTGCCGCCACCCAGTCCCCCCGGGGCTCAGCACCACGTGAAGCGGGAGCGGGCGCCCAAGGTTAGCAGGTCGGCAAGTCTCACCTGCTCGGAGGTCTTACCGGATGTGACGGTTCGTTACCAGCTTGTTGTATTTATGGAATATAGATGTCGAAGGGCATGTCGAATCTGGAAACTGCCTAGATTACTGTGCTAGGTCCGCCTCTACTCCGTTAATGAATCCCGAGCTTTTTCCGAGGAACTTTGCATTTTCGTGCTTTTCCCGCCTATTTCCCGAGTATTCTCCGACAAGATTCTCGGGCCGAGCTGTTTGTCCGTTTCCGAGCTTTTCCCATTTATTTTCCGTGATTTTTCCAACACATTTTCGTATTTTGAGCTCGGGCCGACTAAAAACCTAGTAGGAAACTAGTAAAAAAACTATCTCGGGCCGATCTCGGAAACAAAGTTCATAGCATGTTCAACATAGCTTGTCGACAGACCCGACCCCTCCCCTCCCCTAGGTTCCTCAATTCAATAAAACGAACACACATGTGAGAGGCTGTCCCCTGCCATGAGTATTCTTGCTCATTTTCAGATCCAGGAACGACTTCGTGAAATGACTGGATCAACGCATTCACTGGATGAGTCTACTCATGCAGAATCGGTGCAGACCATCAAGAAATACCAAGCTAAGGCTGTAACCTGCGGTTTACATAAAGGTATGGAGAGTATACATCATGTTACAGTGCTGGTAATTATAAGAAACGCGGGTTTTTATTAGAATGAAATAGGAACTCAGCGTATAAATGTAATGAGTGAAATATTTGACAATTAGAAATCGGGGCACTTGGAAAGCGTTCGGGATACACTTTCTGATAACGAACTAGGCACCTGTACCTTTAAGGTTCGATATAAGTGGGTTAGCCATAGAAATTGTTTCGTTCTTCGTGAGCCAATGATTCGATGCTGATTGTGATGTGAGGTTGCGAAATTTAATCGTTTAAATCTTCTAGTGAACAGTTTAGGCGTTTTGTGCGTCGTCTTCGTGTTTTTTACAAGCCTAGTTTAATGTTATATTATGTGATTGTTTGATCGTTCAGCCGCGCCCGAGTGGGGTTCCCTGCCTTCCCTGCCCTCGATTCCATCGGACGTGTCCCCAAGCAGTGCTCCATCTCCATCAACACCAGTTTCTTCGGGTTCTTCAACATTGTCCACTCATAAACCTGCGCCTGTTAAAAAGTTTAGAAGATTCTCCGTTTCACCTACCTCATCAACATTTGACCTCGGACCAACGTTAAAGGTGGGGAATTGGATTTCTAGTCCTTTTAGTTACCGTAGAGATCCTAGGAAGTTGATTCCTGCGTTCTGCCTTGTGTTTTCTTTTTTATTAGTTGCGTAGTGTTGTGCGGGCTTGACGATTTGCTAGTGTTAACTCTGTTAACCATGGAATTGGTAGTTTACCAGTAAAGATTGGATGAATTTTTCTTGTATAGAGAAGAAGTAAAGAAAGCGGAAACTTTGCTAACCAACGCTATTAAATTATGTTTTGAAGAAAAAATGTTTATTTAGTCATCCCCATCTTTGGACACTGCATCCACCTCGGCATCTTTGCATTCCCAACATCAGCTATCCAGGCCACTAACACTACCCGTCCGAGTCCCGCAGCTGGGAGAGGTTCCCCTTGACGGGAGTCACTCGGCGCCCATTATATCGTCTAGTCTTCCCGCGTCGATGGGAAGAGAATTCAACTTGAAAAGTGGGTGCTTTAGTATTTCGTTTTGAATTAATTTTTAAATGTGCACACCAGTCTCAGTCACTAGATTTTGGCCTTTCGGTGGTTTATTATTATTCGTGTATGGCATTAATTTTGCGTGTACAAGCGTATAGTAATTTTTGTACAAATATTTGTGCAAACGTAATTCTACGTTATGACTATGAACATCTTACTTTAGGTTTCGGCACTTTATTCCATTTCTTGCCCTGATTGATGGTGTGAGTGAAAAGATATTTCTTCAGGTGGATTCAGTCCTGTGCAAGAAAAGACTTCGTCATCTGCACATTGTGATGAGGAACTAGAGCGACAGAGGGAAGCGAGAGAGCGAGAAGAACGAGAGATGGAAGAGAAGGAGAAGCGTCTTCTAGAAGAGAGACTACACGAACTGGAGAGATTAGAGACAGAGAAACGAGAAGCAGAAGTGAAAGCGGTCGTTAGCGATTTGGTCAACTATGTGGTTAGTTTTTTTTTTTTTATATTATTTAATCTTGTTCTAAAGTTCTAACGACCCCCCCCCCCCTATCCGTGATCTGAGAGAGGTTAATGTTAGGGTTAGAGGTGAAAGATGAAAGAATAACACTTGACAAGTATGAGAGCGGTAGGGATATAGGAAGTAGGTCGGAAGTTGTGTTGTCCTGTTCCTGGTGGTTCGGGCTAATTTGTCTACCAGATGCAGTATTATATATGTGACATTTGTGCGTTATCTGTCACAAATTTCATTGGTATTAAAGGAAAACCTGAACGCTGCGGAAGCGGAAGTTCCTACACGCCCGATGTTTTTCAGGTATACGAGGAAACTTCGGTGGTGGAGCGGAAGCGATCGCTCCTTCTGCAATCGAGCACGTTCTGTGAGCCGCCCGATCCGAAGAAATTGATGGCCATGCTACAGGAGATGAACCTGAACGCGGCTGAAACTCCGACACCCACGACGCCCAGCAGGTATGGTGGGAATGAAGTGGTGCGTGCTCTTGCCGCGCAATAATAGCTTTGCGCCAGTGTGTGGCGGCGAACGGTCTAGGTCTAGAATTTCATTTGGCGCTCGTGCGGCGCACCTACTGCGCTACCTTGGCGGTTTAATGCATTGTGATAATAGCCAACAAATCTTGCAGAATGATGTCCATCGCCGAAGATCTCGGGGCGGAAACTGACGAGGACGCGGTTGCCGGTGTCTTGAGAAATGTGGTCCGTGAGGTGCTCAAGAAGGAGAAGGAGGATTTGCGGTTAGCTTAAGTTCATGGTAACGAAACATTATCGTGGTTGAATCCGTAGCATATATGTACCGTATTTAATGAGAAAGTTTCTACTTTGTTCCCTTGTTTATCTATTGTTTTGTGTATTGTTTGTTTCACTTTGAAATATCCATATTTTATTGTGTACATTCTAGAATGGCGCTGGATCGCAAGCGTACCCGTCTGGGACTAAAGGACGGATCTTTTCCAAGTACTCCCGTTTGAAGTATTTTATTTCGATGCTCACTTTTATCGGCTAGTACGGAGGTGCTGCAAAAGTGCATATTTGCGTCGGTCAGCTGCGGGACCAAAAGGAGCCTACGAGGTGGAAGAAAGTAGTCGAAATGGTATGCTTTGCCTCACACCGTGCTCCATGTCAAGGCTTTATACTTTCAGTGTTGCGCTTATTTATTATCACGGATTTGTTTGAAAAGAGTTTGTTAGCATTAATTTGAGTGCTGATTGCATGTTTCTGCATCCCAGTTTTCAGGTTCTAAGTTTAAGTAAGGCCATCTCCCGACCTGCCCCTTGTATTGAGTTGTGGCCCATTTGCTTGTAGGTCCAATGTTGAGGCCAAGGCCAGTATATTTCTTTATTACTTTGGTATGGTATGTCCCATGTGGGCCCCGCGCCCCTGCCTTAATGAAGGGCCAACGATTACTGTATATTATGTATGCACGCCTTGTATAGATTTGCATTTATTGTCTGGAATTGGAATTTATTGATTAATTCATTTATCGATTCGTTTGAATTAGAATTGGATGAAAATCGTTAATTTATCCTGCCATTTTTTATGGATTTTACTGTAATACTAGGGGAAACTCTTCTAGTACTTTTGGGATTACTATGTCATGGCTGTCCTCCTATTTGAAGTATAAATTTGTCTATGTCTCTCTCTCTATATGTGTTAGTTTCTCTATAAATACTATAAATTACCGTATGCGTTTTCTTCGGGTGAGCTACCGCTGCTTTATTAATCCAATTCAGTTAGACTTATATCGTTGACTTGTCTTTAATTATTGTTGTCTAGCTGAAGATGTTTCTTTTCCCTTTGTCGATGATGATAGCTTTTCTTTCTGTAATTTAGATATATTTCATTTTTTTTTGTTTCTATTTATTTAGCATAATTCAGGTAGTATCTGAGTATACCATTTCACTTTAGGTTTAGGGAATACCGAAGCAATATTATTGACCGACTTTATTTGTGTTGTAGTTTAAGTTTAAGTTGTCTGATAGCCTGATATCGGTTTTTTAGCTGTTTATCAGATAATAATTTCGTAAGTAAACGTAGCCGTATGCAAGAACTAGCGGGAGTTACCTCGGGGGCGGATTGGTCTCTGCGTCCCATTCTTTTCCACTGACTCCTGGGAGACTTGGGAAGGCACTCCCGGCTTCTTCATAGTGCATACGGTCACCGATGTCGACTTCTAAAAAAAATCGGTTTCCTAATTAGTGCTGTGTGCGTGTGTGATTCAGTTCCCGTTTTATAGAATTACCACATCGAACTGAATCCTTCCCATTGTAGATATGATGTATATGTACGTGTTTTTTTGTCCCGTCTATTAATGGTATCTGAGGCCATATTCAGCACTCCGATTCCCTTGGGGAAATATTCCCTGGGTACAGAAAATGGCATTCTAGTGAGACACGCAAAGAAAAAGACGGGGAATTCCCCATGGGGAATTGAGTGGTGAATATGGCCTCTGGTCCTTTTCCCCATCTATTGTCATTGGTAATTAGTACTGCAATTGTTTTGGAATAAAATAGAGTATTTATGTTACACTTTCGCGCGAATTCGCCGCGAAAGTACCATCCAAGTTGACTTTTCCATTTTCGTGCAGTTTTACATTAGGTGTATGCAAAAAAAACGCTGCATGTTTATGTAAATTTCTTACAGTATGTAAAATTCCACTATGGGAAACCTGTGATAACATGGATGAAACTTTCGCATGCGAAAGTGCGCGAAATTGTAACATAAATACTCTATGATTATGATGATTTGAGGTGATCGAATTAAAATGTGCACGAACGACCATGCTAGTCGTATTATGTTCTTTTTCTTTTATTATTGTTTAATTATATATTCTGTGATCTAGAGCAATTCTTTGTTTTCCTCTACCTTTTCCTGGTTTGGTATGTATGACCCGGGTTTTGTGTATGTAATGTACTCATTTTTTATTACTAAAGCGGTGCGTGGTTTTGAATACGTTGGACAAATATATTCTAGTTGATTCATTATGTGCCACATGATTTATATTACCCATGTCCAGCATGGGTTTCAGAACCGACGTGTCATGCCGCTTTAAAGAATAAGTCAGGCTTTTCGTACCTTGAATTTATAAGAAGCCAATGTTGACTGAGTTGAGCATGTTTACTTATGTGGGCCTTGTTGTTTTATAGAATAGTTTATTGTAAGTTTATGTTCGTACAAAACGTTTATTGTAAGTTTATGTTCTGAAATGATGTTGTGTTTTTCCTTTGGCCTTATTGGAATGTTTTCGGTGTTTATTTGATGTAGGCCAGGGATTTGTTACCCTTCAGTGGTCAAGCTGTGAGGGAATCTCCGAGTTGGGAGTTATGTCTGAGCCTGAGAATTTTTGACAGGGTTTTGCTTTGCGCACTTGTAAACGCGTTAGAAGTGTCGTAATTATTAATTGATTTGATGATGATGAACGTCTTAAGTTAGTGACAAGTTTCGACTATTGATTTATTGATTATTTGATTGGTTTCTTCTTCTTCTTTTTTTTGTCCCTCATTGCAACTCAGTTTAACAGACAATGTTTACTCTTTTATTGTCAGCTTTATTTTTATTTTACGAGCCTTTATTTGGCATTATGACATGGTTTATTTCGAAAGTCATACAGGAATTGTACATAGTAATTCCTCTTTTTTTCTGGTAGAAATTTTATTTGCGTATATAGCTACTATGACTATGGATAAAGATTTTTTCAAAGGTTATGTATGTGTGTGCTTGAATTGGAGTGTTTGGGCGAACTTGTTGCATTGCAATGAAGTATGTATTCATCTAAAACGAAAAGAAAATTTCCACGTTTTAGCAATGAAAAATAGCAATGAAAAATAAATAACAATATGAAAGTGGAAAATGTGTGAAGGAAGTTCGAATAAGCAAAATTATAGTAGTGAATGTGTATATGGGAAGCTCACCTTTGTGCTCAAAATGGAGGCCTAGTTTCTTCGCGCCGCTGTCGCCGCATACAAAATGCGGGGGTTTATCTAAGATGAACAGTTTTAGTTGGCACAGCTGCCGCGAAGTGCGTGAATGTGCGCGGCACAAGCGCGAAGTTGTGTCGGTGTTTGTCATCGCGGACAGGGCGTGAACGATGGACAAAACAAATCATCATTTTAGATTGAGAAGCAGAAAAATAGATGTAAAAAGTAGGATGATATTACAAATGGGTGAAATTAGGTCTTAAAAAAGATTCGTATTTTTATCCACTTAGGCTGACTTGGGGTCACTGTACGAAATGTCAGCAATGGAGAGAGCTTGCGTTTTGTTTCGTGTGTAGATATAGTGTAAGATAAATTGCTTGCCTTCCACTATGTTACTTATTATTGCCGGTTTTATTTCTATTTGTAAATCACAATGATAAAAACTCGGTTTACTTCCTACTTTCAGTTTATTGTACTTCAGCTAGGGTGGTGTTATTGCAGTTATACTCATCACAGTATATAATACACTAATGAAACGCAACGATATTCAAGGGATCCGAGCCTTTGCAATACTTTTGGTACTTGGCTACCACGTTTATCCAGTCCGTGTGCCAAACGGCTATATTGGAGTTGATATGTGAGTTTACTACCTTGGTGTACTGTAGTGTGCGACAAAGAGTTGAATGTTGATTGGTCGTAGAGGCTTCCACCGGATGTCTGTATAAGTTGCGATATATGCGCAAATTGTGCAGAGAATTAATGTTCCCGAGAATTTTTTTTGAATAATGCTGTGTATGTAATGGTAAGGTATGGCTGTGTTCTTTGTTCCAAGAAATTGTAGCGAAAAGATAGACTAATTTAGTTTCTTCGTAATATCCGGATATCTGATTGCGAGAATGTTGTCAAATTCTGAAGGCATATTCGATCTAAAATCTACGTTGGCCTTCTACTTCCGGCGTTTCAAAAGAATCCTGCCCATGTTTTACTTTGTGGTCTTTTCTTGTATACTGTACATGTTGGCTACACAAAAACTACCGTATACTCATAAAAGAAGAAATTATATTTTTACAAAACGAACCGTCTATCTTATATCGAATTGGAGAGGGAAAAATGAGAAAGATACGTACGAAAATCAGGTGGATTTGAATTATGGCGGATAAAGACTCTTTGGGCAATTTGAAAGTAATTTTGCTCAATCAGTCAATTATTACGCATACCCAAAAAATTACATTCACATCTTTCATTGATGGTTAGGTATGTTAGGATTTAGGACCCACCGCACAAACTACCTGACGATCGATATGAAGAATATTAGTCAGTATATTAATTTTTTTGATTAATTTCATATTTTATTCTTCAGCTCATCGGAGGTCATACTGTACTTGCGCATTGTTGGTCGCTTTGCCTCGAAATGCAATTTTATTTAATTTCTCCCCTTTTTATTGCTTTTATTAACAAATTTAAAGGAGACCGGTTAGTTGTTCAATATCTTTATTTATAAGTGTTTTTAAAGATACAAACAGCGTGATCGGGCACATATTGGGTGTTTTTTAATAATCGGGCACATCTCGTGATTTCCACTTTCCTGCGAGATGTCGCATTTTCCAAATCTTAAAATTATACAATTTAATGGCAAAATTATTATTTTCAGTCGCCTTATCGCAATTTGGTCTCTAATTGTTCTATCATTTCTTCACTTTGTTGCGTCTTCTCATGGAATGCAATTCAATTGTCCAATTGCCAGACTTTGGCAGTTTGCGTTTGGATTTATGGCTTTTTATATGGAGACGGAGAGTTGTTGTAGTTCTGTTTCTGAGCTTACCAAGGAGGAAAATAAGCAAAGTTACGACAAAATGGAGTGTGTTCGGCTTATTGAAGAAGTCCAAGAAAATGACATCGACAAGCACATTTTGCAATTTTATAAAACAGGTATCGACGATCATAATAATAAGGATGTATTGAGCTGTAGGAAAAAGGAGTAAAAATATCACGTAATGAAAGAAATGTTGCGAACCTTCACAATATGTAGTCAAGCACTACGCATTACTTACGGGGTTTAAACATGCTAGGACGTCGGATGTGTGCAGAAATCGCGCGGGGTTTGTGGTTTTTGTCTGAAAGTGAACCATTTCAATTTGCGAGGCAAGCGCGCCAAAGATACGGTAACTGGAATCTTCCACCGCAACAAGTCGACGTTTTTCGCGCACAGAAGAATATTGAGTCAGCTAAATTCAATTTCAGGAAATATCCTTGCCTTCTCTCTACTTCTCGTTTCTCTGTATTCTCGTACAATACCGCAAACTCTACTTCGTCTTCTAATTACACCAGCAACAGCTGTACTAATTTTCACTGGATCATGCCATGTGGGGCAATTTCTTAAAGCGAAATACCGGCCGATTTTTGAAACGCATCGAGTACATCAGCATTCTTATGCAGCTTATGCAGATGAACATAAATTAGAATAAAATAGCGAGTTAAATTCGAGCAACTTATATGTATGAATTAAGAGTTTTCAAAAACCGGCAGGTAATTTCTTTGCAAAAATTGTCTGAATTCTATGTGTAGACCTCTACTGCTGCACTGATGAAACTCTTCTGTTCTGCCCAAAAGGGGTCCACCAGTTCAAGCTTTTACCACTTTTACGTGACGCGCGGCCAGCGCGCCACGCTCCTCCCGCGCAATCTGTGCTTACTTTAGTAACCATAATAAGACAATTATTGTTTCAGCAGAATCGACTGTTGAGCAACCGTATCGTCGTATATATTGGCGATCTCTCATACAGTCTCTATTTGGTTCACTGGCCTGTTCGATGTTTTGTCGGATAATACATCGAAAACCATCTATTCGGAGGTATCCTTTACGTTCACCCAGTCATCGCCAAACTTTCGCGAGGATTTCGTTGTGCGCCGTGTTCGCGCCAGTCTCTGGCCGCGTACTAATGGTTATCTTTGAAAGAGCGCATCGGCGAGAGGCGCTGAAATAACACAAAACGCAGACAAACAAAATATATTTCAGAAATTTCTTGGTCTCAACCTGTGCTTCTCCTGTCCTTCGCCATTGCTATAATAGTACATCACGGACTGGAGAAACCTTTGCAAATGTCGCATCATGCAATCAATATAATATTTGTTCTGACATTCTTTTTCGGATCCGTCTATTTGACTACCACGTATTTTCATAAAATTGAACAGTTTCGAATGTTGAACTCTCGGTACTTGACATCAAGTTTGAATGAGCATTTTAGTGAGTTTGTTTTTGTCATGGAAAACCACTCCCATTCCGCGGACTTTTTTCCTCGCGCGCCGCTTACACGTAGCTTACACGCCGCGATTTTAGTAAAGAAGGGTACACTGTGTATGTGTGTGCATTATTCGTTCCCTCTACCAGAGGGTCCATTGATAGAACATTTTTCGACAAGACTCCGTTCTTATCTATTACGTACTGTAAATTGGTCCAAGTTTAGAAAGGGCACTCGGCGAAAATCTTGAACTAGTGACAAACACAGGACTAAGAAGACATTTGCGAATCTTCAACTGTACGCCGGAATCGGTGCCAGGATTCGAACTGCAACCATGTATTATCAGGGTGAGAGGAGTTCTCAAATCTGGAGCCTTGCCAAAGTACATCTTTTGTTTATTGTTTGTTACCGTCCCGTACACAGTCAAAGCCTGTAGTACGATGCTAAATGCTAGATTCGATATTTTGATCAGGCCAGGTCAGCCAGTTGGCTGCCATCAATTGGTGAAAGAGCCTGACTAGAAAATCTTTGCACTTACACTTACTGGAGACACATTCGCTGGGCAAATTGGTTGGGTAGTGTCCAATGACCAGAATAATCAACTACTTGTGCAAATATATAATTCTAAAAGTAAAGAATCTTATTATATAAAAGAGTAACTGTAGTGTGCGCTAGCACCCTGTGCGTTACGGAAGTTCAATTTGAATAAAATGTTTCGCAGTATAAAGGATCGCAGTCACTACAAATTCGTATTTTTTATTCGCTTTTCATTAATTGTTCAAGTATGTGAAGAAAACGACGATTCCAGCGCCAAAGTACGGCAAAACGAACTCAGGGAGAGAAATCCCTGTTTATGACTTTTACTTATATACCGTAGTTTATAATTGCCCGTATAGAGTTTCATAATAAATACCCTGCAGTGATAAACCACGCGCCAGGTGTAACACTGCAGGCTGTTCACTCTCCAAGTACCCCTGGCAATTGCATATATGCACCGGCGTCGGTCATTTATCAAAACTCATTCTCATTGATTTCTCTCCCTGAGTTCCATTTTATGTGGATTTTTATGGGTTGCATATTGTTTTATAAATCTGCTTGCATCTAATAAAAATCGAATAAAAAAGTTGATTTTGAAGTGACTGCCTTCCTTTAAACAGGGTGGAGAGGCAATCGAAGCTCATAATGCAAGAAAACAACTTTGTGGTTGACGACCTTTTCACAAGATTTTCATCTGTTTCAGACGTGTAAAATTATAAATGTGAATAAATAAACACAAAAAGAATTACAACTATGTGTTTTCAGAGTGGTCCGGGAAATCTGTCGATTTTGGTGACCGGCAACAGCTACGTGGGTAATCACGGAGATACCATCATCAAACATTTGTTACCGCTCGCTAGTAGTATTACCACGTATTGGAAATCAGGTGTTTGAACGATTTGTTTATTTTTATTTGGTTTAGAAAGTTCCGCGCAATGTGATCTTTTATAGAAGCACCCCATTGGGTTTTGCGTACACTGAAGAAACTTCCGCAGCGGGCCGCCTGCTCTAGGGCGAACCTCCTTTTTTGGGCAACCACCGTTTATAGCAGTACCACCTAAAGTTTTGAGTTATGCTTGCCCGTGTGTCATTTATGGATAAGTAGAAGTTTTAAATTTAAACTTGAGAAAGCAGAGCTTGAAAGAAAAGCAGAAAAATAATTGATGAGGAAGTAAACTTTGATGGGGAATAAATTGCATTTAGGATGTGAGGTAATCGCACCGCCGGGACACGGTATTTGCAAGTCACATGAGAAACCCTACCCTAGATACATGAAGTTCGTGGGAAAAATGCGGCCTGACATACTGATTCTTACATCAAGGTGAGGCACAACTTGTACAACACGATAGGGGCACGGCGAAAAGAACATAGTGCTGGTGCCCCTGCATCTCGCCGCGCACCTCGCCCAGTCTTCGCCAGCCTCTCGCCAAGTTCACGCGAGTGCTCTCGGCACCCTATTGCGAAAATATGGGAAAGATAGGGCCCGCGCACTATTTATCTGGCACCAGGCGAATTTTGCCAGTATGAACACATATCAGTATGTTTCATATGATGTGAAAACATGACTAACAATCATAGGTCAAGAAACACGCGCAAAAATGGGTTCCACCCCTTCCTCCAGCCGGGGGAACCCCTCTTCCGCCCGCATCGCAGATGGTTATTGTACCCCTAGGGTATCTAAGTCTCTGCCTTTTCACACTCTTTAATTTTGTTTTACACTGCCGATCCCATGTCTCTCACTAAGCAATGCATTCTTATCTGGAGGAAGGGTACACACAAATTTAATGTATCTTGACCTCAGCTAACAATAAGCTTTTGTTTCTCTGTTAAAGAAGCGGGCCGCCTGCTCTAGGGCGAACCCCTTTTTTTTGGCAAACCACCGTTTATAGCAGTACCACCTAAAGTTTTGAAATGATACTGTTTCAGAGCAGTTGTGATGAATCAAAATATTCGCGGGAGTTCGGTACACGAGGACCGAATCTTTCAATTTATGCACTCTCGTATAATGCGGCTGCAGAAGTGGACAAAGAGAATATTTATATTGGGGCCGAATGCAGACTCGCCCTCGATACCGGCTACCGTGTACTTGGAGAGATTACGGTCTGGAAAACATCTGTCAGATGTGGTGGGTTAGTGTGATTGTACTCTTACTTACAAACAGAGTCTTCACATAATTAATACTTTTCAATTTTCGTCTTATGCTTGTACTGTAATTATAGGTAAAATCACTGTAATTATACTGTACTGTAAGTACAGGTTAGAACTTGTTATTGTGAAATGAAACTATTTTCAGAATTCCTATGTGAATAAGCCACAAAATGCATTCCGACAACGACTCGAACTGCTTGTTTCTCTCTGCGAAAAATGTGAAATTTACGAGTGGGAACATTTGTAGGTTATTAGCGGGCAGTTACTCGCCTTTCATTTCTTTCCCTCCAATCTTTCTCGCGCTATGGCTATGGCTCTTTTATATCCCACTCAACTATTCATTTACCCGTTTTCCGACTTATTGTTAGGTTTTCCGATTTCTTTCTCTTATTGCTTAGGCTTAGGCTTAGGTTAAAAAATGCTATGTAGTTAAAGGAGGAGGCTCACGAGAATGAAGTGCTCAAATGGTTTCCTTTTATCGAAAGATGATGGTATTAAGTTCCGAAAGACATGGTTTACAATGCAAAAGCTTTTAACTGGAAGGAGTAAATCAATATAAAACTATGAATTCTATCAAAATTTTGGATCGTAAAAAATAGTTGATTTCCATAGTGGGCATGCAAATTTTGTGCTGGCTTGCAAAATGACTTGTAAATTTGCATGTTTAGCTTTGAAGTCTACCTTGCATACGATAGGTTATTTTATTTGACTTCGAGTTCTTAGATTAATTAATTCCTCCAAACTAAAGCGCTGAACCTTATAATACTTGTTTTTTTGGAAGATAAACCCATTATCCTTCGATAAAAGGAAACTATTTGGGCACTTCATTCTCGTGAGCCTCCTCCTTTAAAATTATCATACACTGTCTGGGTTAAAGTGTGTCACTAAAACTTTGCTAGCTCTGTAGGTTCTTCAACAAAACCATCAATGCAACCCAATTCTTCGATGCCAAGAACGACTTCGTCTACTTTGACGATATGATTCACTTAGGAAAGCATGGAATTAAGAAGATTGAACCCATTTACAAGCAGCTCGCAATCAGAATAAGAGAATTGTTTTATTAGGGATTTGAAGCTTTCTTTTTCTGGTTTATTGTTTTGGGGATTAAAGACAGGACTGTTCTTCAGATTGCCACAGTGACGGAACGGTGTTTGGTGTGCATGTAAGTATGTAAATAAATACATATGTATGCCATATAAGAAATTCGTGTCTCATGACTGCAAACGAATTCGTTTAATTGCAGAAGCTTGATGAAAACTTTTGAGCAACCACGCCGCCCTAGAATTCTCATAGATGGTAAACCTAATATGTAGCTTAACGATAACAGAGATGTAGTTTAGAAAATTTATTCTTCATTTTAACTTAGTTGGTTGGCACAAAGTCGACGAACCAGTTCGTTTCCCCGGTATTTTTGCAGTGCGCTGTGAAGTTGTTAACTTTGCCCTCCGCATTCTTTACGCCAACAACCTGAATAGGTTTATGAGGCATTCGTTGAGCAAACTTGGCCGATGCGCTGCCTATGGCCGAAATGCGTGGGCCACCTACACTTCGAAGGGGAGAGTGACTGGAGATGCCATGCTCACGCCACCGTTACGCTGTGCAACGCCTACGCCTCCGCTAGACCCGAAATTGGTGGGCCGCCGCACCCGGGTCTACCAGTTTATGATAACTATATTTTTTCCTCCAATTGTTTTACGTATAAAGAATTAAATTGTAATGGCTCATGGAAACCTAATTGGGATAATTTCCCTTGAATTCCTTATGCAGGACTTTTATGTCACATGTGA
Source organism: Pelodera strongyloides (assembly GCA_036852015.1). NCBI lineage: Eukaryota > Metazoa > Nematoda > Chromadorea > Rhabditida > Rhabditidae > Pelodera > Pelodera strongyloides. Next base: position 494,373 of record JAANDG010000013.1, read on the forward strand.
TGTGATTTAAAAAAAAATGCCAACCTTTGTTTGGTCCCTCTTGATCGTGATGATTTTCTTTTGATTTTCATCGAACACCCAGCATTCTGAACAAAGAGGAGTAAGTCGGGTAGATGCGCCGCATGAGGCAACTCGCCCTCTGTGTGTAACCCGGTGCTAGGGGCAACCAGTATTGGTTGAGTGGAAAAATGGCGAGTGTTGTTCAACTGGTGAGTGCTTGTCGAGTAGCCAAGTGACGCGGGTTCGAGTCCGCTCCTCACAATAGACCAGAGTGTTGCATAGGAGCCAGGAGGGCTAAGCGAGGCTCTAATTTCGATCACAGGAAAGTGGAAACCCCGATTTCGCCCCGGTTCTTTCAACCACACCCCCCCCCCCCAAAAGCTCTATCACGTTCCGACTTCGCCTCGATCACAAATAATCGGGGCGAAATCGGGGTTTTTGGTTTCCCATGTAACTTCTATTCTTTCTACTTGAATATTCCAATAATTCAAGTAAGCCAGATCATTTTATATTGAATTATTGTGCTATAAACATACAATGTTACGAAGTAATTTAAGTAAGATAGTGACGGGGGAGGTGAAAGTTTGACTATAGTTTTGTTGTGTGGCATAAATATCCTCTTATCATGTTTGTATAAAGTATAAGACATGTTAGCTGGTCACTGAAGACTGATGATATTACATTTGTTATGTAACTTTCTGTGAGTTATACACTGATTTTCTTTCTTCCTATTATTTGTGATCCACACATTGTGTTGTTGGGAAACGTACCAGTGATTACAACAGCGAACGGTAGCGCTGCTCCTTCTTGCTTCACGCATTCATGCACGAAATGATAGGTGTAATCAGCACGGGATGAGAACATTTTGTTGCTCGAACCGGCAGGGAAATTCTCCAGCACACCGAACTCATTGGGCATCACACAGCCTAAATGTTGCTTTAGTTGAATAAGCCTAAGCCTAAGCCTAAGCCTAAGCCTAAGCCTGTGCCTAATCATAAAAGAATATTGACCATCTGGTCTCAGAGGGTTCATTGAGAAATTCAAAAGTACCTAGAAGATGCAATTGTCCATTTACGCACGATGCGTAGATATCGCCGCCCACACGCATTGAGTCACCTTCCTGGAAAATTGAAAAAAAAAGTGAACTCATTTTTATTTGGATATTCTAAAAAAAATCTACGTGAAGAAAGGATGCGGAGGGTGAGAGAGAGAGAGTGAGAGAGAAACATAACTGGGTGAGGGGGGACTCACCAGTTAAAGCGAAATAACGGCCGGTTTTGAAACGTATGTGAAAAACTGCATCCCTATTCCTATTCCTTTGCATTACATGCACACGAGCATTATTAGAATAAAAAAATCGACGCCACTTGGACCTCAATCATAAATCCATAGGAATACAGTTGTTTGAGATGCGTTTCAAAATCCGGCCGCTAGTTCGCTTTAAATATTTAAAATGTAACTAACCAGGCATTGTGGAGGCAACTCCGCTGCAGCTCCAATAATAAACAGTGCTAGCGAAATTACACTGAAGGACTGCATCTGAAAGCGCTTTGGTAGTTATTCACAAATACTATAAGCCTATGCATAAAGAGGTGGATAAAGAGGCTAGACATAAATACATGCGTAAAATTACGCATGCACCACCTCCAGTGGCCTGCACGAACGCCGGGAATATGCTCCCAGCCTATCAGTGGGAGGTGAGAGAAAGACAGCGACTACCCAAATCAGAGACCAATTCTCCCAACCCGGGAGGCTCCCGCTGTTCGTGCATACGGCCACAGAGTGGATCAGATGGTCTCCGTAAGAATATTTGCAGATTTATATGCTTTAGTGATGTTATTTTCGGGCACAAAGCATAAGGTACGCTGAAGAAATTCAGGTGGTATGCGGAATTCGGCCGAGGAAAGGCGCGCGCCACGACTATAACAACGTGCGAAGTTTGGCGCAGGAACAGCAAGGGTGCGCGGCGATTTTGTCCTATCTTTGCAAGGTTGTCAGAAAATGTGTCCTGCTATATCTACACCACTGTGTAGATACGTACATACTACAAGTACGCTGTTCAAATATTATCGTACTCTATTTCTATTCAATGCTTCATGATGAAATATTATTAAACGGATATGTATGCGCGAAATCGATGTATTTTGTGTTACCTTCTTATATAGTTCTCTTATATCATTTATCAAATTTGAGTTGAGAGTTAGTTATACGGTAATCGAATTTCTATATAAATGTCAGGCGATAAATTGTCTCTGCTAAGTAAATGTGGGAATTTGGCTACTGCCTTTTTTTGCAAAGCACAATAAACAAGGAAGGAAATTGGAATTAAATATCTGTAGATCTCACTGGGGATCGAAAAAAATTAAATTTTATATTGAAGGGTGCGAAGTGCGAAGAGCAGGAGTACCTGTTCTGTGACACAAAAAAATTTAACAGCAAATAATAAATAAATAGATAAATAAATAAATCTTTTTCGCTTCAAGAGCGTGCCTCTTTCCTCAAGGGTTGCACAAATGCAGTTGTTCAAATTGCGTATGACATGTTCCGCACAGGTCCCGAGCAGCAGGCGACGAGTTTCAGACGACAAATTTATCGACGTCTTCGGGCTAGGAGGCCACGAAGGAGCTCTTACCTCTTCAAAAATTCGCTCTTTCCCCCGCGAATTCCGTCGGATAGTAGAGAAGCGGCGCGTGAAGCAGCCCACGGAACCCTGGAAATGTGTGAAATCTCCCCGGCGGGAGAATCCTCTGATTCGTGTGATCCCTCTCTTTCTCTCACCTCCCGCCGGGAAGCTGAGGAGCATCCCGACGCGTTCGTGCATACGACAAAGTAGTATTCAAGGTATAAATCGTACAAATGCAAATAATGTGAAGTAACTGTGGAAAATCGTAAGTTATTCCTGTAGCATTCAATGTCTTATTTTACAGTGTTTTGGAAAACGTATGCTCAAAGGTCGTCTTTCTGCGGAGCTATAAAAGTGTGCGCAAGTGTTATTCGAATCAGTTTCTTTATGTTCTTTACCCGAATTCGGCTGTGATGCCACAATGGATTTTCATTTCGTTACATATTCTACCAGCGTTATTTATGCACATTGTCTTCTTTTGCGCTAAGAAGGTGGGCTTTCTATTGGATTGTTTAAAACGAAATACAGGCGTTTTTAAACGCATCGTACAGAACGTGTCATACGTAATTTCGATTTCATGTCATCGATTTTATAGTTAGAGCCATAAATGAGTAAGGTTGTGTTACGTTTACCGACTTCCTTTATTGTAGCGACCAAGCGTAGTCAGTCGACCAAACGTAAACTGAAGTTAACTGAAAACAGGAAGTTTACTGCCTTATATTTCAGAAAAACTTAACACCAGCTCCGGCAGCTCCTCCAAAGAAAGATGAGAAGAAGGTGGTGGCTCCAGTGCCACCGCCGCCTGGACAGAAACCAGAGGGTACGGTTTCCGGTTACGGTAATCTCGATACGGTAGCTTTAAAAGAGTATATCAGCCCGTTTTTGAAACTTATATCCGTCGCTGTATTCTCATGTAGTGCATGCAAATTACTGTGCGACATTTTCGTCTAATTATAGCAGTAAAAAAAGGAGTAGAAGCTGTTCTTCAAGTTGTTCAAGTTCTTAATTTAGGGCCGCCTGGCGTGGACCTGGCCTCAAAGTGGAACTTAAATAAGGACAAGGAGGACTCGGACAGCTCAAAGGTTTCCTAATTTGTGTTCTACTTTGACCGTTCCTTTGTTTTCTATGCATATGGAGAGGTTGAGTATTGAATTCCAAAACTACGTCCGCTCTTGAAGCTTTCAGCTTCAGTACTCCAGTTCTTTGAACTGGTTAATGCTTTTTAAAATAATAAATCATCTTCAAACTAAAAGTTGTCATGCAAGCGGCGACGAAGTGATTGGCGCCTCGATTGGCGCTCGCAGGGTAATTGGATGTGCGCTCTTGCGAGAAGTGTGCGGTTTGAGCGCCAGGATCTGGAAAAGTACTTTATTAAAGCGAAATGCTAGCCCCTTGGAAAATTTGCATATGATAAGCAAATCCTATGTATCCTATGCTAATTTTGTACGATCGTTCAGGGCAATCGTACAAAATTAGCATAGGATACATAGGATTTGCTTATCATATGCAAATTTTCCAGAGGCTAGCATTTCGCTTTAAACTAAATCGTTATTTTTATAGAAACCATTTTCCAGACGGATCTTCGCTCCATCGAGGATAACAACCCTCTGGCCAGGAAGAAGTTGGTGGAGAAACGAGAGAGGGAGAGACAGAAAAAGGAGGAGGAAAAGATCATGCGGAGCAAGGAGAGCAAGTGAGAAGCCAGCTTATAGCTAGAGACACCGTAATTACCCTGTACTGAATAATTGGCATAGCCACTCTCTTACGGTTAGAAATACTGTAGTTGCTCCTACTTTGGAATTGTACCGCGCACGTTACCGCGTAATAATATAGAAAGAAAGAACACTGTGTAATAATATATAAAGCTTTATTTGTTTCCAGGTAATTACAACGATAAGTAAAGATCAGGGTAATTAATAAAGAGAAAGGATAAAAAACATAAGTCCGTTGGATTTACACAATTCGTACTCAAAATGTAGATTACTCATTCTGGGGTGAATTCATAATGTTTGCCCCATTTAGGATGTTAGATTCACCGGATGGGAAAGGGTAAGTGAATTCATTATACTTTTTGTATGCTTCCTGTTCATAATCTTTATTTTGTTAACCTTATTTTGTTAACAATAATGTGAATATCTACATGGTGTGTAAGAATAAGGCAAATTCCTGTATGTCTTCTAATATTTCTATCCCGTACGATACTACTCGGCTTCCCGAGCAGATTGGCCATATTATCTTTTTATGACACTACTCCAAATGGAATAACTTTTCAGTAAGAAAGATAAGGATAAGACCGTCTCTGAGATCAATAAGATCTTTTTGGCGCCTGGAGAAAAACTTGGCAATATGAGTATTTATGTGAGTTTTCGAAAATGATGTGTCCTATTTTGGTGACTTGTCGTCTTTCTTCAGACTTCATACTTGCTTGGCGCACCCTAGGCGCACTAAGGGTGCACACTTGGCGCACCTGCGGGGCACTTGTGGCACAATTGCTGTTCTATTATTGTTCGTAGACAACGCGAGACAATGCGGAACGCTTCAGTCGCCGCACAAAAATGTGCGACAGGGGTGCACATTTGGCGTACCTGCGGCGCACTTGTAACATACTTGCTGTTCTATATCAAAAGACAGCGCCAGCACCGGAATACTATCCTTCCAAAAACCGGCCAGTAGTTCGCTTTAATATAAATTTCCACTTCAGATTCAACCAAAAGAAGAAAAGGAAAAGAGAAAGGAGGAGAAAAGAGCAAAAGAGAAACAACAACAACAAAATAATAACAAAAACCTCAATAAGTCGAAATCGCAGGGGGTCGAGAAACAAAGGGAGGCTGAGAGACAGAGAGAAGCAGACAAACAGAAGGAGATTGAAAAGGCGAGATTTACACGTAGATTTTGATGTGGAAATCATAATTTTTGATAATAGCAATATCTAATTATTGCTATTACGGTTACGCCTACTATTACTAGTACTACTAATATAACTATAATATAACGATTTATTACTAATATTGTAAGCAAAGCTTTGAGTAGAGCTGATAATCCCATGTTGCAAGAGTAGTCCAAATGAGTAGAAGATTTTTGCTTATGAGTCAGCAGCCGCAAACTAAGTAGACAACGTAAAACTTATTCCTGTCACGAACGACAACTCTTTACCAGTTTCTATGGAGCTTTTGCTTTCACAAATTCGGATTCCAGATTCCAGAATCTCATATGAGGTGAGGCTTATGATTAACGTTTAAGGAAAAGGAGCTTCGGCGTTGTGAGAGCGAAAAGAAGAAGGAAACCGAAAGGATAGAGAAAGAGAAAGAAAAAGAAAAAGAGAAAGAAAGGGAGAAAGAGAAAGAGAAGGAAAAAGAAGTAAAGGAGGAAAATAAAGAGAGTAAGGAATCGAGGAAGGAGGGAGCAGACGCGGAGAAGAAGGATGCAGGCAGTCGACTTGATCCATTGGTAAGGAGTCTGACAACGTACAGTTACAAGCTAACGCCAGAAGTGCGCGGCCGGCCAACTGTGAGCCACATGTGCGCCAGAGGCGCGCGTACAAGAAAGTTTGTTCGCGCTCGTCTAGCGCGCTTCTGGCGCAAGAGCGCCCACTAAGGAAAATGATAAAAAATTTACTATGAATATTGTTACACCCACTTTTTATTAAGTTAATTAAGCAGGGAGTTATTCTGTTAAAGGGAGAGGCCCACGGGAAGAATGTTTTCCTCAATTTACTTGCACAGAATGTCTGGAATTTCAGAAATATTACTGTGAAAACCGCATTTATTTGCATCTAGAACTCTCAGAGATATTCTATGCTAAACAGTTCGACCAGGTACCGTAGTCAGCAACAAACAATTAGTTTTTACGGTTTATATCCGTTCACTTGCATTCTTTTTCAACGTAATAATGTTCAAACGAATAGAGATCGTTCCTACAATTATAAAGAGGCGTTTCAACACAGGAATGCCATAAAAGCGCAAAAATTGATCCTGACAACGGTACCTGGACGAATTGTTTGCCGGAGAATAACTCTATGAGTTCAAGGCTTCAAACAATGCGGCTTTCACAGTAATATTTCTGAAATTCCGGACATTCTGTGCAAGTAAATCGAGGACAACATTTTTCTCGTGAGCCTCTCCCTTTTTAAAGAGTTCTTTAACAAAAGAGTTACCACGTTTGGCAAAAATATCGAGCTTCGCACTTTTCAGGGTAAGGAGAAGGTGAGCAAAGACAAAGAGAAGGAGGATTCCAATAAGAAAGGTGGGTTAATGTGCCCGAGGTTTAATACCCAAGTTTAAGGTTTTTCATCTGACGATGACGTATAGTTGCCGAACAGATGATGTATTTCAAGTCTATAGCTGCATTCTTTCACGCTGTGACGCCTGTTTATCGCTGTGCCGGTAATTGGGTAATTCTGTCGCAGCTTGTATTATCGTGCTATCCATGTATCGTTTGCGGGTCTCATCCTTTAAATCAACCTTTTGCAGACGGAAGCCGGATGAGCATAAAAAACGAAGTCTTCTTCGTTAAGAAGGTTAGTATCTGATTTTCATGAACCATTTAGAAAGAACAAAATAAGAAAACGTTTCAGAAATACATACGTGCATCTAGCTGTAATCTAATAACCTGTAACCTGTCACCTAACTCTTCGACCTATACATTTATCAAATTAATAATTTATCAAAATATAACTTTCAGCCCGAGGGTAATCGAACGCGCGTGAAAACACCAGATGGATGTGGGTTTGATGGTCTTATAAAGATGATAATATAAATCATGCTTTCGATGTATACTAATGATTAAAAGATTAAAAGAACTGGGCCTTCATGGTGTTAGGATCCCAGCTTTTCTCTAAATCATCAACAAATTAATCACACAGCTGCGGATCCTAAGGTGTTCCCTTTTGATTAATTAACCCCTGTTTTCTCTCATCCTTTCTGTTCCATGAGAGAAGACTTGAGAACTAACAATTCAGTGTGCCCAATGTCGGGCTAACAGCAGGTATACTAACATACCCGATAAACCTATTGTACTCTATTTGCACATATTGTACATGCATATAAACACACACTCAACAATATCAACTGAGTTACGAGCATGGGCAAGCTCGTAATTCACAATGGGCCCTCGCCAACGAGGGGCCCTATTTGCCATAATACTGACCCAACATTTGTTTTGTACTATGTATTTCAGGTGAACTTGGTACAGCACAAGGAATTGAGAAGCGAACGAAGTCGAATCGGAAACATAATAACGTTACGATGAGTGAGTCTACTGAATTTTTCTAGCGATGCGAGCGGCCTCGTTTCGGCGCGAAAATGGCGTATTCTTTTTCCACGCCGCTGACGTTGCCGCTCGCGCGCCAAATTTATCGTCGATGTCTCGTTGTAATGCTGCGAACTTTAACGATTCCCAGATTATAGGTTTTGTACCCGTGATTTATTTATTTATTATTTATTCAATACTCCAAAAAGGGTGTGGATACGACAGTGAAAAAAATAATGAAAATATACAACGCAATCAATTAACTGTGATAGATTAGCAGTGAAATACGGGCAAGGTGATGCATCATGATGGACTCATTTTGTGGTAATTAAACAGTGAGTTAAGTTGCATAAAAGAGAACAATTACAGCAGCTGAAGTAACGCAAGCGGCCGGAGCTACAGTGGTCGGATCAGAGATGGAAATACCGCCTCCCGGCAGTGGAAATGCTAGATTCCGACCCAAATGTTTGTTTTCTTTCTTTTTTCTTTACTTATCTTTATCTACTTTTTTACTTTTCATTATTTGCTGTCTGTTTCTATATCTCCGCAACCTAACGTCAAACGATAACCGCATTTTTTCAGTGGAGAAATGGTTGGAGTTGAAAAATCTAAACAAGACACAATGTAGGTTTTCTATTTTTATTATTATTTATTGTTGAAGTAGTTTTCGACTGCTCTTCCCATTTAATATGTAGCAGCATCAGGAAGACTTGCATTGTTCACGGCAACATTTTGGCAGTGTGTTCGTGCTTCGCGAGACAGTTGCCGCGCGCGCAACCCACTGTATACACAGTTACTTTCCCGTTACAGTTCCCATTTCAAGCTAGATGTTGATATAATGAGTACTATGAAGCAAACAACTAAGCTAACAATAGGACATGTTACATTTGCCAGCAAATGTCACATGCCTAAGCCTAAGCCTAAGCTTTCGAATCTGTATTTGTGTACCTTTTTATTGAAAGATTTGTTCATTTCAGCTCTGATTGAAGAACTATCAGATAAGAAAGGAAGTAGGTGTTGATGAGATATATTGTTATTATCTTGTACTAATTTATATTTCTTTTTATGAATAATATTTGATTTGTCACATATCTTTGTTTATAGTTTACATCGTTTTTACTCGTACTCTTTTGTTTTATTTCAGAGGGCGAAGGAAAGACCAAAGATGTGAGTTGACTTCTTTATATAAAAACTACGCTAAATATAAAATAAATATAAAATATAGAGATTATGCTAGGACTGAAAAAGTGATACAGAGGGAGAGAGAGGGAAATAGATCTATTGTAGTACTTTTTTTATTCCACAAGCAGACCTATGTTGGCCAACATGTAGCACTGCTGGAAGTAAAGTCGCGCAGTCGCCGCACAAAAAAAACCGGAACTACGGGTTCGCCGTAGTATCCCTTCAAGCGCAATACCGGCCGGTTTTTGAAACGCATCGAGTCCACCAGCATTCTTATGCAGCTTATGCAAATGAACATAAATTCGAATAAAAAACGGTAGCTAAATTCAAGCATGTTGACTTAAATACCTAAGAATTCAGTTATCCGCGATGCGTTTCAAAAACCGGCCTGTATTTCGCTTTAAAATTAAGTAGCGAATGTATTTCTCTTCAGGCGAAACATATTGATTCACACGAAGAAAAACCGGAGAAACCACTACAGGAAGTCAAATTCACAAAAGAAGGAAAGGAGGAAGGCACGAAGAATAATCATAAAGAAAAAGAGGCATCTGTATTTTTAACACCTTGAGAAAATAAATATATTCGGTCTCTTTTGACATCTCATCATTTTTTGTTGAACGATTTAGTGATCAGATCCATCACAGGAAAACGGAATAATCGCCGAAACCATAGAAAAACCCTCGTTGGCCCACCACCAAATGGTTTTTACCGAAAAAAACATCTGGTGACTGGTTCGTGACCATTTGGTGACCACCTGATGACGGTTTTTGATGAAACTTGGTCACAAGTTGGTCACGAGTTGGTCACCAGATGTAGCCCACTAAAAAACAGTGAACCGTATCCTAGTGTGTTCACTCATTTCCTATGGTATTGTATTAGTTTTTTACCTATTTTCGTACCATCTTATTGTATAAGGTTGAGGTCTTTGGTTGTTCGTGTGATATGTTTGTGTACAGAAAATCAATTGCGAAACCAACTTTTATCTACGGACAATGTTCAAAAAAAATCCTTACGTTTTGATATAGACTACGGTATTCTCACACCAAAAGCACGGTGCTCGTCCTGTGCTCCCACACAGAGCACGTGTGCTATGCTCGAGCATCGGATCTGCAATTTTGACGAAATTCTAGATCTAGAAATTTTAGTTTTAAAATTGTTGTCTTATTGGGCGCGGCGGGCGGGTTTAGCTTTTATGCGGATTTTCCTTTCGTTTTCTCAGGAACGCTTCTTTACCTTTACTAAGGTATCTTTGGAATATTTCTTTCGTGGAAACTTGGAAAAAGTTTCTATATTTGACAAAACTCTGCAGCTAGCATTTATTGTTCATTCCCACGATATACATAATGTGCGTCTCCCAGTTTGTTGTGTTTATCATCATTACATGTATTTCCCACAAAGTTACTGATAGCAACGCTATAGTGTGTTGATAAGACTGTTATCAGTTCAATATTTCTTTTCGCCGAAACGTTGCAGTCCATCTGAGATCGATTACTTTGTTTTGTGTTGTTTCTTTTCGTTTACCTTTTATATGTTTGTCTTAAAACACGCTTGTATTTAGTAAGTAAGTTTCAGGTAAAAATGAACCATGTTGCCGCTTTGGGACGCTCCGTCAACGTAGCATCATTCAGGAGTCTCTCATCGTACGTTTTTACTATTTTGCCTACTTTCTTCTACACGTTGATTACGAACACTCATATTTATGACCATTGTGACGTTAAGAACATATTGTTGCCCACATTTATTGGTTTATTCTTTCAGAGCAGCTGCTCAAGCTCAACGAACGTGCCTCTATGACCTTCACAAGAAGCACAATGGAAATTTGGTCAAATTTGCTGGATTTGAAATGCCAGTGAGAGTTTGATTTTTAAAGGTTTATTATATTTGTACTTCTAGTGACACAACGGTAAACCGGGTAAACGCATGTCTGTGTTCTTAGTTCTTACCTACTTACGCTCTTACCGTCTCCGAGCACTAATGTTCATGAGAAATATCTCCATTCCCTCTCGATGCAAGTCTAAAACTATCCGCTTACCTCGATGGGTGTGCTTTGGTTTAGTAACGCGACCAGCTAAGTTTTTGAATGTCATATGTTCAACTATTTATGCGCCTTCATTGATTAAAGACTGCTAATTGTAGGTTCAATATGCCGATCTGTCAATCAAGGACTCCACAATTCACACGAGAAAGGGAGTGTCTATCTTTGATGTGTCACACATGCTCCAAACACATATTACCGGAAAGGACAGGTTAGTTATCGAATATTTATCGGTTGATCTAGTATCATAAGGAATAACTTCAATGACTTGTAACTTGCTATACGCTATACTTTAAATTCGCAAAGGTTTATTTTGGAATCTTTGGTAGCTGAAGCGGGCATTGCCTTCACCTTCACTAACTATGCAACACTGTGAAATAACATCGATGTAAAAAACGTATAGTCGAAGTCGAATAATATTATTTAAACCCAATGAAAATTTGGCAAGCAAACAAGTTTTCTTTGTCGATTTAACATATTTGATTGATTGTAGTGACCGAGATAGGAAGACTCACTTTTTAACTCTTTAGGGTTGCCTTTATCGAATCGCTGACCACTGCTGATGTAGAGGGTTTGAAACCCAACAGTGGAACCCTCTCAGTTTTCACTAATGAGAAGGTTTGTTGTTTTATTTTCTGTTTTTTTTTCTGGGCGGCTGTGAGAGGTGTTGCGACGTATGGGTTGTTTAGTTTGCAATTCTGCATTAGCGTTATCATATAGGTGTTTCACACATTTGGAATTTGGACCGCACACGGAAGAGGATTATGCCTGTAGATATGTAAATTAGGAAACAATTGATTTTCTTTTGTATAGGGCGGAATCAAGGACGATCTGATTGTGACAAAGACTGACAAAGACTTCATCTATATGGTCACCAATGCTGGTTGCATTGACAAGGATTTACCATATCTTCAGGTAGGGCGTGTTTCTCAGTGTTAGGTGTTTTTATGAACTCTGTTTCTACCTTTCTACCTCTGTGGGGTTCAGAGGCCGTATTAACCAACACGCAGCCCTCCCTGGCCTCCCCAGAGAGCTAAAGAGCACGGGAGCAGAATAGATTCAGACCGCTCGTGACCCTAGGGAGGGCTCCCTGTGTGTTGGTGAATACGGCCTCAGGTGGATGTGCGTATTCCCATTTATCGATTTATCAATGGATGATGAAATTTATTGGCATCAATAGTTGTACACTCATTTACTCATATTTTGCTCGGTTCGGTCGTATTGGTTTGGTTTCACATGCTCACCTCAGAGACATCACCTATGTTCAGAGTCAGGCAAATTGATTGAACTCTTTACTGTTTATTTACAGTTCAATTTCTTTCTTTCTTCGTCTTTGCTATTACTTAACTCATTTTGTAGATATTTTTTAGCCGCTTTATGACATATTTACGGAGTTATGTTATTACCATGAGAGTATTGGGTATTTCACATGCCATTTCAAAAATTTCGTTTTAAAGGAAAACGCGGCCAAGTGGCGTTCCGAGGGAAAGGACGTCAATATCACCACATTGGACGGAAGAGGACTGGTGGCTGTACAAGGTGTGTTATCTGTTATTCGGTTATAACCAAATTTACCGAATCGAAATCTCTTACCTTCTCTAGTTGTTCATATTTTCTCAAGTGTTGTCGCCGTTAGGTGTGTTCCTGTTTTAGTATAGGTGTAGGTGCTTTGGGAAAGTTTTTCTTGCGGCCTCTCTTACTTTAGTTTACTTTTTTTTGTATGTCACGTGCATTTGAGCAGTATGATATGATCGTATGAAGCAGTTTTTCTTCTTCGTGATGTCTTTCAATATACGACCATATTACCAGATATAAGGTTTATTATGGACATTCCAGGGCCTGAGATGCAGCAAATCATTCAACCGGAAACGGACATTGACATGACCCAGCTGACGTTCATGAATACCGCTATCGGAAAGGTTAGTGGTTGTAGTTAATATAAGGATATAAGGTTAGTAGTTGTAGTTAGGTATAAGATGTATAAGGATATATTACTAGATGTAAGGTTTTTTACTGCTTGTAGAAACTTTGTCGCCCGGATTTTGCGATTTTGCCTAAGGTTGCCGTTGCCCTGTCGCCCCGGTTTTGCCCTTCATATCTTTGATTATCTCTTTATTCCTATCTAAACCAATATGTGCATAAGCAAATCAAAACAAAAGGAACCAGTAATAGAGAAAGAAGATTAAGAAGAAAGTACAGTCTTGACATGAGACATGAGACATGATGTAGAACACAAGAGCTAAAAACCTTGTTTGATTTCATTCAAATGTGTGTGTTATGCAGTTTGTTTGTTATGTCCCAGTCCCCCCTATCCGATATTTGCGGACCTAGGGTTATAATATGTCCACATTCACCCCATATCAAATTGATGGTTGATGATCACCCATAATACTTTTTTTTTGTTTCAGGTTTTTGGAATCGAAAATTGCCGCGTGACCCGCTGTGGATACACTGGCGAGGACGGAGTAGAGGTTTGTGTTTAAATAAGGAACAATTAAATCTCGGTCTCAGGTCTCTCCTTCTGCTGGGCCCCGAATGTGGAACCTGCATTGGCTGTTTGTTTTTACTGGCGAAATTCACACGTGGGTTGTTGACACACTGGATTACTTGTTATGGTTTCTTTCTTCTATATAACAATGTTTTTGGTGTATCGAAACATTGTGAAACGTGCACGTGTGTGCCCGCTTATTCATTTATTCATGTGGGTGTTATATCATTTTTGTTTGTTTTATAAATGTTGAATTACGCTTCAGATCTCTGTCGATCCACAACATGCCGCAACGTTGGTTGAGCGTATCTTGGAATCAAAGGTATTGGAAATTTGAATTAAAATTTGAACATTGAGGGGCTTCTGGTCGTTCATTAAATAGTTGTTTAAGCGGAATTTCTAGCTGTCGAACCGTGTATGTACAATTTTTTTGCTGGTGGAACGATTATGCAGTTTCTGAAACATCATTATTTTGTTGGAATACTTTCAGAAATATAAGCAGTCTGCCTATTTCTAAAACTTTTGTTGAATATTTTGATTGCACTCATTTAGAATGGAAACGCAAAGCTAGCCGGCCTGGGTGCGCGTGATGCTTTGAGACTCGAAGCAGGGCTATGTCTTTATGGAAACGATATTGATGAAACTACCACCCCGATTGAAGCCGGACTGGCGTTCGTAGTTGGTAAGCAAGTTAATTGTTTCATGGCTAATTATTATTTTATTGCTATTTTTTTGGGAGTTCTGCTTGGCCTCGTGTTCGAGTTTGTTGTGTCAGTGTCTGAGTTTTGCGTCCATAGTTGTATTGAATAAAACAACATTTTATATTGTATATTATCTTGGGATCACGTTTCTGTTCGCGTGAGCTTCATTCTTACTAAGGTAACTAAGGTTTTACTGAGGCAACTAAGGTTATAGCCACAATTATTCTAGCCAAGCGTCGTCGTGAGACCCTCGGATTCCCGGGTGCGGAGAAGATTGTCGGACAATTGAAGAATAAGAGTTGGCCCCGAAGACGGGTTGGGCTCATTTCGGAACCGGGACGCGCACCGAGAAGTTGGTTTTTGTATATTATTTGCAAATTTTTTAAAGCTGTATTGTACCTACTTTGGGAAATTTGCATATGATATGCATATAAGATGCATACTGTGTAAATTTGGTGCCGGAAGCTCGGGCGGGCACCAGATTTGCATAGGATACATAGGATGCGAGATATGAGTATCGTATGATGCAAATTCTCCAAAGTTGGTACAGGACGGCTTTAATGATATGCTCATTTGATGTGCGAGGGTTGAAAGCCGTTGTTAGTGTCATTAGATGTTACTCACTGTTTTCTGTTATCGTTATCACCTGCATAGCTTCTTGGCTTGAACTTAAATTTAGCTATCTAGCCCACTTATTCGTTTGTAGTCTAGTTAATAAACACAGAATCACAATTTGATCACTCACTGTGGTAGTGATTTATTTATTTATTCGTTTTTCACTCATTCACCGGCATATCGTTTGTGATTTTTCTTGTGTTTGTTACTCGAGTCAAACTTCCTTCAAAGTAATGTACATTTTTTTACCCTACTTGAATGGTATTCTTATTCTTTTTCTATGGGGGTCAAAGGTCAAAGGGTGTTGTCAGGTTTGCGCTTTATTTCGGTTCACGCCGAATAAAATATTAATGTAGTTATATTTATAAAGTATTTATGTGTATTTATAGGCCATTTGCCTATCAACGCCCCATCACCAATGGGTGACGCGTGTGTTGGCTTCGTAACTTCTGGATGCCCTAGTCCGGTTCTCGGAAAGAATATTGCAATTGCGTAAGTTTTATTTGATAATTCTTCTTCTAACAATTGTCTCTATAAGATAAGATGTCAATACTTCCTTGGTTAGCAACCGCTTCACTTTTCTTTCGATACGCCGGATTTGCGCGAGCGGCAAGCTTTCTATAATTATATGGAATTGCTCCATTGTACATGTAATAATTAGGATGTCAATTAGGGTTAGGGATTGCTCTTCAAGGCCACCGTGTATCGTTTCCACGGATTTGCTTGATATAATGGAGCGTGCCACGCGCCTGCGCACTTCACCTGTTTTTTTTTATAATAGGAGGTGAACTTGTGAACAGACATAATTTAGATACGTCGACACTCCATATTCCAAGGTCGGAACTGAATTGAATGTTGATTTTGGTAAAAAGGCGGTAAAGGTGAGTTTTATTCTTCATCGAATTTTTTTGTTTGCAATTTTAGATTTAGATCCATGGTTGTCATTTGTAACTAGACTTGATAATGCTACAGTGTTGTAGTTATTATGATTAGTTAGACTTTGCTTGTTTAATTTAATTTATAATAATTAATACATTAAAAAGGTATTTTGTCAAGTTGCCTATTTCAGGTGTCTGTTGCAAAGATGCCTTTTGTGAACACCAATTATTACATGGGAAAGAAGAAGAACTAATGGGAAGGTTGAATTTTGATGTTGTGTTAGTTTAAAGCGATATGACACGCACGTACTAGCATTCCCACCCATCATTCCCAAGTGTTATATGCAAATTGTGTCCCATTTTGAGACGAATCATTTGCATATAACACATGGAAATGGACGTTGCACAAGCCACGTGTCATACTGCTTTAATATGGAAGGAATTGTACGTAGAGATTAATAAGCGATAAGCGTCTGCTTTTTTTGGAATGTTCTTATGTTCTTGTGGCATCGTGACATGTAGCGTTAGATTTTTCCTTGAATTTGTTTTTGTTTGCAGATTTGTTTTTCTTGCTAGTTATATTTCTATGCACACGACCCTGCTCAATTATCAGTTGCCATTTACTGTGATATTATAATAATAGTTATATCTTTTTGTTACCTTTTGTTTTGGTGCTGGTAGTGACATTTTTTACCGTAAGTAAATGAGGTTAGGCTTTATTTTTTTACACTGGTCACCACTAAGACATATTTCGTTATGTAGTGTAGTTGTGTAGTTTCATAATATACGAGATAGGAATAAATTACTTTTACACATCGTTGGAACATGAAGAACTAGAGAGCCAGAGCATACAAGTACTGGGAAATATCAGCAGTTGCTCGGTTACTATTAGAATCATGGAGTCTTTGTATTATGGTGATTTGGGTAAATGCTGGGAATAATTAGCAGTTTGTTAAATTAATTATTTTTGAAATCTACTGATCTAAATTAGAGGCAAAAGGTAAAAGAACCAAGGTGTTGGTTTTACGGTACTACACGCGGTTTAACATTACAGCATATGCTGGACAGGACAAACACTATTTCCATGTTGGCATTGCCGGCACACCAGGGAAAACAAGTTGCCTATACTTTATGCAAATTGTAGTTGTCCAGCGTATGTTCATAAACCACGAGTTATACCTTCTAATGTGGAAGAGACGTAAGTTACTGTAAAAATAATTTCTTAGATTAGATCCCAACCAGTAATCTTCTTCTTTTGAAGATTTTCGGGTGTTTTTGGTTGGTTGACTCTATGTGTTGGTTGGTGGGGATAACGGGTTTCTACGAATTCATCTTGGAAATTATTATCAAAATGAGTGGGAAATTCGTCGATTAGACTTTTGAGGAGACGTTCCGACTGTTGACGAACAAAGGACTCCATCTCGTCGTGGAATGATGAGGGTTGATTCTGAATAGGGAAGATCAGGGGAGTATGATGCGCTCTCTCTCTCTCTCCCTCTCTCTCTCTTCTCTTCCCCTCTCTCTCTTCTCTTTCCACTCCTCTCTCCCTCTCTCTCTCTCCCCTTGTGAATTTCTCTCTCTCCCCTTGTGAATTTCTCTCTCTCCCCTTGTGTATTTCTCTCTCTCCCCTTTTTTTTTTTTTTTTTTTTTTTTTTTTTTTTTGTCTATTTCTCTCTCCCCTTGTCTATTTCTCTCTCTCCCCTTGTCTATTTCTCTCTCTCCCCTTGTCTATTTCTCTCTCCCTCCCCTTGTCTATTTCTCTCTCTCTCTCCTTGTCTATTTCTCTCTCTCTCTCTCTCTCTCTCTCTCTCTCTCTCTTTACGTCGAAGGTGATGGAGCTTAATTACGATAGCCTGATAGTTGTGTAGGCTTTTGACGGTTTTTATTCGCAAAGGTATTAAATCATCTAAAATATTTCATCCCGAAGGTGCGTACTTACGAGTTCTGGATTTTTCTCGTTTTTCATCGCTCTAACCCCTTATCAACGAAGGTAATGAAAGTTAACAGTTAACACTGCTACGATCTCGGACGGCTGCGCGGTTTGGGCACCAGATTCGCGCCGCGCTCTGATGGCCTGACCCTGACAGCATGTACGGGATGCCGCAAGATAAGTGAAACGGGGGAAACGGGAAACGTCTTACCGTAGGCGCTGACAGTTGAATCGGTTTCTCGTCGAAGCTGAACGCAGGCTTGTGATCATATGCTTCCTTCGTTGAATATTTTCCGAAATTCGGAAGATCGAATTCGGAAACTCCGTTCGGGCCCGTCTTTTCTAAAAAAAAATGATTAGAGAGTGTGAAGCATTGTCCACCTGCTTTCATAGAAATAGAATTTGTGAAAATTTTGGAGAGGGAGATATAATACATAGATAGGTAGCTAAGAGAGAGAGAGAGAGAGAGAGAGAGAGAGAGAGAGAGAGAGAGAGAGAAAGAGAGAGAGAAAGAGAAGAAAACCAACTAAATTTCATGTGGATTTTCGGCTTTCCCTCTGTTCGATCCGACATTTCGTAGGTGTATTCGACGTGTTGGCCGTATTGATGTTTATTTACTCCACCGTCAGATCCCTTTCTTGAGTTCCCTTGATCAAATGCAGGAGCATCAGAAGTGAGGAGCTCTAGATCCATAAATGGATGAGGATCTTCAAGGCCTTAAAAGTTAATGTAAATGAAGGTTTTGCCCGAGCCTTAGCTTTATGCTGTATTGTGTTGTTTGGTGTATCTTTGTGCATATAATAGGATGTATTAGCAACTTTATTATTGACGTCTTGTCGCACAACATCGCACTCAACCCAATACATTTAAAGCGAAATACTGGCCAGTTTTTGAAACGCATCGGGTACACCAGCATTCTAGTGCAGCTTATGCAAATGAACATAAATCAGGATAAAAAATCGAGCTAGGCAACCCCACGATTTACATTAAGATTAGACTTGAAATATTCGAATACCGGCCGACTGACTTTATCTAGGCAATCTACTGTGCGCGTTATATTTATATTAATAATTTATTACATAAAAAATGTGCGCCAAAATTACGAACATGTAAAATTAAAATGCCAAATACAACTACGTACTATGTTCGTCGATCATTTTAACTCAAATCATTTGAACATACCTTCTCCTTCGTTGGCGGTAGCTAGGCTTACCACCATCAGTATTGCTAGGCTGCTCAGCTTATGCATAGCGCTGTCCCTGCTTGAAGCTAAGTAATTGTAGCAGAGTAACGAATGCCGAGCTCTATCTTCTAATTGCCGATGGGTGTGCCTAGAGCCGTAGGGAAGCTCTACCGGCAAATCTAGTACATAGGAGACTGGTAACCTCTAGTACATAAGACTGGTAACCTACTGGTACGCAGTAATACCATTCAGTTCATCTAGACGGTTTTTGTGCCGCGATTCGTGCTCGTTTCGTAGTCAAAAGACGCGCACATACACTCATTCAACGCGCATAACCGACTATTATACGCGGTCGCGATGTGGAAACGCTTTTTCAGAGACGCATTTTTGTGTTTCTTGAGGCTACTGAGATTTACGACTTGCCTCTGGCTACTTGGGTAGGGCGTAGTGGATTTTCATAGTGACAACCCTAATTTGCATATTGTACGCATATTGAGGAGCAGTGATTAGCTTCAACTGATGCAATCATGTAGTTTTCGATGAGTAATTAATGGGGTTGCCATTGTCAAGTACGCTGAAAATATTTTGGCGCTACACGATAATATTTTTTTAATTTTTCATATTATATGTGCAGGTTTCGTGCAGAAATACGGTAGTATTGACAGAATCACACCGATTTTTTCGTATACTTGCAAACCCCATAACCATAACTGTAATCTGTGCATTCGAAATATTTTCTTTACATGGTTCTGATACTGAACCTTCAATGGAAGTTGAGAAATACATGAAGCTTTATTTCATGATTTGAACAAAGTTCTCGGTTTTGCTTGCACATTTGAATTGTTTATCGAGAGAAAATACATGGAAAGTTTGAAGATGATACATAATTGCTGGAATAAAATTTGGGTGAAGATCATGGAACTTGTCATCCTACAATTAGAGGAAAGCAAGAACAATGTAATGGAAGAAGATAGAAAGGCTGACAGATAAGGTTTACATTAGTGGCAGATTTACAAATATTTAACCCTAGGTTAAGCAGTGCTAATCTTCGAATAGTTGTCTTTTGGTAATTTCACGGGTGATTCTCTGGTTAAATGGTTGTAAAACTTCGGATATGGGCAAATTTATATTTCACTCAGCGTATCTTAACCCTCATCGACCAAGGTGTCTGTATGAGTGAGACTGGCTGGTGAAGTACTGGCTCATTGGGAAGGATGTTTTGCTGATTTGCATATTTCGGTCTAATTAGGGGCATAAGACCGCCGGAGGTGGCGGTCATGGGTCTTGGGTCGTCTCTCATTGGCTGATACTGTACTCTTTGATTAGTGGTCCCAGTCCCAGCTCCTCGGTATTCTAAAGGTTTAGGATACCGTTGCATGGAGTGTTGGTTGGTGGAAAGGTGTTCTGGAGCTTCATGGACAGCTTGATGGGCCTTAAACGGCATCACAGGATTTTTCTGTTGCCGTGCTCCTTGATTGTAATGTTTTTGCTGCTCGTCCGGAGGAAAATGCTGCCCTTGAAGCTGTCCTATCATTGGGTTCTGCTTCCGTGCTCCTCGTCCGTATTGAGCTTGCTGAGGGTCTTGTGGCCCTTGATATTGATCATTTTCAAGGACCCTTGGGGAAACTTCACCCTTAACATTACTCGTATTTGGACCGTACATTTCCTCGTGCGCCTTATTCATAGCAGCTTGAAATGCTACAGTTTTCTCCAAATGGTTATTTGCTTGCTGTGGTGGATTGTATCGATCGATAACCTTAGGAGGTGTTTCGGCGATGTAGGTTGATGACGTCATCGGCGTTAGCGTTGATGTCGGCGTTGACGTTGTGCTCTCCACCGGAACCGCGTAAGCATCGGATGGGATGGCGGCCATAGTGACGGGTAAGTCCTCAGTCTTCTCCGTGACGTCGATAGGAGCCGTAGCATATTCATCCTTCGTAAGTTGTGTGGGAACAGTAGTACTAACGGTTGAAGGAGAAGTCATTTCTTCACTAGAAACGTTGTTGTCTTCTCCTTGCTCCTCATCATTTTTCACAGGCACGTAGTCGTAGTGCTTCTGAATTGTTGGAGATTATTACTTTTGCTTTGTTGCATTAAGATTGTACTATTTATTTTTTTACTTTATGTTCGATTTGGTGTTGCTGTAGTTTTCCATCTCCATCACTGAATTACTGATATCGAAACATTGTTTGGGAACGCTTGCACTAACAACTATAAACAGTACCATAGACACACCTTTTTCGGATTTTCCGCGTTGGAGTACTCTCCGTTCGACTTAGGAGCCGGGCCTGGCTTTGGGAAAGCGTCATGTTCTTCTGTAGCGTCCTTGCGATGTTCGTCTTTACGAGGAGAAGTCGCATAACGATCGCGATTCTGAATCATGAAACAATAACAACTGATGCAAAGAGAATTGCAGAACTAGAAGGTTTCCTGGTGCTAGGGACTTCGGTAAATATTGGTATTATCACTAGAATTGGCTAATACAGATCAAAGACGCTTTGGGTCGACATGCGGTCGGCTCTGTATTTGCTCTATGCCCAGCGAGCCGCATTTCCTCGCTCTCGTTATTACACATTTTTTACCGAGTATGTTCGCATAAAGTGCTGTTTACCTTCTCAGCGTGACTAGGTTCTTCTTTTTCCGGCGATTTCTTGGCTTCCACTTCTCTAGATTCCTCACTTTTTTCTTCTGAAGATTTTGCGCTCTTTTTCACTTTCTGAAAAACAAAACCCACCTTTTTTGCTAAGCGCATAGGAAGGACATTCAACATCAACATGCTGTATTTTTTGACTGTTTGCTTGAAACAACACATACGATACATACGAGACACAAAATGTGGTAGGTAACACAATGCTGGTAAATTTGGCTCGTGCGGTGCCTTCTCGGAAAATTGGATCTCGATTTGAAGCGCACATTTTGGCGACGCTACGCTGCCGCACAAGATTTGTGTTAGTTCGTGAGATTGCACACAAACATCAGTCCAGAGGCTCAACTCATCCGATGGCATATTACTTGATCATATTGGTTCTCGGGGAAATGCATTTTTCTGTGACTCTGCCAGTCAGGGAGAAATAACAAAAAAAAATAGAAAAAAGTTCTCACCTCATCTTTCTCCTCTTCACTTTCACTGGATTCTGATGAATATTTCTTCACATGTTTCTTTTTGTGCTTCTTTGCCGGCGTGGCTGGAACATTTTAGAGTTTCGTATGTAAAGCGGTATAACAACAGGTTTTTGAAACGTAATTTGGACGCTGTATTCATATGTAGTGCCAGCGAATAGCTGGGCTATACTGCCCGATTCTTTATTCGAATTATATTGTTTGCACACAGCATATAGGAATTAAGGTTGTCCAACATCCAGTTCAAAGACTGGTAGATAGATCGCTTTAAACAAAGAAACATATGTATGTATAGTAGGATTTAAAATTTAAGGAATTTTCTGTGTTGTTCCATATTTTTATATTATTATTTTAAAATTGACGGGATATATTTTCAAACTTTTACCTTCGTTTGTTCCTTGACCTGGCTGCGGAATGGGAAATGGGGTATTGAAATTCTTGAAAAAGTCTGGAACTCCCGGGAAGTGAAAGTTCTGGAAGTCGGGCATCGGGGGCATGGGGGGAGGCGTGGGAGGGGGTGGCTGGGCAGCGGGAGTCTTGGGTTCTTCCTTAGGTTCTTCTTCCTTCTTCGTCGACTTTTCGTCGTCGCTTTCTGTCGAATTCTCATCGGCGTTCTCCTTTTCCTCCTCGGAGGTCTTCGAATAGTTTCTGCGTTTATCGTTCTCATTTTTATTATCTTCAGCATATTTTGAGGAATTCGTATCTTTTGAGTCGGCGTATTTCGGCGGCTTTTCATTTTCGGAAGTCTTATCAGAATCCGCGATTTCCTTTTCGCTTTCTTTGTTTTCAAGGCGCTCGGCGCTTTCTGGTTTCTTTCTTTCTGAGGATTCCTCGCTAGCAGAGTCTGAAAATAAGATTGTAAACAAAATGGTTATTTTTTTTTGGTATTTTTTATAAAAACGGGAAGAAAGGTAACATGACCCCTTAACTACCGAGTTCCTATTCACTTTCTAGAAAATTGTCATATGGTTAAAGAAATCAACTATATTTGTATACCAGCCTGACTCTTTTCGATACTTATGAAAAGTCTGTAACGTAGATGAACATCTTTACGAAAGACATACATCGTTCTTTACGTGAGAATATTCTAATGTGAGCTGCGGCACTCTTTTATATCCAAAGCGGGAAACTTTATTCGAATTCTACTTCCGTAACGTGAGTGCTAGCGCACGCTACATTTACTCTTTTATATAATAAGATTGTCTTACATTTGTTTGGCTTTTTCTGTGGTTTGTGATAATCCTCCTTTCCTTGTTTTGGATATCTGAAAGTATAATATGTTTTGTACTAGCCCCGAGCTTCGAGAAAGTTTCTCCTTGGTTGTGCATTACCATTATACATAGTCTCGCCTACTGACTTTCAAAATATTATGCAATTTTCATAAAGTACACATTCCATTCAATGCATTGTTTTTATTTGTTTTCCAAAATTTGTTTCAAATAGCTTTAAAAGCACAAAAACGCTCACTTGTTCTCCAAAGGTCGGGCATTTGGCGCAGGTTTTGAAGCCTTTTCTTCTTCTGAATTATCATAAGATCCACCTAGTGGTGACTGACTATCGCCTCGTTGTTTTCCCCTTCTTTCCTCCTTTTCTGGTTCTTCTTTCGAGTAGTTGCGAGTTCTACCTCGGTAATCTGTCAAAGATCCTAGATATTAGACGAGAGTTTTAAACGTAGTCTTTTTAACCTTTACCCTAGATCTTTTATTTTACAGCATTACGACAGGCTCTATAGCAGGGTACTGAACATCTGGATTCTGTATTTGTATTCATTGTTGTATGTAGATAATGTGTAGATAACGTGTGTCAGAGATGTCGGACGAACGAAATTGAAACTTTTCGGGGTGTGCATGTAACGACCTAAAACAGATGGAATCTGCAGCCTGTCCTAGTTACGAGTGCCTATATGTATATACGGTGTGAACTAAGTACGTACCGTTCTTCTTTGGTGGTCGAGTGTGATAATTTGTTCGGTATGGTTTTTGTTCCTCCTCTGAGCTCCCTGACTCGTCTCTTGGATGTGTTTTCGGCGAATTTGGCCGAGTGGGTTCGTGATCGTCCTCTGATGATTCTTCTTCTCTTGGTGGTCCTTCTCCTCGGGGTCGTTTTCGTGGGTCATAGCCCCTGGGAGGTCCGTTTCGACCATGTGGATCATGCTCCCTAGGAGGACCATTTCTGGGTGGTCCATCCCTGTCCGGCCTATGTTCTCGGGGTGGTCCGGTTCTGGTGGGTCCATAGTCTCTTGATGGTCCTGCGCTTGGTCGTTCATCATAATCCCTGGGTGGTCCGCTTCTGGGTGGTCCGTACTCCCTGGATGGTTCACTGTCTCTGTGCCGTCCATCTCGGGAAGGTCCGCCTCTCGGTAGGCCATCCCTGGGTGGTCCGTCCCTAGGCAGTTCGCTTCTGGGTGGTCCATATTCTCTTTGTGGTCCTTCTCTTGGTGGGCCATCTCTATGTGGTCCGCCCCTAGGTGGTCCGCTTCTGGGTGGTCCATATTCTCTGGGTGGTCCATCTCTGGACGGGCCGTCCCTAGTTGGTCCATTTCTGTGTGGTCCAAATTCTCTGGGTGGTTCATATTCCTTGGGTGGTCCATCTCTAGGTGGGCCGTCTCTAGGTGGTCCACTTCTGGGTGGTCCATATTCTCTGGGTGGTCCGTCGCTGGGTGGACCATCCCTGGGTGGGCCGTCCCTACGTGGTCCATTCCTGGGTGGTCCATATTCTCTGGGTGGTCCATCTCTGGGTGGACCATCCCTGGGTGGACCATCCCTGGGTGGGCCGTCCCTAGGTGGTCCATTTCTGGGTGGTCCATATTCCCTGGGTGGTCCCTTGCGATTAGGCCCATATTCGCTGCGAGGTTCCTCTCTCTGTTGTTCTCTGTCACCACGAAAAGGTTCTCCAGGTCCATTAAGTGTTACAAAACGCTCTGGAATCAATCCTGAAAATTTAAGATGTAGGTTACTTGAATGAACCCAATAGATCTTGAAAAGTAATTATCGTAAAAATTTACAGTACAACTAGTCTACAATTGCCTTAACACAGCGCACCTGCTAAAACGTGCATATCGAGTGCTAGGTATCGACCGGGACGGACGCCTGAGGCACTGTGCTCGTTCTCTGTGCTCTTCTGCCCACCTCTCTGCTCTGTGGGTGGTCCCTCTCGTCGTCGACCTTCTGGCTCTTCGTCATGATCTCGGTCCGGACGTCGTCCTTGCCGTTCGTCCGTCCGCGGATCAAACTGACCTTGCGAGCGGTCCTGAGGGTATTCGTGCTCGCCACGACCATCTCTTCGTGGCCCTTCATCGCGCGGGCCACCGAAAATACCACCTGTAATACGGTAAATATTACCCCGGATGTAATCTCCACACAGCCAAGATAATCTATGACTTCGCTCGGAATATGGCATCTTAGTGCTTAGAAAAACAAGGAATGTCTAGCGGTATACTACGAGCTACGAGTTCGGAAACATTTCCATTACCACTTATTGTGTTCAAAGCAAATGGTGCTCCATTAGGTGTCAAATGCACAGAAGGGAGCAGAATTTGCATATAACACAGATCACTTAGCATATTGCTTAAAGCACAACGTCCGGTTTTGGAACCGTATGTAGAAGAACTGCATTACCATGGATCATATGCAAATGAGTATGATTAGAATAAAAAATCGTCTCAAAATCGAGCTGACTTATTGTTAGCATAAATACTTATGAATACAGATGTCCAACACTTAAAAATACCCCGGCCAAATGCTGGAGGTGGAAGCTGATCTTCTGTCAAATAAGGAGTGAAGGGACTGAACGACTGGGCTGAAATGAATACTTTGCTACTGTTCTCGTTTTTTCAAATTGAAATGTTTCAGTTCAGAATAGCGTCGTACCGTGGCTAGGACTTTTCCGCTTACTTTCGATGATTCCGAAAAGAAAAGAAAACCACCAAAAATATTAAATCGTACATATTTTACTACTACTTTATTATGTTTTATTTATTTTACAACACAAACCGCACCTTACATTGCTTTCTTTGATTGTCTTTGTGCGTAATAAAGTGTTATGTTATATAATAATTAGGTTAGAAATACGACTGGACAAGCGATCTTATAAGCGATCTTGTTAGCACTAATCATATAATCATATTGTTCTAAAACTGCTATCGTCAAAAACATAATCACAAACCATTGATCCCACTGCTAACAATAAGTAGTGCTGCTTGAATGATTGTGGTACCGTAGCTAACGCCTGGTGTTAGAGGTGGCATTATACGTACTCCAGACGGTAGGTCGGCATCAACCGCTATCCTCTGCTAGATCGCTTTTATACCAGTTACGAGGTAGACAAGCAAGTCATTCAAATGACGTAATACGTGGTTTTGATATGATTGGGATCGACTCATAGAACCTGGTAGTTGACCAATCAAATCCCGTTTTCTCCACATGCAAATTGCGATCGCTTTTTTTTTGCGTTGAGAGACACTTTTATTAGTAGTGGTTAGGCAGACTGTGCTATTACGAGTGTAGATATGTAACTGAAAAGTCTACAAGGGGAGAGCTTTGAATATACCACGGGAGTATGAAATAATTGCCGAGACCACAAAAAAACCGTCGGTGGCCGGTCACCAAATGGTTTCTACAAAAAAAAACATTGGGTGACTGGTTAGTGGCCATTTGGTGACCACGTGGTGAGACCAAATGGTTACCAGTTGATGACCGTTTTCGAGAAAGCTTGGTCATTGCGAGATCTCCAAGTTCAATAAATGGCCTGGCGGTGGAAAAAATCCTATAAACCGTAGCCATGTGGTGCCATCAAGTTTCACAGATGGTTCTCGAAGATTCCGCTTTACCATTGCCTGTTTCCTACAGTAAAACTACCATTGTTCAGTCTCATGGCTTTTTCCATCACCTTCTTACTGCTAGATCACAGCTGTGTGTGTTTTCTATGCTGTGAACTCCAGCTCGTTTACCCAGGTGGAGCTCAGGTAGACGGCCCGTGAGCCGCTCCGTGCTCGCACATTGCACTCGCACCCTCATGTTTTCTCATTACAATCAGGTGGTCGCTAGCGGAGTCCCCTTCATTTTGAACATCGATCCTTAGACCTACCCCTCGGATAGGGTTACTCCATCTTACTGTCGTTGTTCATTTTCCAATTGTACTGTGTCTCAAGGGGATTTTCGGGTTACGGTGCTTGCGCAGTTAGACTCCAAACTACATCAGCTGGCGATATTCTTTCGTTCTCCGTCTTGCTTCTCGAGAGGACTCCTCGATTGCTGTGCTATTTCGCCGTCTCTGCTGACGTACGCTTCCTTGTTTAGCACACTCTCTCGTCGGCGGCCGAGTGTCAACAGAGGTGAACTTGCACTGCTTATTTTTCTCTCAAAATGATGAATTCGAAAAGTCCGGTTTTTTATTCTTTCATGACTCAACCACGTACTCGATGAACCTTTTCAGCACTACATTACTAGAGCTGACTAGTCTTTAAAGCGAAATACCGGCAGGGAATCGCATCTTGGACAACTGAATTCTTACCAAATAATGCTAATTTACTCGAATTTAACTCGATTTTTTATTCTAATTTATGTCATTTGCATACGCTGCATAAGAATGCTGGTCTACTCGATGTGTTTCAAGACCGATCGCCAGTTCGCTTTAACTCTGTGTTTTGATTTCTCTTAAACGTTATGTATGTACAGTACTGTGGTACATAAATTAAATTGCGACATAATATTTGGAAGAGTTAAAGTTCCCCTCGGTGTTGTGAGAAATCGATGAAACTTAAAGGATCGCAGTCACTTCAATTTCGCCTTTTTACTTCAATTTTCAATAAATATTAAAAGATACCTAGAAAAATACCTTTCCAATACCGATTTACGGAGCATTTATCACAGGGAAAGAAATCCCTTCGTTTGAGTTTTGATTTTAGACAAAACGGGGTGTTTTCTAAATCGCAGTGGGACTTGGCCGGTTGCCAATGATGACAAAACAAAGAAAAACAGGGGAAGAGGGAAAGTGTCTGCTCTACTGTCTCAGTTGTTGTTGTCATACTGTATCTTATTAAAACACAACCGAGGGGATTTCTTTCCCTGGGTTAAATTTTCAGTAAATTGACACAGTAAATGTATTTTTCTATGTACCTTTTTATGTTTATGGATAATGGAAATAAAAATACGAATTTGAAGTGCCTGCGATCCTTTAAACACTGCTAAAAACCTCTTTTCTAAACTCCACCTAATAAGAAACCTTAACAAAAAACGAGTTATTTACAAAATTTTCAGACCAGAATTACGGTAATCAGGGACACAGACTACTTTCTTTAAAACAAAGTAACCATTGCTGTATATGTTCTCTAAGGAAAGCAGGTCTTCAATATCATATGCAAATTGGGTGCCCTTCCTGTTCCCTTCCGGCAAACAATTTACATATGATGTGTTGAGATGCAGGTATCAACGATACGTTTCACAAACTAGGTACAATACTGCTTTAACTAACAAACGAAGTTATCACCTGAGAAGCCTTCTTTGTTAGCTTACATAATTATATGAAAATGTATCTTATTTTTCCTTATAAGAATAATAAAATGTTTCCCCTTCTCTGAGTCAACACTATGTGAATTGTTTATAAATATCAAGAATTTCTTTGAGAAAAGGAACGACAAATTGATTCAGGAAATATTGTTATTTGTTCTTTTTCTATTCGTGACGGTCGGCTTAAAAAATGCTATCCCATAAATTGAAGATTACGACTTCTTTTTTTCCCGTGACTACTACGTTCTCATGTCTCAGGCGCACACCGCGCAAATGCGTAACCGCGTCCGCGGAAAAGAGATGGATTTTTAACATGGGAAAGGCGGAGACGTAGAAAAGAAGTTCCTATGTGTCTCGAATTTTTCAATGCAAATTTTTAATCTTTTCCCGCGGAAGCGGCTACGCATTTCCGCGCTGCGCGCCTGAGGACCTCCTTCCGATGGGGCGGATGGGGGGCAGTAATATTCCAGAGGCCATATTCACCACTACGATTCCCTAGGGGAAATATTCCCTGAGAGCAGAAAATAGCATTCTAATACGAGACACGCAGAGAAAAAGACGGGGAATTCCCCATGGGGAAACGAGTGGTGAATATGGCCTCAGAACACAACTCTTCTCAATTATGGTATTAGTAAAAATCCTTTTTTTATTTTGTATCAAAGAAATACAATTTGCGCAAAACTTTAAATTTGCTCCTTTTTGGTTTCTTATTCTTTTCTCTAAAAATTGCTCATTTTTCTCTTCTTTTTTCTTACTGCAATTTGTTATTTTCATGCAGTACGTTTGATATTACTTGATTAGTTGAACTAATTGGCCCGTTAACTGGAACTTTGTACTATTTGTACATGATTTTGAGTATTTCATGTTGTATAGTATTGTGAATAAATTCAGGGTGATTATTTGCATATACTACTTCTTTGCTAACCAACGCTATACATATTATGCTGCTCTAGCTTGAACCATGACTTCCACATCGTACATTTATTCCCGTACGGAAAAGTCGTTCAAGCAGTTATTGAAATCTCCATTAAATAAGGATCTCATCGCGGAATTGGACAATACATTAGTGTATGCAATTGGAAATAAATTGGTGGGTTTTAACCGTGGGAGCTTTGTTGTTGGGCGGGGAGCGCGCCGCGCAACCCTTACCTATCACCCATTTCTTTGGAACAGGAACTAACGACAGAAATTGGTGGGCCATTCAAGCGCGAGGAACATACCACAGGCGCGCGAGCAAAATTTCCATGCGCGCAGCCCTCACCCGTCTCTCACCCATTTGCATTTCTTCGGAAAAGGTTATTGATGAGCCATTGATGCGCGAGGAACGGGCCACAGGCGCGCGAAGCAAATTTCCATGCGCTCCGCATGTTCGCGCGTGTCTCTTTTTTGTTGTTGGTAAAAGTCCTCGTATACGATAGAGCTCGAAACGGCGTCCATATTCATATATGGGCCATACTTTTCTCTTAACTTTCAGTTCATGTAAATTTTTGTATAGTTCTTTCCTTTATTTGTGTGGCCGCCCACAAATAAAAACAAACACTAATACAACAATCTAGCGCTTTCGAACGCAAGAGTGATGCAAAGGGACTACGTTTGGAATTATTTTCAGAAAATTAATCTAAACAAACAAACATTATCCATTCACTAATTTTAGGTAGAACTTGAAGATGAAGAACGGTGCATTTTCAAATTTCCCAATATAATTCGCAATGTATTCTCTCGTTATGGTGCTGCACTTGTTGTCACCTCACTGGGATCTCTGTATGTGAAAAGTAGGTTGCGCGTGGATTTTTTAAATAAAATTAGTTCAGAGTAATTTATTTTACCAGTCACCTATGACCTATGAGCTCCTCTAAGTATCTAATTGTTAATTATTAAAGATATGCGGCGATTTAATTGCGAGGTGTGAGATATTGATATGTGATAGGCACAATACAAAAGGTATTTTTAAAAGGGCTACATACACTATCCATACTGTATAATGTTTTTCATTTCCAGCTGAAAATCATGACTTTGAACTATTAGAACTTGTGCAAGAGCCGCGTGTTTGTTGTCACGGTGTTGCTTCGACACAGAAAGAGTGAGTTTAGCATTTTTTGCATGTTTGTACATTGTGTTTTTCTTTGTGGAGCGCGAACCTCTGTGAAGGAGGGATGTTCCTATGTAATGTGCTGCTGCTGCACTATTTCACTAAATTCACAGACTTATTGTTCAAGTCAGAATTGCCTAGCCGGGGTGAATACGGTGTGTTTTCCGCATGCAAGCTGCAACGATGCAGCGTGCAAGCGGCGTGGCTTCGGCGGGCAACCATGCACGCCAGTTCCCACTTTTCCACGCCGCTTGCACACCATGTTTCTCGTTGTTTGCTTCGAATTTTCGCTTATTTCGTCTAATTTCCAGCTCTCTACATGTTATTGATGCCGTATGTTCGAGTAATGAAGTTGTTGTGCTGGATAAACACGGTGCTTTGTGGGCTTTTAAATGGAGAAAGTTAAAACGCGACCGACTAAACCGAGCCCTCGTCCGTGCGGTTCCTTTAATGGGAGGAATGCGACGGTGCTTGAAATTGGCGGCCGGAAGGTTGGTTAATAAATGTATATCTTTTCTAGTGCACTATTCTATTTTACGTTGCCTTATGGCTCGAAATGAATCCGTGTAGTTTACCACACGTTCTTGTGTGGTAAACAGCTCTTCTTTTATAATAGTAAGTTACATCAAGTTGCTCACTGAAATCCCGAAAAACCAAAGGAAACTTCGAAGACAAATACTTTACTTCAGAAACTACTTCCTGGCACTTTTCACTACCAATGCCCTTGCCGAGGAAGAAGAAGAAGTGGATTATTCAGATGAATCAACTTCTCGAAAGTCGGCCGTCATTCAGGCTAGTGATATTGATCATTTTAGTGTTTTAGGGCTTGATTACGGTATTTATCTACGGTACGATACTTAGGTAATTATAGGTAATAGGTAATTACGATAAGGTACTGTAGAATAAGTGCCGATGTACGCTAGGGAGAGGAGAGGAGTGCCAGTTATGCTAATACTTTATCATGTATTGGTTTGCTGACCATGAGTTGAGGACTTTGACAATTATAAGTGGGATATGTGGACCTAAATATTAATAAACAATTTTAGGAAAAGGCTGAACTGTTCAGCGAGTGTCCCGAATGTCAAGATGATAGTCGGCTGAGGTTGAGCAGTTTGATGAAATCAGCTGATATGGTGGGTACTGTAAAAAATGCGTACAGTAAATGTACTTTTGTTTATAGTCGTTTATAATGACAATTGTGTGGTACTCAAACATTAGCGTTGTAAAATTTACAACGTATTACGTAAGAAGTTGCGCGCTCAAAAAAATGAACAGATGAACATAGGATAGGGATAGGAAGGTTTTATAAACATGTAGCAGAAACCGATTACAAAATTTAATTTGAAGCTTTTTTATGATTATGAAGTCTACTGTAGGAAGCAGAACTGATGAAGACGCTCGAAGAAGACGAGGCCGTGGTCAGAGACGCAGGCACTAGAGCACAATCACTGCGATTATTACTAGATTCTCCGGAAAGGTGGATACTTTGAGTTTGGTTACCATGTTTTCATAGCAAATCAGTCGTATGTTATCAGATGTACGCGGTATTTTTAGTTTGTCGTTTGTCGGTCTTCCGTTGCTGCGTGCGGAGTAAGCCACCTTACTCTTCCTATAATGTGGTCTTCAGTTCGCCGCTTCACCATTCAACGCCCCATTCAGCGAGCGCGAAACCGCAGCGAATTCGCATGCGAGATGTACGCGAGAAGTCGCGCACATTGGGCGATATGCCTTCGTCTTCACGGGAAGTAGATAAAGAGGCAACGTCGATCAGTTTTCTTTCATTGGATCACCTATCACTGCAGCTACAAGGCAATTTCTTCTCAATTATGAATTCGTGTTTACTGAGAATATGAAAGAGAGGGAGATATATATAGAGAGAGAGAGACGAACAAGGGGTGAGAGAGAGAGAGAGATAGAGAGAAAGAGAAATTGCTTAAAGCTGCCTCAAATCACTCTATGACGCAAAATAATTTCAGAATCACCAGACCCTTCGCCGGAGTGCACGCCCAATAAGGTTAATTTACTTATGTGATAATTACTAATGATAAGGCTAGCTAAAATAAAATATAATGGAATTTGAAGGTTGAGTGAAAATTAGAGACTTGCACCGACGTAAAAGCCTTAGACGAGAATTTCGCGTAAAGTCACCGTAAGTAAAAGAGCCTTGCTAAAATACGCTTTTCTATGTGCTTTTGTACTTTAACTGATTTCTCCCTTTTTTTCAGCGCCGTCCAAACATAGATGATGAAGTTCACCATGATGACGACTTCGTAGAAGTCTGGAGTTGGGGAGAGAATGAATGCGGGCAATTGGGTCACGGGGACACGATTAACAGGTTTATATTACTGAAAGTTGCTGTGACATCACAACAACATTTTGGCTGCAGCACAACGATTTTTCACCCACCGCAGCACTTTCGTGCGGTTATATTACTGATGCGTCGACAAGTTGCTATGAAAGTTGCTATGACGTCACAGCAACATTTTGGCTGCAGCACAATTTTTCACCCACCGATTTTTCACCCAACAATTTTTCACCCAGCACTTTCATGCGGCAGCAGCAGCCACCGCAGCATTTTTTTCAGACTGCATCATTTTCGCACTGTTGTCGCATCGCAGCAATTTATACACAAGGCGGAACTTCTGCCCCGCCACAGCTCAGTAACCGCACTATTTTCAATCTAACATACTAATAATCCACAGATATGCATATGACTTACGTACCTTTTCTCAGGCGTGATCCGTTCCCTATTTCTTCGCTGACTTCCCATCGAGTGGTTTCGATTCATGCTGGCGATTCTATATCGGCCGTTCTGACTTCAAATGGGGAGGTGAGATTGTTTCGAAGACTCACATTTCATAAGCCGGGTGTTATACCGCTTTAAGATCCGTTTCACAAACCGGATTTTATACCGCTTTAAAATGACATGTCGTTTATTGATTGTTTCCAGGTGTACGTATGGGGATCGTCACTACAGAGCTTCGAAAACGCTGCGCCGTCGTATTCGCCGCAGCTGTTCAAGGTCCGAAATCTATTTATTAATTTTTCTTCTATTTTTTTTTTGAATTTACGTAATAACTGATTGATTGATTTTTTTCAATGATGTTCAATGATAATTAATTAATTAATTTCTTTATTTGTTTCGAACAGAAAAAACCACCTACACTCAAACAAGTTTCTTTTAGATCGGTTTTACTCAAACTGTGATGGATGCGTCGATTTTCGGCACAACTTTATCTCTATTAATTCATTCGCCAGCTGGTGAACCGTTTATTTGTATTTGTGAGGAAGGAGCTGAAACGAAGAGAACTGTTAGTAGACTGCCGCAACGAATTAAGGTAAGTGATTTGTATTTCATATGATTTATTTAAATGTGACCTAACAGTGTTTGACCAAATGAAAATAATTATGCTACATTTGCTTGAAAATATTTTAATAATATTAAAGGGATAGGTTCACCTCGAATTGCACCTTTTTTTATAATTTATGTTGATAGTATGACCTATGACGCTCAAAATGCCAAAATTGTAGTAAATTTCCTTTGCTCCCCGTAGTAGGAGACGTTGCTCAAAAAAGCTAAACTACCTCGAATCTATAAAACAATTGGAGTACCGCAGCCATGGTAAGTGGGAAATAGCGTAGCAAGGCTGGAGACGCTAGAAGATACAGGGCCCCTTTTATATCCTCTATCTATCACAACAATCTCTGCACCTCCAACCCTGTCACGCTATTTCCCATTTAGCTAGGCTGCGGTACTCCAATTGTTTTATAGATTCGAGGTAGTTTAGCTTTTTTGAGCAAGCTCTCCTACTACGGGGAGCAAAGGAAATTTACTGCAATTTTCGCATTTTGACCGTCATAGGTCATACTATCAACATAAATTATAAAAAAGGTGCAATTCGAGGTGAACCTATCCCTTTAATGTTAATATGCATTAGCATAAGACAGAGTCTCTTTCTCTCCCCCCCTCTCTCTTTCTCTCTATCGTTTCCGCCCGTTTGACGATTCGACGAGATACCGTAGTCATACAGTATTTTACCGAGTTACTGGACTAACCGTAATCACACGCGAGCGTGAACACATTTATGTGTGACTACGGTAGGTCGTGGTTTCCCGGGCGGATTGCTCAGGATTCAGGATGCTACGGAATTAGGCGTTTATAGTGATTTTTGAAGTTCTACAGCTGTGCTGCAGTCCAAGCATTTATATGCGTCGCTGAACATCTAGGGTAATGGGGTTTGCATGTTTGCAAGTATGCAACAATTCCTTGCATACACGAAGTACCGCATTTTGGAACGAAGTATGAATATATAACATGAGCAATTATAAAATCGTTACAAGACTCATTTTTCGAAGACAAATTTTTCGGCATACTTGCAAACCCCATTAGGTAACGTGTGTTTGCAGGGCGAGGTTCCTGTGAGCGTCCGAGTAGTTTCCTCACAAATTGTGTTCGGATACTTGCCACACAATTGCGATGTGATTGAGGTAATTGTCAAATTATATATTTTTGTTTGATCGAATGATGTCCAAAATGTGAAAAAGTCTGCGCCCTGTATCTCCGAAAGGAACGTTTACAATAATTTTATGTGTTTTCGTGATACTTACTGAGTACTGAGTACATAGTGTATAGATACAAAGCAAAGAAAACTTTTCGGGATGACATACACATACATTTGGATTTGAGTAGACGAAAATTTTCTGTCCTACCAAATTTTGTGTACACGTGTGTAAGTAACCTTCGTGGCCTGAAGCTGGTTGGGTGTGGAAACGACGTGAGGCACATATCTATATGATTTTGTGATTCAATGTTGTCGCCTTTACAATTAGCCAAATTTTATGAATTTAATTTAGATTGCAAAAAACCAAAACCCCAACTTTTCACTTGCAATCTAAATTCATATATGATTTTAAATACATATAACATATTGTTGTAGGATGTTATTGTATCTAAATTGTTTAGTCACTTACTGTGTGGATGGAGACCATATCTACTGCTCGTCTTTTATCTTCCTTAACAACGCTCACTCAACAAATGCATGAAAACAGTCAGTTTAATTATTGAACTTTTTTCTAATATGCAAGAATGGGCTTGAAAGTTGAACAAGAAAAGAGGAGAGGCTAAAGAGAAGGAGAGAGAGAGAGGTAGAGAGATAAGTAAAGAGAGAGAGAAGTAGAGAGAGATGAAGAGAGGATCAGGTTTAGTAGAATTTTATTTTAGACCATCTTTCAAATTATGCACCATTGGGTAAGTTGGCAAGCTATGAAGTGTTTTCCCTTGCATGCTTGTATTCTGGTATAGTATAGTTTTCTTGGGAAATCTGTCAGATATTTCAAAGGGTTTGACCCACGGGTAAAGTTGCATTGAATTTTCCTATGGGGAAGGGGAGGATTTCAGAGGAATCACTGTGAACGTGAACCCCGTGTTCGATTGCAGCGGTCGCTGTTTTCCTCAGGGAGACTACTTGACGCGCTACAGTAGTCACGCTGTTTTTACAGTAGTTTTTCTGGAATTCTGCTCTTTTCTTAGTGCACAATAAATTCAATATAACTTTTTTCTATGTGCCCGACCCTTTAATTTGAATATGGCGCATTATGTCTCATTCTCATTCTTCAATTCTTGTGAGGAATCTTGCTTTGTTATTGCTTATGAGTTGATGAAAATCGCGCGCACCGGTACTTATTTGGAATACGTTTCATGGCGGTCGAAATATGCTTATCCACTCAAGTCGTTTCTGTTACAAGCGTATTATACTGGGGTTTGCAAGCATGCCGAAAAAATTGTCTTCGAAAAATGAGTCTTGGAACGATTGTATAATTACCCATGTTATATATTCATATTTACATACTCTATAACCTTTGTCTCTCTATCCCTTTCTCAATATCTACTTTACCTTTCTTTCACTCACTGCCTAAGCCTACCGTCATCGCACTGATGAGACCCAACGGTGGCAAAATCCTCGTATGCGAAGGGTCGAAACGGGGTTACCGTATTACATATGGTATATTCATGTTAGTTTGTTGATTGATTCCTATCTCTCAAATTTGCTTCCTCTTTATTTGTATTGGATTTGGCTCGCATCTTTTGGAGTCTTCGCTGCCCCACTAGCTTGCTATAAGATCTTCCTCCTTCCTTACCAAATTTTGTAATATTTTTGTTTACTATTTTTCTTTCCACGCTGACAATTCTATGATATCCCCTCTCTATGTTGAATACTCTTTTATACTGACTAATATTCGCACTATATTTGCTTCCTTTCCTTTTAGCCTAGTTGGTCGCCACACATCACATCACACAGTACTTCATGTTCCCCTTTCCATTATCGTTGTATATCCAACTATTTATTTCTACTCGTAATGTGAGCGTATATGTATCTCAGCTTTATTTGTTTTTCCTACACCTTGCACCCCTCTGTAGACTTAGGTTTGTTCTGTCTCCTTACTTAGTCTCTTTTCTTGCTTCTTGTTATCTAGAATCTTTCTAGATAGCCGTGCCTTCGTGGCATAATGTTACCCGTGCCCTCGTGGCATAATTTTACCCGTGCCCTCGTGGCATAATTATACCCAAGTAGTGTACGGTGTTTTGTCCTTGTGACTAAACATTGTTGCTACATGGAATTCATGTCATTATTGACATGCTTATTTTTAGTCCTAATACTGTACTTACTTGACTGATTACATTTCTCATGATTCTATTCTACTTACTTTTTGCTATATTTCCGTTTCTTTATTCTTGCTCATATGTTACAGAACTATGTTTCCTTCACTCTTATACATGCTTCTGCTTTTCTTTCTTTCATCCTTAATTAAGTTTAATACCTCAATTTTAAAGTTATTTTGCCGCCATCGCTTTTCTTTCAATCATTTTACAACCTTCAAACACGTCCCGTTTATTCACTACTTTCAAGGGCCCTTACTTTCTTTACGTTTTTTCTTCCCCCTTTTTTTTCTTTTTACTTATTATATTTGTGTTTTTTATATATTATAATTTTCATGTTCACTTGTTTAATTTCAACATTTATAATATTATTAGGTAATTTTTGTATTACCGTCACTTTTGCAGTAATTTTTACTGCTAGCCCTTTATAATTCCATCTTTCGGACTGCTTTGATCCCCGGATAGTCTCTATCTTAAAACCTA
This sequence comes from Pelodera strongyloides, assembly GCA_036852015.1. Taxonomy (NCBI): domain Eukaryota; kingdom Metazoa; phylum Nematoda; class Chromadorea; order Rhabditida; family Rhabditidae; genus Pelodera; species Pelodera strongyloides. The sequence continues at coordinate 532,111 of JAANDG010000013.1, forward strand.
CTTCTTTTTACTTACTATCTGATATCGGCTTCCACACGGCACTATGGAGGTAGTGGTTATACTCAAGTATTCCACGAACACTGTAAGCGGCATTCTCCGGTTCATGGTTGTAAACGGAAAGTGGGAGAATGTCGCTCGGTGTCCTTCGTGTCAACGTGGTAGAGTTCTCTAGCTTGAACCCGCCATGTAAGTTTCTCAGATTCTAAAAGCTCTTTCCATTACCCAACCTATCCTCTGAAGCCGAGGGCGGCGGACTGAGGTGAATTCGTATGCCCTAACAATACCACAGCAAACTACCACACCCAAAATTGTTTCAGCTCTAAAAAGATTGGCCCGAATCTAAAGCTTACGTCTATTGAAGGCACACAGTCTTTTGGCAATCCCTGTAAATCGTCCCGTTGCAAAATTTGCCCATTGATCTCTTTTGAAAAACTCATTCGTAGCAGCACAACAAGATACTTCTCTCATACTTTCGCCTCTAGTATTAGTAATTGCTCCAGCGAAGGGGTTATCTATAGTCTAACTTGTGATAACTGCAATATGCAGTATGTAGGCGAGACAAAGCGCTCTTTGAAAAGCAGGTTTAGTCAACATCGATATCATCTCAATAAAAATTCACAAGAAACCATTCTGTATCGTCATTTCTCAAAATGTCAAGCAAATTCCGATGTTAAACTATTTACTATACATATATTAGACTGTTTAGATGAAAACAAGAATAACTGTATTCGCAAGGATAAAGAACTCTTTTGGATTAGGCTTCTTAACACTGCTTACCCATACGGCTTAAACGATCATATTAAAGGTTTCGGACTCATTAGTGACTACTCTAAGAAAAATCTTGGTAATAATAACATTCCATATTTCTGTCTTAACATAATTCGGCCACCTAAAAACCGAGGTCCCCGTAATAAAATAAAACGTAGGTTGTCTATTAATACTACTCCTCCAAACCTATCCCATCCTACTGATTTCCAAACACTTGTTTCTCTCAAAAACCGGTTGGCTAAATCTACTAAAAAGATCCTGGTTCGAAATTATTTCTCTAATGAACACTCTAGTTATTTCAGACGTAATGTAGAAGCAATATGTGGCAATTCTTGCGCTTCTAAAACTCTTAAAGATAGAAATACCAAGCCGTCTAAACCGGATTTTCGCATCAAAATTCCCTTTATTTGTACCGATTCTAAAGGCTTTAATCTCAAATACGCCATAAATAGATTCATCCGTAACACTTTCATCTCTAATAATATCCCACTTCCATTCTTACCCCGTATTTGCTACCAAAATCAATATAGCATTCCTTTAGGACCTCGCCTATTTAATCACAAGACTGTTGCTAACAACCCTACTGTTAACCACGTTCATTGTAATTGTAAGGATTACCTTTCTTTTTGTAACACTAAAGAAAAAATCGATATCGACGGTTCTCTTCATATAATCTCTGGAAATAGCAAAATATTTGAATCCCGCTTCCCTAGAGCCACAACTCTTCTTTCAAAAGGAACCAAGTTCAGAGAACCTTTTTCCAGTAAAATACTAGAAGAACATTTACAAGTACTTTTCAATGACTTGTCTAAAAACCTCAATGAATACACTAGTACGCTTAATTGTTCTGTTCCCATATGGGAAAAGTTAAATGAAGTCATCCAAGGTTTTCGTAAACCTCATGTTAACTCTAACTGCTCTATTTACAAAGAAATTAACCATATTAAAAGACAGTTTATTATTACATGCGTAGATAAGGCGTCCGCTAACTTTTGTTTCTCTTGCCCTCTTTTATATTCACACTTCCTTCATAAAGAATTGGGTATTGCTAAGAACGAAAACGGTTCATTCGAATATACAGGTAACGATACTTACTCTCCGTATCATCTCGAGTCACAGGACAGTATTGTATCCCGTCATATTAACTATTCCAACATTCTTAATATAAAATGCTCTGATACCGATCGCAAACTTCCTAACATTTACGCAGTTCCCAAATTGCATAAAAAATCGATTAAAATGCGTTATATCACAGCTGCTAAACACAGCTCTCTCAAAAACCTTTCGATTACTCTTCAGAAAATACTGAAACATTTCCGTTTGCATTTTAAAAACTACTGTAATGCTAGTAAAACTTGGAGCAGTAATAAAACTAATTTCATTTCTATAGATAATTCCATTTGCATTAGTAATTCTACACTTATACATCGTTTCCATAAAGTCAAAGTCTTGGACTTTAGTAGTCTCTTTACCAACTTACCTCATGATTGTGTCATTGATAGCATCCTAGAACTAACGGATATATGCTTTAAAAACTCCGGTAAATCTCTTATTAACGTAGGATTTAAGAAAAGTTACTATACTGATGCTCCGTCTACTAACTGTTTCTCTTCAAATGAAGTTAAAAACATGGTACGCTACATAGTTAAAAATAGTTATCTAGTATTCCAGGGCATTATTTTCCACCAGATCAAAGGAGTTCCTCAGGGAGGTAACTCTTCTCCTTTACTTGCTGATTTAACTCTTTGTATGATTGAATTTAAATACTTTAAAAGCTTTTTGAATTCTTCCCTCGGCTATAAGATGTCCATGTTCAATATATGGATGACATAGCTATTTTCTATAATGATGATAACATTCTCGATACACTTGATTCCATCTATCCTAGCTCGCTCATTCTCGAAGCGGCCAATACTGTTGATTCCTCCGCTCCCTTTCTCGATCTCGCCCTTATTAGGTCTACACATAATTGGACTATCAATTTATACAATAAAACTGATGATTATAGTTTTGACGTTATAAGATTTCCTATGTATGACAGTCATATATGTGACCATATTAAAGTAAACTGTATCCAAGGTGAAGTAATACGTATTCATAGATGCACTTCCCAGCTTATTTCTTTCAAATCCAAAATCCATTCATTCATTATCAAGCTGCTCTCCAACAATTACCCCAAAGACGTCGTACTCAAAACTATCAAAAAATCATTTAATAAGTACCCTATTATTAGTCTTAAATACGATACCTCTACTAAAAGTCTCAACAGTTGGGTCGACAACCTTTAATTTTGCATTTCTGTCAATTCTTCCCTATTATGCATAACTTTGTAACAATAATCTACGACATTATATTTTCATTTATGAATACTAATTCTTTTCAACAGACCACATAGTTCATAAACTTTACCTACATATTCTAACACTAGGTTTATGTCATGCACTCTTACCCAATCAATACTACACACTACATCCCTTTCCCATTGCTCTCGTCTTGCATTGCTCCATACCCTTTCGTAGTACTTCTTACTTATTGATGTATTCCTACCTAGTTATTTTGAGGCTTGAGGACATATACAATACAAGGTTAGTTTTATACTTTCTTCTGCATTTTGTTTATTTATTCTCTACTTGTCCCTTTTTGTAAGGATATTCAGGTACTATTACACCCGCGGTATCAAGGTTAGTTTCTTATTCGGTTTTTACTATTATTGTTGTACCCCTTTTACTCTATAACCTTATATGTTTCTTTACATACTCTATAACCTTTGTCTCTCTATCCCTTTCTCAATATCTACTTTACCTTTCTTTCACTCACTGCCTAAGCCTACCGTCATCGCACTGATGAGACCCAACGGTGGCAAAATCCTCGTATGCGAAGGGTCGAAACGGGGTTACCGTATTACATATGGTATATTCATGTTAGTTTGTTGAATTTATTCACTTATATCTTCCAAATTTGCTTCCTCCTTTATTAGTTCCAAAATACGGTACTTCGTGTACATAGTTGCAAGGAATTGTTGCATACTTGCAAACCCCATAACGAACAGCGCTCGGCGTCTACTATGTGTGCCGCTGCTTGACAAGGCCTTTGACACACTATAGGTCTTTGACACTGTACCGAACCACCCTTGTATAAGGGAGCAGGAACTTGAAGCGTAACATTTTATTTATTACATTATAATTATAGGCAGAGCTACTTGTGCTGAAGACGATGGTGCCACTGCTTCATCTCTCTTCCAGAAGCTCCATTTGGCCATTGCGTCGTTTTACTCGATTGCTGCGAGGTTTGTCTTCTACCCTCTCTCTCCCCTCTCTCTCTCTCTCTCTCTCTCTCACTCTCTCTCTCTCCTTCCCTCTCTACCGCAGAATGTTGACGCACTGATACCCGTGTGTAAAAGTGTGACAACATCATCTGATAGGAGAAGATCTGAGGATATTGGAAAAAATTATTCCGATTTATTCAGTGAGAACGCTAAGTACTAAGCTGTCATGCCTATGAAAACTGCGTTGCGTCACTATCAGGACTAGCGGGCAATTCATTAGCGGCTCACATAAATAGCTGGTCCCCTGTTGGGGACTAGCCTGTGGTCATCGTTGTAATGACCTTGTACCTTGTACCAAATAATTTTTTTTTATAGCAAGCCACGATTCTCATAAATTGAGTTTAGGACCGCATCTACTGCCAGGGACATGTTGTCCTTGTCTCACTGCTCGGATCCCCTTGAACACTTGATCAAGTTGTGCACCTTTCCGTTGTTGCAATCATCACGGATCTACTTCTCGACGTTGGCCGACGCGATTGGATATGGATGTTTTCGGATGAAGGATGTTAGGTAAAATCGTAAATTAACCATAAAGATTCTGAAATACTTTGTAGTGCGAGTGTTACCCTTTGACCAGAAACCCTAACGGCCGTTACCGGTTACCGTTGCCGGTTAATAACTGGTTTTTGAAACGTGTGTTGGACTCCGAATTTCATGTAGTGCGCGATACTGCGCAATTTTTTCTAATTTTTTTTTAATACGCAGTTGTCCATTACGATCAAAGAACGAAGAACTGAGGCCGTATTCACCAACACGCAGGGAGTCCTCCCTGGCCTCCCCAGGGAGCTAAAGAGTGCGTAGAGATTGTGAGAACAGGAGAGATTCAGAGCGCTCGTGAACCTAGGGCTGGTTCCCTCTGTGTTGGTGAATCCCTCTGGACAGTATTTCGAGTTGACGGGAATCGCACCATTGAGCACAGCAACGCGTGACTTAAAAAAATACATACTTATATATATGCATGCCTTATTTAGTGAATCATCCGAACAACTGATCAGTCGTTTGTGTTTGGAGCACGACAAAGAAAGTGGTTCATTGCACTCCCGACTTCTAAAACTCTTCTCGCAACCCGTGGACTTCTGGATGATGATTAGGAACAATGCCGGAGAGCTGATGCATAATGAAGCTGTGAGTTTTCTTTCACATTAATAAACTTATATATATATATATATATATATATATATAAATTTTCAACATGAAGTCTGAAATTGCTAACAATAAGAGGGATATTCTTAAGTACACTTTCTTGTTTTTTGTTCTATTTTATCATACATGTGCTCTTCCTCGTAGTGCTCTGTTCTCACGCAGAAATGCCTCTGAATTCGGGCACATTTTTAGGCTTAGGCTTAGGCTTAGGCTTAGGCTCAGGTTCAGTCTAAGCCTAAGCAATAGTGTAGATCATCATACGATTCCATCGTTTCCTTCTCTCAGTGTGACGTTAATTGGTTTCATTTCAAATCCACGTGTTCTTATTAGTACTTCCTGGTTTAAAGGGAACGTTTCTCTAGTTTTACCGACGCATTTCGTGTTATGAACTATAGTTCTGGTTTCATCCTTCCCCAATACGTGCTACATGGGGAGGTCAGCCTGGCGCCGCCATGTCAATTTTAGTTTCATATTTCAAGCCATCAATCACGACAATCAGGAAGTTTATAGGTTTATTGGAGGCGCCATTCGCAGAAAAAGCACGTCCAACACCCGTTTTACGAGAGTTTTACGCGGTGATGTGATGTGGGCTAGGCTAGGAACTAGAATACAATGATATGATTGATTGATTGGTTGATTGATTCATTGATTATTTGCTAGTGATCTATTGTGCGTGTACTGTGTGTTTTTATCGAGAACAGTACGTGACAAATAAGGAGTAATTCTCAGTATATCACCAAATAATTAATAGAATACGTATTTCATTTCGAGATGCACGAGAATCTGACAATGAAAAAATACACCACTTCACGTTTTGTTTGCTACCTTCGTAACTCTAAAGCGAAGTAAGTTTAAACACAAAAGACTCGGCAGTAGCATGAATCGAACCCGGCATGTCTCGCTCAGCAGTCCAACGCAATCAAATGTGTAAATATTTTCTGAGTTTGTGACACTAACGTTCCTAATGTCTATCCTATGTAAGGTATCCTTTGTAAAATTAATTCTGGAACACTTTAATGAATAATCTAATAAATCTAATATAACGATCTCATCGTTGTCCTTTCCTATCGAAAAAAAAATAAATCAACACTTTTCCATAATCTGGGTGGAAAATCGCGTAATCTCTTGTGTGTTCTGCGGTGAAAAGAACAACATGTGACCGTTTGTAGATCTCTATCTATACCGAGAGGCCGTTGTTTTTGAAGAAAAAGTTTCAAACAAGATTTAAAACTGTTAGTTTATGAACACGTGACGAGATGTGGGAGATCCACGTGGTCCTTCGCGAGTTCGTTGCGCGCGCGTGCGGCTATGCCCTCGCTTCAAAGTGAAACTTTGGCCGGTATAAATAACTTATGGGCACAGATGTGGCGGCCCACCCATTCCGGGCCTAGGAGTAGACGACACACTTGTCAAGTTTCCTCAGTGTTTTGACGCTGCCGCTAAAACGTGCGGTGAACGCGGCGGCAAGAAATACCAAGCTTTCTAAATGATACAAAGTATGTGAAATTTTAGTGTTATGAAATACGCGGACGCTATTTCGGACATATGTATTGTTTGACATGGATATCGATCTTAACTCCTAACACGGGCTTGAATATTAATTAATAAAAAAAATCAAGTAAATGACGTGCTATATCATATCTTCCGCTTTGAACGCCAACTAATATGTTAGGAACATTCTATCAAATTTTTGAGTAACATTTGAGGATCTGTTGCGAACAATAAGTAAGTCAATTGATGCATTGATGATGTGTAAGCAATTGTAAGTAAGAGCGCAACTCAACGATTTGAACTAGCTAGTCGATCTGTAATATACACACTTTGTATCTAAAAAGTGGTTCATAGTTTAATTCATTACCTTGAGTTTTTCATCAAAGGATCTCTATTCTCTCTGCCCAAGTTCTCTTTTTTTTTTATCTATTTTTGTCCTTCTCTATGATATGCTCGGAATGTACATCGATGATATAAGTGAGAAAAAAAATCACATTGATTAGGTTCCTTTTAATTAAACAACCAGTGAAATAAAGTTATAAATTTGATAATCAATATTATAGGGGCTGGGGTAGGGAGTAGGAATCACGGGAAGGGAACTATTCACGGATAACAATACTAACAATAAGGTATGTAATTCCACACGATTAATTGATCTCTGAGTCGATAAATTTAGTAACGCTTTAAATTATATCGCATTCGGCACAACGTAAGTATTACAAACGTAATTGTTACTATAATAATATTAAGCAAAACAATAAAATATTTTTTCTAATGAATGGAAAGTGTTTGTGTTGGTCTGGAAAGGTCTAAGATTCCCATCATTTCTCTCCTATCATTAATCAAAAGAACCGTCGTCTCCTGGTTATGCGATGGCGCCAACATGGCGATGTTCATAATTAGGATCTCTCTCTATTTCTCGCCCTTTCTCTCTCTTTTCCACTTCTACCTCTCTCTCACTCTCTCTCTCTCACTCTCTCGCACTCTCACTCTCTCTGTCTCTCTCTAACGGAGAGAATGGTTGTCAAGTGCGTTCTATTTTTAGACTATATGTTCTTTGATACTCCCGTGAACAATAAATTATTCACCATAAAGAGTTTTTTACGGTAATTAGTAAAGAGGCGGGCGCGTAAAGAATGTGCGGTAACCTTGTTTTCGATTTGATTTTTTTCTTCTCGATGTTTTGAAGGCTGTGGGTGTTGATCTCGAACTAAATACCAGAAAATAAAAATTAGTGTCTTTAACTTCAATCGGTTAGCGATAAATGATCGAAATAAATGATCGAAATGACATTTGTTCGATAAATGAGCGAAATAAGATAACGTAATTTGTTTAGATGTTTTTCAGGCTTCCTCGATCTTCGAACACAAACAAATCATTTCACGTTTTATTGCACACGCAATTCGACAATACAAGAAACAAACAATAAAGTCAGATAATGATTATTATGTACAGTGTACACGACAGAATTTCACACAGTTACTGATCACATCGAACGATGAATATGTACAATTGTTTTTAGAATTTTTGCTCCGTATTATGCATGCAAAGAGGAGTATCTTAATTTAATACAGTAATGTTTAATGATAATGGTAATAATAATATTAATATTAATAGTAATAATAATTAGACCCGAACCGTAATAATACTGGAGACCTTCAAGGCACTGGATACAAATTAATACGAAAACGAATTTCGCCACGAGAATCACATTTGTTTAACAAAATGCGCTTTGTAAAATGCAAATAACAAAATATAAATTATGTACAACGTATATGTAATGACTGGTGAGGACTTTCTATGTACAGTATCTCATCCTACGGTAGTAATTGGGCAATATATAGGGAACCGAACCCGCATGGAACTAAGTTAAAAGGGAAAACTGAGAGTGGGAATGTCTAGGCCATGACTTAAGAAAGATAAGAGAGAACCTTACTCAGTATAACCGAGACGGATGCCGCGGCTTTTTTGGAATTCCGCAACGAACGGTGCGTCACAATCACAGCAGATTTGACAGATCATTCCGATTGGGTAGCCCTTCTTGTCCGTACAACTGTTCAGAGGCACGAAGGTCTGATGGCAAGCCTGGTTTGAGGTGTCCGAGTCCCCGTTTCCTAGGGATACTGAGCCATCGTTGGGCACGGGTCCAGTGCAGCCGACCATCTTGCACTTGGGTGCGGGCACCTTGTCCAGATCGGCGCCCTCGAGGTACCAGGCTGCAGGGTTGCTGACCGGGGCGTCTATGTAGTCTTGCATGGCCTTGTCCTCGGTACTGTTGTCGTCGACGTCCTTGACGTCTTCGGTCGACGTGAAGGAGCCGGTGAATTTGGGTGCAACGCCGGGTTGAGGCTTCAGGAATTCGGGCGTAGCCTCTGGGGCCTTTTCGACGGACTTAGCCATCGACTTCTCGAAACCGTCAAAGGGCATTGGTGGGAACTCCTTGGCGTCGTCGAATCGTGGCATGGGAAGGTCTCGAGCTACCTGCAAATATTCGATAAAGAATGAATATTGATCGGTTGCTAATTGTTTGGTATAGCGAGCTATACAGCATAGCATGGGTTCTATACGGCACGTAATTGTGTGGAAAATTTCTAATGACAAGGAAACAAATGATAGGAATGCGGAACATTTCTTAAATTAGACCGAATTAGAGAAATCGTTTGGTGGTGGGATGAGCAAAATACTTGGCGATCAGTGGCCTTTTGATGCTAACAATAAGGGACGAATCCTTGACAACTAGTGAATTTCATGAACCTGGTGTTATACCACTTTAAAAATAATGTAAGGTTTACGAACCTGCTCATCATCGTTTTTGGGTTCGGTGGACGCGATTCCGTCCAAATCCATATTCTTGAAACCAGAAAGTGTTCGGAAAATGTACATGGCATCGTCATCATTGGGCAGATCAACGACCGCACCTTCTTGTGCTAAAAATATAACACTAAAATAATTGTCACAACATCCTAGAGAACAGGTCATCTTATGGGCGGAACAAATATTATCACAGCTCAATCAGACCTAAGAACAATAAAACAAGCATAAAGATGGAACATGTGCCGTAAACCGGTACTTTTTCTGTATACTTACAAGTGATTACAAGCATATCAACCGTGCAGTTCAGGGGTTGCCACACATGACGTAATCAATAAAATAATATTATTAAACAAAACTCACTATAAGGTTTGACGTCATCATAAATTGTGGCGAATCGGTCGTAAGGGAACTCTGGTTCGGGCTTCAGTCTAGGCATAGCCAAGGTGCTGACGATCAAAGAACACACAAAGATTGTTTGTGTGTACATTTTTGATATGGAATATAGGAATGTAATAACGTTTCTCAAGTGTTTATGATGGAGTGAAAATGGAGAGTGTGTTGTTGTTGGACAACCTACCAAGATATGGTATGCACTCAGGTCTAGGCGAGTCCTTTTATATAGCCACATTTCTCTCTCAACGCTGATGCATTGCGTGACAAGAGATGGGCGGAGAGTGGAGATGACAGAGATGTCAAGGAAAAGGGGGCGGAGACTTCGATCATTTCGTATGACCACTGTTCAAATGAGATAAACAATAAACAACATGGGCGTGATAACCAACAACATGATTTATTGATACCGAATTATGAGCTGATGATGGTTGATGTAGACAGACGTCTAGAGAAATATGCGTTGTTATTGAAGTTTTAGGAAATAGGGGAGAATAAAGAGCAGATAGAAAATGAGAAAATTACACTGTACTGAACCACTGCATTGCTTGAGGTGATATATGAATATATCACACACTAGGTATAAGAGTGAGAGAATCGTGCAAGAACTGTATAGTAATTTTTCAAATTCAATTTATGTACATCTATGTTTTGGAACTAGGCCCAATTACGGTCCTTCCGGTAAGCGCGCAAGTGTACTTGTTTCATGCCTCTTTCTTATTTTGTTACGCAACTTGTTGGAGCCCTAACATTAAGACGACTACAAACTACAAGTTCTGAGGCACATTTCCGAACTACATTACCGTACAAACTATAACCACTGTAGCAGAACTACTCAGTGCCATTATACACTAGACTAGAATGTCTGCTCTGTCCTAAAATAAAAAAAAGTTAACCGCTTCAAAGAAATTTCCAATCTCGCCACAACACTTTGATTTGTCCAGTTTCTCTCGATTCCTTCCCTTTCCTTCTATGTAGTATTGCCGCAATGTTAATGGAAACATTCTGCCCATACGCCGCTCACACGCCTGATTGAGCACGCGTGTAATTGCTAGGTCAACACTAGCGCCAATTGGCTGGCGTTTTTGATTATACGGCGCCGTTGTTAGTTTTTGACAGCGCGAGAGACTAATTTGATGATCGCGTCAAAATTCCGAGCATTTGTTAGGCGCTGCAAGCGTTTTGCCCCCTCATTCGCTTATTTATGCGGCGATCTTGCGGCGAGGCTTGCTGCAAACGCATAATATGCGTCTCACTTGAGACTACGGTAGATAGAGCAGTATATGATATTAGAACGAGTTTTGCCAACGAAATAGACAAGCGTCAAGGAATGTATGAAATGTCTATTACGTCATTAGAACTAGAACTAACAATACGGGGTTCGTCTCCGTTCTCTTTTTCAGAGATTATGCCTATGGTTAGCAGAACTGTAGTATGCCTATGCCCTAGTGTAAGCCTTAGCCCTTAGCAGAACTGTGGTTTAGCCTACGCCCTAGCGTAAAGATTAATGCCATACAAGAGTACAGGGCATGTAAAATCGGCTGCTTTCTAGTTCTGCATATTTGATGAGGAGGGAAAAACCGTCCTTGCAAACGAAACCCCGTATGCAAACTCGCTAAACCGAATGGGGGGTAATACAATTTGCATAATGTCCTGCGCTTTGATTGCCTAGAAATTGTGTTTGAGTAGAACTATACATTTACGTGAATGATGGAATGGCCAACACTAGCGGGTAGCATTTTCAATAGTAATCTAGAATATGATTAGCTGTAGCGTAACATGTGATGTAAGTGTGACGTACTGGTTAGCGCCGTCGACCGGGGACCTAAAGCCTAGGTTCGATCCCCCTCGTCCGAACCGCGATATATTCAGAAAGTCTGTGTCACTTCAAAATGTGTGTCATTTCAAAAGGTCTGTCACTTCAAAACGTGTGTCACTTCAAATTTTCTCGTGCATTCTTCACCAGTACTGCTACTTCCTCAATATGAAATTACCTCAGTAAATCGCCACATTATCAATGATACAAATTCTAATTCACATTCTTAATGTTAGATATTACCAACAACCGAAAATCGAGATCCATTATTTATCTAATATGTTGTTCGATCTCCGACTTCTTATCTCTATGATCCATGACGTGCGAATCGTATTATTTGGGTGTCAAAAGCATTATCAAATGATTCACAATCGGTCACGGGACAACGCGTAGCGCCGCGACAAGAACTTTGTTATGGCTTTCCTTTTTTCGGCGCGTGTTGATATCGGCGGCGCTGAGGGTTGGGACGGCGGCGCTTCGCGCACCTTACCAACTTGATAATCATCCATCATGTGTGGAATTTAGCGACGAACGTTTGGAATGCTGTTCGCGGTGGTGAGAGGCATTCTTGGGGGTTTTGGGGTGAGAAGTTCGGTGTATTGTATGTAAAAAATATGCTCGATTCTAAGTGAGTCATGTGCGAGAGAAAGCTGAAACAACAGTATATGATATGAGAACAGTCTTGGAATCGAAATTGGTTTATTTAAAGGTTTATTGATAAAACGACAAGTACAAAATAACAAGGTAAGCGAGAAAATAATAACCAGGTGCCACAGAGTAAAGGGTTCAAGTCCTTTACTACTTACGGGGAACATTAAATTAAATTAAAAATAACTACGAATACAAATAGTTGCGACGTGCTAGTCATGTAACTAGCTTTGGTAAGGTAAGTTAACGATGTAAGGGGATAGACGTAGAGGAATTTTCATACCGATAAAGATGCGCCTTGCTGTACCGAATCATTTTAGTTAGTTCTCGAGATCTCTCTTTGTTTACTAAGGTTCTTGAAAATGTCTTCACTGTTTTCTATTTTAGCGGCTCTGCATCAAAACACCATACCCCAAGTTAGTATACGACTTTGTAGTTAGTTAACCCTGTTCTCTTAACAACTACTAGTCACTCCAATTTCTTGTGGAGCTGAAAACCTCCACCTTACCGTGTAAGTTCATATAGAACTCGTATCGGGATTAGCGCGCGTGATCGGCCAAATCCGCGCTTTGCGCACAGCTCAAATGTACCGTTTGGGACGCTGCGCGCTGTCGGCGTGTCTTGTGATAATCGGCTGATTAATTGAAATCGCCCAAGTGGCGCCTGCGTGTTGTGTTCATAATTGGGGGAATGAGAGTTGTTTTGCGCAGGTCGCTTGAAAAATGAGCATCAAGGCGATATAACAGATGGTTTTTATGAAAAGTACATTGGTCAACTACATTCACATGTTTATTGCATGCAAATGAAATGAGTATGGTTAGAATAAAAAAAATCGCCTCGATATCGAGCTTACTTAGCATATAATTGAAGATGTCCTCCGTACGTTTTAAAAACCGGCTGGTATACCGTTTTGAAGTTTAAAAAGTAAAGTTCAAGCTCGACGGCCATAAAATGATCATGGCGTATTCAATATGCACATTGTTTATGTAGAAATTATAGCCATTCGTGTTCACTGACACACTAGTTGTGACAACATTTGATATTTTGAACCCCAAGATCTAAAAACCATAAATTTTTAGAGGGATCCTCTTATGTATTATACGTAAACATCATGCATGTACGCTGCGGCGTGGTTTATTTGTTTCACTCAAAACATAAATAGAAGTTTCCAGTTTTACTTTCACAGCCGTGGTTCCACATAATTTAGGATTCCTTAGATACCTAAGGTATCTCGGCATTTCTTAGATACCTTGGCCTTAGATACCTTGTATATGACATAGGCTTCTCTAAACCTAAGCCTAAGCCTAAGCCTAAACCGAAGCTCAGCTCACGTGAAGACAGAGAGACGGGATATCCCGAACCAAGAACGAAAAGAACCGAAATTGATAATGCCGAAAATAGAACTGCGCGGAGATGAACTTGGCGCCGAGCAATTAGACAAACAGCCCCGAGCTCACTGATAGTTGATAACATTCCATCATGATAGGGTTATCGATTTAACACCGTAATATGATTCTTAAAGCGAAATAACGGCCGGTTTGTGGAACGTAACTCAAATAAATGCATTCCTATGTGTTTACGCTAAGTGGGGCCGAATTGGGGTCGATTTTTTTATTCTAATAATGCTTGTTTGCATGTAATGCATAGGAATGCAGTTCATACGTTTCAAAAACCGGCCGTTATTTCGCTTTAAGAAAGTAGCCTGATGCACAGTCATAGCAGTAAAGTTGGGATATGTAATTAATAACCAATTTTTTCGCATTCCGACCCTTCCAAGGATTAATAGTCGATTTTGCTCTTTGCTACATTCTTTGAACATTAATAGTACGCATGTCATTATCAACATTCGATCTCATTTTGTTCCCTCTTGTGGCCCCATTTTGTGCCCTTCTGTGTCATGTGATCAATGGGAATACAACTGTCCAGAATACCAAACCACGTGCCATAACGCTTTAATGTTCTAGCTCTTGAGCAGTTATATGATTGAACTATTTGTTTGATCTTTTCTCGATATGAAATCATCAATCACCTCTCTTGTCAGCTGATTATGACAGCTTTTTCACAGTTTTAAACTGGAATCTTCTAAAATAGTTGTGAACACTCAAACCACGAGTGTAACCCAATAAATTATGAAGCAAGCAGCTTGCTAATGAGGACAATTAGGCCAATTATCACTTATTATTCGCTTGTGTGTGAGCTAACACGTTTATTTTGACTGTGGTAGCTTGTCGAGTGGTTTCTCGGGTAAATAATTCAAAGAGTTTTGGGTCTTGTGAGATGCGGAATTTGCAGTAGTTTTTCTGAAGTAGTTTGCGTTTTTTGCGCAAGAAAATTGAGTATAAATCTTTCCATGCCCGACCCTTTAATATTTAAACATTCAGTCTATACTATACAGTACCCGTATTCTAATCGAATATCGGCCACTTGACTCTTCAGACTCTTCACACAAACGTCATATGTCATATACTTAAAAAAATAATCCATTTGTTCTTTTCTTGTGTGATAAAAACACATACAATTGCCCGAACACGGTAAGGTAATTAGGAAACTGAAACTTTAAAGGTTAACAAACCCGAACTGAGCTTAGGTTGACGGTGTGCTTGACAATGTCAATGTTGTAAACCGAGAACGTTTCAGTTATTTATTTTCTAGTCTATTTGGTATTTTGTGGAATTTCTTGACTACATCCACACGCACACTGTCGACCTTTGCCCGGGTTTCATTTTAAACTTTTTTTTTAGAAGAGGAACTATTTTTGATGTCGAGGAGCGGGGGGCGAAAGACAGGGAGGGATAAAGGGTCGGACAGATAGATAGAGAGAGAAATATGGAGAGGGATTGATGAAAAAAAAAAAAAAAAAAAAAAAAAAAAAAAAAAAAAAAATAAAAAGGGAGAGAAGAAGAGAGAGAGAGAGAGAGAGAAGAAGAGAGAGAGAGAGAGAGAGATTCCAACGTCCTTGAGATTCCTCGAGGTGGGACGAAAATATTTTCGCTAAAAGTATTTTTGCGCGAGGAACTGAACGTGGTTTACCCTTTCGGCGCCACAAAATGTCAAGGAGTGGTAGATGATGGAATACATACTTGATCTGCCCAAGCAGCTACGACGTTGGATTTGGCTCCAGGCAGCCGGGCGAATTTTAGCGAAACTTTTCGAAATGCCATAAAGTTTGATGAAATATTTAAGCGACTTTTAGGAGTTTAGTATGTCCACAAAGAGCCGCGATGACGTGTTATTCAAGTTTTATCCGTGGGAAAATCGCCTACTTATCTTAGTGATTAGTGTCAGGGAGTTAATTCCCGAAAGTTGTAAGCGTTCCCAACTACGGCTGCTTTAAAAACGGTATAACGTATAACAGCCGGTTTTTGAAACGTATGTCCGACGCTGTATTTCCATGTCCATGTCGTGTATGCGAATAACTGCGCGACTTTTTATTCTAATTATATTCATTTGCATATAACATATGGGAATGCAGGTATAGGGTTCAAAAACTGCCCGTTATATCGCTTTAGTGTTATACATCTACGGCATTGATTATTTTCTAACCATATCAGTGTCTAGACCAATATAATATGATAAGGCTTTATGGATATCCCGAATGGGGCGCTTCTGTATGCGATTTCGGCCTTGACGCCAGCGCGGGCCGAAGGAAAAAAAACGCCAAAATATCGGGAACTGATAATATCACAAACAAAAAAAAGTATCATTGTACGATTGATCGAAATCTAATCACAAGTGCCATGTAAGATCACTTGGTGGGTGGAGATTAGATGTGAAAACACGCATTTTGGTCCTTTACTTATACTTAGAAATAGAGTTTCACTCGGGTCTTAGAGTGAGTAAGGCCTGGCGTAAGGCTATAGTGGTGAAGCAGTGTCACAGACTGTTCGCTAGCCAGAGTATATTGGCAACCTCAGTTGATGAACGACCTAACTCTAACGGTTAATAGGGATGAAATACTTGAATCACGTAAGTTTGATGAAGTCAACTTGGACTGGCTTTTCTGTAAATGCCATCAGAGATCAAAGACTGCCACCAACTAAATCGAACCATAGTAATGAACCCACTTTCTCCTTCCTTGTTCACCTTGTTGACATCCAAAAACCTAGCAGCGTTCGCTAATTTGTATTTGCAAAAACACGAAAAAAAAACTCTAAAATTTTGATTTGTTTGGCGGCTGTTTGGAGCCCGCAAATACGCATTTTTAGCTCGTGATTTATTGTTGTTTTCCAATTTTGTACTCCCGAAATTCTTCTTACAAAAGGGATCTTCGCAAAAAACATAAAACAAGTTCAAGTTAAAAGGAAAGTGTTATTCTGTGGAGGCACTGGATATTGTCATTTCAGTCGGACATCCGCTAAGGAGTGTGTAACAACTCACCTGCCGAATCAACTAGCCCTGAAAATGGATGGCGCTTGAGCGAGAGCTTTTTCCCTGTGGTTGCATTTACTTTGGTTTAGGCTTAGGCTTAGGCTTAGGCTTACGTTTAGACTTAGGCTTAGGCTTAGGCTACTGATAATATATGTGAATTGTAATGCGGACCACGGTGAAACACATTGCTTCACGAGCAGAAAGGAGAGCGGAAATTATTATTGTGAAAACTAAATCGCAACCAACATTTCTCGTCTCCCTTTAGGCGTTCGTTACTAGATTCGGACTTGGAACTTTTGGTTTGTTTTGCTATCAATTTCTCCTAGAGTTTCCATTCTCAATTAAGGAAGTACGATAAATTATAGCAAGAACGAACCTATTAGTTTTGTTATCATTTGATTGGCAAAAGAGACCGAGTCAAGGTAAACCAAGCAATAAAAAGGGCAGTTTTTTGGGATATTTGCTATTTTTATGGAAAGAATTATGACATGATTCACGACTGAAAGCGAAAAACCATCCGGTTTTTGAAACACACTGCGTACACCTGCTTTCTTATGCAGCATATGCAAGTGAGCAAAAATTTGAATAAAAACTAGACCCCAATTAGATTCATAGGAATGCATAAATGCATAGAAATTGGAACCTTGAGAAGCGTTTCAAAAACCGGCCCGTATTTCGCTTTAAATATCAAATCAGTATTCACTCATAAAGGTGTAAAGAATAATATAAATTCTGAGAGCAGCTGACGTATCGCTGTTTAGTTATGAATATGGTAGTGCTACTTGCTAACTTGAAGAGTAACAAAATTACAGACGAAATGGCCTACACCTTGCTTGGATCTTGATGATTGCTAAAATAGTTTGATACTAGAAATTCGTTCTAGTTACAATTATCCACGGCCTACTCGAACCAATATTGGTTGCGCAGGAGCCGCGAAATCTTGTTTGGTGGTACCGCGCACGCCGCGTACACCCATTCTTCTTGTAACAACTCAATATATTTTCCTACCATTTTGCCGCAGTAAAGGTTTGAGGTCTAGCGAAGTTGTTTTTACATTATCAGTACATACGTTTCTTTGATCGAATTGTCTACGTCATCGTAAAAAGAAGGGGACCGCATCGACCGCAATCTATTGAAAGACTTTCTGAGCTGACGTTGATATCAAGAAATATCTTTTCGTCAAACGTTTCTCTGTTTTTGTGTAGTTTTCTCGCTCTCTGATCCTTGGTGATTACAGTTTGAGCCGATAGAGAGAGGGTTGAGAAAAAAGAGAAAGGAGAGATCACTGAATACTTAGAGAGGAAGGGGTACGAGAGAAAAGAGTGATAACGATAGAGAGAGAGAGAGGGAGAGAGGAAGAAAATTCGATGTATGAATAGATACGGAGGGAGTAGGAAAAAGAGAGAGAGAGAGAGAGTGAGAGAGAGAGCGTTTCTATTTTCGGCTCTCCATCTAGTGATTGGATACAGTAATAGATACACGATTCACCCGATTCGTCCAATTTTATTTCTCTCTTCTTCGTACGCATATTAATCACTTTAAATGTGAACTGAAGACGACTGACACATTCTTACAGAGGAAAAGCCACAAATGTAAGAAAGGAGAGCACAACTGGGATGTATAACAGTATAACTTGGATTTTTTGATCCAAGAAAACTTGGGAAGGTTTCTTATGCTGGCCACCCATTCCGTAATCAACGATGGCCTATTCTCGGCAGCGCACTACTTCGGTAGACCAGAGCGGACTGCAGGGACCCCTTCGGGGCCCTGAAGAACAGCTTTAATAAAATAAACAAAATCATGGAATTTGTGTCTTCAGCACCTGTCTCACTTTGAACACTTTTGAACTAGTCAATGATGTGGTAAAACTAAATTTTCATTGAATGCAAGCGGGAAAGCGGGATTTTCTTCCCAACTTACAATTGTATGGAATTTCCAAGTATGGTGAAAATGTACAGTATTTTGGAATTACACGAGAATATTTTTTTAATTTTTCATATTATATATGCTTTTCGGGCAGAAATACGGTAGTATTGACAGAATCACACCAAATTTTTGGGATACTTGGACCCCATAAGTCATAGGCATATGTTTCGCAGTCAGCCTACGGTGCGAATAAACCTTTTCTTCGTTTCTTGATAATACATCTAACGAATGTGTATAAGTATATCTTCACTTCAATAACAACGATCTTCATTGGCAGACCTTCGAGTTCAGGCCCCCATCCCTCATTGTCAGGCATCAAATTAGAATATCAAAGCTTTTACATGTGTTTTCCACTTTGTTTTGCTTGTCCACTCCCTGAATTGGAATCCTTGGAATGCTTTTAATTATTAGACAAATCGTAGCTTCCCTCGTTCTTTATCTCTGTATCTCTCTCTCATTCATTCTCTCTCTTTCTCTCCTCTCTCTCTCTCTCTCTCTCCTCTCTCCCTCCCTCTCTTCTTTTGACTCAATCCGAATTAGCCGAGGAATGTACCTAACTCAAATGAGTTCGTGTGGCTTGTTTTCAAAACGGCTAACGGGTTTAGATGAGGGATATTCGGTATTTAGGTCACTTTTATAGTAAACATTATCAAGCGAATTCCTAGAATGACGTTTATGTCCAAGAAGGTTTACGTGAAATAATTATAATTCTGCGCATAACGCATAATAAGGTCACCGGCCAAATCTCAGGACTCCGGCCCACGTAAAAACACCCGTGGTGTGAGAAAATACAATAGTGCATTAGGTAGCAGCATAACTGTGAAAATCGCATTGCATTGCACAAGATTCAAAATGGGGGCACAGCGTATTGTCAAACGCGTATTATCAATATCAAACGCAAACTCAAAATTTCGGTTCATAGTTCATCATAGTGTCGCATAAAGCTTTATTTCACTGCACTGGTTTGCTATAGACAAACTTCGATATTATTTGTGTTTGTTGCTTTCATTGAAAAAAGAAAACAATGGTCTTTATCCCGAATTTCTCAGTCAAATGTGAATGTGAAAAGAAAAAAAAAGAAAGAAAAGAAAAGAAAGAAAAGAAAAGAAAGAAAAGTTCCTTTTTTTTCGCACCGACCACACCTAGACCTGTTAGGACTGTTAGGAGACGGCGAAATGTTTGTTTTTAGAGATTAGGAATTAGGACATTAAACAGCTAAAAGCTGAAAACAACGACAGCTAATGATATAATTAGCGTTTCTTCAACAAAAACGATATACATAATACATGTTTTAGAATGGTCCTTTTCAAGGGTGGTTCTGTACCGAGTTGAAGATCAAAGCTTATGGCTTATATAATCGTTTATTGATGATATGCAATTAACACATCTCAAAAGGTAACGCGCAGTAGGCCAGGAACTTCATCGAAAACAACTTTTCGATGTGCGCTTCTCTGTTCTGCTACTTTGTTGCGGCGCGCGTTGTTGCGAGCGAAACTGTAACTGCAATTAACACATCTCAAAAGGTAACCCGCAGTAGGCCTGGAACTCTATCGAAAAAACTTTTCGATGTGCGCTTCTCTGTTCTGCTACTTTGTTGCGGCGCGCGTTGTTGCGAGCGAAACTATTACTGCAATTAACACATCTCAAAAGGTAACCCGCAGTAGGTCAGGAACTCTATCGAAAACAACTTTTCGATGTGCGCTTCTCTGTTCTGCTACTTTGTTGCGGCGCGCGTTGTTGCGCGCGAAACAGTAGCGGCGCAAATTATTGCGCGCGAAACTGTCGCTGCGCAAATGGCTAAATTGAAAATTGCTTTAGCTCGGCTGTGGATTCTTGTGTTTTCTGTTCATCTGCCAATAATAGAAAAACTTGCGCGCGTAACGACCGCTAAAATGACTAAATGAGGAAGCAAGGCTAAAGAAACAAAAAAAAAAAAAAAACATTTTCTTCCTGGTTTACGAGGGCGCGGCTCCGTTGAGGCAAATGGGCAAAAATCAGCGCACTTCACGGAAAAATTTCGTCGTTTAACACGTTTTTGAAAGGCGCAACATGGGTTTGAGGGAGGCAAATTTTGTTGGGGGGGGGGAACAAGTTAAATACCATAAGGTAGCCTTGGTTCGATATTTGAGAATTTGCTCTGGAATAGTAGATATACTACAAATTTTTCGTGGTATGTTGTAGCTATTGGCTGGCGATGTTGCATTACTTATGCATTATGTATGAAGTGCGTTGCGTAAGTATATTATAGTGCTTTTCGTAAGTATATATAAGTCCACGTATCTGAATTTAGGGTGTCGCAATGCTGAAAATCTCACTGGTTGGCATCTGCCTGTCCCGGAGAACATTAACTAAACGATCAGAAAACAGAGCAACAAATAGTTTTTTATGTGTTATGTTATGGCTATACACAATTCGGTTGTACTACTGTATTTCCATTATGTGATCACACAACACTGGGGCACAGAAATTAGCATATAACACATGGCAGTGTATTTTGTATTTCCAAGTGTTTATTCTAGACCACCCAACTTTTCCGATTGGATACGGTAGTACAACTGAATTGTGTGTAGTCCTAACAGATAAGGAACTATTATTTGCTCTGTTTTCTGATCGTTTAGTTAATGTTCTCCGGGAGAGGCACATAAAAGTTGCATTCTTGAACTGCATTCCTTCACTGTCGGTTGTAAAAAAGGGAACATTATTCTTGGGTTTATATCCCGGTTGAAAGCAGGGTTGAGCGGTCCTATGAGATGACTGAACCCAATATAGACGACTTTATTAGGATCATTTAATTTTCCGTGGTGTTGCTTCGATACGATTTTATTGTTTTTTTTTTTGATCATTAACGAGAAAGGATTAGCATAAGGAGCTTAAAGCGAATATCCGACCGGTTTTAGAAACGCATCGTGGACAACTGAATTTTTATGTAAATGAACATAAATTAGAATAAAAAGTCGAGTTAAACACGCAGTGCTCCCGAAATCATTTTTGAAAAAAAAAAAAAAAAACGGAAAGAATGGTAACTGTGCAACGTATAAACTGTTTGTACTCCAATTGCCTGTTTGAACCTGTATATAGATAGATACAACTAGTAAATCCAGAGCGTCTCCTAAACCCTAAACGCCAGACGGAGATTGTGTGTAGAGAACTGTTTTGAGAAAAAGTACAATGACTTGGGTTGTGTTTTATTTATTTTCAGAATTGAAAGAGCCGTGTATGCTCTGAGGAATAGACCGGGATTGCTGCATAATAGATGTCAGGAATTCCATAACTTCAAACATTTAAATATTTATTACTTTTTTAAACTTATTATATTGCTTAACTTGCAGGACGATGGACGGCAGGCACAGCTGAAAGAACTGATGATCTTGCTCAAGGAGCTGATTTCATTTGCTAATACAAACATTGGAAACGCAAAGAGGACTGAGGCGTACTGGCGGGAGCCAATCGACTCGAATACGGTAAATTTTGGCTTTATCCGCGTCAGGATCATGTATTGTGGAAAGGTCATGGCTTGGGGCTACTCTGAAACTCTGAAGTCGTACTAATCATTACGTCTTACCGGTCAAAAGCTGGGAAATGGAAATTCAATATAACGACCATTTTTTGAAACTTATGATGGACAACTGCATTTTCATATGTTGCATGCAAATTAAAATTATTCGAATCGCGCGGTATCGCGCACTTATTTGCAATCCTACATGAGAATTGAGCGTCCATATTCTTATTGCCGTGTGTGATTGTAATAGCCATTATTGCACAAATACGTTCTCATATATAAACTCGTATGGAGAACCGGAATATAAGTAGCAAAATTGTGTGCGATTTTCAGTCTGACTATATTATTTGCATACAACATATGGGGATGCAGTTGTACAAAATACGCTTCAAAAACCGGCCGTTAACTTGTTTTGAGGTAGCTAAAGCATTGTTCTTCCCCGTGAATTAATAAGCAAGGCAAAACGCCACAATGCTTTACACAATTATTCTTTTTTTACCCTGCAATAGCTTTGTTCAAGACGCTGTTTCTTGTTCCGCATGACTTGTTCCGCACTGTGCATTAGGCGACGAGTTCCAGACGACAAATTGTTCGACGCCGGCGTCTGTGTACTGTATACATATTGCCTTTTAGTGTCGGATTCTGAGGCACCCCGGTCGTTTCTTCCTCTCTTATTATACAGTGGACAGTGAACTTCTGAATATCACAACTTTGAGCCCGAAGTCGGCATTTGGTTCTCCAAAATTTCACACAATTCTTGTGTTCACCGATGTTCTCGTGCTTCTTGAGGTATCGGTTTTTTTCTATTATTATTATATTAGATAGGATAGATTGGTCCTTAGCATTTTCTTTTGATACCCTTTTGATACCGTATAATTTCTCAGAAACATTATAAAGTTTAACTCTTGTCTCGTTTTTAGACCACAAACTTTATTTTCAGAAAAAAGACTACCGTATGTTTCCGCTCGAGTTGATTTGGTGCAATTCTGAATCTACAGATGAGAATACGAACCTTACGCTCATTACACCCGAACTGAGTGTTGGTATGGAATTTAAGAAGGCGGCTGTGAAGGTGAGAATGCCACAGCTACCGCTTCGTCACATGATGGTGTGGTGGATAGTGCGATAGGTAGCCGTGCAAAGAACGAAGGTTCGATTCCCGTCCCATGCTCTCACCATTAAAATAGCAGGGTTAACTAGTAATAAGAAATATTTCTGATAGACAGATTAAACATGAACAATCTACTGAGGTTTTATATGGGAAATTGAAAGATAGCAGGCGAACGACGAGCGTAACGCACACCGCACAATTAAACAAATAAACAAACTTGTTACTTTTAATAAGATGTTTGTTCAGACTCTCTTCGTCTCTTACGTGGAGAGTTGGTCACTCAAGCAACCTGCTCCTCGCCAGAGGTACGGTAGTCATGTCTTCTCCCAGAATGCACCCGGAGACTGTTGCGAGGATCGTTATGAAGGGTACTGGAGAGAGGGGAAACCAAACGGAAGGTAGGAATTCGTAATTACAACATTTTGCGAATTAATAGCCTAATTTTTATTCTTCAGCTTTTATTGCGACTTAAAATGAAATTTAATCTATATACAGGCGCATGAAATGTGCAACGTTATGCAGGAAAACTTAGATGTATTGCATGTGCATCTTGATTGTCAGACACTTATAAGAGCTAAAAGACAACCATCAGATTCAAATCTGATGCATGATTCTTTTCACTTTTTGCCCGAGCATCTAGCAGGGATACTTGATACTATCCCGATTATCCCGATTCTCGCCTTTTTTCTCGATACCTCGGCAGTCCAAAAATGTTGTATGTTGTAAATTCAAAATAATTTTTTTCGCCATTATCAGGGGGACGCTTCGCACGAAATCTGGCATCGTTTACACGGGACATTTCGTCAGCGGACACTATGATGGGTGAGTTTTTTTTATTAAAGCTCTATAAAGCCGGTTTTTGAAACGTATTTTGAACGATGTATTACCATGCAGTGTATGCAAATAACTGTGCGATGCTCTGCGCGATTTTCTATTCTAATTATATTCATTTGCGCACACCATAAGGGAACGCAGTTGTCCATCGTATGCTTCAAAAACCGGTAGTTATATCGCTTTGAACAGACGGCTTACTATTCCTACAAAACGGAAATTCAAGTTTTATTTTTATGCTATCGGTTGTAAAGTAAATGGCTTATTTTGATATCATTTAATCCTATCATTCCAGCTTCGGTGTGCTCAAAGTTCCACGTTTTGAGCAGTCAAAAAGTGACTCCTCATTCTCGTCATTTTTCTATAATTCTCCATTTACAAAAACGGAAAAGTTCACGGAATATAAAGGCGTTTTCAAGCAGGGCTTACTGTGTGGACTCGCACATATAAGGTGAGGTTTTTCTCTATATTATTATATGTAGTCGAAATAGTGAAATGCGTAAACGAATTTCCAAATTACTACCGTAATTTTCCCAAGTAATACAATGAGAAAAGTTGTTGGAAATGCCTCTTTGAAAGAGCATATAATCTCAAGATAAAAACACAAATCATGAATGACTGGTAAGCAAATCATGAATGACTGGTAAGCGAATCATGAATGACTGGTAAGCGAACAGTTACTGATGATTGCTCTAGCTCTATCTATGTCCATTTTACGTGTTCCCATTCAGCTATGCTACCGCCGAGGTTTACGAGGGCTATTGTCTGAATTCTGAACCTCACGGTTTTGGTTTGTATCGTTGGGATCGCGGTGCTTATTTGGGCGCATTTGTCAACGGTTTACGTAGTGGATATGGAGTACTAACTACGAGAAGTAAGTTACGCCATCAGAGGCCGTATTCACCATCACGCAGGGAGCCCTCCCTGGCCTCCCCAGGGAGCTAAGGAGTGCGTGGAGAGTGCGAGAGCAGAAGAGATTCAGAGCGCTCGTGGGCCTAGGGAGGGCTCCTGTGTGTTGGTGAATACGGCATCAGATTTTTTTCCTCTGGCTGGCCTCCAAAATTTAATAAAAAAAAGTGCTAGGAATGTCTGAAGTCTTAGCATTGACCGGGCTGTGCTGTGCACGTATACCATATAAATATAAATCTCTTACACTTGAAGAGCGTGCTCCTTTATTCGGGGTACTACAATAAAGATTTGCTTTTGACATGCATCGCAGGTTTTGAAATCATAGTTAGGGTTGGGAATTTAGAACTGTACTAGGAAAAGTGCAAGTCACCGTGCTGCTGTGTATCGTAGTATAAGTTGTGTCTCGTAATTAATCAAGAGCTTACTTTTCTATCAGTATTAAGTTAATTGGCCGACCGTCGAATTTTGTGCTTGAACATGTTGTTGGACTGCTCGGAAATCGAATCTTTTTACGAGGTCGTCACTTCGGCGCAATTTACCTCAAAATTGGGTAACTAAACCATATATTTTAGAAGAAAAGTACCTTGGCGAATGGTCGGAGGACAAAATGCACGGTCGAGGCGCTCGTGTAACGTTGGACGGGTCGTTTCACGAAGGCGAATGGAAAGATGGAGGTATTAGGGTAAGGATTTGCTACTTATTTTTGTTACAGATCCTCTGCCCCTGGTTGACGGAGCTCCTATGACAGCTACTCGCAGCGGCTTTCCACGCACCGGCGATATTGGTATAATGTCGAAATCGGGCATCGTTTATACACCTATGCCTATAAGTGCAATGGCAAAACAAGACTTTTACTTGAACGTTCATTTCATTGGATATTGGAAATTTGGAAAAGGACTATGTGCTCTTTATTCTGGTTTCGGCCTAGTAATGGATATCAGGGCCTGCCGGTTCCTTCTCGTATGCAATTCGGTTCGCACAAGCATCATTGCGTCCTCCAGTTTTCACACTAAAAGTTTTCACACAGTAATGTAGGTTTTTTGGTGACCCTGAACCATTTAGTACTTGATTCCATTGTGATTGTACTTAATACTTGATGTCTTATTATTTAGTATGGTGCCGCTTTCCGTCCTCCGACTGGTCGACCTCCAGCCTTTTCAACGTTTTATATTGGAGACTTGGAGGATTATGGAAAGCCAAAGGGAACGGTGGGCATTCAGATAATGTGTATGATACTGGGGTTTCCAAGTATGGCCGATTTTCCTTCCAAGAATAGAAAAAATTACCGTAGTTTGGCACTACACGAGCATATCTACATGCAGTTTTTACGACCGATCGCCATGGGACCATTTGTTCGACAAATAATTAGCTTTGATGGCGGATTTTCTATAATGCGGATGTGCCAAAATTACGCAAAATTACGGTAGATTAGCACACTATTTTGCAATTGATACTTGGAAGGAAAACACACGGTTTTTGGCATACTTGGAAACCCCATAATACGTGATTACGTCTTTAATAGTGCATGAATTGCTTACCATTAGGCGATAGTTCATGCCATGCGACAAGTGTCACAAGTCAAAGGAAAAAAAGATTCTTTCAAAACTATCATAATAATGGCATTTTCTAGTAAATTATACATACAGTTTTGAGTATTAGGAGGTGGAAAATGTTGAAGTTTGTATTATAAGGATAAAATATGTCAAGATATCAAGATTACAACTTACAACCCCTTGAGTCACAGACCCACATACGGGATTCAAAGAGAAGAATGAAAAGATGAACATTGAATAAATATTATTTCTAGGGAGTCGCTGTTCTGTCCGGAACGACAACTTTGGAAGGCCAGCTCACTGGGGACCTTTTTGCTGGTGATATTAAAGTGATCAATGGGAAGTTAACGATTCAAGACCAGCAGCCGTCGCCTGTCGATGCCGTTCTACACGAGTGAGTATTCGGAAATTTTACGACCGATTTGGATTTAGTTGGATAGGTCGACGATAAGACCCTTCTTGTATTTTGCAACGTCATTTTTTCGTCAGTTTGAAGTTTGAACCGCCACCCGGCGAGGGAAACCTATGAGTACGTGGCGAAAATATCATTGATAGGTTTATGTGAATTATTTAAATAATCATAGCTACCCACGCTGAGCGGTTACGGGTACCCGCGCTCTGCGCATCCGCAAAAGTATCAGCGCGCTTGTGGGTCTGAGCAGTTATCACCGTTTATTGTGTGTTTCAGTGAAGGACCAAAACAAACGGATATCAGCCTTCCAGCCTCCTTAAAGTGGCGCGAATTGTTCAGCGTTTTTATTGAAGAAGAACTTGGAGGTGATAGATATATTTTTTATAATTTTAATTTTTTAGCATTTGTTCATCTCTATGTATGGTTTCCGATTTGTCATTTTAGTTTGAATATGCTTTATAATATAAAATGTAAGTTGCTTACTGCATGATCAGTTTTACAATTATTATTATTATTACATAATCATTATTACAAACATTTATATCATTTTCAGGACAATTAGACGACTGTAATAGTGCATGGAATCGCATTGTTGGCGGGATGAGAAGAGGACAAGAGTTGCTCACTGAAAATGATAGGTTTGTGTTATACATATACATGTTATAGGTCTCGGTGTTATTTATTTATTTATTTATTTATTAAATAACACCCATTATTAAATAATAATTATCAATTAATTAAATATTAAATAACACCTATCATTAAATATTAAATATTTATTTAATATTTATTATAGTTATTATGTAAATTATAATTGTGTACTATGTAATTATTAAAAAAAAATTCAAGTTTCCTATTTGGAGTAACAAAAACCCATCGGAAATTTCACTTTCTCGTCTAAATTTTAAAGCGGTATAACAGGCGGTTTGTGAAACACTTTTTATGTCAGATGGGTGATCTCGGCCGGTTTGGATCGCATCCCATCACATGAGTCACCATGGTCACTTGGATACTATGCGATGGTCACGGAATACGTGGATTTGGTAGGACTTTTTTTAATATTTAACCTGAATGATGTACTTATGCACTCCTGCCCCACTGCTACCCGTTCACTGGCTTTGGGCTTACTGGACTATCACGACACTCGCTGGACACCATTGGACACCCGTTGACACCCAGAGTCAATTCAGACAAGAACTTGTTTTGTTCACTTGTAAAAGATCTGTTATATGTGTAACTTAGAAAGTAAACATTTAGGTACCAAAAGGGGTTAGGCACGCTGCCCTCACTCCCCAATAATAACTGGAGCTTAAAAAGATCTGTGCTACATAGCTGGGGTCCTTATATCTAGGGCCAGACGCACTGGACTCGGTCCGCAGCCTATAATTACCTTAAGCGAAATACCGACCGGTTTTTGAAACGTATCGAGGCATTCGTATACATCTTATGTAAATGAACATAAATTAGAATAAAAAATCGAGTTAAATTCCAGTAAATTAGCATAAACACCTAAGAATTCAGAGATCCACGATGCGTTTCCAAAACCGACCGGCATTTCGCTTTAAAAGAACTGCCACATATCTGCGGTCCTTATACTATACATATATCTAGAGTCAGACGCACTGGACTCGGTCAGCAGCCTATAACTACCGTAAAAAAATTATGTAAAATTGGTTGAAAGCCGTGTTTGCTATTCATTCGTGCTCTGTTCTCTGTGTTGCTAAATTGCA
This sequence comes from Pelodera strongyloides, assembly GCA_036852015.1. Lineage (NCBI taxonomy): Eukaryota > Metazoa > Nematoda > Chromadorea > Rhabditida > Rhabditidae > Pelodera > Pelodera strongyloides. Next base: position 560,845 of record JAANDG010000013.1, read on the forward strand.
CTAGTTTTAATTCGACATTTTATTTTATAATTGTAACGCTTTTATTAAATGTTTCCATCGGACGCCATTGAGTTACTTTCTGTTCTTGACCGAACGGACAACAACGCTGGATTGCATGTTATCTCCATCATTCGTGGGTGCCTGCTCCATGCTATCGTATGCTTGATGAGCAGCTTTGTAGTTGTTGAAAGCGGCCTAAACGGTGGACAAACTATGTCAGTGTTCTGGTTACTGTACTTGGTAACTACTTGGTAATTAACAAGAAAAGATCAACATTTGATCGTTAACTTTGAATGAAAAGTCACATCTTTAGTCATTGCCAATTTGAAATTTTCACTTGCCGTAGAGCTTGCCAATGGAAATTTTCAACTCGATGAACCAATAATATATTATTATTATTAAATATGTATATTCATAACAAATCAAATAGACGATTGTAAAGTGTGTACGTATATTCACACGCCTGTCCCATTTATCTCGTTATAAATATCGGTAAATACCTTTGAGGTTATATGGCTGACCGGTTTTATTTTATATTGTGAATGGACCCTCTAGGATCATTTTTTATCTCCACCAACACCAACCTGCACATCGTCATTTTGCTCGTCCAAAAATGTATCCAATTTGCTGGTGCGTTCGTCCTCCGAGAGATCGGGGGCGTTTAAAATTTGAAAGTACTCGTTCACAATTGTTTCAGCAACGGACTGAAGTTGTGCGGGGATCGGCTTCGTTTCCTAAAATGCAAATTTTAAGGGTTTGCTTAAAGTTTAATGGTTCTTCAGTGTCTTAAAGTTTAAATGTTTAAAGGATGGCAGTCACTTCAAATTCGACTTTTTACTTCAATTATCCATAAACATGAAAAAGCACCTAGAAAAATACCATTCCGGTGTCAATTTACTGAAAATTTAACCCAGGGAAAGAAATCCCCTCGGTTGTGTTTTAATAAGGTACCGTATGATAACGCAACTGAGACAGTAGAGCAGACACTTTCCCTTTCCCCGGATTTTCTTTGTATTGTCATCATTGGCAAACGGCCAAGTCCCGTTGCGATTTAGAAAACACCCCATTTTGTCAAAAATCAAAACTCAACACAAGGGACGTTTTTCCCTCTGATAAATTTTCCGTAAATTGGCATTGAAAATGTAGTTTTCTAGGTATCTTTTTATATTTATTGATAATTGAAGTAAAAAGATAATAATGAACTGACTGCGATCCTTTAAAGGATCCTTTAAAAAAATACTTCACATTACTGGTTCACCGTAGTCTTACTTTTACTTGGTTCGCTTGGCTATTGCACTCTAACTGGAAGAAAGTATTTGATTCATAATAGCTTACACTGTCTAAACGGCTATATGTAAATCGAAGTAACGACCTGTTGGAAATAGACCCCTCTATATATGCTAAAACGACGGTAATTATGTAGAATTATCATAACCGTTCAATATGACAGAACCTAGGCCTAAGCCTAAGTCTAAGCTATCTCAGAATGCTAAACTAGGAATAAAAAAATCTAAAACCCACTTGTGCCATAAGGCATGCCACGATAGTCGCTAGGATAATAATAGTAATAGCGTTCATCTCGTAGTTTATATTCGAGTTGTGTTGTTATAAGTGAGCTTCGCGCGCCTACTTATATACTCCTATTTTGACACCAACTTATCTATTTGCCAATGTATTTCTGGCGACAATTTTTGAAAATTTTTGATGTTCACTAGCAACTGAGCACTGATGATTGTTGCCATTTTCCAATTTTCCACTTCTTTCTATGCAACGTTACTTTTGCATCTTGAACGGCCGTGCAACGTTTGCCGATGATCTTGGCACCATATAAATAGTACGGTACTTGTAAGAAGAGGTTCTTATTGAATGAATGGATCTATGTAAAATGTGGTTTCTACTTGCTACCATCGTATTCTGGAATAGGAGGAATATAGTTGAATATAGTGTACCTCTACACATCCTGTGTAGAGGCATTACCTAATTTGACACAGCCAAATTTAGAAACCGATCCGTTTAGCGGTCCGTTTTTGAAACACGTCGAGCAGACCAGCATTCTTATGCAGCTTATGCAAATGAACATAAATTAGAATTAAAAAAACGAGCTAAATTCGAGTAAATTAGCATAAATACATAAGAAGGAAGTAATGAAATTTCACTTCTCGTATTTCTGTAAAAATATAAAAAGCACCGTTTTCTGTCACCCAATCTTGTAACAAAGGATATTGGCTAGTTTTTTTTCTGCAACGCAGAGTGGGTTTTTGTGCAAAACCCCACTATTTGCAGTTTTAAGTTTTAACCCTGGCTGCATTTCTAAAGATCATCGTCTATATTTACAATATGTTCTTCTTGTTCAACTAAATAAGTGCCCATTTCATAGAAAAAGAAGCTCAGTGATCGGAAAGTATGTTTACATAGCGGAGCAGACTAAAAGTAGAGAGGTAGAGAGGTATCAGTGGAAGTGGATACAAGGAGTGGTATCTGAGATTTTGAGCGTTGCGCGTGGGCGCTAACATATATTAGTGCCCGTGTAGAGATATTACCTAATTTGGTATAGACAAATTCAGAACCTTAAAGGAGGAGGTGCACGAGATCTAAGTGTACCATTTCTTTATTCTTATCGATAGATGACGGCATTTGCTTCCAATAAACATGCCATACGAAGCAAAAACTTTTAATGAGAAGGAATAAATCAGTATAATGCTCAGGTTTTTTATCTAAATTCTTGACCGTAGCCTTTGTGTCCCGAGGGTATCTGGCTCTTATTGTATGTGTCCCGAGGGTATCTAGCTATAGTTGCACCCTTATTTTCTTATTTTGAGTCTCCCAGATACCCTCGGGACACACACAATTGCAAAGGCTACGGTCAAGAATTTAGATAAAATTTTGAGCATTATTCTGATTTAATCCTTCTAATTAAAAGCTTTTGCTTCGTAAGGCATCTTTCTTGTAAGCAAATGCCGTCATCTATCGATAAGAAGGAATAAATCGTACACTTGGATCTCGTGCGCCTCCTCCTTTAACTGTGACTGTAGGCTGTAGGTGCTTTATCTTTATCATATCTCTATCTTGGAATAGAGAAATTTAGAACCTTAGCTGTAAGAATTTATTTTATTGGTGACAGTAAAAAAATAAACAAGTCGATAAGTAATAGCCAGAGGTAAAATTCCTCCGCATCGCATGCTAATCTCATATACGAGGAGCAACCCGCGTGCGCCAGCCAATTACAGTTGTAATTAGTAAAGAAAATTACGCTTAGGCACACACCATAATGCTTTGCTGCTTGACAACGAGCTATAGTTCAGCTCTCCCTATGTGTTTGTTTATTTAAGGTTGAAGCGCTATAACAACCGGTTTCTCAGACGCATGTTGAATAACTGCATTCCCGTATGTTGTATGCGAATGAATATATTTCGACCAACAATCGCGCAGTATCGCGCTGGGAGTTACGTACACTACAGCGGAATACAGCGTCCACGTTTCAAAAGCTGGCTGTTATACGATACCGCCTTAATCTTGTCTTTTTCAGAGTCTGGCGTGTGCTTTCCATCCACTGTATCGACTGATTAATGGCGTGGTCGAGATTTACTCATCTTCGTACAACAATGTTGCGGCCCACGCAAAATTGTACGCTTCCGCATCGCTGGAACTGCAAAGTCTCATTGAAAGGGTTTATGATATAATACGGTAAGTGGTAGGTCTTTTTCTCGTACCGTAACGTAAATTAGTTCTGGATAGGCTTTCTCATTCAAGTCACTGACGTAATCGGGGCCTGAGCATTGATCCAACTTTTAGAAACCTTACTTCTTCACTTCAGAATTCTCTTCCCAGCACTCCCTGATAGCCCATACTGTACCCTTGCGACGGTAGAAAATGGAGAAATCGATAAAACAGATCAGTCGTCAGTCCAGACTGATAGTCCTGATAAGTAAGAATTGCAAATTTTCACATTTTAAAGCGAAATACCGGCCGGTTTTTGAAACATATCGAGAACACCACCACCATTATGCAGCCTATGTAAATGAACATAAATTAGAATAAAAAATCGAGCAAAAATTAGCGTAAATACGTAAGTATTCAGTTGTGCACGATGCGTTTCAAAAACCGGCCGGTATTTCGCTTTAAATATTTTCATCATTTTTGTTACACTTCGCCTCTACTAGTCTTGAGATAGCGGCGCGTCACCTCTAAAAGTAGTGTGAAAAAATATAAGGAAAAAATATACCAGATAACATTAAAGCGAAATACCACCCGGTTTGGGGTTTTTTCACCAAAAATAGTTTGAAAAAAGTTATAAACGAAAATAAACATAAAAACACAAACAAATAAGTGCATCTTGTATAAAAATGTTCTCAAACAACCATTTTTTGCGATTTTGTATGGGAAAATTCGCTTCCGGCGATTTGCCGATTTTAATACTAGCACGGCCCCGGAAAAATCGAGGGATGGCCTTTTCAAATGATCACACACTCCGAAGCATCCAAATGACGAAATGTTGACAAAATATTTTGAATTTGGTTAGTAAAAGTCCAAAAATGCACATTTTGAAAACGGCGGTAAACGCACGGCTGTTTACTCCTCCTCTTTTCGTGTTTTTTTTTGTTGAGACCGACCGCTAATTCGCTTTAATATGTATTATAACAAAAATGTTTAGAAAGAAATTGTAGCACTTTCATAAATTTAGGAATTCACTGAATGGCTCCACAACATCAACGTCTTCGCTCCCCGAAGTACCAACTCCTTGTTGCGAATTTCTATACGCCTACATATTCCCGCTCGTTTCACCGGCGATCTACACTATTTATAGGTGAGATTTTGGATTTTGTGATAGAAACTAGACTGAACATCGAACCTCTTCATTTTTATTCTATTTAGTTTGGCGACGGAGACACTGAATGCCCAGTACTGGAACCGGGCAGTATATCTGAATGCTCACACTGATGTGAAGCTGCTCACCTACCTCGAGGTTCCAAAGTGAGAATTTTCCCTTTACGTGCATAATCATCACTCATTTGATGAAAATCGCTCAAGATATTACTTGTCGAGCCATCAAATGATCAAATCATTTGTAATGGTGAAATCTCAAAATGACTGAGGGATCTTTCATAAACTATAATGATGAAAATATACAATTACAACGAAAAGTAGAGGAGTTACACGATTCTATTTACAAAAATATGACTAAATTAAATTAAATTAAATTAGATAACATCTGAAAATATTATGAATACGATAAATCGGTATACAAAATGATGCGATGAAGACTCTTCTAAAATACATCGAGCATACCGCATACACAATCGATGTCCTGTCCACTAAGGAATATGATTGGAAGTATGCTTGCAGCTTGAGTTTAAAATCCGAAATTGTAAACTCGATTTCATTTTCAGGGTTTTGTGGCCTATCGACATTCCAAATGCGGGAGATCTTGAAAAGCCTTTTGTCAGTTTTCTTATTTACCTTTCCTCATTCAACCACGCCGCGCTTATTATTAATATAATAATTTATTACGCACAAAGACAATCAAAGACAGCAATCTAACGTGCAGGTTGTGTTATAAAATACACATAATAAATAAAACATAATAAAGCAGTAGTAAAATAAGTCTCAACAAGCAAATTCGAAATAAATCACAAGAAATTCGTGGTAATCACATTTATGGATCATCAGCTGTTTTTCTTGTCAGAAACCTAGAGCAAAATAAGCGCCAACACCCCTGATTGGCTAAAACGAGCTTGAATTACACTTTTGGTGACGAATTTGATTTGTTCTTCATTGGGGTGAAATAGTTGTTTTCTTCGTTGGGATGAACTAGATTAACCCACCTTATATTCTAAATCTAAAGCGGTGTGGTGCGTAGTTTTGGTACTTATGCTGGACAACCGCATGCGCATGTTTTATGCCCTTCTACATGGGAATTTGCGGCATACATAGAATGTGACGTTATAATACTTGGGCAAGCAGTTATCCAGCGGCCGGTATACCTTTCACAAACCACCTTACATACCACAAACCACGTTACATACGGCATGGGGTTATGTTTTCTAAAATCGAAATCTGAAAATCCTTTCAAGACATTTTTGTATTGTAGATCCGCGCGACTGCTCGCAAGAAGTTCTACGAATCGGCTATCACAACTCTTCAACAACTTTCCACTGACGCGAATCCAGTAGTGAAATTGTCGATACTGGCAGAAACCTTCCAGGAAATTATTCAGGTTAGCTATTATTAAATTAATTATTGTAATTACAGCCATGGTAATCATTTCAAGTTCATCGTTGTTTTTTATTTCTTTAGTGGACGATCTGTGTTAGGCGTTCCGGTGTTTTACCATTTGTGTTTTTGCGCGAGTATGATTTAGTTTTTTGTAAATTTCTGGGGAGCACCACTTCGTTGGTCCTGAATCCTGAAGCCGTATTCACCAACACACAGGGAGCCCTCGCTAGGCTCACGAGAGCTCTGTATCTCTTCTGCTGTCGCACTCTCTACGCACTATTTATCTCCCTGGGGAGGCGAGGAAGGGCTCCCTGCGTGTTGGTGAACACGGCGTCAGTACTTGTATTTGTGGTTGTCCTATCAAAATCCATAGTGAATATATGTGAACATCTTCCCTATAGACTATAGAACCATTCATGCATTCTTTATTTCTGCTCCTCCCTTGATTTTCTCGGAAAATCGGAACTAGCGTCCACGATTTCCATCTTTTTTTTTCTGTGTGCAAACGAACATCGATGGTGGTCTCCTTCTAATGTTTACGTTGCATTTTTTGTTCCGTCTTAAAGCGATATGTAGGCACTCAAAATGCGCAAAACCGCGAAACTAGAGTTTCCACACCAGACATGAATTTAAGTAGGCGACTGAATATGTAAATTCGAATATTCTGATTTGCATGTAAATATGTCGCTGTTACATGCTATATTCCGATGTATGCACACATATGCTAAAAGATGCTCCATCGGAACGAGCGCGGGTATGCCAGGGGGGGGGGGGGGTCAGTAAACACGTTTACTATGGAAAAGGTGAACTTTGAAAATCATTTTCTTTTAACTGGGAAACTTTAACAAATTGTGCTGTTGTTTCCTTAATGGGGAACACCCATTCTATTAATATCTTAACTTTAAAAAGGGCATACATATTCCCTTTAAGGCCCTTGTGCTGACGACATATGGGATCGGTGTGTTTTAGACCTTGCACAGTTCCATTGTGTGGGAAACGTTGCAAAGTTCACAAAAGGGTAGCTATATTTTGTTGGGCCTGAGCCTGAGCTATATCTTCCCTTCACAGCAGGTTGCCCTGAGGCGATATTCACCACTCGTTTCCCCAAGGGGAATTCCCCGTCTTTTTCTCTGCGTGTCTCGTATTAGAATGCTATTTTCTGTCCCCAGGGAATCGTGGTGATGAATATGGCCTCAGAATTACAGACCACAGATTGATTGAGCGTGACGTTCGCGGGTTTTATCCAACTCGAATAAACATAAATATTTTTTGTCGACATCATCGGCCTCTGGGCACAAAGTGACGCGTAATCGGGGCACTAATCAAATCGTGATTTTATTTGACAAATATTGTATAAAAATATGTTAAAGGGACAGGCCCATCAAAGTAAACCTATATTTACGATACGTTCACAGTGACTATCAATCATTTTTATTACAATATATACAAACTAAATTTCACATTTATTTGCCATGGAAAACTTTTTTCCCATACACTCAGCTTAAATGTATACCGTAAAGCCGCAAATATCCTTGTCGTCAATGCAAATTTATCGTGAAATTATAATGCGATTAAAATTTGCATACATAGCTTTGAAATCTGCAGTTTTGTGGTATACATATGCGTTGAGCGCATTGGAAAAAAGTTGTCTAGGACGAATAATGGTGAAATTTAGTTTGTATATATTATAATAAAAATGCTTGATAGTCATTATGAACGTATCGTAAATATAGGTTTACTTTGATGGGCCTGTCCCTTTAAGCGCTGTAATTATAATACTCTTTGGATATTTCTGGACTTGTCCCCTCTGTTTGTCACATTTCTAGTTGTTATTGTCGAAAGTGTGCGTATCGATGGCGTGTGTAAGCCGCTTAAAGGGACAGGCCCACCGATATAAACCTATATTTATTATTTGTTCATAATTCATAAAAAGGGTAATTATTATAATATATACAAACTAAATAGTATTAAGTTTTACCATGGGGAAGTTTTTTCGGTGAGGTTTCCTTACGGAAGGTACCGTAGACAAGCCTTGGGTGAAAGAAAGTTAAAACATTTTTAAGGAAGTTAAAACATCTCCATAGTACCGTAATGGCTTGCTCATATTAGTCCTGGGACGAAACACGAGAGAGTATGTTGTATAAAGAGGCACCAGCGTAAGAAGACACATATGCACATGAGAGTGCAGACAACGAGGCATTTCCCGATGCATACACCTTTAAACAAAGACGACACTACGATACCTTCCGTAAGGAAAGCTCACCGGAAAAAACTTCCCCGTGGTAAAACTGAATAATATTTAGTCTGTATATATTATAAGAAATATTCTTTTTATGAATTATGAACAAATAATAAATATTGGTTTATATCGGCGGGCCTGACCCTTTAAAGGGACAGGCCCGTCAAAATAAAAATAAATATTTACGATACGTTCATAATGACTATCAAGCATTTGTATTACAATATATACAAACTAAATTTCACCTTTATTCGCCCTGGAAAACTTTTTTCCGATGCGCTCAACGTATATGTATACCATACAACTGCAGATTTCAAAGCTATATCTGCAAATTTTAATCGCATTATAATTTCACGATAAATTTGCATAGACAACAAGGATATTTGCGGTTTTACGGTATACATACATATACGAGTATACGTTGAGCGCATCGGAAAAAGTTTTCCAGGGCGAATAAATGTGAAATTCAGTTTGTGTACATTGTAATAAAAATGCTTGCTGGTCATTATGAACGTATCGTAAATATAGGTTTACTTTGATAGGTCTGTCCCTTTAAGTGCGTTATGGGAAGTGTTCTTCCCGGATTCGAGGAAAGGTAATAGGGAAGCTTAGGCTAGAGGAGTGTGGGCGAGTTCATTAAGATCTTGTACTATCTACATGCCCGTGGAAAAGGAACATAACACGAAAACACAAAAACACAAAAACAACCAAGTTAATTTAGCTAGTCGCACGGGCGAAAGCTCAAGCAAAGTACATTAGGAGGCTAGTTGGGAGCAAAGCAATAACAAGTGACGTCCACGTATAGTATGCCGAAATTTGTGCATAAATAAGAGTGTGACATGAGCTTAGTACTTGGAGAGAAGCGTGGCTATGGAACGGCTTTCTAAACGTGGTTAACGTCATGGTTAGCTTTTGATTAGTGTGAAAATAAGACTAACCAAGGAATGTCTTTGCGCCACAGCACTTTGACGAGACGTTGAGGGCACATAACTGTCTTCCATGTCAGTAAGCAGCTAATTTTTCGATAACCCTTTTCAGCTCCTTAATAAGAATTATATGATTTAACTATTCTGATAATAATAATAGTGTTCAGAGAAAGTGGAACATTTTATATACTTTTCTTTAATAATTTAGAATTAGAGGAAATTTTTTTTTAATATGGTCCCTTTTTACACTCAGGAAATGATCCTTGCTCCTTTTGCAGAAAAAATCCATTTCTAAACTGATAAAGTTGATAGTTGATAGTATCAAATAAAAGTACGCGTGCACTTTACAATTTTACGGGCAAAAATGGATGCCTTCCATTTTTTCTATGTCTCTCTCCTCTCTCTCTCACTCTTTCTCTCTCTCTCTTTCTCTCTCTCTCTCGCTCTCTCTCTCTTTCCTCTCGGTTCCTTCTCTTATTTTCAGATTATTATTTCTCTCAACTTATGATTAGTGAACTAGAACAAGTTAACTAATTTGTGGACATAATATGACTCACATATTATGCGATTCTTTAGGCAGCACAATTAACGAAAGAAGATCAATACGATTAAAGTGATTCTGCTTATTCAAGATATGCATATGTGATATAAGATGTAACTGTCTGTCGCCATATGTCCCCCTGCCCATTTCCTATGTATGAGGTGCACTGTTGTGTTTACTTTCCAGTCGGTACCTTGACAGTACACATGTTTTGTGGGGGGAACTTAGGGTTTAATTCAGCATGTACTGATGTGTTTCATCACCTTTCAACATCCATTATTCGGTGTATTTATATAAAAGTATAAAATTCTATTTTATAACTAGAGGTCCGCCTCCTTGCTGACACTTGTGGCATTTTTAACGTAAACAAAAAAAGATGAAAAATAAGGATTTTAAGAAAACATGGCTTTCTTTTCTAACTATCATTTGTATGAAATTTATTAAATATTTACCTAAAAGTTCCGTTTGCCCCCTAAAAAATGAAGACACATGATGAAGGGCTTATAACAACTATAATGTAGCATATATAATATTATAACATAACTTCTTTTAATACTTATAATAATATGATATCTGAAAACCCGAAGGCCTCACGGAGCGAAACGAAAAGTTATGCTGAATTGTTTGTGCAGAAATAGAAGCGTTTCGTAGTGTATTTGTGTGGGGGCGGGTGACGTGTATCTATAAAAAAATTAACATATTCATAGTGCAACGACTTGATTATTTAGAAGGTTACACTTAGCAACACAAAGGTATTAACAACAAACGATGTCTACAGTACATGAAACTTGCAGAAAAACAAGCGCTAACCAATGTTTTGCAGTTTTTCGCAAGAGAATAATGTTTTTTTTCGCATTTGTTATGTGCACCTGGACCTGCATATAGTAAACGATAAACAATATGAAATCGTAACTTCCCAAAACAACTAAAAATAAATTTATTACACATGCAATGGGAAAATTGTACACCTGGATATTCAAAAATAACGTGCAATTAAACGGTTATAATAAAAATTCTTGCCTAGCTTTCTGTAATAATAACTATGGCTACTACACAATTTGCCTACGCACGTAATAATGATAATAGTATGATATCGATAGGAATGACTTTGAAATTAAGCCTACCAATTAGACATTATAAGTTTATAAGCAGGGGATCACATTGAAAAAAGGAAACATAAAAATTCATAAGATCCTTAGAATAAAGAGAGAGAACTATTTCGAAATTATAAATTTTACCGAAAAATAAAAATTGCAATAGAAACTTTCTGAGTGAGGGTAGTGCGAAATGTTTGCTAACACTGAAATACAGGCTAAGTGTTTAAATATTCGGTTTGCAAAATATTCAAAATTAAAGTCTCAACATGAAATTACAACAATTTTTTAAGAAATTTTTAATTAATTTTTAATTAAGGACTTGAAAAAGAAGAAGATTTTCAAGAAAAAAAAAGAAACACACGTACTGTATTAACGAGAATTTCTAGCTACATGACTTGCGTACATAAAACATTGTTATAAAATGAGATCGATAATTCATATACAATATTTCAATTGCAAGGGTACTAACATTAAAATCTTTGTTTCATTTCCAACTCACTTTCGGAGGGTTATACTCATTAAGCAGCTCAATTGTGAATTGGTGAAGCCTTTACTTATAAAATAGTCAATAAGGTGGTAATAAAAATAAGAAAACTCTTTGGTTTGGGTGAACAATTTGTATACGTTGGTGGTTAGGAGGACTCTACAATAAATTAGAATGCTGAGTAACTACCTACCAACGGCTTAGGCTTAGGCTTCGCTTGTTGAAATGACAATAAATATTGGGGAATGACTGTACGTAGTAGAGCTTCTACACGATGTGTCCAAAATACATGTTTGCAAGTCTCCCTGCTAACCAATTTAGTATGACACCCAAGGTCATGAATGGACCAATTTGCTTACCGGATTTTTTTCTTGTTCAAATGCAGTCGAACTTACAGTCAAAGAGCATTCCATAGTCCATAAGACTATGCACTATGCACGCTTTAAATGTGTGGGCAAATCCAGTATACAAGTATTCTCATCACCTGACCTATAGAGTATTGTACTTGTTTATTTGATCTATTCACATGTGACCAGTTCCCTGGAGATGACATTTTCCATGAATTCTTGCATGGGGCAATCGGTGCGGGGACTCGAACCCGGCTGAGCCTGCTCAGCCCTGGGCGTCGAGGTCTCCTTGGCGCGTTTGGGTGGTGTGGCCGACTTGGAGCGCTCATTGTCCTGAATAAGGCGTTCGCGTAGCGGCTTCGGCATAAAACCGTTGACCATAACCATAGTTGTGATCGCCTCAAACTCCTGGAGCAACTCGTTCTCGGGGTCCTTCTTGCGCTGCGCCTGAAAATGTTAAGTTGAATAAGTTTATTTATGTCTAGATATAAAAATTCATAAGAGAACCACGCATTCAGAAGCCTCAGGGTGCTCCTGCTTGACAGATGCTGAAACTTAACTGGAGATTAGCTGGAGACGGATATCTGGACCAACTTAGTCGCTTACTCAATAAATTGCTATGTTGGCGCCTGTTTTTATAATTCTAAATAAGGAACATCAATAGACTATGGTCAAAGTTTGGGTCATTTCGAGTCTACACGTCTACACTCCTTCCCCCTATAAGTGCACTATCTGTGTCTGGTGATGGAGTTGTTGTTTGGGAATCCTTCACTACTGTAAACAGGATAGTGGTGAGGATGGAAGGGGAGCAGAGGCCGTATTCACCACTCAAGGGTAAACATTTCTCTAGAGACAAAACTTTTGGAACGCATTTTTCGGGAAGGAGAGTGAGTGTTGAATGCAAATTTTGTGACATAATCTCGCTTTCTATGTTGCGACTTCGTGCAACGAAACGTACACGAAAAGGGAATGTCTTAATATAATTGTCTGAATTAGTCCCAATCACGCAAGACTGTGTTTATCAATGATTAATTAGCGTGTTTTGTAAAGTATAAATAATCTCTCTTCTCTCGTTCAGATATTGTGTATTGGTCTCTTCGGTCGACGGATCTACTGTGACTGAGTTGTTTGGAAGGATTCCAACTTCTCGTGCCATAACCTGTTCGCCTGCGTCTGTTGCCGCTATAATCCCCGAGCATTGGTATAAGCCGGAGGAAGAGCACAGACCCACGAAGCGTCAGGAAGAGCCGAGATAAAGCAATCCAAGCCATCTCTCTGATCAATAAAGATTCCGTCTCGGCGACCTATTCCTGTGTTCTACTTATTCAGTTTCTGTGTTATCGGTTGTGAGCACGAGCAGGTGTTTACAAGTGGTGCACCGTCCGTTGGTAACGTATACCTCGGGCGCGTCCTTTCCCCCAGTACACCTTGGTGTACTTCCCTTACTACTCAAACCCTCGGTCTCTTCCTGACTGCTTGTACCTTCGGGTGCCTGCGGTTGCCAGCTCGGTTGGCAGGTTACGCCCTTGGAAATCGGACTGCACTGGCTTCGGCCGACGATTGGCTCCGGCCTACCATTGCCCACGTGCAACCAATTAATTTATTTTCATTTTCATTTTTCCTATTATCAATTTGAACACATTTGTGTTCATTTTTTTTTATTGGGCATTTTGTCCACTATTTTCTGCATTACACTCGAAGCTTTAGACATATTAATCAGTGAATTTGTTTCAAACTCACCGAAAGTCAGAAAATGGTTGAATCAAAAGAAGTGAGTAAATTAAAGAGAAAGATCACGAGAATGTGTAATGAAGTGTCAGATCTCATTACGAATATTAGAGGAGACTTGAACTTGATTAATGCAACCAATCCAAAACTTTTGACAGATGCCAATAAAGGAGCTATATTGAATAATTTGCATGAGAAAGTTACTGAGATTGATAAAAAATTTGTGAAGTGTGCAGATGTTTGTGATGAGTTTCAGAGATGTAATAAAAAGGAGAAAGACATTATTAAGAAACACATGGATGATAAAGGTTTTGATGAAATGCAGGATGTTCTAGCATTAAGCAGAACAGAAGTACAGGAAGCGTTAGATAAAGTGAGAACAGAAGCTGATTGTGAAAGCGGCACACAAGTTGCGACTGATGAACTAGATATCAGATCGTGTGCGAGTAAATTATTGAGTTCAATGTCCACGCATAGACAGGTACATACCGCACAAAGTGAGTCACTGAAAATGGTACCCAAGAGAGGTAAATCTGAAAAAACAAAGTTAAAACCAGACATAGTCTCCGAAGACTCCAGAACTGGCCATTCAATCTACCAAAAGAATTCAAAAAACCATAGAGAAAGGTAAATTTTCTCCGAGAAACAGTTTTCTCCAGGGGTAAACGGAGTGGTGAATACGGCCTCTGGAGAGACATAGAGAGAGAGAGAGAGAGAGACAGACAGAAAGAGAGAAGGAGAGAGAAGGAGAGAGAAGGAGAGAGAACAATAACTGGGAGCAATTAGGATGCTAGGTTGACAGGCATACGTGCATACCAGTTTCCATGTTCTCAACTGCTCATGGTAAACAAGGATGTGACAATTGCCAAGTGCAGACGAACTCGGTTGTTCGTCTAGCTTATTGTTGGGCGAAAAGCGGTCGTGCGTGTTGTGTCTGGGAGTTGTTGTTGTAACTTCCCAGTTATTGTGATGGCGGGGGGAGGCGTGTTGCATTGCTCTTCGTTCGTCAAAACACTCTACAGAATGAGTTATCGGCAAACATACGTGTGGATTAGGAAAAGTACATTGTACATTGTGAGGAGGCAAGTTGTGTCTTTCACTACTCCACTATGAACAGCAGCCCATATCAGAAATAAAGGATTAACGTGATATGTCACGTGGTCTGTGGTGGGTTTTCTGGCACATAAGGCTCAAAGCACGGGTCATACTGCTTTGAATACTTTTACAAATCTCACCTGGTACTTTGGATGATGACGGAAAGGACTATCGGGTCCTACAGTATTTGGGAGATCCGAGTCCCGATAGAGACGTCGGAGGGGACGTGTTGGAATTGGAACCTCTGAGTGCTTTCGCGAAGGTTGCATAATGTATGGCCGTTGGATGTAGCTTAGGGCTAAAAGGAATTTACACTCTTAATAAGTTTTTTGATAACTTAGAAGCTAGAAGAATTTGATAACTCCCTAGAAGGGACATTTTTTTCTCACAATTAGCAAAGATGTATTACATAGGCGGTAACACGAGTTTATACTACTTTCTTTAAATTATTGAAGAAAAAAATAATAATAAACAAACTCACAATGTGCTCGTATCCGGGTGTCCTCGTCGTCGAACTTTTGCAACTTGATCACTTCAACATCATCCTCTTCGCAGAGTTGACGAAGTACTGAGACTTGTGGTTCGGCACTGGCGCGTGATCGTTTTCGGCGTAGCTCCGGACTTTCGGATCCCGTCGCGGAGGTGGTCGTGACGTCGATGGGTGAGGGCGGCGACGACATGGCGCCGGAGGATGTCGACTGAACGGGAAGCTCGTTGCTTGGTGCTGGGTTTAGTCGGGAATGGTTGTGCAAATGGGTAGGAAGAGATGAAACGGAGGGCTGACTTGGTTGTTGCGGCTGTTGATAGCCGTTAAACGACATCATCTGCGGCAAGGTGGTGGGAGGTTGAAACTGCTGAAAACAAGGCAATTAGAATGGATAATTACGGGACATTTGTCAACCTTGACTCTAAAGAATTTGAAAAGGCAGGCTCACGAAAAAATCAGTATACTGTGAAGTTCCCCAGTGAACCAGACACTTTAAAGAACCTGCAGAAGCTTAGTGTAAAAGAAACTGAATCTGTGTTACTAGACATCGCCGAACTTTCCCAAGCATGATAAATTGTTATGCGACTGAGATGTTTATAGTTATGATTTACAGACCAAAAGTGCATTGGCTACTCGTGTGTTTTTCACTGCCATGTAATTCGCGTGTACTTTGTATTTATCATTTTTTTCCCCGTCATTAGTATTCCCTTTGTTGGGCGGAAGTATATTCAATGCATCTTTCAATGAATAGAGAAGGAACAGGTTGAGAGATAGTAGAACATGAGAGAAAAACGAAGAGTATACAAGAAGAAGAGAGAATGAGAGAGGGAGAGATTAGAGTGAGAGAGGAGAGGTAGGTTAGCGTATCAGAACAATAACAACAAAAAGCAGGGCGAACAACACTTTTTTGAAAAATTTAACGTAAGCTCTAGGAAAATATTTACTTACGAACGGGGAAAACAAGAGTGTGCCATAAGTTGAGGGAGAGGAGCAGAACACAAGCGGCTTATGTAAGGGAAGTAATGGAATATATATTGCAAATAAGTCGCTGTCATTATTCGTTAATGCGCACTAATGACTACGATTACTTAATTCTTAATGGAACTGCGTGAGAGTATAATTCTCAAGTCACTAAAATGGAAGGGAAGCTTTTATCATGTTTTTGTGTAGGTACACATTCTTCAAACATGGTCGGAACTCGGAACGGTAATTTTAAAGAGATATAACAGTTGGGAACATTAGTTGGACAACTACATTCCCGTTTATTTATTACATGCAATTGACTTAGATAATTGCTCAGTATCTCTCGCACTTTGCTCACAATACTTGGGCCAATACATTTCACAAACCGGGTGATAGCGCTTTTTAAGCGCAGGACAGTAGTTAACTACCTACCAGTGCTCCTTGTAGTAGCGAAATAGATAGGGGATCAAGACCCATGTTGCCTGGTGCCAGCAGCTGCATAGATGAGAACTGTTGTAGAGGCATTAGAGGCGGCAAGATCCCCATTTGAAGTTGAAGCTGCAGAATAGCCAACTGTTGCTGCATATCAGTTGTGGGCAGCAGATTGGGCAACATTGACGTTGCGTCTTCGACAGAGCGCTGAAGATTTTGATATAATTATAATAGTTTTTGACAACATATATCTTATATATATATATATATACTATAAGTGAGAGCATCATGATAAAGTGATGGTATAATAGATTGTCAATCAAGCAACAAGGCAGCGATAATCTTCTTTTTTCCCTTGACATAAAATGCGTTTAGAAACGTTGAGGCTTTATAGAACTGCAATATTTTTAGAATCAACTAGTCAAGCAGTTACATATAACGTAGTTACAAAGACAGCAATAATAACACGTATCATCATGGAGCACATGAAGACTTATATGTGCGAAAGAAACTCGAACAAAATGATAAACACAAAGGGCAAACGTTTGCACTTTCTTTTCGTTTTTTGATAACAATCGGCTCCTTTTTTTGCACATGTAATGCTAGTAACTAGCATGGGATGGGAGAGTATGGGAATAGATAAACATTAAAAGAAAGAGATCTTGAGAGAAAGCGAATGGAGAGAGAGAGAACGAGAGAGAACTTGTCACAGAGAAAGGAAACGACTAGGAAGAGAGAGAGAGGGAGAGAGAGAGAGAAAGAGAGAGAGAGAGAGAGAGCCAGAGAGTGAGAGAGAATTGGAAGTGCTCTAGATTCCGCGCTTCCAAATGTCATTTAACACACACACTATGTACTTTTACACGGAGAACAGGGAGGAGGCATTGAGCAATCATTCATCAATATATAGGCTCTATTTAGCACTTTAACAAGTGACATAATTTATTGATTCCAGGGGCAGCAAATTGGGGAACATTAAGTATTGATTCTTGAGGATAGATAGGAGACTGGTAACCGGGAGTCGGGAGTGCGAGGATGAAAACTCCCGGATGCGGGAGGCTAACGGTGCGTTGCAAAACATGTATTTCATTGCAAAACATTCGATAAACATCCTAATAAAAAGCCGAAGATCCACTTGGGCATGCTTTTAAATAATAAACGTTGAATATATATTGGGTAGGCTAACAATAAGTGGTAAATTTTACTGGAACCGGCATCTGGCTAGAAATAACATGTTGTTCGTCGACTAATTGACAATTGAAGGTAACCAATTAGCTTACCGTATTAGGGATATTTTGCAGCCCGTTGAGCGAATAAACGTCGGGTATATTGAGTAAACGGCTCAGCTCGCTTGCTGTAGAAATCGGAATAGTGGGAAGCTCGGGATGTTCCTGGTTCATTTTTGGTTCACCTGCAAGCTTAATAATTAACTACTTGGAATAGGATTTGAATTTTTATGGCCAAAGGGATAGCGCACGAGGTGTACGGCTATATTTCAGTAGATACGGAATGGATGTAACACTGTAAGTACTGTAATATTGAGTAAGATAATGTACTATTACTATACGGTATTACGCATACGAATAAGATACACTAAAGGCTGGACTGGGGCTCACAAAAAAAATCAAAAATTAAGTTTCTCAGGCTGTGGTTTTAAGCGAATAAACCCCCAAAAGCCACTATTCGCGTGATGATATGCGATATTTTCTCTATAAAATTTTTCGTCAACCTCACTCTGTCAGATACTGTACGTGCGGAGTTTAATAACTGCATATTAACTATGGAATGAGAGTGAAGTATAAGGATACTGTGGATATAAGAGAATGGGCACCCGTATTAGTTTCATACATAATCGGAGATTAACGAATTTTTTTTTCACAGTGCATAGGTTAACCAGGGATGTTGCAAGCGTTGCTAGGATAAAATACGCACATAAATTTTGCAAATATGTGTTTTTAATTTGGAATAGGAAGATCAGCACTGTTTGTGAGATATCTAGAGAGGCAATTTACGTGCATCTGAGAATGTTAGAAGTGAGCCGCTCGTTACTGTCAATCTATCTTTCTCTACTTCCTCTCCCTCCCTCTATCTCTCTACCTCTCTCTCTCTCTCTCTCTCTCTCTGTATTTCTCTCGCTATCTCAGCAATCTCTCTCTTTGCCGGCATATTTGCCGCCAAGTGGGGTGACCAGAAAAGAAAGAAAGCAAGGAAAAAACTATTCGGCAGCAGAAAACCCCCCTCTCTCGTCCGCTTCACGCACACAGCCCACCAACACCACACCGAAATAGAAATCGATATAGCGTTCGGAAATACAACGAGGAAGTCGTAAAACGTACAATAATAAGCAGTGATTAAACTTTATTTTGTAGTAAACAGGATAATAAAAGGGCGAATCCAGAGTTCTAATATGCAAGTGAGGTTTAACTCCGACGGACGCACTGCCTACCACTATTTCAAAATTAGATGCAGGTGCGCTTCGCATAATCACATTTGCTAGTTTTTCTACTAAAGTAATTTTGTGTGCCTAATTATTGAATGAGCGTCAAAGCTTGCAATCTCGTTCAATAATTAGACACACACAATTATTTTAGCAGAATATTAAAAAGTAGTAGCAAACACGATTACGCTAAGGGCTACCAATAAACTATTATTCCTATTCACAAGGGACAAGTCCCCTTTCCAGGACCAAGAAATGTTAGGGAGTTAGGGTTGTTAAACAGATAGTAGGGCAATATTGGTTCATGGTGGTGGTATGCTAGCATAATACTAGTGAAAGTATTGTAACAAGTAAGATTAGTTTTTGAAAATCCAAAATCGTAAAAAAAAATAGACGTGAAAGATCTAGACGATGGATTTCGAAAAGGTAAAAGTTCTTAAACTTGGGGGATAAATTTCATTTCGTGCGAATAGCCAGGATATCATTCTGTGTCGGAGATGAATTTGCATATAATACACGGGAATACGGTTGGCCAGTCTTCGTTTCCAAACCACGTGCCATGCCGCTTTAACGTCTAGTTGGGAGTCGGGACTAGAAAGATTGAACAGGTGACGCTGTTCAAAATGGTGAATCCTATTCGTGGTCGTTCTCGTGGTTAGTCAAAGTCGAACACTGAGAAAGATAGAAAGAAATAGAGAGAGAATGAGAGAATGGGGGCGGGGCTAGATAGTACAGCATGAGTGCAATCTCCCAGAGAGGGGCAGAGAGAACCAACAGGATCGAAGAGAACGAAATAGAGATTGGAGAGCATGCTCATGAGAGAAGGGAAAAGAACATGATTGGGAGAACAGAGCACAGATGACGGACACTGATGAACAGCAGACATCGAGGTTAGGTTGTGCGAAGTGCATTCTGAGGGCACGTTCAATTGCAAAGATGACTACCCGAACTTGGACTAGACTAGACTACCAAATTCTCATGGTCGACCCAATATCGCTTTTTTTGTTGAACTTTATGAAATGACTTTAAAGGGAGAGTCCCGCGAGAAAATAGTTTTCCTCAATTTACTTGCACAGAATGTCCGGTGTCTCAGAGATATTTCTGTGAACACCGCATATATTTGCATCGTGAACTCACAGAGATATTCTATGCAAAACAGTTCGACCAGGCACCGTAGTCAGAAAGGTTTAAATACCCTTTTATAGTTTGTATCCGTCCATTAGCATTATTTCTCTATATGCTAATTGTTAAAAGAAGGAAGAACATTACTACCATTATAACAAAGCGTTTCCAATACTGTAATGTCATAAAAGAGCAAAACTTGTTTCAGACTACGGTGCCTGGCCGAATTCTTTAGCATAAATATATCTGCGAGTTCTAGATGCAAAGATATGCGGTTTTCGCTGTAATATTTCTGATATTCCGAACATTCTGTGCAAGTAAATTGAGGACAACTATTTTCTCGTGGGCCTCTCTCTTTAAGAGAATCACACAAAAAGCAGATCACATAAACAGAAGAATTTGAGCATAGTAAGAATTTTTCAGCATATGGATACTGAGAAAGAAAAGAACGCACTGTTTTTTTTTCTTTTGTTCGTGTTGAAATTTGTGCTGGCATGTATAAACCTCGCCGCTAACTCCGGAGATGATGCCCGAAATTATGTCTGTATTTTAGCTATAGGTATACTAGTTTGGCTTACCACTGAGCTATGGCTGTGGTGGCCCGAAAATCTAAGCCGAAGCCTGCGCCGAAGCCTAAGACGACTAAATTCTGCGCCGTTTGAAACCCATCTGAATATGACAGTGAGTATGAGTAGGCGTGGCCAGCCAGAGGATCGAAAAAATTGAATTGGAAGAAACCAAAAAGTACATTTCACAGAGATGCAACCACATGAAAAGAATGGAGGAAGGTAGAGAGGAAGAGAGAGAGAGAGAGAGAGAGAGAGAGAGTGAGAGGGGAAGAGAGAGAGAGAGAGGGGAAGATAGAGAGAGAGAGGAGAAATAAGCGGACAGCTGATTATAATAAAATTGTACTTTTTAAACCTCTAGGCCCATAATCAACATCCAAGGTGCAAAACATAATGTTTGAGTCTAATTGTCTAATTGCCTCATTGAGTATCGAGTGACAAGATGGGTGCAATTGCTGAGCGTTTCAGTAAGAAAGGGATAAATATTATGACTGGCTTACGTAGGTCCAGGCTTAATCTAGTTGGCCTAGCTTTTTGCGGATTCTCTGGACACATTCTAATTCCGTCCTGCTGATGTCATGGTCAAGGATTGCGCCATTAGTTTATGCGCACTTCTTGTTTTGTGCGCCCTGCTGCCGCATATACACTTGTTGAACTCCCCATGCGGGAGCAGTGGGTGGTGGGTCCTTGGCCCCGGGCCCAAGTTAGGGGCCTTGTTTTCGCCCCGAGGAACATTCCATGAATTGCGCATAGTACAGCACAACACTACTGACGCTCTAATCTAATGTGTTCCTGTTCTTTCTCGAATTTACAGAGGTGTGTGAGAATAAGGATTTGTTATGGTAAACATGTAAGGCTTAAGGCCAATTGCACGTATAGGCGTAGGGTTCATATATTATACTTTGTTATAGCCACAACAATCCTGTTCTACGATCTTTTCGTAAATATTTCAACTGAATACAAAAGATTGTATATGTAAGTAGCACTTTATTTCGCTTAATAAGTGCGCAAAGGCGATTTACGAATTATGCGCTCTAAGATATTCATAAATATAAAAATCTAAAATAGAATTGTCTTATTCTAATGTAGACAAACATCCGCGTGTAATCCTGACAAGATTACAAGCTGACCTAGGTTATTATTTTTCCCAAATGCATTTGATTTGCGTACCAAAAAAAATTCTAAGGGGTAAAAAATAATAATAAAATAAAGTTATCGAGTCATTACTCATTACATCTTAAACTGAAAACAACGTTGTTTTCACAAAAGTGATGGAAAAAAAGGACAAAACTCCTGGTTATTATTTGAACTTTTAAAGGGATGTTTTTTTTACTATTCAGTAACTATCTACGTATGTATTCCAATTAGCATACGGATCTATGCGTACTTTTCACGTAAACGAAACAGAGGAAAATAACGTCTAGCCAAAAAACAACATGCACTTTTTGCCTATTGTTTTCGACGTCTGGGAAATTTCACGAGGATAACATTATTTTCTAATAATCTTCTGGATACGTACCAATGATAATATGTGCGTTTTGTACTTTATCTACGCCCGAGAGTATTTATTTGCGGCTGGCCACAGACCTATCCACTGGGTCTTCGTTTGATCCTTCGTAAGTCTCTTGGGTTTTAGTCTACGGGGAAAAACTGACGAAACTGGCTGGAACCTTTAAGGAAATTATGAAAAATTAAATAAAGTGAAGCGAGAAAGCTAGCTATAATCTTTCGGCTATAGTCTTCATATTGTTAAATCCGTATTTGGAGAAGCACCACATTTTTTCAATATTTGCTTGTTTCGGTATTTATCTTTGATCATTTTGTTTCGTATAAGCGAATTGCTCATCTTTAAATAGGCGAATAAGCTCTAATTGCTGAGCGAACTTGACAATGGCAGTTTAAAAGCTCAATGCATTGTTGATAATCCGCTGCTCCAAGTCCAAGTGGTTCTCATCTAGACATATCCTCATTTCAAAAAACAAGGTCTTAAAAAGGTGCACTTAAAGGGGCACAGGCACTACAAATCATCATTTTGCTTCGAGTTTACTTGTATTAGTAAAGAATTGAGAAAAACCCTTTACTAAAACCGAATAATTTGAATACCGACTCAGGGAGTGAACAAGTAGAAAAGTAGTTCTACAAAATTACCGCGGGATTGCGAAACGTGCTCGGACAGCTGCTTCCCGATCGGGAGTATGCAAATTATTTCGGAAAATATTTGCATATAATATTTTTTACATATCATGCACGGATCTGCGGGCATCCCTATACGTTTCGTAATCCCGCGGTATTTAGTAGAACTACTTTTCTACTTGTTCACTCCCAGAGTTAGAGTCAAATTATTCGGTTTTGGTAAAGTATTTTTCTCAATTCTTTCATATACTCAATTATACACAAAGTAAAATGACGTATTTGAAGTGACTGCCTTCCTTTAAGTTCCATAAAAAACGCGGGGTTTGCGCCCCATGCGTAAGTAATCTTATCGTGTGGTTGGTAATCGAAAATAGAGAGAGAAGAATAAAATTTACACTGTGAAATGTGAAATCAAGCGGTCTCAATGCACTTTTCCGTTTATGTGTGCACTATCTCTGGTCGGTGTTTTTTTTTTATGAAATGTTGAAAGGTGTGGGCTCACTAGAATCAACTGAATAGGCTAATTCAATTTCGTTATATATGTAATGGGCTTATTTATGCAGCGAGCAACTTTTGAGGATATTTGTTGAAACTGCACTCGTGTGTGTTTCGACATAATCACTTTGTTTAGAACTTTCGGTCATAGGCTGGGAATTTTTGTGGACGGATGGTAATAAAGGAGACAAAATTCGAGATGGGATGAAAATTAAGAAACACGCGAAATATTAAAATAGGAGTTTGTCAAATTAAGGGTACATGGTAAACTTAGGAACTTGTTGAGAAAATTTCCTAGCAACTAGCAATCAAAATAAATGTTCTACGCTCAAAAATGATCGTATTGGTTAATTTAAAGGGCAAGTGTTAATTGAGTTCACCGTGTTTATCCTTCCAAAATCGTATAAGTTAATTATTATATTAATTATTATTTTTCATAATTAGCCTACCACAATCCGGTGAATAGATAGTTGTTACACTAAAATTTTGTCATTTGGTCAGTAGGACTAGTAGGAGTACAATTTAGTGCATCATAATGTTTCAAAAACACCATCTTGTTATTAGATTAATTTAGTCCCTTGTTTTTCCTTATTATTCGTGATACGAACTCATCCGTGCAGTTACTTGTTTACTTGCATCTAGAGCTTCTGCTTCATATATCTGAGTCAGAACTTGTACCGTAACTTGTATCTAGCTAGGCTTCATATATGTGAGCCATACTCATACTTTGTAAATGTATCCCGCTAATGTCCTCTAGTTTGAGTGGGTATCACATGAAACTATCACTGATGTAGACTAATTTTTGAATTCTTCTCTTCTTATGCTTATGTTGTGTGTCTTGTGTGTGATTTTCGATCCCACACCGAGCCACAAAGTGCAACTTTTTATAAGCGTTTTTTTTTGCACACACGAGGGCAAGCAGGCGCGCGAGGGGTAGGAGGGCTATTTGCCGTACGACGTGGATCACCCTTTTTACATTTACTTTGATCTCGTTAACTTACACAGGAAACTAAAATAGCGTAAAATAACTAGTCGAGGATGAATAGAGGTATGCATGTAAAAGTTACGTACGGATATACAATAACGCTGATATTTTTCAACTGGTCGTTTTTTACATTACGCCCCTCGGTACGTGGATGTAAGACATACTAGATATAAAGCTAAATCTAATTGTAGGCTAACCATAGCCAAGTTAAAGTTACGTAAAGTCACTCGAACATGTAAGGTCGTAAGGAAAGACAGAAGGGCGAAAAGTGAAATGACTGCAAATTGGATGATTCGCAATGATTCAAAAAGGACCTTATGAATATTATGAGTTTATAGTATTGGAGAATATGGGCTTAAAAACTGATGGGCCATTTAATGAAGTTATTACGTAGCAAAACCAGCTAGCTACTTGTTGGGTTAAGTTGTGATTGTTGCACCACGGAGGAAACATATTGCCGCGGCGCGGTAAAACACCCGCGCAGGGTGAATTTGCCTGCGCCGCTCCACAGAATATTGCTGCGGTATGTCCACGATGCGTTTCAAAACCCGGCCGGTATTTCGCTTTAAAATAGGGTTCCATTGTTCAGCTTAACCTTTCGTTTTTTTTTGCAAGTCACCTTGCACTTTTGTCAATGAAAATCGGTTATCGGTATATACGCGTTTTTTTATCTTGAAAAGTGCAATTGTTCCCTTTTGTGTGCACAGATAACCGTAAAGTACAGGGCGGGAGGTGTCATTTGGCTTAGCGCGCACTATGGCTGGTCATAAAATCATGGACTGCGAACCGAACGTATTAAATGTTTCGGAATTCTTCCTAGGGATTTACTTTGCAGACTTTGTTTGTAACAACCAAAGGGTCAGGCTCAAATGCGGTTTTTTTCTGCGAGGATTTGTTTTCATGACTATATCGGCGAAATATATTGACTTTTTTTCATACAAAATTTTTCCGTGAACCTGACCCTTTTAGGGGCAAATATTCTGAAACAGGGCGGAAGTGCTGCTCACAAAGTAAAGTGTCATTCAACTAAATAGTGTAGAAATCGAGCATGCCTTCTAAGACCTAAGAGTCCTAAGAACCAGTCCTATGAGTAAGCCTTGGAGCAAACCTGGAAACGTTTGCCAAGTTATGCCAAATAGTAGAGGAAGTGATAGAGGAAGTGATACAGCACGTGATTTGTGAAACGTGTACTGGGCAGCTTCCTTATGTTATGCAACTCTCGTTCCATTTTGTGCCAAAATTTATCTCGTATACGTTTCAAAACCACGTATCGTAGCGCTTTGAAATATTTTGTAGAACTCCACCACCACCCCCTGAGCGGTTTAAATATGTGGCGGAGAGAAAGGAAGGGCACATGTACTTCCTCACTGTGCCTGACCCTTTCAAGCAGGAAAAGTGCAAAACACTTTGTGTGTGTGTGTGTGTATGTTATGTGCGTATGTTCTGTCTGCGTACTTTGAGTAAACAAACATTATGGCGATCTTTTCCATAAACTTTTGCTTTCCATATTTTTCACTTGCAAAGGGTTTCGGCTGTTGTCCAGTTTGCTGCAGTACTATAATTTTGTTTTCGGTCAGTGTGCTGCTCTAACTACGACACACATTTGGGCTTTTTCACGTCGACGGCGGAAGCTGAACTCTAGGAAAAACGTCTCTAACCGTTTAGAGTGCTTGGCTACGGTATACCGTATATTGTATGAAGGTCTCCCTTGTGATTAGCTCTATTATAGTTGTGTGCGGTCTTTTGGGTGCTCTCTCTTTCTGAAAAAATGAACTAATCAAATTGAGCATAACATTGTACATGGGTCTGTTGTCGTAATAATTCTACGGTGCTTTTATTATTATAAGCTTTATCCTTTGGAGGACCTTACACTGGGAACTTTTCAAGCTTTACGCCATAAGTGCACTGCTATAAATATTTAGTGCAGGCGTTCTTAAGCTTATTGGAAGGTACATAGAATCCTCTAGACACAACACACAGCAAAGCTCTTTTATTCGGTGCACATTCGGTGGTGGGAGGTGGGTTTTTATTTATGCCGTGCACTTAAAAGATACGTGCCCTCTCCACCACATAAACGTTTTGTTTACAATCAGATGTACGTGCACTATTGTTGTTTTCTAAAGTGCACCAGAAGACAACAACTGAGATTCTTACGGTAGCGGGGTGGGCAGTAAGTGGAACCCCCCCCCCAAAACGCTAACATGAAAATTGGGACATTTTGTACATGGGTATTGCCAAACATGGAAGAGCTATGATATTACCAAAGAGATAGAAAGAAGAAAGAGTGTGTTCTTGAAATGCAATACTATGTAAAATCACTTGTTGTCGGAAAAAATATAATCTGGCCTAGATTAGGCGAAGACGCCGCGCACCATTTTATCGGGTTCAGCATCAATTTTCGCATTTTCGCACATTTTTGCGCACGGTGCGCAATTTTAGCGCACGGTTTCGCCGCGCACAACTCGTGTTACGTTAGTGGCACAACTTATTTCTTACGGTGCAAACGATTAGGGAAGTTGTTTGTATGTGTATCTGTTTAATATGAAATCAAAAGAGAGGATACGTGGAATCAAAACAAAATGAAGAAAGTAAACAGTCCGCCTGACGCTTTGTACTCGAAAAGTAGATGTGGAAATGAGAATTTTGTTAAAACATCAACCTTTGTCAACAACAAACATAAAGAAATACGCAGTTGGGTGCGAGAGAGAGCAAGTACGGAGGTAAATCGTAGAGGAAAGTGGAGATCGAGAGAGAAAAAGGAAATCGCCAACTAGAGGTGGAGTATAGTATAATTGCACTTACTTTCCACATACGTACAGTATCCACAACCAAAACAGAGTTCCTTCTGAGTTCAAAACAAAGATTAAGTGCGTAAGCTAAAGCGGTATGACACGTGGTTTTGAAGCTAAACGACTCCATGCAAATTGAGTCCATTCTGCACCGGAATTACCAAGAAGGACACTTAAATTTGAATATAGTACGTGGAGTTGTCCAGGGTACCACAAACCACGTGCCATTCCGCTTTATGGTGACTGAACCAACATCTGCGCGCAGGTTTTCGAAACACCCTTTGACTCTTTGGTTAGGCGGTAAGGACTGAGGTCTGCGGAGGTTCTTGTTGTTAGATTGTAGCCTCCCTGTCATACATACAGTCTTTCTTTGTCAACCTTTAGTCTAGACGTGAGCAGCAAACGCTGTGAATTTGGTTCAAACCAGGTCATAAACCCATTCTTTGCATTTTAATTTAAACGCGCAGGGATATGGACATTTGAAATTGAGTGTTCGAATTTTCAATAAAATTTGATTTATGCGCCATGACAAGTATAATTAAAATCTTGTCAATTTTAGGAACAAAATGAAATTGTTTTATGATTTTGCGGAAAACTAATGTGCGGAAAATTAATAGCTGAATATAATTTTTTCTGGAAACTACGGTAGACCTTTGGGGCTCCGTTATAATTTTAAAGTTCCATGGAATGTGAGAGTTAAGGTAAAAAGGTTAGGTTAGACCCATCTTCGCAAGAGATTTGAACTCCGCGCGGGTTCCGTGCCTGAAAAACACGGTTCGGCCTGCTCTGGGTTTTTGGTTTCAAAATTTATCCAAGGCGCGAGTCTGATTTTTGTTGCCAACGTTTGCCACACATGCGCAATGATACTATTTTTGCATGTGCTAATGGTAAGGACTGAAACTCACACTTAGACAAGTTTAACCTAGATATTTAGAAGGTTGAAGCGTCATAACACCCGCTTTTTTAAACATATGCAGGAGAACTGCCTTCCTATGTATTTATACTAATTGAATATGGAAATAAATCAGCAAAAGTTTAATATTCTAATGAGTGAATAACAATAAGTGGGATCGATTTGGGGTCGATTTTTTTTCTAATCACACTTATTCGCATGTAATGCATGGGAATTTTTTTATGCAAGCACGTTTCAAAAACCGGATGTTATACATCTTTAATAGTGAGAGTTCCTCAATTACGCAACAACTAACTCTTGGGTAAGGGCAAAACGGCAAAGACAAGTGTAATCAGGTACGTCAATTTTTTTGTGGCGTGGCTGAATCTAGACATTGAAACTAGACACTAAACATCTGCCACCGTGAATTAAAATTCTCTCTCTCCTCTTTCTCTCTCTCTCTCTCTCCTCTCTCTCCCTCTCTCTCCCCTCCTCTACCTCCCTCTCTCTACCTCCCGCTCCTCAAACCGTTCTCCCTCCCCGGAATAATGACCTTTGTCTAGTTTTATCCACCCAACTACTTTGCTCAGTTTCAAAATGCAGTTTTCAGTTTCAAAATTGGTAGAACGGGTCAAATAGTGCATGGAAATCAGAAATCAGATTTTACGTACTTGAAAAAATGTTCCACTCTCCACATTTCGTTTGTTTACCCCACGAACAATGTTGCACCACAACCCGTGATCCAAAACTTATTAATTTTAATAATATGTTTTTTGTACGACAATAAAAAAACGAGTACATGCTGTGTAAAAATACACAGTAGAAACCCTAACTTCACAACTGGCTTCAAGCGGTATAACTGTATAACATCCGGTTTTTGAATCGTATTGTGGACATCTGCAAACCTACATATTTATGCTAAATGAGCTCGATTTTGGGTCGATTTCTTATTCTAATCATACTCATTTGCCTAGAATGCATGGGAATGCAGTTTCTCAAAATGCGTTTCAAAAACCAGCTGTCACACCGCTTTCAGAACGCAGGCATATATTGGCAAGGAGCCAATTTCATAGCGATATTTCCTAATCCTATTCATGTGCTCCATGAGACTCCAGTGCACGAATATGTTGGAGTATAAGTCGATTGTTCACTGGTGTACTTTGCTGTCGGAACTTCGACAAATGCACTTTTTCCGAGTTGTTGTCTTCCGTCACTCGCATAAACATACCGTAGGAAAGTAACTCCAGCCGAGGGGGGCCTTTTAAACGCTAAAAGAGCAAGCGAACCTGAAACGGTTGCATCAGAAAATCAGAATATAGTACATAAAGCATAGCAAGGAAGCGTGGGCAAACGAGAAGTGGTAAATAAACATCTGTGGGAACTATCCGAATAAAAGTGCATGTCAACAAAGATTAATGTAGGAGGGATTCATCACTTGTTTATCTATTAGTCATCGTAAGTGGTCATATGCCCGGAAACTTCCTCTACATACAAAATAGGTAGACCGACTTTCTTCGCAGCCCAGGTTGCGTAGAACCACCTTGCGCACCTAGTCGGGATCGAACACCCGAACACTGGATTGAGAGTCGGGAGCGCTACCCACCAGGCCACCCGTCTTACTTAGTATGATTAGAATACCGTATTCGCATGTCTATTGAATGCTATTCTTTTAAAAATTGACACAGATTTCGGTTAGCCTATGGTAGAACATAAGGCTTCTTTCTGATCGACTTTCATACTTTTTCAAACCAGAATCTAACCCATTAAATGTCACTTGCTCAATTGTTCAAATGCTTGCACTATTTGCGTGGGGAAAATAGTGCCTCGGATTTAAAATACTTCAAAATGAGTGATCATTTATCGACAAAGTGCTTCTGCACTACTGTTTACACGAGCGATTCGGTGAGCAATGGGAGAGAGATGAGAGAGGCGGTGAGAAAGAAGTAGAGAGGGAGAGATGAGAGAGAGAAGAAACGATAGAGCTACCGTAAGAGAGAAAGGAGAGAGAGAGACAGAGAGAGATTCGGGGTGAAAGAAGTAGAGAGAGAGAGAGAGAGATAGAGACATAGAGAGAGAATCGGGGCGAAAGAAGTAGAGAGAGATAGGAGAGAAGAGAGGTACAGAGGACGTCTGGTTCAATCGGTCGTTCAAATGCACTTTGCCATAGGCTATGTCTGTGCCTTTCAGGTGCTATTCTTCTTTTTCTTGAGCATGGGAAAAAGTTGGGTGGAGGGGGTCTATATATAAATCGTTAGCAAAAGATCGCTTTATACTTGGGGGAAAAAACATAAAAAATGCAATTGAGTATTGCGTATTTCCGGTCTTTTATGCTTATTGATAGCGTCGTGAAGTATGCCCTGCTGTGCGGACCGAGCGCATAGTGATAGGCTATCGTATTGGGTCACAAAACCTGGGCATACGCATACATTAGTGCGTAAAATTACGCATCGTCCATCACCGGATTGGGTTTGATGTCCGTAGGGAGGCTATTGCAACTTTATATATTTGAGTGAAACGTACTGACAGATTGTTTCGATCCTCAACTAAGCAACCATCTCCAAACTTACTCATCGAAATTCTCTAATTCTCAGGCGCACTGCGCGGAAATGCGTAGCCGCGTCCACGGGCAGAGAAACCTCTTTTCTGCGTCTCGGCCTTTAAAATGCCATCTCTTTTCCGCGGGCGCGGTTACGCGTTTCCGCGCTGCGCGCCTGAGAAAGTAGTTAAAAGCTGAACAAGTTTTGCTGGTTGCTTATGGAGAAAGCGACAAAACACATGGTATTGTTTACTTTGTGGAATATTGTATTACCAAGATTTAAATCTAACAAACGGAAGCTACATATGGATTTTTTCGCTATTAAACTCGCGCGAGAGATCAGCTAGGGTAGTGGCCGGAAAACTGATATTAAGTTTAAAGCGAAATAACGGCTGGTTTTTGAAAAGCCTATGTATTGGACAAAGGCACTCCAATCCGCAGCATTTTTTGCATACACTAAATGGGTGCAACATGCGTGTCAAAAACTGGCTGTTATGCCACTATAATAATTATATTATTGTAACAGTGCATTACCCTTAATTCCCCGTAGTTTATGGAAAAGTAGGATAGTTACTTTTTTTTTGGAGTTTTAGTTCAGTGTCCTTTGCCTTTGCAGTCTCCTCGTTTGACTTGCATTCCATTCAAATATGTCCCACACGGCCGAGTGTTTTGCACTTTTTGGTGGTCCAGTTCAGACTATAGAATAGACGCCGGCGTTAGACTTTAGACTGGACTAAGTACTGGACTTTACCACCGAATGGTACACAAGGAAAGGGAACAGCTGGGTGGTCTTCATCTGACTCGACAATAAAAATATATGAGACAGTAGAAGTACAGTATCATTGTATGAAAAAAATAAAAACGAAGTATGCGAATTTCAATATTCCAATTTTATCATATGCTAATTTCAGTATGCTAATTTCACGTCGCGCATATCAAGAGTCTAGGCGATGGTGGCCAAACATTTCTCAGAAAACCACTTTTTCATCACACATCAGAAATCATCAGTGAATTCAAATGAAACAGTACACAACCTACCTGACATGTTTTAAGAAGCATGATCATTTTTTTTGCGTTCCGTGTAGTGCACAAAAGTGCAAGTTCTTCTTCTTTTTTATCTTTTTAGTGGGAAGGTCGTCATCACTCTCTTTCTCTGTCCTCCTACTTATCTCTCTCTCTCTCTTTCTTTCTTTCTCTTTCTTTGCTTTTTCTTTCTTTCTTTTCTTTCTCTTTTGTTCTTTCTTTCTTTCTCTCTCTCTCTCTCTCTATCTCTCTCTAGCTCTCTCTCTCTCCGGTAATTTTTCTCTGTTTGTTTCGGATCTCTCCTCTTTTTATGGGTCTAGTTTTTTAGCCTATGCCCTTGCCTCGCTAGACACTAAAGTGCACTCGTTCCCTCTAAAAAAAAGTGGGGTTTTTGCCAGCGGAATTCGAAGAAAAGATCTTTTTCTAGATGAGAACGTTCACATGCAACGGAAAGTCGAAAACGAGTAGAGAGGAATGGGTATGCGGGGGAACGGCTACTTAGTTACATTTTATTACTCATATTTGTTCTGGGGAACATCATGTTATGGTTATGCTATTTTTAGAATAATTTATCTCCAGACCGCTATCGCCGCCTAAGGAGAGCTTCCAATAGTTACGAAGGTGATACTTCAAAACTTCGAAGTACTCACGCAATATTTACTTGTATGTACCCCGTTTGAAATTCAGAAACATATCATCCCAAAGTTTGTGTAATAAGACTTTGTGCTTATTTTGAAGAGTTTCGAAAAGTTGGCCTATGTTATGTTATAGCATAGCAAACGCCTGAAACTTAGGGAAAAATAATGGCGGAGCTGTTTGGCTTGCTCGCACGGTGCCTTTTATACCCCAAAGCAGACTTGAGATAGGCTAATTTTCGTTACCGACTCCGTTACAAACAAACCTTTCTCCGTTATATAATAAGATTTGTTCTGTTCCGCGTTCCGCGTAACTCTATAAAGAACAACCGAGGTACCGTAACCATACCAATGCGGACAACAACTTGTCCTTAACACCTTGAACACCCTTGATAAATGATTATGAATATCGATGTTTGTTTGTGAACGATGCTGGTTGCTGTGTTTTCTGTTTGACATATGTTTACTGGAGGTGGCAATTGGTACTTCCTTGGCTCCAGCAGAACAAGGATTCGAGACGAAATTACTGTAGTCGCGTGTTTGAGCCTAATTCGCCGGCGAATTTTGCTATTATATGGGGTCCACGCATTTTTAGTGTTCGACAGTGTCCATCCACAGGGCTTATTTGTGCTCGGTTTAATCCACTGTTTATGTCGCGGGTCCCATACAGTATTAATGTAGTTATCTACCGCACGGCGCGGACAAATTAAAGCAGTATTGTACCCACATTGGGAAATTTGCATATGATACGCATATTTCTGGTTTGATAAATAAGTCTGACAGGAGACCAAAAACTGATCTAAGAACGGAACTAATAAATCTCTTTGATTCATGAGACTATCGGCAGAAAGTGCACGGATTATGTCATCTGTTTGAGGTTCGCTCTCTCTCTTTCGTTTGTTGGCTTCTTTCCAGCGTTCTCTTTTTATTCTGCATATCTCTCTTCTCTCTCTCACTCCCTCCCACTCGCTCCCACTCTCTCTCTCACACTCTCTCTCTCTCCCCTTTCCTACCATTTCTCTCTACCTCTCCACCGATCTCTCCAAGCCCGTTCCGATTTCGCTTTTAATCCTCATTGTGTCATTTGCATGCGGTTAGTCCGCAAAGTGCGTCAGCACTTTTGCGGCGAATGATCTAGACCGATCTCGCTCACGCACACGCTTTTTTTTCGCGTACAACTGTTCTCGTTGCTCTTTCCCCGGGTAGAAAAAAGAAGAAGAAAGTGCAGCAACATAGCACAATGCTGCTGGAGTTGAGTATTAAAAGCACCAATGTGGATGTGAGATGTCAGCATTTAAAATGGTGCAAGGTCCAAGCTACAAGATTACGGGTTCTCCATATTGGTGTGCATTTATATTGTTATTTAAAACGGTACAGACATGATATGCTCCAACGTTGCGTTTAATGCTTGGTTCGTGTAGGAAAAATATATGCGTGTAGAAATCGTACCTCTTTATGCCTCATTTAGTCTTCACGAGTGCCCACCACATCTAATTTGTATTTGCTATCAAACGGTGGTAAGAATTCTGTTTTCTGGTCACGTGGTGACAGGTGACACTGTGGTCTCAATAAGTAATTAATTTACTCACGAGCGGCCTAATTCTACAGTAAGTAGGTGGAGCGCAGTCTACACGAAATAACAAGAATTCTGAATAAGAAAAAAAAACCTTCCCGGCACATTTCCACACAGAATAAATAGGCGAAAGAGGACCAAACTTTTTTTTGTTGCACTTTGCCTCAAGATAGCGAAATAGTAATAATGTTTTCGTGGCGCCCTGGCTTTTTTTTGGTTTTGGAGGGACTTTCGGAAATAATAATAAATTCTTTTGTGAGTATGGAGAAGCTTCTAGGCATATGATTGATGTCTGGGAAACTATCTATATAGGAAATGGAGGAACCATTTGGCGACGGTTTTTTTCGTGGTCCTTTGACTAATTTTTATCGATCGGCACTTGCTCCAAAATCGTCTGTAAATGGTTGTCAAATGGTTTCTGGAAAGGCAATAAATGTTTTTTTTTGGTGGAAAACATTTGGTGAACGGCTATCCTGTGTACTGTGTCCTGTGTAATGCACAGCTTTTCTTATTAATTTGACTGCTAGTACTTCTCCCAGCTTGATTTGCATCAGATTTTCGGAATTTATTGTAGAGTCTTTCAATTTTTCATCAGCTTGTAATCAATCTTGTAAGCGGGATGATATTGATTAGCTAGAAAGGACTTTAACAGAAAAAAAAGAATAGATTGATTGAGTTTGATCGACTGGTTCTGGGCATCAGTTTTTTTCCGGTTCGCGGTCGTTTGTGACTAATGGCCGTTGATTTTCTCGTGATTTATATGACCTGGGTTTCGTTGTGGGTTTCAGCTTCAATGTAAATGCAACTGTTGCAAAGCTTATAATTAGATGAAAGGGGGGGGGGGTTTGCTTTTTAATTGGCTGCAACTTAACTAAAGGGACTATCATTTATCATTTATTATTAAGCAATAAAGTACCAAGACCCATTATTACTGTGAACTCTAAAACAGTGTCAGTCGGGTGTACTTTCTCCCATATGTGACGTTATTTGCTAATATAACGTACAGTCAATGCATGTCGGCTCCTTTGGGCCACTGTACTACAACATTGTATGTTTCCTATTCAAAGGGGCATATAATATTTGCATATAATAACACCTAGGAATGTAGTGTCCATGCTCTGCAAACATCCTATCATACCACTTCAAGCCTCTAATCTACAATTCATTCTTTTCAGTGCGTTTCCCGGTATGCTGAAGCCGGCTCCTCCCATATATGGGGTTCCGACGATCTGCTACCAGCCTTTATGTACGTCGTAGTCAGGGCACAAATACAGCATCTCGGATGCGAAATCAAACTATTGGACGATTTTACAAGGTACAATTATCCAAAATCCGTTTCAAAAATCGGTTGTTATGCCGCTTTAAACCGGTTATGCAGCATTCAGAAGACTGACCTCATCATACAGAAAAATATTCTTTTTGGATTAAATACAGCACGATAGCTTCCACAGCTCGGAGCCTGGAAATTTGTTTTGCAAGACAAGGGCCCGGGTCCTTGGTTTCACAAGTGACCACTTTGCATTTCAAAACTGCATGCCATACCGCTTTGAAATAAATAAACTGTCTTCCTTTTAAGGCACTATCGTGGATATGGGCAAGTGGATCTGATGTTTACAATGCTCAAGTCCAGTTATGTGCAGATCATTAACGAGAAAGGATTAGCATAAGGAGCTTAAAGCGAATATCCGGCCGGTTTTTGAAACGCATCACGGACAACTGAATTCTTACGTATTTACGCTAATTTACTCGAATTGAGCTCGGTTTTTTTATTCTAATTTATGTTCATTTGCATACGCTGCATAAGAATACTGGTGTACTCGATTTGTTTCAAAAACCGGCCGGTATTTCGCATAACTACATAAACTACTGGTTCTTTGGACAAATTGCATTCCCATATGTTGTATGCAAATGAATGTGATTTGACTCGCGCAGTGATTTGCATAAACTACAGCGTCCAGCACACGATTAAAAAGCGGTTGTTATACCGTTTTAACCACAAGAAAACAAACAATATGCTCAGTGATTTAGTAGTACATAACGGTCTCTAGCAATAGGTTTTTTTTTGGTCTCTAGCATTATATAAAAACGATTTTTAAAGCGGTATACCGACCGGTTTTTTGGAACGTAGTTTGGACGCTGCATTCCCATGAGTACCGCACTTAAACTTTGAAAGGGAATAAACCTGGTTTGAAAAATACGGTAATATTAGTTAGAAACACCTAATTTTTTGGTTTGTTTGAGTGACCTACGTCACCTTGAATTCAAAATAATAAGCCTATTTTCTGTGCTAACACAACTTTGTATCCGATCTGTCTAACTCACTTTGCAGTCACTTTCGAATTTCTTCATTTCTATTTATGACTAAAAGAAAGTGAGAATCTCAGTATGTATTTGCTTCTACCAAGAATGTTTGGTTAAATTTTCAATTTTGCTTCTGTCTTGTGATTACTGTAACTCATTGTTTGCAGCCTGCACAGTTGGCCATTCGCGAGATGCTTGTACAACGTGAAAAACGGCACCATCGGCGCGCACAAAAGAGGGTCCGCACAGGCGCGACAGGTATGCACCGCGGGCGCATGCGTTCGCTCACCCCTGGCGGCCCCGCCCCCCACCCTAAAGAGGATGTGTCGCGCTTTTGAGCGCTACGACGACCCTCTTTTGTGCGCTGCGACGACGCCCAGTTTTACGTTGTTGAATACTGTTGATTATGTTTTTCCATGAGTTTCGTGGTCATTTTCATAGCCAGCGTGCATTATATAGATAATTTTCACAACATACACAATTTGTGAACCTGACGCGAACCATTTAAAGCGAAATACCGGCCCGTCTTTGAAAGACATGAGTAGACCAGCATTCTTGCAACGTGAAACTTGGCGGCATCGGCGCGCCAAAAATTAGGGTCCGCCACAGCGGGGCGGCGCAGTCCGCCTAAGGTGCGCGGCGGGTGCGCCGGACTGCGATGGCGCACCTACGGCGGTCTCGGGGCGCATCTGGAGCGCACCTATGGCGGACTTGCCGCGGAACCTACGAAAAGTTCGCCGCAGGTTCGCCCAACTGCGTTGAATATCCTTTCGCGGACCTGTGGCACGCCTGCCGCGCGCTCTAGGCGCAGTGCGCCGCCCTGCTGTGGCGGACCCTTATTTTTGGAGCGGCGATGTCGCCAAGTTTCCCCAGTGTATGCAGCTGATGCAAATGAACATAAATTAGAATAAAAAATCGAGCTAAATTCGAGCACAATAACATAGATACGTAAGAATCCAGTTGTCCACGCTGCGTTTCAAAAACCGGCCGGTATTTCGCTTTAAAACAATCTAACTTGTATTAAAAAATGCACTTCCCCTTTTCGAATCCTAGTCCTTTCACTCGAGCCTTCGAGTTTATTCCTTGTTTTTGTTTTCTTTTGCTGTCGTCCTCCATGCACATGGGGCGAAATAGACTGGACAAAAACGTAAACAAAATTGTCTGCGTCTCTCCCTTAACTGTGCTATTTCACCGGTTTTACGCTCGATTTACCCAGTTGCTGCCAGTATGTTCTAGAAGAAAATGTGGTTGGGTATATAAGTAGGGGATCGAGCCCAGGATTCAGTTTATTTACTGCTTGCGCTTCTGAGATGTCGCTGTTTCCGTACTATTCCTCCCCGCTCGAGCGGACTTTCGAGCGAATTTCGCCCTTTGAGCGGATGTTTGACAGGACCATGTCCTCGTTCCTCAGAGACATGGAGGATGTGCAGAATGTGGTGCCTTATTGGACCGGCAAGAGAGGACTCCTTAACTTTGGAGGCGAGGAGGTTGGTTAAGTACTTTTTACTTAGGATTTCTTCCTATTACTAGTTTTTTTAAACTAGTAATTCGTATTTCTAACGCTTCTGGGTGAGAAGTGCTACCATTTGCAGAGATTTTTGAGTTATTTCTGGACAGCTCAATCTATGTGGAGACCACAAAATTCTTGCTGTTATTTTTTTTTTCGATAATTCCTGTATTTTCATAATCTAGTATTAGGTGTCTAACCCTATCATTATTTCCTTTGTTAGTGTGTTAGCGCTACACAGTTTTGGTTTTATCTAAATACTATTACTCGTTTTGTTGAATTTAGTGGTCATGGAGTACTTTTTTCCTGACCTGGGGCTTGAAACTTGAAATATGACATATTTTCTGTTAAATTTTCAGATCCACTCGGACGATGATCATTTCGGTGTTTCGTTGGATGTCTCCTCCTTTCATCCGACTGAATTGAACGTGGCCCTCGATGGGAAGGACATCATCATCAAGGGATCGCATCGGGAGAATAGTGAGCATTCGTCGATTAGTCGGGAGTTCGTCCGTCGTTATCGTCTGCCCGAGGACGTCGACCCTGGGAACCTGCACTCGCGCCTGGACAACGAGGGCAAGCTGACCATCGAGGCCGACAGGAAGCATGCGGTTCATGACCAGCCTAAGCAAATCCCTATTGAGTTCAAGAGAAAGGAGTAAACTGACGTACTGACTCTAACATCTGATTTTCAACATATGCATTATTTGGTCCCCGATTGGTCCCCGAGTTGCTAGTTGTAAATACTGTGTATTTGGTAGATGTACATACGCTATATAGTTGTTTTTAGTTGGCAAATTCCCGTGTTTATTTCATCTACTTGTGATTCAATGTTTTTTTTTGTCTAGTTTTTTTTGTCTCCATTTTGTACTGCGTCATGCATCATTACTGCTTGCTACACTTTGTTTAGAAGACCGATTATTTTAACTCTTGTCATTTCGGACTTGCACTTATTTGTGACAGTTTTTCAACTAATAAATGTCATGTATTAAAGAAGTCTTTTTTTCCGTTGTGTGAAGTTGTGAAGTTGCTTGCCTCGCAAAAAAAATATTTGAATGTATTTATTGATTGGCGGATTGGGCTTATAACGGTATAACAAACAAACAAACAATCATAGGAGCGTGAAGTGTTGAATGTGTCGCAACAAAATATATTGAAAAAAAAATTTTGTGTTAGTCATGGGGGACCGTAGATACCCATGAGTGAGAACAATGTTTCATTGTGAATGAAATGCATTAGAATTAGGGGCGAAGTTGTGAGACATACCGCGTTTATGCACAAAAACGTAATTTTTTTGATTTTGCATAACATGGAGGATGTCGGTTTGGGGTCAGAGGCCATAATCATCACTCCGATTCCCTCGGGGAAACATTCCCTGGGGACAGAAAATAACATTCTAATGTGAGACACGCAGAGAAAAAGACGGAGAATTCCCCGTGGAGAATTGAGTGGTGAATATGGCCTCTGGATTCAAGATGAACCCTATAAATGAACAAACGTGTATCTCAGTGTTAGGGAGGGAGCGCAGAAATATCTTTAGGGTTATTATTAATTCCTAGCAGTCCGTAAAGTATGGCCAACTTATGGGAAGTGATTCTTACAATAGAAAAGTGACTATTTGGCAGTATTGCACGCTTGGCTGGCGTTTAAAAGTTCAAAGCCGTAGAAGGCGAACGACGATAAACACAGGATACGAGCAAATTGACAAAGTGAAAATGCCGAGTAAATTAAGTATTAAATTAAGTACCGTATTATGCAATTGATTAGTATGACATTGTTATAAAGTTTATCACAGCGTAAATTTGAGCAAGAACATCAGTCCTGCGGAGATCGCACCTGAAATAAATATTATAGTACTTTCGTGCAAATAAAATGAAGAAACCTTACTATTGGTTTTGACGTATTCTTGTTAACAATGATCAACTGCTTTTTTTCATCAGCTAAATAGTCAAAATGTAAGTTCGATCCCGGAATTATTCATGCTTTCCAAGTGAGTCCCTCTAGAGCCCGCAACAATATCGACTGATTTACATTTACGCTCTCGCATTACACGATTACACTGGCTATAACCATTACCCAAATAGTCGCCAAGTGGTCGCGAAATGGTTTGGACTACCGACGACTCAGAACCATTGCTAAGTGGTTCACTCCATGTTTCCTATGAATTTGTAAAAGTCCCCACCTGCCACTGGTAGGGTGACAACCCAAGAGATAACAATATTCCTGAATATACTCCATTTGATGCCGTCCCGTGTCCTCACAATACCAACAGCGACTACGGAGCCGACCTAAAGAAATGAAGTGGTCAGGAAAAGTCGCAACCTCGGAGAAGAATCAAAAAGTTCCCCTACCGCGCACCTAGCCTTATAGTGATCCTGCATTTAGTAATTTTCTTTCTAAGGACCTTTTATCTTCACACATTATTTGAAAACTGAGTAAACCGAGTTCACAAAATTCCGAGTGAAAAGTAAATTTGGTCATATTTTTTAATGACGAAATGTTTTTTTTTTTTTTTTTTTTTTTATGTGGAATGTGGTCCATGAATCGTGAAAATCCAGTTACGTGAAAATAATCGTGGTGTGGTTTACCTACGACAAAAGTTTTTAGCTGTTTTTTTGTTGGTTTTAATGTGGTCCATGAATCATGAATCTGAAAACCCAGATGCGTGAAAATAATGGTATAAAATGCTCACCAAACAATGCGTGGTCGAGATCGGAAGTCCAGTTTTACTCGCAATTAAAGAGGTCATTGCGGCACCGAACTCAATGGTGAAACCACTGAATGATCACAAAATATTATTGGGGAATGAGAGCACAAACCACATAATTCGAACTAGGGTGATGCCCGACAATCACAGGAAATAATTTAAAGAATCACATTCTTGTAAAGATTTAAAACGAAACACCGGCCGGTTTTTGAAACACCGAGTAGAGCAGCATTCTTATGCAACTTATGCAAATGAGCATAAATAAAAAATCGAGCAAAATTCGAGCAAATTAGCATAAATACCTAAGAATTCAGCTGTCCAAGATGCATTTCAAAAACCGGCCGATATTTCTCTTTAACTCAACGATCTTTAGTTTTCAAAGGCTTCCAAAAAGAACGAATTTCAGAAGACTGCGTGATATTCATTGAATTGTGATGCCACCCGTGACCCAGTCCTGTGGTTCAAAATCAAAGGACATGGAAGACAGCACAGAGAACAAATCTACGGCTCAAGGCATCCCAACAAGGTGAGTTTATCTCGGAGTTTAAGTCGTGATCTCAAATCTCAGCTATTGTTTCCACTAACAGGTATCTCAAGTATTGTTTTAATTAACTTCATTTATTTTATTTATCAATGCCTACCTGGCCGGGTTTATCTCGCTCATGTTCGTTCCGACGGTCTTTATAACACGATGGCCTAACAACCAGAGGCCAACACAAATGGCTAGAACACCGTAGAGAATCACGTAGATTGGCACGTCGGCTTTCTAAAACAAAACTATTATAACAAAACATTTGTAGTTGCATGTCTTTATCTCTCATATGTCTCTTCGCTCTCTCTCTCTCTCTCTCTCTGCGCTTGGCGACCGATTTGGTTACCAAAACATTTGATTAACCAAAATGTGCAAACCTGGTAGACATCGTAGTCCCTGTATATTGCGATCAGTGCGGTAAGTGGGGCGATTGCGTTACTGAAAGAAATATGTGTACTGTGTGCCGTAGCTTTTCGAAATTGTGAATGACTGCAGCCATTTTTGCAATCGAAGCAGTATCGCTAGCATATCTTATTTCGCACTCAAAATCATAGATAGTAGAGAGCAACAATCGACGTAACCGTAGCGTTTGTACGTGGGCCTGAGCCTTTAAATTTCTTCTCTAAGCCTAATTGGGGGAGAGGGAGCGGCTAATTACCGAATTCAAAAACAATTCTCCCCACCTAACATCATTTGCTCCATGAGCGAAGCCGGCAAAACAGGCCGTGAACAATTGAATAACTCCAAACAACCGAAGTACGTGGTCTTCCTCAACACGTTTTGGGTCGGGCAGGAACCAGTCGACGAAGGAGCGAACTTCTGAATTCGTTTTTAAATTACAGAGCTTGCTGTTGATGAGGCAACTACGTAAGGTGTGATGGATTCTCGTTTTATTTTCGTTTTCAAACACCATTTGGGTACCTCATCGTAACCAAGTTTTCTCGAAAATCATTGTCTAACCAAATGGGCAGGGACCGTTCACCAGACGGCTTTTTTTACGTTGAAAACCATTTGGTGACCGACTGTGGACGGTTTTCCTGTTCTGTCATTTTGATTTAGCTAATGAGTGAGAGGAGTTAGAAGATCGAGTGGTGAATTGCGCCACTGCTACGTGAGGTGATGTGCTGGTATAAATGTAGCATGCATATATTTACTTCCAGTATTAATTTTAGTATCGGGTTGACAGTACAGCAAAGCAATTACTTCCATATTCGGTTCCGCTCTCCGCTTCCTTAGCCTTTTCTTCCAGTGACCAAGCGTTTACATTTACCACAGTTGTTGGGGTAGAACTTGTAGTCGAATCCTGCACTCGCTTGCCTAAAGATAAAGCATTATAAGAGTGATTAGGCCAAGCTTTAGTTTGCCTAATCAGGGTTCACCAAAAAATCTTTCCGAGTCACCCCAAAACCTTTTTATTTAAAACATTTTTATCTAACCTTAAACTTTTTTTATGAATAATAAACCATAAATCGTGTTCACTAACTAAAACACAAATAACTATTCACGCATGTGTATGCAGTCGAATCACTTTCTTTATGGTGGTTGCTTTAGAAGCTTATTGTTAGTAGGCTTCGGTTTAGGCTTAGAAATTTGGCTCGTTGGGCTTAGGCTGAGCCTTAGGCTTAGGCTTAGGCTATTTCAGAAACTGCGCTTTTGTGATAATTGCTCAACTGACCGTAGATAAACTTGCCGCTTTGAATCGTTTTCCTCAGTCTTGGCTTCATGATGAACTGAGCTGCGAGAGCAGCCAGAATACCAAACCCGATGGAGATCAACAATGCCATCCACCAAGATAGCTCATTGAAGTGAAGCACTGAAAGGAGCTATATTTAAA
Organism: Pelodera strongyloides; assembly: GCA_036852015.1. NCBI lineage: Eukaryota > Metazoa > Nematoda > Chromadorea > Rhabditida > Rhabditidae > Pelodera > Pelodera strongyloides. The sequence continues at coordinate 603,461 of JAANDG010000013.1, forward strand.
GTGATATAGCAGGTGGTTTGTGAAACGTACGTTGGAAAACTGCATACCATGTATGCAAAGGACTTTAGATATAGCTCAATTTATGATATTTATTAATAATTAATGGAAAACTTACAAGCCGAGCCATCGTACGTGATCATAAAGACATTGAAGGAAATACAAACAAAGTAGAAGACTGGCAGAGCTTTGAAGCCGCACTCCAGTGGGTCATTCTGTAACATTTTGTGATTAATGCCAGCTCTCTCTCTCCACTCTCTCTCCTCTCTCTCTCTCTCTCTCTCTCTCTCTCTTGCACTATCTCCCCCTCTCCCCTCTCTGTGTTTCTATGAAACCATAGCTCACCCTTCGTAGAACTGCAAAGTCGACAGCTATATACAAAGCTGAGGAGATGAGCCCGGAAAGTGCTGGCGAGAGAAACCATGATCCGACTGTAAATGCACAGGTATATAAAGTTTTTTTTCTTGGGCGTCAATTAATTAGCTGGGAAAACTTCAATTTTAAAGTGCAGTATACTAATGCTTGTTATAAATGCAGAAACCCCCAAATAGGGAACTCCTATCGACTAGATCTATTGACTGATATGTAGAGGCTTCTTTTCTTCTTTAGCTAGATAAGTTATAATTGCAAGTGGGTTACATATAATGAACATGCCATTCCCAAAGTTTACATATGTTTCTTTTCTAACTGACAAAAAAGAACTGAAACTAGGAACTGACTAATGCTGAAGATCTTGCTCCACACAATTCCCTGAGTTCCTTTACAAACTAGTGAGAATCCTAGGGTGGCTCCAACAAGTGAATGAGTGGTGGACACGGGCATATGTAGGATTGTGGCGATGATCAGCCATGACGCACAGCCTAAACAAGAAATTTCAACAACTATTGGTTTCGATTTAAGATACAAGTTAATACTAATAAAATTCACCGGCAACCAAAACTGTATTTTTAGGAAATATGTCGGTAATTTTATATAGTAGGAGTTAAATTATTAAAGTACATAATATATGCAAGTTGCTACTAACACAGCACATGAAGGCAAGTGTAGGGTAGAAGATCGGCCACACAATTTAGTAGTATTTCATATTTATGCTAATTTGCTCGAATTTAGCTTGATTTTTTTATTCTAAGTTATGTTCATTTGCATAGGCTGCATAAGAATGCTGGTGACTCGTTGCGCTTCAAAAACCGGCCGGTATTTATCTTTAACCTTACCTCCCAGAATTGCCACTTGCCCCAGCATTAGGAGCTTTGGCTCATTTGCATATTGCGCAGTGTCCACGACACCTTTTCGCATTGTATCAGTCACTGAGGCGCCTAGAAATCAGTAAATTTCAAATTATGTTTTTACAATTATCTGTTATTCAAGGTTGAGCTCTTTTGTCGTCCACAAAGCTCCAAAGTTTGTTTTCCGATAAAAAAAAAGTTTTCTCCTCCGAAAAAAGAAGGCAAACATACACTAGATACAAAAATCGTAGAATATAGTCTATTAACCTATGCTTTAAAACAAGTAAGTATCCTCAACTGCAATTGTAAATGACAAAATAAAATAAGCAATGTATATTCAGATATCTACCAAAAACTAAATAAGGCAACCGGACATGACCTCGGGGTTCATCTTCCATGTCATTCATAGGTATGCATAGATGTGTCAAGTTATTAGCATAGGAAATACAAATTACTTACCTACTAAAACTGCACCAAGCGTTTCGAATATGGAAGCGAGTATGTAGGCCTGAATGATTGTGACCACTTTGGACCCAACACTGGTGCCTAAATATTAAAGGGATTAGCAAAGTACAACAACCTCTTTAGAAAGAATCATTCAACGCCTCAGCAGAGCCGTCAGCTACGTTGCCGGTAGAAAAAACCTCAGTGTGAAATGATATGTGTATTCCATTTTCGAGTGGAAAGCTAAGAGCAAACTTTTATAGATAAATACACACTGAAACAGATCGCTCAATCAATCATGTCATGAGTAAATTAGTGTTTAAATTTTGAAGCTAAAACGCCTTACAGTTAACCAATCATCAATCGCTTCTTACCTCTGGCCAAGATTATCTTTAGTATCCGTTCTTATCGGCTACTCCGGTACGTTTTCTAACCAACTTTCTATTTGACATTTATACTATAGGCGTATTAATAAGTTGTAGGCGTATTAATAAGTTGAGGATATATAATACGTCCCTGTGCTATGTCGTATTAATATTAATTATACCGAATGCGTTGGCCACATCGTTTCCTCCCATGCCCGCACCCAGAATAAATGCGATTATTATTCCGACGATCAGCGCCCATAGCATTGAGGGCTGGAAATATTCAGTTTAAAAATGTATTGTACCTAATTTACTAAATTTGCGTACGCTACGAATTTTCTATACCATGTGCATCCCATGCAAATTTTTGGTGCCCGTCCGAAACTTCCGGCACCAATTTAACCAGGATGTTTCGTATGCAAATTTCCCAAAGTAGGTACAATACTGATTTAAATTATCAGGCTTACACTAAGGGATCTTTTTCGATAAATGTACCCTTTTTATCTGTTTAGCAACTTATGCTTATGAATGATTCCGTTTGGGCTCGGTGATCTAGTCAAGCTTTGAGCGCATTGAACAACTCTTTGCGCTCTTCAAGTGTCGACCCATTTTAAAGCTAATTGTAATTATACTGAAAGTAAGCTTACATTGGAGAAGAAGGTCACAGCTAAATGCGCGGTCGTTACCATTCCTTGGACTCATATATTATATTAAAGCGAAATAGCAAACGGGTTTTGAAAAGCATTATTTATGCTATTTTGCTCGAATTTAGCTCATTTTTTTATTCTAATTTAGGTTCATTTGTATACGCTGCATAAGAATGCTGGTCTACTCGATGTGTTTCAAATACCGGCCGGTATTTCGCTTTAAACACTTTGTTGTATAACCCTAAAACGTATACCTGAAAGTCGGGCGGCATTATTGACGATATTGTTGTTGTTAGGAAATCATCCATGTTTGCTGTGTTTATCTGGAAGAATAAAGAAATTGGTTTTTCTAAAACTTAGCAATTAGATAGCAATCCATGATCTGAACATGAGTAAATGAATAAGCGAACGCGAATAAACGAAACATAGTGTTATGATTTTCATGACATTGTTGTTATACAATTTTCACTATTTTTCCTATTCCGCAAAGTACACATTTTGCTCTCTTTCCTTTTCTACACGTATTCATTTTATTTTGTTTTAAATGTTGAGCAAGTAACAGCAAATCGAATAGTAATAAATAGTAAACTCGAGGAATGAATTAGAAAATACACAGAAACAAGGTCAAAAAGTTTCCATCTTTTGAGAGAAAAATTTTTTTCTAAAAAATTGTTGCAATGATTCAGCGTTGATTCAGCTACAGTGTCCTAAGATAGTTTTTCTAATTAAAAATATAGCGACGGGTCGTTCCTCAACTAGAAAATGGTCCATTGTTTTGCTACACTCTACACTTCAAATATTCAACAAAGACACTTGTTGAGTATTCGCGCTCAAAACAGAGGGTTTGAAATTTGAAATGGAAATATAGATAACAGAACTGTAAACATGTTAAGAGGTTAAATATTCATATTTGTAACAGATAAAGAGTTAAAGGGTCAGGCACACGAGAAAAACACAATTTTGCTTACCATGATATTCCAGTTCTCCATGTGAGTTTACACATGGGAACGTCATTGCACAGATATAGCTATTAGATACGAAAATTATAATATATAATATCCCCACTCTCCGTCTTATCGTACTCAACAGAAAATCACAAACTGAATGACATTTTTTGGACATCTTAATCATACTAATGGGTAAGACTAACGAGAAATCATGAAGGTTCTGAAACAGTTCTCAAATTTTGCTTTTGAGCTATATGACACAAACCTGTAGACAAGTAGACGATAACGTTACATACTGAGTCTAACACTTTTTCCTGGTAAAACTGGAGGACCGACTATTGCTATGAAAAGTTTACATTTATAGATTGCATCATAACAAGCGTTGTTCTATTAAAAAGGTAACAAGGGCCTGAGATAACCTTTCTTATAAAATGCTTTCTTATATATTGTAAATCGAGTGGCATCGGCGGATTTTTTTATAAGTTACCTATTGGCCGACTTTTGCCCTGGTAAGTGAATCAAACGGAAACCTGCAACTGTCAGTTTGTAAATCAAAGGGTTGCTTCTCTGATCGGAGAAAGTTTAGAGTATAATCAATTAGACAAAGAAAGACTGCCTGACAGTGTCATTCGATTTTCAAAGATCATTCGTTGAAAAGTTATTTTTGCTGAAATGTGAAACAAACACACTGTAAAGTGATATATGCACGCACACACAAACACACACACACACATACACATACATACATACACTCATACACGCACATACGGACACACACACAACACACAGAAGCACAGATACTCACACATAATACGCTTGCCGATAACGCAATGTCGAGAGCAAGTGGAATGTCACTGTGGAGCATTAATTTCCGCGTAATAATTTACCGCGGATTGAAATCCTAATTATAATATTCCCAATTGAAATGGTTACCAAGTCATAATATACTTGGGAGGGAAAAGAATAGTGAAATTAAACGCAGCATAAGCCAGGATGTAACATGAGGTGCAGAGCTAGGTATCGTACTGTAAAAGAGCATTATATTCTCCTATATAAAAGGTTTATGGGCGGAGTTTGCTTGTTGTTGTAGTATCAGGCACAGATCATATATGATTGACGTCAGAGTGTCTCATTATTTTCAAATACAGTAAGTACGCCCTCTCTCTCTATTCTGTATCCCTCTCCTCTCTATTCTCTCTCTCTTTCTCTCTCTCTCTATTCTCTCTCTCTATTCTCTCTCTCTCTCTCTCTCTCTCTCTCTCTCTGTCCTAGCCCACTCATCACGTCAGAAATAGCATAGCACAGTAACACCTAATTTGCATAAACCAAATATAGTTCTTTGAAAGACTGTTTATTTCCAGGCAAAACACTAATTCTATTCTCTATTTCACAGTTTTTGTTCAATATTTTCCCTACGCACCGGTCTGCAAAACATGTTGACAGAGAGAAGAGTTGTTGCAATTTTGAACACACCAAAGGTTATTCCGAAAGGAGCGCATTTTGGGGACTTATGCTTGCAGAAAAGAGTTTGGGAAGGCACTTATTGCTATGCTGGGAAAGCGATCGTATATAAAGCTAATATAAAATTCTAATAATTTCATAGTTTATGTATGTCACACGTATTGTTTCGTTACGTATCGTGAAAAGCCTGTGAAATTCGACTAGTATACAGTCGACATTAAAGAGATTAACCAGTACCCTTTTAGACCTTATCTATCAGGTGTCTTGTGTTTTTTTTCCTCATTGTTTTGCTCATAATTCTAATGCTGTTTTGCAATATTGCGGTCTTTGAATAGACCACTATGTAGCTCACAACATTCACTTTGACTAGGCTACAGTATAAAATCGAACTTGACGCAGTATTCGTAGCACTATCATAATGCACAATCATAATCATAGTGTTAAGGACCTATGCGGAACATGATACACACTTTGAAACTATTGTGTACCCTGTACCCCCATTAAAAGGTACGATCTTGATGCGTAAAAGATTTATTCTTTATTTATAACTGTAGACAGATAAACAAGCTCTATTTACCACAGAATCAATGTCTATTAAGATTACGATGAGCAAAGAACTACTGTAATCCGAACAGTGGAACATTAGAACAGACGCGCGAACCAATATTTACCGATTGCATTTCATCCGAAATCATCTTCGCCAAAATGGTTCAATAAAAAACCAAATGCATTGGTCAACAATGTACGTCGCTGTTTTCGGACTCAGATACAACGGGATTACCCCTTAGACGACCTTCTGAAAATAAAGATGTTTAGAGGTTGGACATGATCCGCTTTTTTCATTTTTCTTTCTCTTTTCCATTCTCTCTCTCACTCTCTCTCTCTCCCTCTCTCTCCCTCTCTCTCTCTTTCTCTCTCTCTCTCTCTTTCTTTCTCTCTTTCTCACTCACTCAGACACAAATACAACTATTGTTCAGTGATCAGAAAAAAATCATCTGTTGGTTAGGATACTGTATTCGATTTTGATGTTCTAATGCTAATCACTAGAACGTCTATTTACCACCGAAATTAAAGTCTACTAAATCAAGGATTGTGCACATCTTCTAAATAAAATGGAAAAGACACAAGTGACTTCTCATGATAAGGCTGATTGTGAGTTACTTATGGTTATGGATGAGCAATCAATTAGATTGCGCACAACATGCTCACTAGAGTAAGCACAACATGCTCACAAAAGGTTAGACTTAACCAACGCAACTGGCAAAACATTAGTCTTTCATTGAGCGCAATTGGCTCTTGGCAAAGCGTTGAACTTTAGAGCAGACTGCTATATTCACCAATTCATAGATCACTTTTACAGTATCCTTCAGAAATCACAATACGTACGCAAAAGGAGAGAGAATCGGTTTGCACAAAGTTATGCACTCAAAAAAAGTTGTGTTGAGAGACAGGTGGGCGTCCTTACTCAAACCATAAGCATAAGCGGTTTAGCGAAACACTACTAGATAGTAGAAGTTACTGTGTAGGCATGGATTGTTTTATTGGTAATGGCCTCTCGCGATTTCTTTACTTAAAAGTAAATTTTACGTAGATATTATAGTACTGTAGTTCACATACATTTTCTTATTTATGTAATAAACCTACCGTAGACCTATGCTAAGAGCATATCAGTTGTTGTCTCAAAGGCTTAGGCTTAAAGCGGTATAGCGGTCGGGTTTTGAAACGGATTTGGACACCTGCATTGTCATATATGTTTTTACAAATGAATACAATTATTATAAAAAATCGCGCAGAATCAGGTATTCGCATACTACACAACTACACTCCATGGGAATACAACGTCTAGCATACATTTCAAAAAGCGGCCGTTATACTGCTTTAAAGCTGAATCAAAAAGGGGAACTCTACGCGCTCCCGCTTGCCATAACCGCTCTATACATATGTGACGCTCTATTTGTGACGAAATGGCGGAACTCCAAAAGCGCGCCACAAATACAGTATTCAAAAGTGATGTCATGCAAATATTTCCCCACAAATATTATATGTAATTGTATGAGCGGAACCTGTTTGATCAACGACTTTTATTGTGTATGTGAGAGCCGTGAATATGAGTATGAGTGTACAATAGGTTTACAATAGAGGGACGTTTTGTAAGCCTCAACAAAAATAGAAAGCCTTAGAAGATTACTGTCTGCTTTCGCAACATACTTTCGATGCGCGTTATAAGTATTCATGTTTCTACATACTTACCGCATTTTTATTTTATGAAATAAAAGTTAATAATACTATGACATTGTTTTGGATTTGTAGTTTAGTCGATGAATTTACTATGGATTGCAATTGCGGTACTCGTAAATGAGAGAACTTGGGCGTTCTACATTTTCTGGGGAAATGAACATATGTACAGTAGAAGATAATGCGTTATTAAGATAGTAAGTAATATGTCAAAAAGACAGTAAGTAACATGTACTAGGTGTATTTCGTGCAACACAAATGTGAACACCGAACAACCGTCAAAATAATAACGTTCACAAGCACCAGGCTCGATTAATTTAACCGTAACACAACGACAAATTATGTTCCTCTAGACAATGCGTGGTTTATCGTAATCTCACTTTTGTATTCGCTGAATTCGAGTATATTAGCGAGAGAGAGACAGAGAGAGAGAGAGAGAGAGAGAGAGAGAGAGAGAGAGAGAGAGAGAGAGAGAGAGAGGAGAGAGAGAGAGGGAGCGAGCGAGAGAAAGAGGAAGAGGTAGGTAGAGAAGCGGTAGAGAACTATCAAGGTTCAGCACTGCACTGTCATAGCAATTAGTCTTTTAGTGATTTATAAAGATACCGGGAAACTGGATATACTACGTTGATGACGAATTTAAATCGGTACGTAATTGTTAATAAAATAGGACATGTACGCAATTATTATTTTTTGACAATTATCAAATATATTTGAAAAATAAATACAACATTCTGTGCAGTGCGTTTTGGTGATGGAAAGTCACAGTTCATGTCGCACAAACATGTTTTATAGCTAGTTTTGCTACATTACTCACATTTTCGGAATTTCAATGCAGTTCCATATTGTGAGTGGTTTTAGTTTAGTCGGAAGTCATCAAAAACAAGTATTATAAAATCATTATTATAATATAAATCATTATTATAATTATAACAAGAAATCATTGTTATCTAATCTATCTAAATCTATATCGTCTACTTTGATTTTTCTTTTTTCATCGTCTCTCACGGCGTTGCGCTCTTTTAATGACTATAATAAATATTCAAAATATTTAAAATAAAATAGTAAATTGGCTGTGCAGACTTGATATTTCTTTCAAGTTAAGATTAAGACAGTGCTAAACCGCTAAACGAATAGAAGAACGACCAATGGGCAAAACTGAGCAAAAAAATGTGAGGTAAAAAAATATAGCGAAGTATATATTTTCCATTTATTCAAAAAACCAAGGACACTATCTGAAAATTCACAATCTGATATAATCATGCATGTAGTAAAGATTGTAACTCGCGGTAGCTAAATAAAATTTTGTTTTGCGATTAACAAATCATAAATAAATCAAGAGTGGCGTTAAAGCAGTATTGTACTTTGGGAAATTTGCATACGACACGCATACCTATGCATACAATGTAAATTTGGTGCTGGAAGCTTGCCGGACGGGCACCAAATTGGCATAGGATGGATAGGATATGAGGATCATATGCAAATTTTCCAAACTAGGTACAATACGGCTTTAAGAATATTATACCCACTATCCGTAAGGGCGCGTTCGGGATGCGCTTTCCGAAAGGTTCTCATGCAAATTTATCGTTCGGGATGGATATTTTGGAAACGTTCTAATGCTTGGAGAAAGAAAAAAATACAGTATGAATTAGCATGGAAGGGTAGAAATTAGCATGGTTTGCAAACATGCTCATTGTAAGCTCAAACTACAGGAGGACCTAGGATATCTTCGTGATAGCAAAGTATGCACAGTCTGCTACCGCCGGCTGCAGGCGTGTGTGGCCTGTTTCCCGCAGTGTGGGACGAATACCACAAACAAACCGTTGTTCCGGGACACACGTTCCAAACCCTATCATGCACAACGCGCCTTTAAAGCGGTATTGCGCGTAGTTTGTGAAACTTATCTTGGAAAACTGCATGTTTCTGCGTGTAGAAAAGTAGTATACAGTACATGGAAATGGAAAGTTATAAAGAATATATTTCAAAACAAGATACCATACCGCTTTAAAGTAGGAGTAGAATGAAAATTATGAAAGGGTAACATACGAGATATAGATATGTGGGAGAAAATTGAGGTACATTGTCATGTTCAATTAAATAAATAAATCTTTTACGCTTCAAGAGCATGTACCTTTATTCAGGGGAGTTCAAATTCAATGTCTGCTTATGGCATGTGCCGCAGAGGTCCTGAGCACATGCGACGAGTTCCAGATGACCAATTGCTCAACGTCAATTGACAATTGTTTGAAATTGAAAATTGAAATTTGTTGTATTCGACTAGTACAAGGAACTGCGAATCTAATTGAACACATGGATAAAGCATGCTACATAAAATTCAACGTCACGCATATGTTTTGCGAAAATTTGAGTAATGAATAATCACATTCCATTTACGTGATTGTGACAATACTAGCTTACGCTATGAAGCTTACATTTGGTTGTTTTCATATTTCGTTTGTTTTGTCTAAGATTTTGTTTGGAGAATTACGTGTTACCGTTCTTCATCATATGTTTGTGTAAAAAAGTGCCAGGGTCTGCACAAAAAAGCATATAACAAATGCTGAAAGCGATAAATATGGGTCTTCCACAAAATTACGTGTTTTGACACTTTTCAGAACAGAATATCCTGTAATTTATAATTTATAAGTCGTGGTTTCACTATTAAGGATGACAGACTTCGGAGTCAGAATCAAGCTTTATCATATCTAACATGGAACGTTTATAAATCCCAATAGAACAACTAAAAAGACAGGTAGTATATATATAGGCTGACTACAGAAGCGCATTAGCAATAAACGTAGATTGCAACCGGTGCTCCAATCCGAATTTAATTATGTACAGTGCAGCACAGCAGACAAAACATTTTTATTGAACCATATTGTTCAATTTATAGACGTGTCGGTGCACGGTGCACTTTTTATTTAGGCAGAGCCCGTGTGAGCCAACATTGAGCCAGTCATGTGCCAATTGAGAGCCAATAGGGAGCCAACAGTTAGCCATGCGCCAGTTGAGTGCCAACTATGAGCCATGTTGCGATCAGAGTGAAAGCCGCGGGGTAAGATGTACGTGTCGTGATTTCTGCACGATCCTCCCCCCTTGTTTACTTGGCGCGCGCATTGTTTCTTATAAAGATCATAGAAGGGTAAATATTGGCCGCTTTTGTGGTGGAAGGCGTGTGCGAAGGATCGTAAGATTGGTCGAACACGTTCATAAAAAGTGTTGACACCACTGCTTTGTATTCTACTTTACTTTAAAGCAGCATTGTACGTGTTTTGTGAGACATACAACTATGAAACCGCCACCCGGTGGGGGGGGGGGGGGGGGCACGGGCAATCTTTCCTGGCCCTATCCGGAAGACGTCGATCATGTGTCATCTGGAACTCGTCGCTTACGGCTCAGGACCTCTGCGGAACACGTCATCAGCAAACCATTGAAGCACTGTATTGTACCACCCTTGAATAAAGGTGCACGCTGTTGCAGCGTACAAGATTTATAGGTTTATTTTTTACATACGGCGCAACTGCATTTTTATGTTTATATGTAATCGGTGCCCTTAAAGGAAGGCAGTCACTTCAAAATCAACTTTTTTATTCGATTTTTATTAGGTGCAAGCAGATTTATAAAACAATATGCAGCCCATAAAAATCCACATAAAATGGAACTCAGGGAGAGAAATCAATGAGAATGAGTTTTGATAAATGACCGACGCCGGTGCATATATGCAATTGCCAGGGGTACTTGGAGAGTGAACAGCCTGCAGTGTTACACCTGGCGCGTGGTTTATCACTGCAGGGTATTTATTATGAAACTCTATACGGGCAATTATAAACTACGGTATATAAGTAAAAGTCATAAACAGGGATTTCTCTCCCTGAGTTCGTTTTGCCATACTTTGGCGCTGGAATCGTCGTTTTCTTCACATACTTGAACAATTAATGAAAAGCGAATAAAAAATACGAATTTGTAGTGACTGCGATCCTTTAAGGTTCGGAAGGACACAAATGCATGTATTACACGCAGTTGTAGAGAATACGTTTAAAGAGACTGGCCCATCAAAGTTAACCTATATTTACGAAACGTTCATAATGATTATAAAGCATTTTTATTATAATATGTACAACCCAAATTTCTCCTCTCTCAACCTCGAGGACTTTTTCCGATGCGCTCATCGTATATGTATACCGTAAAGCTGCAGACTTCCAAGGTGTATATGCAAATTTAGCTCGTTTTTTAATTTCATGATACATTTGCATAGACAGCTTCGATCTCTGCAGTGTTACGGTATACATATACGATGAGCGCATCGGAAAAAGTCCTCGAGGGTGAGAGTAGGTGAAATTTGGCTTGTATATATTGTAATAAAAATGCTTTATATACATTATGAACATTTCGTAAATATAGGTTTAGCTTGATGGGCCTGTCCCTAAAAACTCACAAACTGCTTGACAAAGGGATTAAATTAAAACGAACGCTGTAACTGTAATCCCGGTAGCTGGAAGCTATCCAGCCTAACATAGACGTGCCAAAACGACTTATTGTGAGAAATTATTATTATTATTTACTATAAGAAAAATAGCGTAACGAGCAGTGACTAACAATAAGTTCAGCAAAGAATTCGGCACATAGAACATAGTGGCTCTGTGATAACAAATCTTGTCATATATCATGGGAAACCAAAAACCCCGATTGTGCTCCGAAAAAGTCACTCAAAAAATCCGGCCTTGATCGGGGCCATATCGGGGTTTTCTGGAAAATAATCGGGGCCATATCGGGGTTTTTGGAAATGATCGGGGCTATGTTGGGAACTGTTCCCGATATGGGCCCGATCGGGGGTTTTTTTTGAAGTATCGGGGCCATATCGGGTTTTTTTTTCTAAAATAATCGGGGCCATATCGGGGTTTCCACTTTCCTGTGTATGATTATCATGAATGATATTGTCAATTGCCGTCTAATTGCTCGGCACCGAAACTAGAGTGTCCACAGGTCTATAGTGTACGTGGCCGCTTATGGGGTTTGCAAGTATGCACGATTTTCCTTGCAAGTATCGAAAAATTTACCATATCTTGGCACTACACGAGAATATCTACAGCCAGTTTTACGGTCGATCGCCACGAGACCACGACCTGTAGCCACGGGACCATTTTTTGTTCAAAAGTGCATGCACTGTGCATCTCTTCTCGCTTCGTTAATACATGGCGCATTTTCTGTAATGTGGATAACTTTCAAATGTGTATTCAAAATTTACACGATTTTGCGAATTGATACTTGCAAGGAAAAATCGCGGTTTTTGGCCTACTTGCAAACCCCATTACAGAATATTACATACACTACATTTACAGTTTTTATTTACAATCGGAAGGCGTGCTCCATACAAATTACAAACTGTATCATAGGTCTGATGAGAGGTGTAAAGATTGTGTTATTTGAACTAACAAGTTATCCACTCAAAACTAAGGGCTCTACAGGGACTGCATGGGTCTAGGCTTTTCACGGCAGAAAAAAATGATATATATTCAAATTTCTTTACAGGACTGCACATTTTGTATATTTCATGCTCCGGTTCTACTCTCTCTCTCCCTCTCCTCTCTCTCTCTCTCTCTCTCTTTCTCTTCCCTCTCTCTCAATTTCTCTCTCATTTTATTTCTCTCTCTCTGTTTCCCTCTTGTTTCTCTGCATCTCTCTCTCTCTCTCTCTCTCTCTCTGTTTCCCTCTTCTTTCTCTCTCTCTCTGTTTCCCTCTTCTTTCTCTGTTTCCCTCTTCTTTCTCTGCATGTCTCATTTTCTTTTTCTCTCCCTCTCTCTCTCATTTTATCTCTCTCTCCTCTCATAACCGAGAACAATCCAGATCACTATCACTAACATCATCACTGAAACTACGCAAAACTGGGCGAGACGATCAGTTTCATGCTAGTTCGTTCTCAATTATTGATTTCGTATCACCATATTATATAACATTGTCAAGCCATAGCGCAGTGGTGAAGTTGTCGGATTTCCACTAACTCATCGCTGGCTCGATTCCTCGCAGGTTTGCTTGTATGCACACTTTGCGCGCATCTTCTTGATAAATTACTATCATTATCACTGTAACATCACATTCCATTCTATTGTAGTACTATCTAATCTTTAACACGCTCTGATAATTTCACACACGGACCTTGTCGTAGAAACTCGCACAAACCTGTTCTATTCTTTATATTTCGTGATATTAAATAGAGATTGTCGTACGTGATTTTTTTGTGACCGAGTTTTGAGATTGAACACTTTTTTTTATTTGTGGCGTTTGGCGTTTTTCGACTAGTAGTGACGTCTTGAATTAAGCCTTAGGCTTAGGCTTTTTACTCAGATTACCTTTTACTTTTACCCAACGGTATCGATTCAGTAACTTCAGCTCATAAACTGTTGTATAAGCCTTAGTTCAATTGTTGTGTACAAATGATTTGAACTTACCGTATTTTACTCAGATTTTCTAATTTATTCTTACATGCATACCCATGGTATCCTAATCATATGGGAGGTCACTGTTAACGCGACGCAACGCATCGCATACTAGTACCTTAGCTTAGATATGTATATCACCTTAAACTCATACAGTCACCTTTTTCTATTCTTTGTATTTAACAGTCTTTGTCAAATAATACTTATATATATTTTTCTATTATCACCTTTTGATCAGGGTGTCGCACTGACGAGCACCCCCGCCCTGATCAAAAAATCCTCGTCTGCGACAGGGGTCGAAACGAGGTCCGTGTTTGACACGGTATTTTTTATTAATTATGACTTTTCACTATTATATTCCAAAATTATTTTACTTTATGGTTTACAATTATCTCTCTATTATTGTTTGTTTATTACATAATACTGCTGTGCTATAGTCAACTTTTTCAACTGTATCTTACTGTATCTTTCTCAGATTTTTCATCAAGAAGAAAGAGCACCGCGAGGACTACATTATTCCGTGTAATATTCTAATCTACCATTTCTACCTCGCATTGCTGATTAAATAAATAAATAAATAAATAAATAAACACATATCTGGTGATGCATACAGTCTTCACCTACGATCATTATTATACTGTATATTTATCCCAATTTGGATAAATTTATATTTCTCCGGGGTAAAACTACTGTATTCATAATAATTTATTCCCTTTCAAACTCAAATCGATAATCAATATGTGGATATTTGTATTCTATTATTTGATTTTCTCACTCACAACTTCAACTAACTCAACAATATTCTCAAGTTCAGTGGAAACGTGTAAAAAGAACTGTGCCGACACGAATATTGTAAGTTGATAACATATTTACATTTATTTATTTATTTATTTATTTATTTATTTACAACAATGTATGCGCACCATGTTTCTGAGTGTTTCTTACTATCCTTGCGATACCAACAAATTCTTGCAAAAAGATTTCCTTTTTGTTTGTTGAATTCTATAGTCTATCTATAGATAAGCATCTATTTCATGAAAGTGAAAAGTAATAGTTTAGTAGTAGTTCAATACCGCGAACAGGAGCAATTTGCTGTAAACTATCAAGAAAGTCATCAAATTTCAGATAAACGTAAAAAGATTAAAATTGCGAAAAGGCTTCGTCCTATGAAAAAAAATATTCATATTTTTTTCCGTTGGAAAACTATGTTCATGAACAGAGGCCAGATTCACCACTCAATTCCCCATGGCATGGGGAATTCCCCGCCTTTTCCTCTGGGTGTCTCACATTAGAATTGCTATTTTCTGTCCCCAGGGAATATTTCCCCAAGTGAATCGGAATGGTGAATATGGCCTCAGGAGTCAGGTGTATGCAAGCATGGTTGTGAAAACTTGAAAACCCGATTTCTGTAACCTGCAACAGTAAATAAAAACAAGATTCACTAGAAGGAAGGGCCGGATTCTGCGTAAGCAAATAATCAATGTATTTTTCCTCAAACCCCTTTCTTTTAGGCGTTCCCGCTTGAGCGGGACCAATTTGCATGGAGCGAGAACTATCTACAACAGTGTGATTACTCGTGCCGCGTCAACGCAGTAAGTTATTGGTTTTTTTTACTATATTCATAACAATTGGATATGTTGTAGTGATGGTGATACATGAAAAAAGATGTAGTACCGCAGAAAACCAAAATTATCGTGTTTTGAAGGTCAGGCTTGAAAAATCAATATACCACACCTTTCTATGCAGATTGTGCAGAACTCGCTTGCGTAATGTATGGAATTTTTCGTCACCCTTTATATTAACTCTTTATTCAATTCGAAAAAATTTAACACATATACACTGAAAGAGAAACATACACACTTTAATCATTCGGTCTATTTTCTTTCAAGTGCGAAGTTGGTTGTTCTAACTTGGACGAAGCTGTAACTTCGTGTCAGAATCGGTGTTCGTCTCTCGAAATTGGCATTGATAGTTGTAGACAGGGATATCATCAAGTGGAGCTCGCATTTGTATCGCAAGTACAAGGTTTGTTTCGGTTTTTTTTTGTGAGGACGTCTTAGGCTTAGGCTTAGGCTTATGGTAGACATGCACTAGAATACCCGATAAGCAATTACGCAATTGCGCGAACTGCGGCCTCTTTGTTTATAATCCAGCTTACCAGAGTTCTAATGCTTGGCATGTGCCTACTGTACATCTTCGACGTCCGCAATAGGAGGACACTATTTTTTCCGGTTTTTTTTCTATCAGTGTTCCCAAACACTGTTAGTTGACTCTAAAAATCTACTTAAAGCGAAATACCGGCCGGATTTTGAACTACATCGAGTCGATCGAGTACACCAGCATTCTTATGCAGCTTATGCAAATGAACGTAAATTATAATAAAAAATCGAGTTAAATTCGAGCACCTTAGCATAAATGCGTAAGCATTCAGTTGTCCACGATGGGTTTCAAAAACCGGCCGGTATTTCGCTTTAAGACAATTTCAGATATAATAGCTGCCGTCGACATACTCTTGGAAACGGATCCGGAGCCTATAGTTAGCACAGACGAAGACGGTACACCGACCCCTTCCCCGCTGGGAATCAATGCACATTTCTCATTTCCAGAATACGTATCCGCTGCCGCGCAAGAGGTATTTTTTCGGTCTTTATCAGGATTGAGTAAAGTTTCTTGTGAGCTTTCGATTTCAACCACAAAACAAATGCGTCTAACACATTTTATTTGCCAACGTTTCGGTTTACACCATCATCAGGGCAGATTTAATTACCTGCAAAGCACACATATATATATATATATATATATATACAGTAACACAATTGGACCATAAACATAACATGACTAAATACAAAAAACAAACAACGAATTCACAGAACAATCAACTTGTGCGTACGACGAAGACAAATCTGGACTAATCTTGACTTTTTCTCAACTCTTTTTCTCAACTCTTTTTAGACTTTTTCGTAGTTTATACTAGCTCATTTCTCTGTTCTTCCTTTTTTATTGTTATTTGCTTCTCAAAGCTCTTCATATTTACTCGGGTTTTCTAATATGGAACACTTTTTGGAGTGCCGCGACACTCGCGCCAACCTTATATGTAATACATCGCGCGCCTGGTTCCTCGAACTCGGTGTCATAGCGGCCGAATATCAGATCAGTAGATTATTAGCACTTGTGACTTATGGCTGCACTGCATTTTATAATACTATAATAATAATTTATTACGTCACCTTTTTTTTTTTTTTTTTTTTTTTTTTTTTTTTTTTTTTTTTTCTCCTCTCCTTCCCTCCTTTTTTTAAAGATGCGCACAGAAACATATACAATTAAAAACTAAAATACAATCAAGACAAACGAAACGGTAGTAAGGGACAAGTGTAAAGGCAAGCGGGAATTCTGGGGCATCGAACAAAGTTAATTAGCCACAAAGCACTGTAATATGTTTATAACTAATTAAGTTGGCTTCGACAGACGTCGATTGGTATGCGCAAAGTCGGGCGACGACCAAGAATCCAGGATGGCACTGGATTCCCCTACCAGCAGAGGTTGGTGAGCCGTTGAGATTTATGTTTTTATAAAATTTAGGACAGTGACCTTATGAATGTACGAATCAGAATATGCTAGTTAAACATTAATTTTCAACAATGCATGAATGCGACGTCCTTCTGGTATGTGTTTGTACCAACATGATACATGCTGTACATCTGTGGATCTACAAATATAAAAAGACAAAGAGTACCGGGTTATATCAACCGAAACCGCAGAAATGGTTCGCCGCGGTCCCGTTCATTTCTGAAGCCGGACGAACTGGTATTTAAACGTTTAAACTTCCCGGAGGCCAATTTTCTCGGGAAATATAGCTTATTATTCAATTGGCTTTTATATTCATTTACTTGTGTTGTCGCTTCAGGACTTTATTTAATCAGAGTAGATTTCGGTATGTTTGATTCAAAATGAATACAGTATTACAGTAAGACACGAACTTGCAGGCCTTCCGTAACATCTCACTGGCCTACTCAGCAGTACTACCTCGAGAAGTCTCATCGCAGATTTCCGTACGGTTAGCCGTCGCCTGGCACGGAAGGGTGATCGTGTCGAGACCGGTTTTGTGGTCAGCACCAGAAGAATCAATACTCCCACAGTTAAAGGTGTATCATTTATAATATCATCACTGACCTTTGATAATATCAGTGCATAAGAACGCCTTGGGCCTTGGCGGTGACGTTTACTAAATAAATAAGTTGAAAATTTTTAGTTAGAAAATCAACTTCAACTGACTGCCGACAAATATGCGATATGTTGGGAGTCGAACAGAAATGTGGTCAGTTTTGAGAATTTCTCTGGGATTGATTTATTTTTTAAGTCGAGATCGTAGTACAAATTACAAACTACAAACTTCGATCTCCTATTCAACAATCGTGGAGTTTGAATAGATCATCATTCCTTTCAAACGAAATTCTAAAGAATGTTATATAGGGAAAATTCCGAATCACCCTCTCAACTCTGGACGGAACACAACTTCAGACCATGGATACACAATACAAATGTCAAATGTTGCAAGTAAATGAATTAGTTTATACAATATTGATATATTTCTGTATTTTCCACCCAATGTGGATGTGTGCGTCAAGCTAATAAATGTTGCAAGTTGCAAGTAAGTCGACGGTAGGTTTTCTTTTTTAATCCTACAAATATCGTCACAATAAAGTACTGCCTCGTGTTCAGTAAATAGTGAATGAATCAGTGATGTAGCTCCCGGCCCTATCTTCCCCTGTCTTCGTCCTCTGGAACTTGCAACGACTTTATGGCTTAGATTAACATTCGTTGCTCACAAACTGAGTTGTGCACTTCTATTTTCTAAAACTTTATATTTAGAACATGCCAAAGGAGAATTGTTGTCGTGCTACGATCGCTCAACTAGTAGACAGAGAAGAAACACCAATTTCGGAAATATCCGTCAAAATCGAAATGATCTCTACTCTTGGTATGTGACACTTACGTAGTACATTGAGTACAACAAAAACCCCTGCGCCCTATCCGCGGAATTTTCAGAAATCAGAAAAAGCCGCGCTTATATTTAGGGGATACCGGGAGCGGAACCTCAAACCTTCTTACGAAATAATGCTTCATGAACTGCTGTAAACCCATTTTATAATCTTCACTGTTAGACAAAAAAAAATAGTTATGTTATAGCTTACAGCCTTATCGTTGCCATTCTTGTGTCTAATTAGCTTGATAAATGTTACCTAATTATATCAGATGTTAATCCTGATCCCGCTGCTCCACAATTGATAATTGCGAATGGAACGAATATCCTTCTCCTGGAAAATGTGAACGATTATATCATTACAAAAGATCCACAAATTATCAACTTTCAATTGGAAGCAGACGACAAAATTACAGGTTTGGAAAGTTATTTCACAATTTACGTGAAATAACGGCCGGGTTTGGGGCACATCTCAAGTACCTCCAGTACCCGTACCAGCATGTATTTATGCATGCAAAGTGCGGTCGAATTCGAGTCGTATTTTATGCTAATAATGCTCATTTGCATATAAGGCGTGTATTTAAGTACAGTTCAAGAACCGGCCGTTATTTGACAACTAAAATCGCTAGCCCACGCGGAAAAGCTAGGCGATTACATTACATCCGCTTTACTATAAAATATAAAACGGTTTTCATGACATACCAAGCTAGTTTGATCAGACCCAGATGCCAAAATGTGCCGATATACCGTAGTCAGACACAATTTAGCGATATATACCTCCTGCAATCTACCGTAGTTTAACAAACCCACTACTGTATGTATAACAACTACGCATTCTTGATAGTCGCCTACGTTAACAAGAGCAATGTCTATTTTAGTTGACAAAAACAATTGATTTTTATTAGGCTTTCTTCTATTCCAGCAATAGTGGGAATATCCTCTGAAGAATTACTTGTTGGCACAGAACGCGGAGGAATCTGGTCCGTTTCAGTGGTGAACAATAATTCGACAAATTCTGACGAGGTACGTTAAAGCGGAGTGACACGTGGTTTTTAAAAGGCTGCGCAATTGATTCTGAGATATGAGTGCGGCAGACAACGTGCACATAATACGTTTATTCAGTCATGCCGTCGTCCAGCATGCGTTTCACAAACAGTTCACTGAACAACCTAGTCCTAGTGCAAATAAAACAATACGATAAATACGTTACACTTGGTATTTAAAGTCAATAGGATGAAGATGTAAGCATTCCGAATGCCGTGTACGAACCATTTTTGCAGTAAATTAATAATGTACATCACCTCACTTTCTGGAGGTTTACATTGACTATACATATTTCTTATCATCATCTTTCGATAAACGGGAAAAACTAGAACGCGTACTTTTCGTGAGCTCCAGTCTGTCACATCACTATCAATTGTTGCTGAATATCTTTCATAATATTGATGCACACATTTTAATGTGTTAATAAATATTTAGTCACTAATATTTAATCACAAGTATGTGTTAATAAGTATTTTTAGTAATGTGTTAAAGCGAAATACCACCCGGTTTGGGGTTTTTTCACCAAAAATAGTTTGAAAAAAGTTATAAACGAAAATAAACATAAAAATACAAACAAATAGGTGCATCTTGTATAAAAATGTTCTCAAACAACCATTTTTTGCGATTTTGGATGGGAAAATTCGCTTCCGGCGATTTGCCGATTTTAATACTAGCACGGCCCCGGAAAAATCGAGGGATGGCCTTTTCAAATGATCACACACTCCGAAGCATCCAAATGACGAAATGTTGACAAAATATTTTGAATTTGGCTAGTAAAAGTCCAAAAATGCACATTTTGAAAACGGCTGTAAACGCACGGTTGTTTACCCCTCCTCTTTTCGTATTTTTTTGTTGAGACCGACCGCTAATTCGCTTTAATAAATATTTAATCACTAATATTTAATCACAAGTATGTGTTAATAAATATTTTTAGTAATGTGTTAATAAATATTTAATCACAAGTAATTTAGACCGTTGAAAAGACGCAAAAAGTCCTACGCGATCCCGATGGCAGTAGTATCACACAGCTCGTGCACGGTAATATTACACTATTATATATTTAAATAAGTGAAACCTAATTTGATATACGTGTGCTCCATTTGGGAGAGGATAATTTCAGAATGTTCGAGCTTAGTACGGAATAAATAATTCAAACGTTGAAACGTTGACATAAAGATTTGGTATACACATCTGTCCAATCTGAATCGTCCTAATAAGCTCCATAAACCTAACTTTGCTGTCTGTCTTGGTTTTTTTTAAACAAAGAATTA
The DNA here is from genome assembly GCA_036852015.1 of Pelodera strongyloides. Taxonomy (NCBI): domain Eukaryota; kingdom Metazoa; phylum Nematoda; class Chromadorea; order Rhabditida; family Rhabditidae; genus Pelodera; species Pelodera strongyloides. The sequence continues at coordinate 624,510 of JAANDG010000013.1, forward strand.
CTGTCATATTGCTTTTCATCATGTTTTGCGGTTTGCAGGTAGTCAGATATTCGGCTAAATGACATAAGCACCCGGGACCCGACGGCGCCTCATGACGCCTACGGCGTCGGAGACGCCCATATGACGCCTCAAAAAGGTCCGCCACAGGCGTCATCGATATTCTCTTATTATGCTTTCAGATCCCCTTCAAAAGATGGTGTATGCATTATTGAGTAAGAAAGGTCTGCTGAGATGTCCGCTCAATCCCGCGCCCTGTACTTTTTTGGACACAAATTCGCTGATACAGTATATATCAGTGGATAGCTGGAATGGGTACGGTACTTTTTGAATACTAACTTTATGAACAGTGCAATTCAGCAACCGGCAATTTAGGCTATGAACTACTGCTGGATGAACACAACTTGTATTCTTAATATGAAGAAAACTAGAGTATGCACTGTGCCGGAGAGCCACTTTTTTTAAATCATATTTTCTAACATTATCTACAATTTACAATGCCTCTTTTCAGTTTTCTCTACTATATCAGCTCAGAGGGAGACCTAGTCCAAGCGGAATTATTTTCTTTCAATGCAACGGAAACGTACACCTTTGAAAAGAAGAAAGTTATTCCCGGTGTGCTGGAATTTTTTTACCTTATCATGTCACCTTTGATAAAAAAATCTACCTTATTAAAGGGTCAGGCCCATTTCAAATGACCCCTATTTTTGATGATTCCATCTGATTCTTCATGTCATATATAGTAGGATACGATAGCTTTCTAATTTTCAAGCCCAAAATTCACGCAGTATTCGGCAATTTACCATTGTCAGTCATACCCAACTATTTATCGCAGTTGTCACGCCCCTTCGCGCTAATTGGGCAATATGCTCTATTGGGCGTGACAATTGCGATATTGGCCAATAAGCGCGAAGGGGCGAACAAACTGCGATAAATAGTTGGGTATGACTGCCCACGGTAAATTGCTGAATACTGCGTGAATTTTGCGCTTGAAAATTAGAAAAATATTGCATCCTATTATATTTGACATGGAGAACCAGATGGAATCATCAAAAATAGGGGTCATTTGAAATGGGCCTGACCCTTTAAAGCAAAGTTGAAGGTGGAAGCACAAAAAAACAATCAATTTAGCCAGTTAGAAGTGCACATCATGCTAACGATCATACTACCAACATCTATTGTGCATTACAATATACGTACCATACTAATTACAAGATAACAAGATAACAAGATAGCAAAGGAGCTGGGGAAAGGAAATAAATAAACTTGCAAATTTTCAGATTTGTCTCCCGCAGTGGCCATCGAGATTGATTACAGTGAACAGGAATTGATAGTTGTACTTCAAAATGGTAAGCTTCTTATGGATAACTGATTAATAATTAAAATAATAAAAAAATCGAGTAAATTCGAGTAAATTATCATAAACACGGAAGAATGCAGTTGTCTACGATACGTTTCAAAAACCGGCTCTTATTTCGCTTTAAAGGGAGAGGCCCATGAGAAAAAAGTTGTCCTTAATTTACTTACACAGGATGTTCGGAATTTTAGAAATACTTATGTTAAAACAGCATTTCTTTACACCTAGAACTCACAGTGTTATTCCCCGTCAAACTGTTCGGCCAAGTACCGTAGTCAGAACGTTTTTACGGTTTATATCCGTTCATTTTCATCCTTTCTCTTCAAAGTAATGTTAAAACGAATGAACATCATTCCTATGACATTAACAGGGCGTTTCCAATACTGTAATGCCCTAAATTATTCTGACTACGGTACCTGGCCGAACTGTTTGTCGGAGAATAATTTTGCGAGTTCTAGGTGTAAAGAAATGCGGGTTTTCACAGAAGTATTTCTAAAACTCCGGACATCCTGTGTAAGTAAATTAAGGACAACTTTTTTCTCATGGGCCTCTCCCTTTCAGGTTCGGTGGTTGGCAGGAATATTGTGACTGGCGAGGGGAATCTTCGAAGGGCTGGTTCTTATCCCGGAGTGAAGAAGATGCACCTAACCAACGGGAGAATGCTGTGGACGAAATTAAAGGTACTCACTCTCTCTCTCTTTCTCTCTCTCTCTCGTTCTCTTTTTCTTTTTCTCTCTCTCTCTCTCTTTCTCTTACCTCGCCTACTCCTTGTCAATGTTTCTTTTGTGACATTCTTCTTCCTAACAGTGAAAGCTTCAGTACTTGTAACCAAAAATGGGAAGGGAGGGGGGGGGGGCATTTCTCGACGGATTCCAAAAAAAAATTATCTGAAAATAATAATTAATAATAATTTATTACGTACACACGCAATTCGTGAGCAAAATATATGCAACGTACAGTTTTGTCGAGTAAAGCAACAGTAGTGTAGTGAGTAGTGCATTAAAACAGTTTTTGTCCGAAACTTGCCGACACATTCCTTGAAAGGTTATATAATACCTATTAAGTGTGGCGACAGTCCTCTTGATGAAGTTTGCTTTTATTCGGAAGAAAAGGACGAGGAAACAATTCACTTTAGTCGGTTTGTGTTACAAGATATACATGGATAATTAAAAAACAGTTCATATTTATGAACGAAAAATAACTATAATGATACATTAATTTACCTGAGCTTTACATTTTACATCACCCAGACACCTTGTGATTTATAACTCGTTTCTTTTCTATTACGTGAGAAGAGATACTTGATTTTTTTAAAGTGATTGATTAGTTTAAAGCGGTGAAACAGTCAGTTCTTGAAAATTTGCAGGAATTCGATTATTGATCCTAATCTAATTATGCTCGTTACATGGGAATACGTTTCAAGAAACCGGCTGTTATACCGATTTAAAACCTCGACGTCTTCAATCTTAGAACTATTGGTTTTAGCTATCTCTACTCCGGCGTTTTGGTAGATTTCTCGTTCCTTTCCGAGCCCGTATATCCTCCTTCTCTACTGGCTCCCGTACCATCGGGACTAGTCACATCGGACACGAAAGCAAGGGTCACCTGGAAACCTCCACAATCTATGCCATTTCAAGGTTTGTCAACTTTATAAAACTTATTAATATATTAGTATTTAACTGTATTTCATGCTATGCTATTTAATCTATGATATTTCAAGGTTTGTTTATTGTGTGAAACTTACATTTTAGTGCTCCTGCAGGCATGTCATAGGTAGTGCATGTTAGTGTAAGCTTGTTAGTGGACTTCTGTGCTTTAAAGCGAAATGCTAGCCCCTTTGGAAAATTTGCATATGATAAGCAAATCCTATGTAACCTATGCTAATTTTTGTACAATTGCCGTGGACGATCGTACAAAATTAGCATAGGATACATAGGATTTGCTTATCATATGCAAATTTTCCAAAGGGGCTAGCATTTCGCTTTAAAATCGACAACGAAGCACCATAATTTACATTTTACATTTGTTTCGCAAATTTTTTCACATATCTTTCACACATTCATAACCATTGCATTTTTGTGATAATATTTTATATGTTTTGTATTGCAAGGCATTTACGCAAATTATGCGTACACTACAACTTTTTGCCGAAGTTAATACATGTGCCTTTGACTTAAAGTATTTTTAATTATGGCTAAAATTCAGGTTATTTGAACTAGGCAGAATAATTGGGTAATGATTCCAGCAATGGGCTCTGAATGGCGAAATATGAGATACGAGTGTCGTTTACAAGCATCAAATACGGAGTCTGCAATCGAAGAACAGACAACCGAGACTGATTTGGTTAGTCATCTTTTAACGAGCCCAAATATAATATATGGGTACCACGCCAACGCAATTACCACGCCCAATATAGCATGCTGGTCAATTAGCGTGACAAGGGCGTGTCAACTGCGATAGATTGTTGGATATGACTGGCCATGGTAAATTGTTGGTAACTGCGTGAATGTTGCGTCTAAAAATTGGAAAAAATTGCACCCTACCATATTTGAGTCGGAGAGTCAGATTAAGTGATCAAAAATAGGGGTTACCTGAAATGGGCCTGACAGTTTAAATGTGTGGTAGCCGACCTATCAGATTAGCTACATTTTAAAGCTTCAAGTCCCACAACTGAAATACAAGTAAATCGCCGCCTGAGCCCGTCTTTCAATGCTGCACAGGCATTACTTCAAAAAAAAGTGTGCATACTTATATGAAACATCTGAAACGTATTGTCAGTAATTAATGTAACGAAACGATTTTCGTTTATTTTGGTTTGCGAAATGTTTACTGCTTATACCAAATCCTTGAAACGTAGTATGGATTTCGTTGCGGATTCGGCGACAAACAACTCTAAACTCTTCTCCTTTATATAATAAGATTATGTAATAGTGATGTGAGATCCCTTGCAGCACCACATCCACAAACCTTATATTATGGTTCATGTTCAACAATGCAGTACTTTAGCTCCTTCCCATTTCACCTGCAACGGAATACACCGCCTCCGTACGCGCGTGTACTTTGCACATTTGCAGTCCTTTTGCCAATTCAATCAATACGGCCTTTGCGCAAATGAACGGTATTACTTTTTTTGCTGTTTTTTTTAAATTAAAGCAGTATGACACGTGGTATTATTGAAAAGTATGGTGCATAACGTCATCCACTGCATTATGTGCAAATTTGTGTGCCCGTAGGTGCTGGAGAGGCTCCCGATGCATCACAATTTGCTTGTGATACCAGGGAATACAGTTGTCCAGAATATGTTTTAGAACACGTGTCGTACCGCTTTAAATTTTAAACTAAAAAGAAAACAAGAAGTTGTCTGAACCATACATTACAATGAACCAACAAAGCGTTGTCAAAAGAAATGATATGCAGGCACTCCGGTTTACGTTATGAAGAGAACTGGGGACACAGTCTCGACGATGGACGTACTGGGGCAAGCGATCGAGGAAGATGAAAATTGTAAGTATATTATTTTCTTATTCATTTGCCCTCCGACGCTCACAACCCGAGTTCGGAGCCGGCCCGTGACAACTTTAAATTATTTTTAGGAACTTTAAATTGTTTTGAGAAACTGAAAATTTTCAATCTGGCAAGGAAAACATGGAACTTATCTTAGACTAATTGTACGGATCGAACAAACGTTTAGCTATCTAAGTATTTAAAGTAATTCTCTAAATCTAAATATTTAAAGTGAAGGGTATTTCCGTGGATAATGGAATAATTGTGGCATTCGACAACACTACCGACACATTTTACACTGCGCAACCAGAGTCACAGGTTTGATATTTCTTTTAATGTGTTATGACACGTGGATTGTGTAAAGTATGCTTGACTTTGCATCATATGCAAATTGTGTCCAATGCAGATTTCGAAAGCACCGTGTCATACGGCTTTGACTTCAGTGTTTTCTTTTATTCGAAAAAAAAACATGATTGAGTCGTGAAGAAATTAAGAAGTGTAATCCCCAAGATATCTAAATAAAAAAGGGGTTCACGATGTCAATTAGAAATTTATTCGACAATTTAACTAACTGTATGAAACAAGTATTTTACTATTTTACTTCAGGTTTGTTTGTACTGGAAGTTCCCACGAAAAGTTGCCACGCATATATAAGAAACCCATGAAACATCTCTCCCGTTATTTATTATTTAAAGGAGGAGGCTCACGAGAATGAAGTGCTCAAATAGTTTCCTTTTATCGAAAGATGATGGTATTAAATTCCGAAAGATGCAAAAGCTTCCAACTGGAAGGAGTAAATCAATATAAAACTATGAATTCTATCAAAATTTTGGATCGTAAAAAATAGTTGATTTCCATAGTGGGCATGCAAATTTTGTGCTGGCTTGCAAAATGACTTGTAAATTTTCATGTTTAGCTTTGAAGTCTACCTTGCATACGATAGGTTATTTTATTTGACTTCGAGTTCTGAGATTAATTAATTCCTCCAAACTAAAGCGCTGAACCTTATAATACTTGTTTTTTGAAAGATAAACCCATTATCCTTCGATAAAAGGAAACTATTTGAGCACTTCATTCTCGTGAGCCTAACAAGACACGATTCTAAATAAAATACTATCCCCCCTGATAGAGTTTTCTAATTCGCATCGCGTTCCCGCCGCGACTCTTATTGATGAATACTACGGTATCGAGGGTGTTTAAAATTCCACTATGTAAACAAGAATTCCTTTTAGAAATTGACGAAATTCATGGTTTAAAAACACTATTCTGGGGAATTTTTTTCAATAGTCTTTTAGAAAAGTCTTTAATCTATCAGAAACTATGCATAAACAGTGTTGTTTGCAAGAAATGGAGGTGTTTCAAAATTTTAAAGTTTCTCCTTTTTGCCCCAAAACGCTGATGGGTGTCCTCGCGTCGCGTATGATGAAATTATTCACTCATTTGGCGCTACATTTTAAAAACAAAAATGAATGAGACTCGCGGGGGCAAGGGAGAATAAAGGCATGTAATCATGGGGAGCATGGGCACCACTAAAACGAAAATACGAAAAAATGAAATAAAATAGCTGCATACATACTACGGGGCTAGAAAGTAGCGCTACTGGTACTGTACGTAAAAGAAAAATAATAAATTAAATAATAAATAATAAATAATAAATAATAAATGATAAATAATAAATAATAAATAATAAATAATAAATAATAAATAATAAATAATAAATAATAAATAATAAATAATAAATAATAAATAATAAATAATAAATAATAAATAATAAATAATAAATAATATAAATAAATAAATTATAAATAAATAAATTATAAATGAACATAAAAGAATAATATTAAATATTCCCTATCTTGAAAAATAAACTGATAATAAATAACAATTAAAATAATTAACAACAAAAATAATTAATATTTAATGATAAATAAAAATTTCAGTTGCCCATCACTCGTTCTTCGTCTTTCCTGGCTGCGTCCAATTTCATAACTTCCTATATGATAACTTATCTGTCCATTATACCATCGAGATCCATGCTTCTCGTCGCCTCATCATATCAAATAAACAGTTATCGATTAACGGGAACTTTTGATCAAATGTAAGTTGTCAATGTTTGGTCTGTTTTTGATAATAACAATAACTTCAGAAACGGTAACTGTTGAGGTAAAGTGATCGGCCACCCCTAATTCTAAACAAGTTTTTCCTTGTTGCCTCACTTTGTAGACAGCGCTAAATTGCTCTAACTTTATTCTCCGCCTTTCCATCTGACAAGTACTGACTCTGAAACATTAAGAATTTACTCTTGCGAACAAACGGTTATCGCTTACTGCTCTGAGGTGGTCGGTTTAGCTGGCGAAGACTCGACCGGGGAGATTTTCTTTATAACACAGGTGCGTTTGACTAACGTCATTTTGTAGTAGCTACTAGGTTGTATGAGCTGCGACACATTTCAAGAGACCTCCTATAGGTAAAACTTCAAAGCATGGAAAAGCTGTCTGTGTGTCAATCTGTGTCATGGAAGTATAGCGTTGTGTCAAGTAAAGTTGCACTGTCGAATTATGTTTTTAGAAGTGTCAAGTTAGTCAAGTATCGACAAGATAGTGTTAATAACAGTGGATAGTTGTTCCAAACAGCGTATTGATACAAAAATGTCAAGCTAGGTCAGCCGGTGTTAATGCGTGTCAGGATGTGTCCCTGTAAGTTTCAAGTTCCAGGCTCCAAATGGCACCGTGCAGTTGTTTGTGATTCCAAAAGATCAAAGAACGCCCACGCTGATGGCCTCGTCGACGGATTTTCCACCGTTTGTTTTAATAATGAAATTATTATAAACGTTAATTTATGTTTTAACTTATGTTGTCCCTGTCCAAATTGGTGGGTTTGCTTGCATATGAGTGGCTTCAACCATTATAGTCATTCTGACTCCCACAATTAGGCAATAATTAATGAGTATGTTTAAAGCGAAATATCAGCCGGTTTTTGAAACGCATCGAGTGCACCAATATTCTTATGCAACTTATGCAAATGAACATGAATTAGAAAAAAATCGAGCTAAATTCGAGTAAATTTGCATAAATACACAAGAATTCAGTTGTCCGAAATGCGTTTCAAAATCCGGCCGGTATTTCGTTTTAACCAGTTCAATGATAAGTGTTGTGAAGTGTCTTGAGTATTGTTTGTTGCTAATTGCCCTTATAGAGGATAATAAAATTGAAGTTGAAACTTAATTGTTTAGAATCCGACAACTAATTGCTTCTAATAATAAACTGATATTTATCACCAAGCGAGGACATATGGGATTCGTAGACAAACAACTCGGATCACTGAATATCAATCACGCGTTGACCGATGTGAGTCGCGTTAGTTATTCTAATATGCGAATTTATATATTTTTCTTCTTCCATACAATATGGATATGGCCGCATAGCCTAGTCCTAGAGGTAGTGGCTAGCGTCTCTGTTTCTCTGACAAGCTAGGGAGGGCCACGGTTCGGGCGCATTGTTCCGCTGATTAGCCCGAAGACGTCGAGCAATTTGTCATCTGGAGCTCGTCGCCTGTGCTCAGGACCTCTGCCGAACATGTAATAAGCAAACCTTGTACTCCCTTGAATAAAGGTGCACGCTCTTGAAGCGTAAAAGAAATTTTTAATTTTTAAATTACATTTATTACTGACAATTGGAAAAGTGACTGGCCAGAGCTGTAATAACTCGGAGTTGTCAGGTTGTCCGGCGGTTGTTCCGGTCGTCTTCTGTACCGAGATAAACTAACAGTGTCAATAGTTTTAAAGCGAAATTACGGCCGGTTTTTGAAACGCATCGTAGACAGCGTATTTATGCAAAGTTGCTCGAATTTAGCTTGATTTTTTATTCAAATTTATGTTAATTTACATAAGCTACATAAGAATGCTGATGTACTCGATGCGTTTCAAAAACCGGCCGGTATTTTGCTTTAAGAATTTCATGTAAACTTTTTGGCGAATATTCAACCGGGATAATTGTCATAATGTTTCAGTTGAACGTGATGGTCCCCGTGTGGCCTGCACCCAAAAGCAATCGATTTGAGCTCAACCCAGAGGTTCTAATCGGAGCAAAGGTAGAAGTTTTTGTTAGTTGCACCTCAGTGCAAGTTGTTATTTGTCATTCATATTTACACACAGTTCCGCTTTACGTGTTGATACTACTACAATTATTCAAGAAGAGAAACTGCCAAACTTACTAGCAAACCTTTACAAGTTTTGTCGGTTATTAAAACTAGGTTTAAGACAAAAGGAGAGCTGAATTGGAGCGCAGTTGGGCAGCCAGATGGAAGCGGTTCCGTCCTATACAAGGTCTGTCATTTACTAAATACTGATATCGCGATATTTTTAGTGTTTCCGAAAAAAAAACAAGCGCACATGAATGAATTCACTTTTATATAAAATAGATAATTAGAGTTTATTGTTTTAGATTTCCCTGTACAAAGATCATCTCGGATCTGATGATCGTTTCGTGTCTGCGTCTCTGACACCGTCATTTACTCTTCCCGTCGGGCTCTTGGAGAGTTGGGCAAGTGGCCAACACTTTGACGTCTACATTGAAGGTACTGTAAAAAATGCCCCCATATATGGAACAGGATGTTCACGGCACTACTGTTGCTCGGAAGGCCGTACCTGTTAAAGAAGTTATACAACAGGGAGGTCCTAAAGAAGTTGACTAACAAATTTCTGACGGTCTAGTGGAAGTGAACAACCAGTGTACTGTATCCGGAGGTTATCTAACAAGGTACTGTTGGTCATTTTGAATCGGGTCTTGGAGATATTATTGTGAGCTAAAAAAATATTCTCCAGCGTTGGACGCGTGGACGATAGCAAATGTGTCAAAAACTGGCTTGATTGCTCCAACAAAACCACCCACACAACCAGGCGAGCTGAGAATATACGCCACGCAACAGGTTTTGTTATTTTTATTTTTGGTTTAGAAAAGATAAAGTGACAAAGTGATAAAAAAGAGACGCATGTTTACGTGTTACTTGCGTTCATATTGACAAAGATCTAGAAAAATTCGCGTTCACACGCGGGTTTCTTCACAGTATAAGTGAGATTCTGGCACGCAAAAATACATTTGTCTTACGCATTAAATTTAAAAAAAAATGTTTATATTTAAAAATTTAATTTCAGAAAACGGTGGACGGAGCCCGGGCGATAATTACTTTCTTCTGGAGTTCACCCAAGGAATGGAACGGAAATGCGTTCCGCTATGTGGTAAATTGCACACAAATGGACGCGAGTGTGTGAGTTTACATCCACATTCGGATGACTGTAGTCTTATGCATGACTGAAACTATCTTTGTTACTGATCATGACAATTAGGATTTATTCATTATGGCGAGCATTTATTCTTTTTATTAGAAGTTGAAATGAGAAGTTGAAACATTGACGTTATTGTGTGCACGCAACGGAAAATGTGTTTTTCAGAATAAGCGTCGAGCTGCCCAGCACTGTGACCCACTACTCGTTTGCTGTGAAAAATGGAAAGGTGCGTCTTTATGGTTTAAAGCAAAACACCGGCCGGTTTTCGAAACACATATAGTATAACATCATTCTTATGCAGCTTATGCAAACGAGCATAAATTCGAGCTAAATTCGAGCAAGTTAACATACATATGAAGGGTTCGGTTGTTCACGATTCGTTTCAAAAACCGGCCGGTATTTAGCTTGAAATTGCTTCTCGAAAGAATAGTTACGATTAGTTACGTTAAATAAATATTTTCCGCATTCAAGACGCCTGACGCGTGCACCTTTATTGAAGGGTTGTTCAATACAGTGTTCAAAGTCATTGTTTGTGAATGTTCCGCAGAGGTCCTGAGAGTAGACGATGACAAATTGCTCGACTACCACGTTCTTAGGCGCGCAGCCCGCACATACGTTACCGCATCCGCGGAAAAGAGATGCATTTTTAACATGGATAAGGCGGAGACGCAGCAAAGAGGTTTCTCTGTGTCTCGAATTTTTTCTCTGTGTCTCGAAGTTTGCAATCTTTTCCCGCGGATGCGGCTACGCATTTGCCTGCTACGCGCCTGCTCTGGTCCTCAGGTCCTCTGAGAACGTAGTGAGGACCAGAGTAGGGCCATGTGATTGAGATAATTTAACTGCATACATGCTCCGTAGTTTCTATTAGCACTGGTGATACCATTAAAAAGTTACTCTCCTCTAAATACTTCAGGTTTCCTGTGCTGTTGCCGCCTCCAATGAACCAAGTAATGTCGGAGAATTCTCACCACAAATATCGATTGATAGCAGTGGTTAGTTTGATGCTTGATACTTATGTGTCAGTTTACTTTTGTTAGCGCGATATCACTAACTTAGTTTGGGTTACATCGGAGCCCCTTTGTCCAGTTTTCCGTAAAGCGTCTTTATGGAGAAACCATAGTGCACTTCTGTCGCATCAGGGACCCTAGAACTAGAACTAGGAAAGATATCCATGTTATATTAATTGTCATACGTCATAGCCCACATGTAGAGAAAAAATTCCCACAGTGTAGGCCTTATCTTCACGGAAAAGAATTTAAAAAAAATCTCAGAACTTCGTCCGCTTGTGCGTCTCTTCGCCATCGATTCAACCAACGATTTGATCGCAATTCCAAATATCACTGATGGAAATACCCCAAAAAAGAGAAAGAGACGCCAAGCTCCGTCAACGGTTCGAAAATCTACTTTATACATTATTCGTAGCCGTAGTTCAAGACTAATGCAAATATTATTGTGAGGAAATTAGAGGACTGAGCAATAATGACTGCGAAACAAAAACTTAAAACGTGCTACAACGCATAATATGTTTCTGGTGTGTCTAACCCAGGTGAAACAGCGAGATCAAATTTTGAATTCTGATCATCTTAGGCCTAAAAAAAAGATCGGACCATCGAACTGCAATGTTACATTCTGTTCAGTGGCCATGGACACATTCTCTCTGACGATATTTTTAAGAAAACAGTTTCATTCGGTTTATTATTTAAAGAATTTGAAAAGCAACAGTTCACTGTTCACTCTATGATTATCATTCGACTTCTTCCTTCAGATCCAGCACACGCACATGGAATACCAGGCGATTGCCTATATTGAGAATGACCTCTACGCAGTGGTAAAAGAACCAGATACTGTACAACCGACACTTGTGCAACTAGACGCCAACAACATTTCCAATGTTGTGCACAAGGTACAGCCACAACTTCAGCTTCCTCAGTTATTTTTCTTTCCTTGATAACTCTCTTACAAAAGAACCCCGTCAGCCTCCCCGAACCGTAGGATGTAAACTCTTATTGCCACCTTTTGATACAGATCTACACCGCACTATCAACCAACCCTTCCTCCACTTTTCAGGGTATGGTTTGCCTATCTAGCTAGCCGCTTCACGAAAACCCGATTGTTGTGTTGTTAGAATTATACTCGTAGAGTGAGAGTTGCGGATGATTAGGGCAACAGATTCCGGGAGATTCGGAAAACAACATTTAAATACGAATTGTATAGGCGTCAATTGGTGGCGAGGTGTCGCGAATCGAAGCGATGACGTCAGACTGGGTTGGCTATCGACTCCTCTTCGTGATGAGCAAGAGCCTTTATCAGGTACAGGAACTAATCGATATTTGTATTGCTCATGTCTGGCATCGTATTTAATAATAGTAATTTATTACACCATAAAAGTGCGCGCAAGCAAACATAATTAAAACAATAAATACAATTAAGACAGAAAAACTGTAATAAGGGACACAAGGGACATGTGTAAAGATAAGAGTTGTGTACATGAGAACTACTGTACTTTTCGAGTATTTTTTATAATGTTTTCTATTAAAAATTTCGTAATCTTCAGATAGCGCTGGACCCTTTTATGGCGTCGTCAATACTGACGCCAAGAAAACTGATCGAATTATCGTTGGGAGCATCAGACGCCAAGCAACTCACATTCGATCCATTTAAAAAGTGGGACTTATTAAAAAAATAAAGCGCTATAGCTTCGCCGCTCACCCTATCTGAAGGCATCCCACCGCATTGTGCTGTACCAAAACTCGAGCGTCAAAAATTCGCTGCGTATTCTTTTTGACAATTTTGACTATTAGCTGGACGAATGTCCGTTAATTCTTAACGCAACGTGGCTCACTTTCAACATTCTCTTCACTTGCTAACACACGGTTTTGCGCTTTCAATCTTTAATTGAAAAAAAAAAAACATTTTTCAGTACCGCCTATTTGCTCACTCGGAATGGCTCCTTGTTTTCGTTGAATTTGTGGAAAGGTCTCGAGGAGAATCTGGCTCTGACGGTGCCATGTCTGTCCAGCCAAACCGTCACCTGGATGACCACTGGTTAGCAATTCCACTATCTAGAGACTAACATTCTTATAAAAAGAGTGTTAGAAAAAGTTAAAGCGAAATACCGGCTGGTTTTTGAAACACACCGAGTACACCAGCATTCTTATGCAGCTTATGCAAATCATAAATTTGAAAAAAATCGATTCAAGTAACTTAGCATAAATAGGTAAGAATTCAGTGGTCCACGAAGCGTTTCAAAAACCGGCCGCTCTTTCGCTTTAAAGGGTCAGGCCCATTTTAAATTGCCCCTATTTTTGATGATTCCATCTGATTCTTCATGTCATATATAGTAGGATACGATATTTTTCTAATTTTCAAGCGCAAAATTCACGCAGTATTCGGCAATTTACCATTGCCAGTCATACCCAACTATTTATCGCAGTTGTCACGCCCCTTCGCGCTAATTGGGCAATATCGCAATTGCCACGCCCAATAGAGCATATTGCCCAATTAGCGCGAAGGGGCGTGACAACTACGATAAATAGTTGGGTATGACTGGCAATGGTAAATTGCCGAATACTGCGTGAATTTTGCGCTTGAAAATTAGAAAAATATCGTATCCTACTATATATGACATGAAGAATCAGATGGAATCATCAAAAATGGGGGTAATTTGAAACGGGCCTGACCCTTTAAGACGCGCTTGCGCCCATCCAGCAGCACGAGCTAGCAGCAAAATGTGATGATAGAAAATTCTCAACTTTATGCTCAATTCTTCAATGTTGTTGAAACTTGAAACGCAAAATCCTACCAGACCCCAGGAGGCTCCTTGAACTACATAAACCAAAAAAACGAGGTGTTTTTTGCAGAATTCGCCTGGAATCGTGCTGCTTCGCCGAAAATCTACGCCCTAACGTGGAATGGTCTAGTTGAGGTATATGATATGTCAGGCTCATAATCACTGCGCCTGAATTATACGTTCTGACCAGCTCTCGAGAAATTAACTTACTATATTTTGCGGTCGGTGGGGAATTTTCCAGAAAAAAAAAGACAACAGTTATGAAAACATTAAGTAAATTACAGGTGGAGCTTGACGGACGTTGCGGCGATTTAAAAAGCATCGATTGGAATAAGTTTGGAGGTGAGGCATACTTCACACGGCCATTTTTCCAAGTTTTTGCTTCTTATTTATAACTGTATCTTTAGTTGTATGTTGCTCTCTAGCTGTATTACATCACATAGCTCAACCAGACCATTCCACGTTAGGGCGTAGATATTCTTATGTATAACTGTAAATGGATGTCGGTCAGATGGTCTGCTACACAACTACGTGGGCAACATACTTGGATGCATTAATGTATTCGTTATAATGATTCACTTTCTCCGTTTCTTTCTATGAAGTCATTCTTGTTCTCTTCGAGTAGGAATACCTTGTTTTAATTAAATTCTCTAGAGAGGGTCTCAAAACTATGTCGGCTTTTTCCATCGCCGACATCGCTTTATTCGTGTTCGTCAGAAGTAGAAATTACGAGTTATGTCATTTTTTCTAGAGAAGGGTCTCAAAGCGATGTCGGCGTTTTCCATCGCCGACAAACTATTCGTGTTCGTCACGTCGGCAGAGATGTTGATCTATCGACCTGATGGGTCCATAACCCCAATTCCGATTAAGAATCCTCCTGTAAGGCAGATTCTCGCAGTCAGCCAGAGCAGTCAGCCGTACCCAGGTAAAAATCAATAAAATACGGTATTCTAATCTCCAACATTAAACTTTTGAGCACCATGCAAGGATATATAATCTATTTCTCTCTCACTCACGCGCTCAGATGTTGACCTAAATACTAAAAGGGGGATGTCCTAAAAAACCGCTTCATTGCGCACGTTGATTATAGGACGTTGGGCGAAAGTGTACGCGATAGACTTTATTAGGACATTTCCTAATGGAGGAAATGTTTAATTTGGAAATGTTTTCAGAACGTTCATGTTTCGCTCTGCCTGCTTCGTCGCAAATTTCATTCTCCGTTCAAAACGAAGGTCGGACTGGTGCCTTGGTGAAAGTTGACAAACCTCCCTCAATCATGGCCTGTCAGGATATTTCGGTGCCTCAAACTTTGTATGATGTAAGTGACTTAGTCAATTGGCAAAATATTTTTTTCTCATTTTTATGCAACAATTCCATAGTTATGTATGTAATGGTCGCGGACCGGTCGGTGAATGGGCTCGATAAACGGTCGCGGACCGGTCGGTAAACGGGCTCATTAAATGGTAGCGGACCGGTCGGTAAGTTTCCACCTAATTGTCAGTCATGACCACCCACTTATGCAACAAAAATCTACGCAAAATGTTCAGATGTACTTTAACCGGACGGATAAGTCGCGAGTGAAACACATTGAAAGTTACAACGACGTATTCCACGTGGAGAACGGAACACTTGACAAGGAGACCGAGTAGGTGACGAAGTGTACGATACAAAAAAAGGAGGGACCCATTTGGTGACGGTTACCTGGTATTTTCGTGGGCCAGCCCATTTGATGACCACCTGGCGACTTATTAGTCGACGCAAAGTTTTGTCGATATGGTCACAAATCGAGGCAAAGTTTGTGTCGATATGGTCACAAATCGAGGCAAAGCCGATATGGTCACCAAATGTGGCCAGTCACCAAGTTTTTTTTTCCGTTTCCGCCATTATTTCTTTTTACAATTTCCAATGCACTCCCAAAAATTAATTTTTGAATATTCCTTCAGAATAGTATACTGCGCACTGCGGAGCGAACGACCTTGTGAATTAATATTTTTTAGTATAATTTAAATATAACTTGACATATTTTTCAGCTACGAAGTGAGAATTTCATGGCACAATCGATATTCAACAGAAAGTGGAATTTCGAGCGCAAAAACTTTTCGGACTGGTGAGATTAGTAGTTATTGTAGAGCTCAATCTATTCCTATTCCACTAATAACAAAGAATTTAATTCACCACATCGAAAATTGAAAGACGATATTGACCAAGTTTGTTCTGATTATCTATTTAACTTGCATCGAACTTTTCGGTATAATTGTTTACTATGCATAATTATTAATTAATCAGATAAATTAAGGTTTTGGATATCCCTCATCTCCGCAAGGGCCGCTTGCCTTTGCCATTACTCCGGACACAGTATTTCTAATGTGGTTACTACCGGAAACACTGAACGCACCAATCGAGCAAATCAAATATAGGGTAATATTGGTACTTTAATTATTATTTTTTAGGGTTTGGTGCACAAACTGGAGTTGAATTAATTATAAGGCTAGGGTGCATTCGACGAGCGAGGGAACCTTTGCAGTACATTAGGAACATTGAAATCTTTGGAGTATATAAAATAAGTACCTCGTTTTTGTAGATTACTCAACAAGTTTCCTCCCTTTCAACACCTTCATCAATCGCCGTGCAACCGTGGTCCGGGGGAGGATTCTCACCATCAACCACTGGTAGATTTATCACTTTAAAACTATCTTTTTTAAGCTATTTAACAGACGGTTTTTGAAATGTATGTTGGGTAACCACATTCCCATGTTGTATCAAAAACATTAGAAAACGAAAAACAATCACGCGGAGTTTGCATAAAATACATGTGTATACCGAATACGTCGTCCGGCATAGCGGCATATGTTGCGAAAAAACCGGCTGGTATTTCATTTTAACCCCAACATTCGAGAGCTTTTTCTAATAAGTCTTTATCAGACAAATACTTGTCACAATCAACCACTGATGTGGTTAGCACTTTAAAACCGGACAATTGCTTTTTTAACCTAGGCTAACAGCAAACTATCCAATAGCTTAAATATACGTTTAGGTTAAGTGCTCGAATTTTTACAACAAACTTTTCAGACGTTGTTTCCTGTTTGGAAAATCCGTGCCGCGTCAAGATGGCGAACCTGCGTGCGAGCACGGACTACAAGTTTTGGGTAGGTCGTTTATGACTAGTAATATTTGAAAAGTACCTGGCATACTGTATGATAATTATCAGACTTTGTTATGGTGTACGGTACTGCGTGAATTTTGGAAATGTAATTTGGAAAATTAGTGCATCCAACTATATTTGACACGCAAGATCAGATGGAGTGAGCAAAAACAGGGGTTGCCTGAAGTGGGCCTGACCTTTTAAAGTATTTGTGTTAACAGCTTGGACAACTTAAAACAAATGAAGCAGTTACATATTATTAACATGGAATGTATTCATTACATAGAAACATAATATTTAGGTGACAGCTATTCATGAATCACATCTCAATTCGCAATTCCCTGAAGACTCAGAAGCGGTGTCTGTAGAGGCTACCGCTCGAACAAAGGTATGCGATATTTTGCACGAGTAGTTTTGGTGCTAGACCTGCAACGCCCTTCACTGCACCAACGTTTACAGGTTAACCTTACAAAAGTAGAAATCTCATAATGCACAGCGTGTTTTATACTTATACGGGTCCTAGAAAGACAGCAGCATTTAAAGGCTCATCTCCTCATGTAAACTTACTCCGATATTTTCTTTAAGAAAACTGCCGGATTACACAAGCATGAATGGCGAAAACCGCTTTGTCTAGCATAATATGAACTCGAAAATTCGGAAAAACTTTACGTTTCATATGGCAAAGTAAAAGTAAAAAAGACATACCTTTTCCTTTCTAGGATATTGCTGGCACACTTCGACCAGATAATGTGACCGGATCTTCGCTCCTACTTCGATGGAATTCACTGCAACCAGAGGAACCACCAACTTCTGTTTCAATACAGTATAAAGAGGTGGATTTATTATTTTAAAGCGAAATACCGGCCGGTTTTTGAAACGCATCTTTGACAACAGAATTTTTATGTATGGCTAATTTGCTCGAATTTAGCTCGAAGTCATTTTAATAAAAAACATGTGAGAAAAATAAAGAATACAATGATTAATAAATATTTTTTAGTCTGGCGGATACGGCGAGTGGAAAACTCCGAAGAATGCAAGTTTTGAGCCGCGCGATGTGAAAACTTCGATTGGAATTCTGATTACAAATCTGTTGTCGGCCACTTCTTACGACTATCGTTTTGTGGCCGTTTATAGAGGTATATCATGAATAACGGCACTGAAACTTAGCGCAGTCTTGGCACAAAAAAAGGAGGGGTCCGTGGTCCGTCAATTGCGGGGCGGCGGCGGACCCCTCCTGCGTCCTAGGATCTGCCGGATTTGCGCCAGAAGGGCGCGAGATGTTTATGCCCCCTAGCCTAGTGATCCCTAGGTGGAGTCAACTCCGCCCGAAGTTTAGCATTATTTCATATAGTGGCCAAGTCTATGTAGAGATGTAAAAATGCGAGCTCAATTTGCATAGCGCGGTTTTGTATCAAAAAGACGAGCAAGTAACTAGGACCTAATCCAGAAAGAGCGCAAACATTATAGAACTTCGTTTAGGAAATTACGAGATGAACAACCATATGTTCGAGTACAGTGAAGACTACTACCAGGGAATACAGCAGGCCAGGACCAAAGGTAGACTTATAGCTAGTCAGCTTTTGCCAAATCCATTTTGATTTTTGAATCTTATTTCCTACTCGTAGAACAGAGAGTATTTCTAAAGAAATATCATTCGGAATAATTGTGCAACATGAAAAAAAAACAGTAAAAAACCACGATAAATAATGTACATTAGTTTATTCTCAATTTGTTTCCCGTTTGCCGTTTGCCTCTCTTCCTCAAAAAAAGTTCATTTGCAGGGCTTTTATTCTGGATGTAGCATCATTGATATTTTGTAGTAATGTTATTCTTATTTTTTTTTATATTTTTTTTAGCCGGTACTCCAACTGAACCCCAATCAGTTTCTGTGCGGCAAGATGTGGAGGGTTGGATAGTAGAATGGCAGCCACCGAATTCTGATGGGGGAAGTCCAATAACCAGTTATGCTGTTGAGGTAAATGAATTTGATTCGAGCAAGCCAACCGACGGGTGCAAGGCAATTAGGCAATTAGCATTGAAAGAGACACGCCTGTTTGTGCAGAAAGTACATACTTCAGAAGGTTTACTGTAGACTGTGGCGCTCTCTCTTCTCTAACATAGATATCTCCGAATGCACTTCTTCTGGCGATGTCCACGTAAGCTACTGCTCACTTTGTGCAGTCATTCCACTTCGAACTGCCAACTCGATAATGAGAGTTAGAGAGTGGAGACTGAGAGAGAGGGAGAGAGCGAAAGAGAGAGGAGAGAGGAGAGATTAATAAAGAAGAATATTTCAGATGCGTCTCAATCGTACTTCGGAGTGGGAGATCGCCGAAAGAGGTCTGGATGGGAGGATCCTCTGGTGGAGACCACCCAAGGCCGATGCGGCTCCGCATTGGCAATTCAGGTATTATGCCGAAATGACAAAAAAAATCAGCCCCAAATTGGTGGTCGCGGATCGTAGACAATGACTAACAGAGAAGCCGTTGGTTGCTATGCTATATGCGTATGCGTAATTCAATAAAATATGAAATTTAGAGTGCGAGCTGCAAATCAAGAAGGCTTTGGTCCATATAGAGAAGTGCCACTACATGAAGGTAAGATTCAACGTTTTTTTTTAATTGGGAAATGTACACTCGTTCTACACACACGATGCACGTATGTATATGCATACATGTGTACTACCGCTTGCTTAGACTAAACTTGGTAAATGCCAAAGCTAATGACGCTTTTCGTTGTAGATGTTCATGACCAGTTGCAGCCAATAAATGTCGAGATCCAATTTTCTATCAATTTAATTTCAGATGACTTATCTAACGATGAGGGGACAACCAGCTGGCTGCCAATTGTAATTATCATAACGCTCATCGTAGCTGTTATTCTAATGGCCGCCACAGTGATCTTGAGTAAGGTTCATGCAGATATAAGTTGAGTAGTTACTGCATACACATGTGAATACATATTCAGAAAAAATTAATGATTAATTGAAAAATATATATGGCTGATGGAGATAAAAATACAGAGTGTGACTATCAGGCCGGACCGTGCACTTCAGGCGATTCATTTCAGGTCGTCAGCGCAACTCCGATCACAGAATCGTGCACAAAATCGATGACAAATCGATAACTCTGGAACAAATGAGCAAATTTGAAACGCAGGCAAATCATCAACTACCGCCGCAAATGCAGAATGAACTAAAGAGTATGGTACCATGGGCAATTAATTTTCTTCTGGTAGCTAATCGAACGCCATTAAAAACGACATAATAAACGAAAAACAGCCAGAGTCATCCCTTTAAAAGAGGAGGCTTCACGAACATCAAGTGCTTAGTTTAATTCCTTTTTTTTTCGAAGAACGTGATAAAAAGTCACAATAAACATGCACAGAAAGAAAGCACAACAATACACATTGAAGGAATTAATTAATTAAAAACAATCGTGGAACACAGGAAAACGGAAACACGAAAAAAACACGTGTTTTGTCCAAAAAGCACCAAAAAACACCGGTTTTCGTGTTCGGTGTTTTTTTTGGCGCATGTTCCGTGTTTTTTTGGTGTTTTCCGTTTCCTATGAATCAAAATAAGATACCGTAGTTTCCGGCGATCTTCGGCTCACGAAAAAAAAATCATGCTGAAATTTGTCAATATCTGCTTGTACGCTAAGGTTAAGACCTTGAAACACCTTGAAAAAGAGTAATTTTTAAAGAGAAATACCGGCCTGATTTTGAAACACGTTGAGTACAGCAGCATTCTTATGCAGCTTATGCAAATGACAATAACCCAGAATAAAAAATCGAGCTAAATTCGAGCAAATTAGCATAAATACATAAAAATTCTGTTGTAAAAGATGCGTTTCATAAACCGGCCGGTATTTCGCTTTAATAATACCTCTTGCAGATCTACCACATTTGCCTCGTGAGAGTATTCGATTAGTGAAGAAACTTGGACTCGGTTCCTTTGGCGAAGTCTACGAGGGAATCGTCAGCTCTATTCCATTACTTGGCACGGAGAATGTCAGAGTTGCCGTGAAGGTAATTAATCTTTATATGTGGAAATTCATAATGTATGATCGTATGATGCATACACGATCCATACATACATCATAAACATCCATACACCTAACTAAGCGAGCAAGTTTAGTGTACTTGTAACCCGATTTGCTAGATGAAATCTTTTTTACGGGGTATCAAATTATCCCAAAAAATCGGTATTTTTACACGAAAAATTAAAAAAAACTATCCTCGGGTATTACCAACATACGGTAAATTTTCAACATACTTTGGAACCCCATTAGTATTGATTGCCTATAACTGAAATGTATGTAGCTCAGCCGGGAGAGCGCTTGTCGTGCAGTTCTCGTGACGTGAGTTCACTCTAAACCAATTTAGGCCCTTCGTCAAGGCTACAATGCTGCTGAGAAACTCAAGTTCCAGAAAGAAGCCATTTTAATGAAGTAAGTTGCTAGCAAAGTTCTCTTTTTATTCCTCGTTCAAAATTCTGGTAGATGACTGCAAAGCGAGCACTCATTAAAGCGAAATACCGGCCGGTTTTGAAACACATCGTGTAGTCCAGCATTATTATGCAGTTTATGCAAATGAACATAAATTCGAATAAAAATCGAGCTAAATTCGAGCAAATTAGCATAAATACGTAAGAATTCAGTTTTCCACGATGCGTTTCAAAAACCGGCGGGTATTTCGCTTTAAAGGGTCAGGCCCATTTCAAATGACCCCTACTTTTGATGATTCCATCTGATTCTCCATGTCAAATATAGTAGGATGCAATATTTTTCTAATTTTCAAGCGCAAAATTCACGCAGTATTCATCGATTTACCCCTGCCAGTCATACCCAACTATTTATCGCATTTGTCACGCCCCTTCGCGCTAATTGGGCAATATGCTCTATTGGGCGTGGCAACTGCGATATCGGCCAATCAGCGCGAATGGGCGTGCCAACTGCGATGGATAGCTGTGTATGACTGCTCACGGTAAATTGCTGAATAATGAGTGATTTTTGCGCTTGAAAATTAGAAAATTATTGCATCCTACTATATTTGACATGGAGAATCAGATGGGATCATCAAAGATAGGGGTCATTTGAAATGGGCCTGACCCTTTAATCATTTTAGACTCTTTTTAATATTTATTTATTTATATGTAGTTATTAATTTTATTTCAGCAACTTTGATCATCCGAATATCGTCAAGCTACTAGGAGTCTCTTTTTCACCCGAACCGTTCTATCTCATTATTGAACTAATGGAGGGAGGAGATCTACTTGCGTTCCTCAGAGACAGGTATACTGTAGTTTACTATCATAATTTCTCTAATTACGTAGAATCACAATGGAATGAGATGACAAGCCTTTTCCATTTATAACACTACGTTAGCTCAAATAAAGTTCACATGCTCAAAATGAAGATGCTGTTTTATCAAAATAATAATATCAATAAGGTAATTATCATAATTTCTCCAATTAGGCTGCATCATGACGAGCTGAGAAATTAGCAAGCCATTATAACACAGCGTTAGCTCAAATAAAGTTCACATGCTCTTGTATCAAAATAAAGATTAAAATTGAAAATCACCAATATTTAGTCGATCAACGGGTACAGTACCCTCGCAAATTATATATGAAAATGATCAATATTTAGTCGACCCACGGATACAGTACCCTCACAACTTTCGCTTCGGGACCTTCTCGGGATGGTGATCGATGTTGGACGGGGAGGTGCCTATTTGGAGCAGCACCGTCACGTACACAGGGATCTGGCGGCCAGGAACTGTCTCATCACTCAACGCTACTCCCCGATGAGAGTGACCAAGATTGGTGGGCATATATAATTTATTTTGCTGGCTACGTTTACATTTCAAGGAGCAAACGAGGTTGGGCAAGCCCAGCTATTCGATATTTGGACCGTTCAACGTGAAACTTTCGTGTTGCGCGGCGAAAAAAAAGGTGCTCGCCGAGTCTTCGCCCAAATTTTTTTAGAATATTGATTTTCGCATTTTCTCTTGCGAATGGCCTTTTAGGCCTTAGGATGTTATCCCTATTCCTGGATTTAAGAGAGAAAAAAGTAAAATACCTATGTTTAGCCGACTTCGGTCTTGCCCGTGACGTGTTCACGTCCGAATACTACAAAGTACATGGCGAGGACTCTTTGCCACTGAGGTGGCTTGCTCCAGGTAGATTCTAATAAAGATATTTAAATTTATATTTCTTATCCTTAACTGATTCCAAATTTATATAACAACCTCACGGATATGTGTGCATGTACATTTCATAAGTGTTTTCCTCTATAGTTGCTGACTAAACAAGTACTTATAAGTAATTATGTGTGTTTTGGTTTCCAATCCGTTTTACTATGCAGCACGGGTCATGTCGTGTTATCTAAATAAAAGGTAAAAAATAGCAAAGTCTTGAAATGGTATTTGACTAATACGAATGAATAAATCAATATTTGGTTCGCAAAATCTCATGTTATGTATGAATTTGGGTTTCAATTTTCAATACACCATATTCCAAATTCCATCTTCTTCAGAATCCGCAATCTCCGGCGTCTTCAGTAGTAAATCAGACGTCTGGTCTTTCGGTATTCTCTTATGGGAAATTATGACACTTGGACACACACCGTACCCAGGACTGGATAATAGTCAGGTTTGTTGAAAACTACTGTAATCTTTGTAAGCCACAGTAAACAAGTTAGCTGGTGTATTTGTGCGGCGCAAGGCATATTAGCCAAGTTTGAAAACTAGTGTTGATGTAGTACTCGATTGATGAATAGTTGAACTTATTTATGAACATGAATTTGAAAAAAAGTTCCCTATTCAGGCCCTGACGTTGATCAAAGATGGAAAACACCTAGAGAAACCACCGCATTGCCCGGATCAAATGTGATTTTTTTTTCTTGGTCCCATTAGCAAGTTACTTGCAAAAAAACGGGATTTTCTAATTTCCGAGTGTTCTGCACGTTCGCGCACTTCTGGCACGCAAGTGGCGCACATTAAGCTAATGGGTCGCGCTCCTAAACTATTGGTATAATTTCTATTATTGGAAGGTACAGAGGTTAACCGCCGATTTTATAAGCAATAAATCAGTACATATTCAGATTCAAAATCATTCAATCCTGTTGGGCTATGGAGCCATCCAAACGGCCCACTTTTGCCGAACTTCTGGAACAATTTCAAACGATCCGAGAAAACTCGGAGTATCAAGTTGGCCATTTTTGTTCATTATCGCTCATTATCGTTATCAAAGCTCCCAACTTTTTCTGCTGAACAGTCCACAACCCTTGAACAAACATGGATTGAATCGCCGTTAAATTAGGGAGCTTCCTCGGTGGCGTAAAATGTTCAGTTGCTTATTTATGCTATCTTTTTTTATCGTATCTTTGACTTACTACTTTGAATATTAAAACTATTGAATTCTTTCCTCGTAATTCATTCATCGTCGGCGTTACGCTCTTTCTAAGAGACCAATAAACATTTAAACATTTATTTGTTTGGTTGTATTCAGGACGATAAACCGTTTCCTCCATCGTCTTTGGGTCACGTGAACAACGCTTTTGAAACTTCACTGGATTCGAGTTCAAGTGACAAAGATAGAGAACGACCGGCATTTCCGACGATGACCAAACACACGCAACGATTGGCGGAAAGTCCCCGCTACGGTCAGTTTTGCGGTTAAAGCGGTATGCCTATGCCACGTGGTTTGTGAAGCAAATACTGGAAAACAACTTCACGGACATGTATTATATGCTAAGTGGTCACAGAATATGGAATGGAATACAATTTGCATATGGCACTAGAGATTTCAGCATACGTTTCAAACATAACTTTGTTTGACCATAAATGTGGTTTAGCTTTTTAAAACACGTTTCTGACAATCATCTAATAGCCTGCAGCTGTACTTGCATGTCACTTGTTCTATCCTTCCTATTGACCAGTAGCATGGAAATTCCTTTTTCAGCCGTTGAAAAGAGTCTCGCAAATTCTCCAAGGCGGCAACCTCGACCTGCTGTTCTCCGTCCCCAGCAACTGCAGGAGAAGAGGAGATCGAATCCGAATGTTAGTTGGTTTAAAGGGATAGGTTCACCTCGAATTGCACCTTTTTTTATAATTTATGTTGATAGTATGACTATGACGGTCAAAATGCGAAAATTGCAGTAAATTTCCTTTGCTCCCCGTAGTAGGAGAGCTTGCTCAAAAAAAGCTAAACTACCTCGAATCTATAAAACAATTGGGGTACCGCAGCCATGGTATGTGGAAAATAGCGCAGGAGGACTGGAGGTGCAGATATTGTTGTGATAGACAGAGGATGATAAGGGCCCTGTATTTTCTAGAGCCTCCAGCCTGGCTGCGCTATTTCCCACATACCATGGCTGCGGTACTCCAATTGTTTTATAGATTCGAGGTAGTTTAGCTTTTTTTGAGCAAGCTCTCCTACTACGGGGAGCAAAGGAAATTTGCTGCAATTTTCGCATTTTGACCGTCATAGGTCATACTATCAACATAAATTATAAAAAAAAGGTGCAATTCGAGGTGAACCTATCCCTTTAAAGCGGTACACACGTGGTTTTCGATGGTGTGCTCGGTGCAATTCCGGCACAGACGGGCACAAGTATTTAACCATGTCACTTGGGAACACAAGTGCTCAGCATAGGCCTCCATCTCGTGTGCCATACATCTCTACCGGCTGTTCAACAGTTATCTCTCAAAAAATTTGAGAGATATATGGGATAAGTGAACGTACTGTGGTTGTCTTGTCTCATTTATACTGTATACTTACTACTTACTAAAGTCGCGCGAATGACAAACGTACTCCTCGCGTAAGCATGGACCGTCTTTGAATTTTCATGATAATATCCGTCACCCTTACTGTATTACAGCCATTCTCTGACATGGACCACAATCGGACACCCTACTCACTTCGATCCGAGAGTAATGTGTCATCTGAGGACTACCGTAAGTTTTGATTCGTATACTTTTTAGATTTTAATACGCTCAACATTCACAACACATACCGTACAACTTATGGGTTATATCCAACTTATTTGTTACTCTCTGCTAGAAACTCGAATAGCGCAGTTCTCCAGGATTTCATGTCATGCCACGTTATGCTACCGCTAACGAGGACCAAAGATGAAAATAAAAAGTGGCCAAACTTTAGCTGCTCCCTCCTCTTCTTACTCGGGTTTCCTTCCGCAAAATCATCAACGGATGGGGGATCGCTTGAGTACGGTACCTATGATGAGCTCCGGAGTCGACAATGATGGATACTCGGCTGACGAGTCAGGTATGATAAGAGTTTTTATATTTGACGCCAGACTTTGGCCACCCGGAGCTAGCTGGCCGCGCTTGGGGCCGCGTGGACGAAGCCGGGAATATCCTCCAAAGCTCAGTGGGAAAATCTCACGCTTCATCATATTCGCTGATCCATGCTTACGGCGAGACAAGGGCTCGCCCCAGGGAGCCAGTCTCAGCCAGTGGCTAGCAACTTTGAACCAAATGCGCCACCTCGTGACAGAAGGTAGCCAATTGTTGTACAATACTCCCGTAAATACCTTCAAATGTTTGTTTTGAGTTTTGATCTAAAAACATACTACGCTTGTTTCTAAAAGCTCAACTGTACGCGAAAGATTCTCAAAATCAGCATCAGTAATGTAAATCAGGCAATAAAAATAAAACGACATAATATAATAGAAAGTGAAATGCCCATACAAGAGTTCGGCCTGTATCATGTACGAACATTGTCGAATATTGCCATGGTCTTGTCAAAATTTCATGTAATTTCCGTAATTAGCATAATTGCAGGCATCTTATCTCATTCGTGGTCGGGTCCAAATCGTGGTGTTGTTTCTGAGCCGGCTGGCAGCGATCAATCCACTATGCATTCATCAAGAAGTGTGCCATATCAAGTTATGCAAAATCAGCATACGGTCACGCCGCGCACGACGCCGAACAACAGTTTAAAATACAGCCCAGAGAGCTCAAGAAAAGCAAAAGTTAGTCGAGTATGATGAGTTATTTACATCAAGTACTTCTGGCAATAAGCTATGATGAGGGCGTTACATTACCGTCGTTACACTTGTCTTAACTTTAGCCTTTTTAATTGTTTCTTTTTTTTGTCCTTGCAAATACACAGGCAAACTTTTGATTTGCTCGAAAACGGTAACGTTCTTCTGAAATGTTGTTTAGACTACATGCGTTAGTGCATTATACTGCCGTGTTTCATTTCTCTTGTTGAATCATGACATACTATTCTTCGAACCTTATATTAGCCAAGCTTTCTTTAAAGCGAAATTCCGACCTGTTTTTGAAACGCACCGTGGACCGCCGAATCCTTACGTATTTATGCAAAGTTGCTCGAATTTAGCTAGAGGTTTCATGCTAATTTGTGTTCATTTGCATAAGCATAAGAATGCTGGTCTACTTGATAAGTTTCAAAAACCGGCCGGTATTTCGCTTTACTCTCCAATAATCAGTGCATCACTGGTAATTAAGATATGGGACACGCTTGCCCAGAAATTCGTATTTCGCATGGACATGTTTTAGTAGGAACTGATTATTCATTCTTTTCTATAATCCTTTTTCTTTCTTTGACTGTTGTTATTGTTACCCATGAATTGTTATTCCTGTTATAACTTCGGTTGTGCAAATGCATTTATAACAGTTTTTTTTTGTATTTGTTTACTTTTCCCACGCATGAATCTTCTTTATTTGTGTTAGTACCAGCGAGTGATCATTTAATTTACATTTTTTACATTTTATATCCAGGTTACATTTTTTAGATGAATTCCTTGTTGAGGATATGATATGACTATTTAATAGAGTATGTTTTAGTATATTTTGCAATGTATGGTGCCATCGCATTTGTAAGACATTCGTTGGTTTTAGAACCACAAACATATGCATAGCTCCTCAACGTGGATGAACGATAATTTGAAGAAATCAACATAAAACTTAAAAATGACAATTATTAAATGAACAACGAAATGTTATATTTGCCGAAACAATGTGAAAACACAACTTAAATCAAATGTTTTATTGAGATTTTATTAGGAAAGCACCCGAATAAGTCACCTGTGGGGAGAATTCGTTGAGATCAAATTGACTAGAATATCCTAAACGTGGTAATCTTTCGACAATTTCAAACTGGGAAAATCACACTGGTCATGAAAAAACGTATGAAAAGCTAGATTGAAAGAGTGAAAGAGACGTTTAACATGGATGAACGCTAATTTAAAGAAATCACCAGAAAACTTAACAATAACAATCAATAAATGAATAACAAATTGATAATAAAGTCGGGAAACGTGCTAGTTTTTCTGGTGTTAACACCCGATTGCATGTTGGCTTTAACATGGCGCGTCTTGGTGGCAAGTGGCAACCGTGCACATCAAAGAGAAATGATTTGAGCGTTCAATACCGCTAGATTCTTATGTGCGTAAACCTATTCGGTACTCCATTTGGTTATTATTATATTATGTATGTTCATATAGGCGAACCTTAACATGCCCCTCGCCCTTACGGGTATGTGATTGAAACATTTGGTGGTGGGTGGCGGTAGCGTAGTGGTTAACGCAGTGGACCGGCAATCCAAAGACGCTGGGTTCGATTCCCGCTCGTCCAATACCCCAATTTTTCGATCACAGTCAAAATTTATGTATGTTCAGTATAGTCTCCAACAGGTTTTAGACAATAACACTCCAGAAGTTTCAGAGCCGTCGGTCTTAGGCGACGTTTCATTTGCGGCGAATAGAAGATATAAAGATAGAAGAGAAATCCATGATGAGTGTACAATAACATATGAGCCATCAGCTTGAGGTACATGAGGAACTCGGTCTGAAAAGAGAAGAAGTTATACCCTGAGGTCATATTCACCAATCAATTCCCCGAGGTGGGATACTGCCTTTCTTCGACTCCCACGTTTGAACACTATGTTCTATTCCCAGGGAATATTTCCCCGCGGGAATCGAGTGGGAATTACATATGGCCTCAGGTGGCGCGCCAACGTAGAGTAACAGTCCCTTCCTCCACACACAAAAGAACATATTTTCCGGAAAGAGTTTCCCGTTTACTTTATTCCCGTTTCGGCAATGCTCTAGTTTGAGAAGCCGATACTAGGCAAATGCAATCCCATGTATTATATGCAAATTATGTTCCTTCTGTCTCATAATCTCAAGAGATATTCTGCTAAATGTCATCTTCATGACTCACAATCAGATATTAATGCTTGTTTGACTACTTGCTTCGCGCTCTGCATTGCAATCAAAACATCGAATACCGAAGATTTCCTAATCTCCAATATTACTTGAAAAAATATTCCCCAAACACTCACCGTACTATCACTCGCGTCACTCAAATCGTAGAGACTTGTGCATATCCGGTACAGGTAATTGGGCAAATTTAATAATATGAAAGCCCACGTGACAACGAGTAGACTGCGTGTGAGTTGTAAGTCGGTGTACCTGAAGTAGAGGATTACAGGAATATTCGAAAATAATTATACTGAGTATCAAGTGGTTATAAGTTATAACGTAACACCGCACCAGCTACGGACGCAAAAAAAATTGCTCCACGACACAATGTTGCATGTACTACAACACAAATAACTGCTTATGTTAAAGGGAATACGTAGGCCCTTTTTGAAGTTAAGCTGTATTAATAGAATGCGTGTTCCCCATTAAGGAAACAATAACAAAAGATGTCTACAATTACCCACTTGAAAGAAAATGCTTACAAAGTTTGCCTTTTCCATAGTAAACGCGTTAATCAGACCCGTGGCATAAATTTGGGTCTGATGGAGCAAATTTCAACTTACATCGGCAAATAGTAAGATTCAAGGTGCAGGGCATGCAAATTCGTATTTACATATTCAGTCGCCTATTTAAATTAACGTCTGATATGGAAACGCTAGTTTCGCGTTTTTTTTTATTCATTTTGAGTGCCTACATATTTCCTTTAAAACCAAGTTCAGTTGAGCAGGTAGCAGGTTTGTAAAATAAATAGTTGCTCAATACAAACCTCAGCGATTTTTCTTTCTTCTTTGGCTTATCGACTTCTATCGAAAATCGAGTGCTGAGACGTCCTAGTGACACTCTGAAACGGTTTTAGCACATTAATTAATAAAGTTTTTCAAGCCTGTTCATACGCCTATTACCTATCAGTGAAAGCCACTTTTCTCTTTCACTTGATGGAAATATACATGTGGTTTGTTT
Organism: Pelodera strongyloides; assembly: GCA_036852015.1. NCBI lineage: Eukaryota > Metazoa > Nematoda > Chromadorea > Rhabditida > Rhabditidae > Pelodera > Pelodera strongyloides. The sequence continues at coordinate 654,801 of JAANDG010000013.1, forward strand.
AGTTTGCTAAGAAACCAAACCAAGGAAGAACACATACAATCCGTTTGCTACTTAACCAACACAACAATTGTACCCAGTTTTTTTTATGAGCCACATTTTGCGTTAATCGCATTAAATGCCTAACAATGGTAGTTTTAATGCGATTAACGCAGTAACAAGAAGGCAGCCCTTAACATTTGGTGGAATACTGCCAATCCTCGTACTTACTAGTTCTTGTGCACGAAAACAAAGAAACTCATTTAAAGGATCGCAGTCACTACAAAATCATCATTTCTTCGAGTTTACTTGTATTTAGTAAAGAATAGAGACAAATACTTTACCAACACCGAATAATTTGAATTTCAACTCAGGGAGTGAACAAGTAGAAAAGTAGTTCTACTTAACCACCGCATGATCACGAAACGTGTTCATACAGCTGCTTCCCGATCGGGAGTATGCAAATTATTTCGGCAAATATTTGCATATTATATTTTTACATATAGTGCAAGGGTCTGCAGGCATATCACTACACGTTTCATAATCCCGCGGTAGTTTAGTAGAACTACTTTTCTACTTGTTCGCTCCCTGAGTTGGAATTCAAATTATTCGGTTTTGGTAAAGTATTTTTCTTTATTCTTTACTAAATTCAACTAAACTCAAAGCAAAATGATGATTTTGTAGTGACTGCGATCCTTTAATAAGCTAGCTATTATTCAAAGGCTTCCAGTGAATTGTTATATGACCTATTCATAGTTAGAAATCAAATTAGTAAATATAAGGTTTCTATGCAAAAACTTTTAAAAACTGTGCAATATTACACTAGAACACATCTACTACGTCTAAAGTTCACCCGACTTTATTGTTATTGGCCTGACCCCGGGAGTTTGTCAAATTGATTCACCTCGTATAGGATTTAATAGTGTGCGATGCCGGAGCCGTAGTCGTCGTCATAACTTCGGCCGTATGAAATGACACCGTCGGAGAAGAGGGAATACGTTTCAAGTGCGTCCGAAGTTTAATTACGACAAGAATATTCGACGCGAGTATGATTACTGTAGGAAGTGCCATACAGAATACGGCCTGGAAGAATTTTTTTCAATTAATTGAAAGACATACATATTTGTAATCAATTTTGAATAATGTTATTACAGAAGAGTTACTGACTGAAGCACTTTTTGTTGACAAAAAAAACTAATTCATAAATATGTAGCCGCAGTTCCATTTCCGAATATCCGAATATGATGTTAAACCGGCCGCTTTTGAAACTCATTTAGTATACCAACATTCTCATGCAGCTTACGCAAATGACAATACATTGGAATAAAAAATCGAGCTAAATTAGAGCAACATAAATATCTAAGAATTCAGTTGTCCACGATGCGTTTCAAAAACCGGCCGATATTTCGCTTTAAATGATGTCAGTAATAAAACACCAACCTCAAAATAAGTGAATATTTCATAAACCCTTTCGTACTCTTCATAAATGTCGCATTCACCATTTTCGTTCACATCCGCAATGTATAAAATCCACGAGTTGCACAGAAAGACAGTTAATAGTAGGCAAACTATTTGGAAACGAGCCCTGAAATAGTTTACATTAAAACGCTATAAGAAATTAACCTGAACTGACTTTTGCCGTCCACACTATTCGTAATTATTCATGGAGCAGGGCTGGCTACCCATTCCGTATTCAAAGATGGCCTATTCTCTGGAGCGCACTACTTCAGTAGACCAGAGCGGACTGCAGGGACCCCCCTCGGGGTCCAGAAGAACAGTCCTAGCTTTAACCTCTTTTTATTACAAACATACTGTGGTATCCTATTCTTCTAGAGTTTGCTGAAAAAACCTTGCTAAATACAGCTACACTCCGAAACTGCTAAACTTAAGTGAATAGAAAAAAAATTAAATGTTTAGATGCAAGTAAAGTAAACACGCACCGTTCAATACTCAACGTCCTACACCTTCTATGTAGTAAGATGAGCCTTTCGAAGCCAACGAGAACAATTAACCAAACACTGCAGAAATCACAGTAGTGCGCGATAAACGTGACGAGTTTACAGCTGATTTTTGTATTCCGAAATAGCGGTTGACGAACAACTTCCTGAAAACGTTTGTATAACGTACTGTATAACGTGTATAACGTATCCCCTATCAGCAACCTACGAATCAAGTTTCTTAGGCCTACGAAAGCCAGAGGCCTAAGCCTAAGCCTAAGATGCCTTTCAGGACCTTTCGTAGGTCTAGTAGGTAGGTAGTAGGCCGTTCAGAAATGACTACCAATAAACTTGCATGTGTCAAACATTATTAAAACAAATGCTCGGAAGAACTGCAAATTGCATGTGATTCCTACATTTCAATTCCAAAAAAACTTTCGTAATTAACGTTGTCTCTCATACCCTTTATTTCGCATATTAGTTAAAGCGAAATACCGGGCGGTTTTGGAACGCATCGTGGACAGCTGAATTCTTACGCATTTATGCAAAGTTGCTCGAATTTAGCTCGATTTTTTATGCTAATTTCTGTTCATTTGCATAAGCTGCATACAAATGCCAATGTACTCTATGTGTCTCAAGAACCGGCCGGTATTTCGCTTTAAATTCTAAGTACACCTTCTGGTTAGGAACACCTTGCAATTAGTAATTATGAAATAAGGAAGTAATTGTGAAAAACATGCGTGTTTGGGTCACAACCAAAACATGCGATATTATTTGCGGCAGTAGAATAAGTTATAAAAAAAACGAATTTCTTTTACTAATATGCAACCCAACCTCCGAATACACTTTGTTAGACTGATAGACATGCTCACTCACATCACAGCACGTCAAACATTGTCACGTGTATTGTTAGTGTGAACATTATTATGAAAACAAATCTTAATCATGGTTCCAAATTCCAACGGACATTTAACAACCCATTTATCAATATGCAGGCACGAAAATATTTTTTCGTATCATAAAACGGCTAGCACGCAGCTTTATTCTCTATTCGGACATCCTGTCGTGAGACTTACTATAGTAGAGTTAGAATATCAAACACCAATCTTCAGTCTTTAGTCTACCCAAATAACTTTCCGACTTGTTAATTTGAAGGTTTTGTTGAATTCTCTTGTTGAATGCAAGAATGTTGGAACCACCGTTTAAAGCGAAATACCGACCAGTTTTTGAAACACATCGAGTACACCAGCATTCTTATGCTACTTATGCAAATGAACATAAATTAGAATAAAAAATCGAGCTTAGCATAAATACGCAAAATTCAGTCGTCCACGATGCGTTTCAAAAACCGGCCGGTATTTCGCTTTAATAAAGGAAATCGGAAAGAAACACTCCAAAAAAAGAAAAGAACTGATCGGAAAATGTGCGTACGTGAAAGTAATAATATGAGACCTCTTCCAACCAGAACACGAATAACGACATAAGGAAAACGGAGGAGACGGCGGCCAGTGTGAGCAGGTAACAATTGGTGGGCAGCTTAGACAGGATACGGTTGCTCCTGAAATGGGAACGGGTACTGTAACAAACTAGCAATATACTGTAGTATCGTAGCATGATACGGTTACTCGTGAAGCAAGGGAGCCAACACGAGACTTTGACGGTTTGTCGCGAAAATAATTATTTGCGCCTACATCTCCCCCTCGCTCAGAATGCGTTGAGAACCCTATTGCGAGAAACTGGCGAAGATTGGGCGAAGTCGCCGCGCGCACCCTTTCATATGGCTATGCCGTACTATTGGCAAAGTGCACCAGAATCTCGTGGCGCGCGCGCACTCCTCGAGTTTTTCTTAGTGTACGCTAACCGACGATAGCCAACATATAAATATAATGTACTGTGTGCATCTGCAGCAAGCGCCAAAGTGCCAAGCTTACTCTACTCCTTGCTAGGATGAAAATACTTAGCGCGCTAACTAATTTAAAGCGAAATACCGGCCGGTTTTTGAAACGCATCGTAGACAGCTGAATTCTTACGTATTTATGCAAAGTTGCACGAATTTAACTCGATTTTCTACTCTAATTTAAGGTCATTTGCATAAGCTGTATAAGAATGTTGGTGCACTCGATGTGTTTCAAATACCGGCCGGCATTTCGCTTTTGAAATAACCCAACAAAGTGCCGCAGCGCTAAATAAAGTAATAATGTCTACCTGATCAGAACCCAAACCATGCAGTTTCCAGTAAGACCTACAACCACACAAAACGGCATGTAAGAATAGTAAGCGAATTGCAGGATCGAACGCTCTGTCATCTGTAATGTATTTTTTAAAAAAAGAGGAGGTATTTAAGATTTGTTAAGTATCAAAACTTTAAGAATTTATCATCGAACGTTGTCTAGTTAGCCTGAACCCTAAACCTTATGCATTGTTTAAGATGACAGAATAAACTGCCAGTCTTTGAAATGTGTATGACGGAAAACTACATTGCTATGGATTTGCTATGTATGCAAGAAGATTTATGCCCTGCTAAAGCTCGAATTGAGCTCCATTTTTTTACTCAAATCATATTCATTTGAATATGATGCAAAATAGGTTTCAAAGCAGGATGTTATACCGCTTTAAATACTCTAATGCAAACCTCAGTGGCAGTCTTATTATATATAGACACTCCTGACAAATCGGTGTCCGCTTCCATTATTAAATCTGAAATAAAATCTCAGAGTTTTTTGTCACCTTGTCATTTATGCACAAATACGTAAGTAGAGGGATGACTATAATCCAGTTACGTAAATGTTTTTTTCAAGCAATACTCTAACTTTTGATAAAATACTATACAAAGGAACAATAGAAAATCGTGCAAACAAAGTAGATAAAGTTTGCCGAAAATATGAAAATGTTAACATGTAATATGTGAGCAAAAACATAGCAGCATTTAAACGTACTAGGCCGTGACGTATATACTCTATTAAAGTTGCAAATAAAAAGGTAAGATAGAGATAAATGATAAAGACGTATAAAGATAAAAACATACGTAGATATTTTTTCTGCAATTATAAATTTCCCAAATTTTAAAAATTTGCAGAAGAGTAACATATATGCGGATTTTGGATTTTTTCGATATAAGCCGTGAAGAAGTAATGCGATAAAATTATACTTTCATCTTGCAAATTTCGCTGATTATGGACATGGAGTATTGCCTTGCAAAAATGAATGAAGATGAAGAACTCAAATTCGGAACCTAGATTGAAGGAGAAAAAAAAATCATAATTATATCAAATTTATTTCTATATTGAAAGACTCAAATAATGTCGAATATCGTTTCTAGTAGTGTTAAGTAGGGGTCTTAGTTACGCTCGCCTTATTTACGCATCTCATACATAGAGCTCCTACATGCCTATATCTGACCGTAAACTGGATGTAAATGTAAGTAATAAATAACATAAATAGCTGAAAAGTTAAAATAAAAATGCGCTTTAGCAAGCTTATATTCATTTGAAGCCCTTGATATAAAATCTATCATACAAGGCTAATATCGGTTGCCCACACACTTATCTTAAAACATTTCTAAATACGCTGAGCTTATCTTGCTGTATGAATGAAAATTGAAAAATGAAGGCGGAAAGAATGCACTAATATCTAATATCCCTCTTCTCATATAATTGTAGCAGTAATTTCAGTAAATTGTAGGAACGGAAATTAACTTTTGAGTAAAATTTTATTTAAATAAGTGCCAAAAATAGCGTCTTCTGACGTTGAATTTCCAAAGAAACTACTAGAACATTACGTGGGTTTAGGTTTAGACGTCATACAAGTCGGGACTTTAAAAAGGAGGTCTGTACACAAGAAAAAGTGCTACACCAATTATTTCTCTAGAAACCACTCGTGTAAAACAGTGTTTGTTTCAAGCCGGCATTGTGAAGAGTGAGAAAAAACTACAAGAAAACTACACAAAGCTACAACGACAACAAATGTTTCATAATGTCAATGGGTACGTAATGATGTAACCTGCCGTGAATATGGAATAGAAATTAACTGATGTAAATGTGTCTGAGAGGCAAAAGTGTCCAAATATATCTTTCTTTAGTTTAATCCTTTGACAATCTACTTATTGTTAAAATAAAGAAAAGGGATTACACTACACGCATATGTATGTCCGTAACAACGAAGGTATACTAACAAGCGTCAGAAAATATGGCTGTGCATATGTGCACACGTGTTGACGTGTGTGTGTGCGCGCGGGTGTGTATGTGTGTGTGTGTGCGCAAGAGTGTGTGTGTGAGAGTGGGGGACAGCAAAGATACAACGTGAAACTTGGCGACATCGCCGCGCCAAAAATGAGGGGCCGCCACAGCGGTGCCGCGCATTCCGCCTAAGGTGCGCGGCGGGTGCGTCGGAGTGCGCGAAAGGTAAATGGCGCACCTACGGCGGTCTCAGGGCGCATCGGGAGCGCACCTACGGCGGACTTGCCGCGGAACCTACAAAAAGTTCGCCGCAGGTTCGCCCAACTGAGTTAAATATCCTTTCGCGCACCTGTGGCGCGCCTACCGCGCGCTCTAGGCGAAGTGCACCGCCCCACTGTGGCGGACCCTCATTTTTGGCACGGCGATGTCGCCAAGTTTCCCCAGTGTACAATCAACATAGTAATGTAGTGTTCGAATTATATTTGAAACACCAAACTAGAAAAATGTATCAAATCGCGCACCCTACATTGTATCTTATTGTTGGATTACTAATTATGTTCTAACAATAAATAATCAGCATATATTCTAATTATTTTAATAAGGGGTTACTGAAATTTTCCGAGGTCTTACAAGGGCAAAGAACCCTTGCAAAACGTAACCAACGTTTATGCAACAGTAGTTGTTTACTAGCTTACGTAGTTCCGCTTTAAATCAACTCTATAATCCAGGCACTATTAGCTTATGTATAGCAAGTAGGGTAAATAAAGATTATTTACAATTTTCGCACACCCTACCTTGAACAGGGTTTCAAGAAAGCACAAAATATTGAAAGTTTACTGAAAAATAATATAGGAGTAACGACCAAACAGTGATCAATGAATATCAGCGTATGGAAATAGATGCGTATAAGATGTTTTGCTGAAGATAAGCTGACAAAACAGATCTTACTTAAATCCGTATTATCATTGGGGATTAACAAGGGGGACCATATAAAGAAGGGACATTGTACTTAAACAAATTTAGCAGGAAGTGGGAACTCGCTTTGCCTGTATTTTTTTTTTTTTTTGAAAGAACCTTTAGGACCGCCTTACATCAGCACTAATCTATTAGCAGTGCTATCTATGCCTACACGCCACACACCCGAAAAAACATCGCTGAAAAAAAATCGTATTGGACAAATAGTATGATATGAAAGAGGGGTGAAGCCCCATGAATTCGTACGTGTTATGCTGCCAGTGGCGATGAGCTTATTTGCTTCTTATTTCCCGGTAACCAAGTAGGCATAAGGGGTAATCAGGTACTCTTCCACCTTTATTGTTAGTTCTAAATCACATAAATACCCACAACAGGCCGATTACCGCCACAAGTTGTAAACAAACTACTCTAATTTGTGAACAAGCCTATCCCTGAGGAAAATATTTGAAAATATGAACAAAATTTCCTAGTTTTTTTTCTCCAGAGAACAGATTGTAAATGTAAAAAAATGTAAACGAACTGTGGATGATGAAAATTAAAGTCATTTCTCGGATATGATAGATTCGGGCAGGTAAAATGTTGCGTATTACAGACGGCTTTTGAGTTTTTAGTGTTGCGGTTTTCAGGTTGCATTCGTTTAGCTCGCACATCGTGGGAACTTTTCAGCATTTTGGTTTTTGAAACTAAGCAAAGCTGATCTTTTATTTAAAGGCGTCTGGTCAAATGAATTATTACTTATTTATGCTAATTTGCTCGATTTTTTTTATTCTAATTTATGCTCATTTGCATAAGCTGCTCTGAACCTGACCCGCATGGTGCACCGCAGACTTTCCCGCATGGTGCGGGTTTACAGGTCCGCACTATGCGGGAAAGTCTGCGGTGCACCGTGCGGATATGTCTGCAGTGGGAAAAAATTCGAAAAATAATTTAATGCTTGTTTATTGTGTAATTTAGTATATTACATATTATGCGCCATGTAGAACACTTCACATAACATATATTCTATGAATAAAGCCTCATAAGACATAAGCACATGGGTGGAATTGAACCCTGACCACTCATCTGTAGTCAGCGCCTTCAACCACTCAGCCATAACCGCACATGTGGCAAAAGGATGGAAAGGCGGAGATGTCTCTCGGCTGGCAGTCATTTGGACTATGTCCTAAGCGTTTTAGGGAGGCAACTTTTTTGCGTGGCGGGTTTGTCTGCAGGAAACCATGCGGGTATGTCTGCGGGAAAGTCTGCGGGTATGTCTGCGGGAAAGTCTGCGCCTCGCGGTTATGTCTGCGGGAAAGTCTGCCGCACGGTTGGGCGAACAAAAGTGTCGCAATGTGTAATTTCAGCGAGTTTCCGCATGATGGCAGAGTATGCGGGAAAGTATGCGGGAAAGTCTGCAGCTCTGCGGGAAAGTCTGCGCGCACGCCACACCATGCGGGAAAGTATGCACGCACGCCCAAAACGTGCGGGAAAGTATGCGCCGCACTATGCGCCCCAGAACGTAGTGCATAGGGATGCGGATGCGCTCAAAGGTTACCTGTAAGGAAAGCGAAAACAAAAAGAAACAAAAACATTTAGATAAAAAGAAAGCAGAAGACCTGTGCTGACGCGGGTCTTTTGTTTTAAACTCGGTTTTTGAGGTATTTCGCACCGACCGGTTCTTCGCTTTAAGCAATGCTGATCAATGAACAACTGGGATTCTCATTAATTGGGTGCAAAAACATTTCCCTCCCATCCTAATAAATAAACAATTATGAGAGGTCCTTTGCTTTGAACTTGAATACATTTTTGATCAGGCATAATTTGGTGGTTGCTCATTCCTGCTAATGGAAACACATCCGTTTTAGACATTTTTGGCGGTTTTTTTAACAAGGTGGGGAAATTTTCATAAAAAAATACAAAAATACGAGAAATTTAGTTACGAGAAATTTATTAAAAATAAAATAAATAAAAATACGAGAAATTTAGTAAAATGATGTAGCTAATACACTCAATAAATTGTTGATTTTTTAATAATTCGAAATTTTTGTGTCTCGCTATTTTTTAATGTGCGCCAAAAATGATATTTGATGGAGCTCAGCGAAATAAATGAGCGCCATGCTTCTCGCCGAGCAACTTTTTCCGGACTAGGGTAGTTCCTGCATCGGGTTCGCTTTCGCTCCGTCGCCCCATTCGCTCGCTGCTCGACACGTTCGCGCCAGATTCTCGCTGCGCACAACCTGAGATTCCTCAGAGTGAGCGATATCACGGGTCTATTTGACAAAAATATATATAAGCCTATGAATTAGCCTAATTGCGTTAATTGGTTCATTATTCTATCATGTTGGAATCTATACAATTGGACTCCCAAACCCGGGTCTAGTTAATTTATGCAGAACATTATAATTAGTCAAGCTCACATGAAAAAAAATCAGTAATTTATGCCAATTCTAGATTTGCACGAGTTCGCGCGAAAATTGTCCGATGATCCGCTACAAAAGGATAAGTGAAGATTGTATAATTGTATTATCTTATTATATAAAAGAGTAACTTTAGCGTGCGCTAGCACTCACTTTACGGAAGTAGAATTCGAATAAATTGTTCCGCTTCGGGTATAAAAGTGTCGCAGCTAAATTAGAATATTTTCATGAGGTAAAAGATCCTGTCTTCACTCGTAAAGAGGTCTTCTCTACTTTACAGACTTTTCATAAGTAGCGAAAGTCGCCTCGGGCGGCGTAGCCGTCTGGTAATTAATACTCGTAATTTGGAACATCAAGAAGATGCGCACGCACTGTAAATTCAGCTGCAAATAAGGGAAACTAATAGACGGAAACTGATAAAGCGTTGAAAAACGTATACCAATATTAATATTGGCACTTTCTTGCCTTCTTGTATTTTTGCATTGATTTTTATGCTTTTGAGGTCTCAGCAACAAAACTCAGCATAACTGCGCCCGTCAGTTTTTACTTCACATTCGTGCGTTCAAACACAAAATCCCAATTTCCGCTCTACTTTTAGTGCCCGCCGATATTCATATTTACAAGGACATCAAGAAAATTGTTATGTCTCTTATACTCAAACTAATTACAATCACTCGTGTATTACCACAGCAATTATTCGAAACAATTATAGTGGTGTATGCAAGTTAGAAATTGCTCCTGGGTAGCCGTACACATTGGAATTAAGAGAGAATAAGTGTCAAAGGGTGCCGAAAGTCACAACAAACGTCATAATTCTATTAGCAAAGGGTGGAAGACCACATGACTTTATAAGCATCATTAGAACCAATTGTTCTCCTTTTTTCTAAATTCAAAAACAAGTGATATTCGAAAATAATTTTGCAGAAAATATTTTTATAATAAATATGACTAATGAAAGATTGAGCATTCTACCTCTATTTTACTGAGTTGAAACAGTTGGAAAACTAAAGCGACTAATCTTATTAATACAAAGGTGCTGGTAATTATTAACCATTATCTGTTAAACAAAGGCTCTGCAAATTCCAAGTAACAGGAATTTCCTATGTCGATAATGATTCCAACAACTCTTATGAATAACGGTTGAACGGTTCAACAACTTATGCATAATTTACAATTCAATGACCTGCCCAATAAGAGCAAATTAATAATAAGATAAATATTTATTAACCCCACTGAACGACTAAGAACAGCTGAGCAGCCTAGCGTTACCACAAGCAAACGATTATGTCAAAATTATTAATTATGTGTATGAGTATGTACGTGCAGCGGATAAGAAGTATTATCGTAAGAACACCATACGTACTACAGATACAGTAAAGTAGATAGTACCGCCCGTTTTAGATAAAGATGATATTCTAAAATCTAAGCTTGAGTGTCACAAACAAAATCTGAGGGCGGCTTATGGGGGCCGTGACCCTAGTATGGGACTTCGCGTTGGCCGTAGAGGCTTGATATTTGATCACATGTGGGCACATACATTCTGGATTAAAAAAACATCCCGGGCCCCAATATCTCTAATAAACGTCCAACAAGTTCAATTTGCTTTGAAAATTCAAAATTTTTAAAAATAAATACTTTTTATTGGCGAATTTGAAGTAAAAACAGATATAAAAACAAGACATGATGAAAACAATTGCGACGATAGAAATTTCGTAAATAACCAAAAGCACCCAAATTATAAACAAAAACTTCGCTTGGTCGACTAACTAATGGTCAGCTTATTTGCTTATTGTGTGTTTTTGAGAAAATATTATTCGGGGCGGAAAAGGGGTTTGTCATGCGTTCTTTGTTGAATCTTAAAATAGCTCCACTCTATCTCACCAATACATAGAAGGTATATATATTTCCTCCCACATTACTTCAAAGTCAAAAATAAGTAGGATTTCGAAAAGTAACCGAAAGTTCAGAAACAATAAAGAGCACTTTATTTGGTTAGACTAACTAGCGATCGATATACGAAGCTTGTGTTTAAGAAAAAAAATTGGAACAGCTCTTTAGTGAAGAAATCATGAGGTATGAGCAGTATGCTAATATACATGATTGCATGGTCATGTAGGTTCGCAAAAACCAAGATATGCAACTCTTTCCGTGGACCTGAGCCTTTAAACATCTAAGGTCTAAGGACCCGAGCCCCTAACCATAAGTGTTTTCCACAAGTAAATTGTAAATAGAGTCACATCAAAGTGGAGACTCTTGAAGGGAAAATGAGGGCCCTCTAATTTGTAGTGTTGTGTTTCAGAATGGGCAGCGAAAACAAATTATCTTCTGAGAAAGAAAATACAATAATAATAATAATTGAAAATTTGTCATATTGCAATGTTAAGCACTCATATGTGTAGAGCAGTAAATCAACGCTTAATAAATAAACTATTCTGTGTTAAAGGGGATGTCAACCCGGTTTTGCATGTTGGGCTCAAAAAAAGCTTACCTTTTGTAGGTAAGGTAAGTGAAAACAAAATAAACAAAAACATTTAGATAAAAAGAAAGCAGAAGACGCACACTAAGACCTGTGCTGACGCGGGTCTTTTGTTTTAAACTCGATTTTTAAGAGCGCCTGATATAGTATCCAGGAATCTGGGTTGACGTTCCCTTTAAAGGGATCGGTTCACCTTAAATTGTGTCTGATTTTTTTGTTTCTTTATTTTCTATAAGTGATAATAAAAAATTGGAATACAAAAAGTAGTGTTCAATTTCAATACTCACGAAGATATTGGGTGATAAAGTGGTCGATTGACCGGACCGAAATGCAAAAAGGGCAATTGTCCTGCCTTGTTTGTATAGAGACAATTTTTTGCATTCGGGGCCGATCAATCCACCACTTTATCACCTAATATCTTCGTGAGTATTGAAATTGAACACTACTTTTTGTATTCCAAATTTTTATTACCCCTTATAGAAAATAAAGAACCAAAAAAAAACAGACACAAGTTAAGGTGAACCGATCCCTTTAAAATACAACATTGTACGCTTAGTCATAAAATATTACTTGTTAGTATTCAAGAAAGCTAAGATAGCCTTATTATCTGGACGATAATTCTGCTTATCCTCGTGTGCTTTATTTGCTGTGCTCAATTGCCAGATGTACTTCACAGTTCAACAATTCCTTCGTATACACATCATTTACAAAGCAACAGGCGCGCCTTGTGAGTGGAGGCGGACCCACACAAAGGTCACAACGCCCTTTAAAGCGGCACAACATCCGGTTTTCGATATGTATGTTACATGTTACACTACATTCCCATGTATTACATGCAAATGGCTTCAGAAAATTGCCCAGAATAGCTCACATACGTTTCAAAAACAGGCTATATGGTGCTTTAAAATTGTTCCAGTGATAATAATTTCGTCGACGAACAGCGACAGCGACTGTGAATAAAAATATAATTAATCTTTAGCAAGATAAGGAAAGGATCTATTTATAAATGTGATTGTTTCACAACTTGTTATTGTACTAAACATTTGTCAGGAGTCAGGAGTCAGGACCCTCGGTAGCCACACGGAAATGCGTCAACTTGTTGGCCACTCCTGTGTGCTTGTAGTACTAGTTACTTACAAGTTGTTACTGATTGAAATGATCATAGACATAAAGACAGAGAACTGAGGCAGAGAGTGAGAATACCCAGAGGGAACCAACCAACATTCATCTCGAAAAAGAGCACTCAAACAAGCATAAATATCACTATGGTAAACCATAGTTCTTAGTTCAGGGACACCAACTACCAACAAAACAATGCCTTAATTAAGGAAGCGTAAGTATTTACGCATTCATTAATCGAGGGTTCAAACTGAACATTTGCCAACTTTCGGTCTATGGGGATTTTGTGCCGCCGGAACCATGTTCAGTTACTTAATTATGAGGAGCTCATTTAGGGCTCTTTTACAACAGTTCCTAATGGCATTTCGCCCCTTTTGGGCTCTATTCGGCCCCTATTTATCCTTTTATCCCGAAATGAAATGGTTCAATAGAATTTGCTCGGAAGTCGCGCAACAACTCACACTTACTAACAGAGTTGTTAGAGAGAAGAGAGAGAGAGAGAGAGAGAGAGAGAGGGGAAAGAGAGAGAGATAAGGGAGAGAGAGTGAGAGAGAAGAGAGAGAGAGAGAGAGAGAGAGAGAGAGAAGAGAGAGAGAGAGAAGACGAGAACATTGATTTTCAACCTTCAAGAAATCCAAAAATACGCTGGAAATAAAAGGGCGGTGAATGAAATGCATTCCTGCTCTACATATACTACATGGCACTACCGTAGTCGCATATTTACCCTTCGAAATAAATTTGCATATCAGCTCATTGAGTGTCAAAGTTCGAAAATTCTATTCGTCTGATTCCGAGGCTCAAATATCCAAAGTTCGCCATTCAACGAATTGTGTTTCAGAATTGACAAGTGTCAGTGAAAGTGAAAGTTCAACTATGACTCAAATATGAAACGTCAAAGAGTGCCTTGCGTTGAGTAGCTCTAAATAGTAAAGTAATAAAAAGAAAGCGTCACAGTTGGGCAGCAGAAGTCAGTAAAAAAAATTAACATGGAATCGTACAGTATATGCACATCGGAAGATCGGAAACTCATCGTGAATAAATTCCCTCAAGTCGACAATTATATACGTCGGTTTTTGTTCACGTGCACATTCTATATTTAGAACATCTTTTAGGCGCGATCCGCTTAAAAGTAGGAAGAAATAATCCTCTCAAGGTAGAGGTAGGAAATCTCCCGGAAACAAAAGAAGTAACAAAAAAGTATCACTACGATTATCGGATTTTCACTTTCAATAATAGGAATTAATTTTCCCGGAATCCTGAATAGAAGGGAAATTGTAAAGAACAAAGACCCAAAGCAAATGTCAATGGTTGATAGCTCAACGTTTTGACACTTTACTTCTACGATATTTAGACTTATGGACCGTGTGAGCGGTAAAAAGGCCGGTTTTAAACCGTATGTTGAGCAAAAGCAATAACATGCATCATAGCCATAGCAAATGAGTATGATTAGAATAAAAAAATCGACCCCAATTGGACGCCACTTGGCAAGAATGTAGTTGTCCACTGTACGTTCAAAAACAGGCCGTTGTTTCGCTTTCAACGCGAAACTCTGGCCGGTGCGCGGCCGGCATATGGCCGAGGAACGGCCTACATAAAATGGGTTGGCCTACACAGGGCGGCCCACCCATTTCGGGCGCAGTGTAGGCCGCACTGGCCAAGTTTCTATTCGCGTAAAAAAATATGAGAACAACTAAAATCCGCGTGTGAGATTAGGGTGGAAAAGAAGTGTCTAGCTGCTGCTTATGAAATCCAATTATCTATTCTGACTCATTTTTGCTTCAACTAAGAATAGCAAGCTCCGTGTAGTTAGAAACATCAATGAATAAAAAAACTTTTAATGAATATTGATGCGCATGAGCTGGATAATTCAGAAGACTAGCCGCAAAAACAACTTAATAACAAAGGCGGTAGGCTCGTGCGTGAGAAATTGAACTAACACTAACACACGTGCGAAACTCGTAGATAATATTTAATATTATCAAAGACACATTTTCTCAGAAATTTCTACTTTTTTTGTATCCTCTTAAAATATATTTTTGCTCTATATGGCCCTAATACATTCGTGTGGTGGATAAAAGCTTGGGCTGTAAAACGCGAATGCGTGGGTGTACGGTGTACGTACGTTATATGTATACATCACGCTATAGTTCTATGGACATTTGGATTTTTTATGGCATATTATATTGCAAGGAAAAGAGTCAGGAGAGCCAAACATCGTTTATAATATGACAATAAATTCAACGTTCAGAAATGAAGAAAGACTGAGAAAGAAAGTAAAAATAATCTGCGGGATAAGGGATTTTTTTACGTCGATCTATTCCCAGTGGACCAGAGGAGCACAAGTGCTCGCGATACTCAAACAAGGGGAAAGATTGTAT